>CM027121.1:30304398-30934839 GCA_015476505.1 Urochloa ruziziensis | reverse complement strand
TCCCTGCATTACAAATCACTTCCGTGGGCTACCCCGTGGAAGACTGCCGGAGATAATATCACCGATACTGCTTCATTCCAGCGGTGTATGATGGTGATATTCTCTGACCTGATTGAACAAATCATGGAAGTATTCATGGACGAATTCACCGTCTATGGCAAAACCTTCGACCAATGTCTCGGAAATCTGGAAAAGGTTCTCGAGAGGTGCGAAGAGCATCACCTCATCCTAAATTGGGAGAAGTGTCACTTCATGGTTAGAGAAGGAGTTGTGCTGGGGCACAAGGTGTAAGAAAAAGGGATAGAAGTTGACAAGGCAAAAATAGAAGTTATCGAACAACTACCACCCCCGACGAATGTCAAGGGTGTGCGAAGTTTTCTGGGCCATGCTGGCTTCTACCGAAGATTCATCAAAGATTTATCTCGGGTAGCCAGACCTCTTACAAGCCTCCTGGCTAAAGAAGTACCCTTCAACTTCAACGATGATTGTCTTCTCGCCTTCTACACCCTCAAGAAGGCACTTATCTCAGCTCCCATCATACAACCAACCGACTGGATTCTTCCATTCCAGATAATGTGCGACGCTAGCGACTAAGCAGTCAGTGTCGGACTTTGGGTCCGGCAATCCACTAGGGGGTACCCAAGTGGTAGATTTATAGGCAAGGGTGATCGCAAGGCTAGGGAGCTCGAGGTAACACAGGAGACGCAAGGTTTATACAGGTTCAGGCGGCCGGGAGGCACAAACCCTACGTCCTGTGTTCGGTGGTGTCCTGTATAGATGAACTGGCCAAAGCTCTTAAGCAATGGCTAGTTGACGAGCGGTTACAATGAGGAACAAAATGAGATGAAAGGACTGCGGGATAAGAGAGAAATCTGGGATGCCCTTAGGGGGTTGCCCTAGGCCGCCTTATATAGGGGGGACGACCTAGGGTTACAAGTCGGGTTGTCTTGCGGGCCAAGTCTTCATAATCTTGTGCGCCAAGTCCTGGGCTTCTTGTGGGTCGACCCATGGGTCGGCCCACATCGCTGTCAGACGTGGGCCCAGGCCGAGTGTTATCCTGGTCGGTGAGGGGCCCCTAGGTACCAATATCCCACAAGTCCCCGAGCAACGTGCAGGCACGTGGAGAGCTGTCGATGAAGAGGCGAGGCCAACGTAAATGGTTGAAGCATCTTGATCACCAGGCCGACACAAGGGTGTGCGGTGCTGATTAAAAAATCGGGGCTGATCTTGATCAGGACCGCGTGGCTGGGTGCCATCCGGTGTCGAGTCGGGCTCCTAGGGGTGCCGAGTCACTTCAGAAAAATGACCCGACTTGTCGGGGCATATGGAGAGCGAGTGAAAGGAGCTCTCCATATGGAGTAGTCCCCGAGCATTGAGGCGATTAGTATAATCGGGCCAATGGTCAAAAAGGAAGAAGAAACTGAGCTTCGGGGCAGTCTGGCCACCAAAAGATAAAAACGTCGTGTCTGCCTGGGCATGCCAGGAAAAAAATAATAGCTCCGTGATCGTGCATGCACGTCTAGCGGCTGAAGCTTTCTGACTCTGTAAAGGTGGTCGGGCGCCTCGAAGCGAAGGCCGGCACAAGCCATGGCTCTCGCGTTGTGTAGTCGTCAACGATATATCGCCAAGGACAAGTAGTCATCCGAACGGTCGCGTCGCCCCACCCAGAGCTGACGGAACCATGGAAGCACATCAAGCTGAAGGAGGTGCGTCGAGTGGTCGGCCCGCACCAGTTCCCGAGCTTGGGAGCTGGCCGAGTCGAGGAAGAACGCCAAGTGGTCGGCCCGCGCCAGTCCCCGAGCTTAGGAGCTGGCGGAGTCGACGAAGAACGCCGAGTGGTCGGCCCGTGCCAGTCCCTGAGCTTGGGAGCTGGCCGAGTCGACGAAGAACGCCGAGTGGTCGGCCCGCGCCAGTCCCCGAGCTTGGGAGCTGGCGGAGTCGACGAAGAACGCCGAGTGGTCGGCCCGCACCAGTCCCCGAGCTTGGGAGCTGGCCAAGTTGACGAAGAACGCCGAGAGGTCAGCCCGCGCCAGTCCTTGAGCTTGGGAGCTAGCCGAGTCGACGAAGAACGCCGAGTGGTCGGTCCACGCCAGTCCCCGAGCTTGGGAGCTGGCCGAGTCAACGAAGAACGCCGAGTGGTCGGCCCGCGCCAGTCCCCGAGCTTGGGAGCTGGCCAAGTCAACGAAGAACACCGAGTGGTCGGCCCACGCCAGTCCCCGAGCTTGGGAGCTGGCCGAGTCGACAAAGAACGCCGAGTGGTCGGCCCGCGCCAGTCCCCGAGCTTGGGAGCTGGCTGAGTCGACGAAGCTGCACCGAGTGGTTTTTGAGCTGTAAGAAGACATTGCAAACATTATGTAGCATAATGTAACAAATTTAAACAATCCGTATGATGAATGAATATATTGTTGTAAAGTCATGATAGAGACATGTCTGTGAATGCATTGTGCATGTGTAAGAAACCCCTTCCCTTTAGCAAAAACGCCGAGTAGGACGTCGTGCGGCCCTTGCCTTGTGTCGCTAAGCACCCTTGTTACCCGGCTGACCACTGCTCTCATGGAGGACGGCTTACCACTCTACAACGCTCTGCGTGGAGTCTTACTTTGTAGGTGGCGCGCCGGGCGGGTACGGAACCCAGGGTTTCACGATTGGGTACTTGAACCGCACGGGTTAACTCAGGATTTTACTTAGAGGGACATAGGTTAGGGCATGGGCTCGGAAGCCAGAGCCAGCCTGGACTCTCCCAAGCACCTGAGGTAGTGCGGCGTGTTGAAGAAAAAATTAAATAACATAATACGATGGGACATGCCCCAGTCCCCGAGCATCAGCGAGGTTGTCGGGAGAGCATTGAAGAGTAGGTTTGCGATGACCAAGAGGTCAAAAAGTAAAAAATCAAAAAACATAGCTGTATAGTTGTCGTCGTGGTGTCGGCAGGCGCCAGTCCCGAGCTTGGGAGCCAGCCGAATCGCAGGACGCACGCCGCGTGGCCCCCGACACTCAGTCCCCGAGCATGGGAGACAGCCGGGTCAGATGAGACATGCAGAGTGGTCACCGATATACCGAAGTCGGTCGGCGACGTGGTAGACGTTGATGCCGAGTCGTTGTGGCGTGATGACGAGTTGCCGCTGCAAGTACTTGAAGGTCGCGCTGCATGTCGTGGTCGTGCATGCCGGCATCTTGATCTGGATCACGTGGGACTCGTGCCCATCCATACACGTGAGAAGAATTTACATCGATTTAGGAATATAGAATCGAATATGACAACTAATCAAGGAGAAAAAAGTAAAGTTTATTGCTCCCTGTTTCACGTATGCGTGTGTAGATCGATTTGCTTTGGTCGCATGAAGATGCTGCTTGTGACGATCCGGATTTTCGTAATCGAGAATCCGACTCTCTGTACCCTTGTGATAGTCCCTGAATCAGTAGCTATCACGTACAGAACTCATCTCAGCATAATATCATATCCATACAACGAATTTAGATTACATAGAAGAGATTTACATCCATACCGTTGTGGAAATACGAATAAAGTACAAGCCCGTCGGGCTAAGCGACAAGCGGAAATCCTGCGTAGCGGTAGCTATGCTTCAAGTCTTCATCTTCGATCAACACCACAGGCAACTCGAGCGAAGCACACAACCCTTCTTCAAGCATCCAACTTGTAATCCAGTTCTAACCTGCATGCTCACAAACTATCCCCAAGGAATGAGATAGGTTCACGTCACCATCTGTATGCAAGCTTTAAGTGGCCTATATTCTAAAGGTATAAAAGTAGTTCAAGGAAAGGCAGAGGTTTCCTATGCGATAGCAGCAATAATAATCAAGGTATCATCTCCACAAACCATCCCAAATCCCACCTCACATCACATCACCTTCTTCACACTCGTCTAAGTCGATGCGAGAGCTCCCTCCCCTCGCACCTCACCAACTACGGCCGGATCCTGAAAGAAGAGGGAGCAGACTCTCATTCTCCCCGTCCGTAGCTGCGAACCTTAATCACTCTGTCACTGGCTAAAATCAGGGGGAGGTAGAAGATCCCAAAATATGAGAGGTAACAGGGAAAATGGGCAATGTCCATACCGAGGATGCGGCTATACGTATAGATTCTAGACTCTGCAGAGCTTGTACAACTGGACCCACTCGGGCTGCGAGATGGCCGTCGCCAACTCGAGACGCAACCCACAGCACAGACCCTAACCGCAACGATGCCCGCCTGCCCTTCCTGTCTCGATCCATCGGCTCGCAATCCAATGCTTCGGAAGCTGTGTTGAACTCTCCCTCGGGGGCCAGTCGGGGCTATAGTCCTTCGGGGAAACGGTCTCTCCCGTTCCCGTACACCATCCACCTGATCTTCTCGCAGTGCAGGCATCGCGCTAGCTAGGAAGGCTGAAACCCGTTCATATGGGTAAGCGGTAAGTACGTGGGGCCCAAATAAAGTTACCCCACTCGGTTTCAGACCGGGGCGAGCGTCATCGTCCAAAAGGCGTATCCCCCACAGAGGAACGCAGATCGCAGTACCCACTATAGGTACCGCCGCCAACTCCTATGCTCCTATCCATCCATGTGCCCGCCATAAGCACAGTGTGGGGCCCCCTCGAGAGCAGGGGTCTCCCGGCACCTCGATCAAAGATCGAGTTGTTATAAAATGCTCGCCCCCGCCAAGTATCCCAAAAACACCTTCTCCTGCCGGTTTTATCCCCACACACGCCAAGAATCCTAATCCACATATATCCCATACACATGCAAGCAGCAGCTTAGCAATCATATATAAGTGTAGTAGGCAGTCAAGGAATCAGGATAATAAACAGGCTATGCATGGCTCAATCATCATCATCATATAATAAGCAAAGCGCTCGCATTCTACTCAGCAATGCCTAATAGGTCAAAGAGTCAGAATGGGCGTGAACCTGGAGCAAGGTCCTTTGTCTCTTCGCTTCAGCATAGTCGACGTCGTCGAAGTAGTCAAAGTAGTCCGGGACCTCCGGGGTTCCTAATATACGGATATATATAAATAAATACCGACAACTACTAGCAATAAACTCCAAATAAGAACCAATAGAGAACCAAATAACAGCAAACACTATTCTATCGTGTTCGTCATGATTTTAGAAAAATACTGAAACTGGTTTCATATTTTTCTAAGCTACGATTGATTTATTATGAATTTCCAAAGTTTAAATCTTTTCCTAGGCCTCTAAATAATTCTGAAACGAAAAAGAAAACAACCAGGGGTTTAACTACGAAACTGTCGAGGTGGAAGGACTGGTTTGAGGTTAGAAGAAAAGCTAGAGGGCTTTCTGCAAAACTGCAGGGACGTAACTGGAAAAGGGTCCAGCTGGCCTCGATGACATCATCGCTGACGTCGTCGGCACAAAGGATCCGGTGCGGCACGGCCGATCTGTTGTAGATCGTGTGGCCTGCCAGAGGCAGTGCAGCGCACGCACGCAAGGTGTTTGTGCAAATGCCCGAGAGGACATGCCTCCCGTGGCCATGACACGGCTTGGCCGTGGGTAAGGCCTAAGGCGGCAAGGCGAGACAAGCGCAAGGTAAAGCAACGCAGCAGCGAGCAGGGTGGCGGCCTGCAGCAGCGCGCGGCGAGAGCGAGGCGACGAACGACGGTGATGTGCTTGGGTGTTCACCATGGAGAGAAGGGCAGAGGAGGGAGATCGAGTGGAGAGCATGAAGGGAACAACATGGAGCTTGGATTCGGTGGAGCTTAGATTAGCAAGGAAAAGAAGATGGCTCAAGGGAGAAGAGCATCCAGGCTTGCTTGCTCGTTGGAGAGAAGAGGATTGCAGCAAGGCATCAGCAGGAGCAAGGAGGCATGCCGTACTTCTTGCTTTGCTTGGGTGTTGACAAGGTGTGCGAGGAAAGGTCGCAAAGGCAAAGGGGGGCTCCGGCTGCGGCGAGGCAAGGTGAGCGGCTGCGCACAGCACCGAGCAAACGGCGGCACAGCGGCAGATCACGGGTGAGGTCCGGGCAAAGTCAAGAAGGACAAGGGCTCGGTCTCGGGGCTTTGCCCGGCCTGCGCGCACAGCAGCGTGGTCATCCACGGTGGCGGCGGCACGCGGAGTCAGAGCTCACGGCGGCGCGGCGAAGGCTCGTGCGCAGTGGCTCTACGGCGGTCAAGGACACGCCTTTCTCCACAGAGGGGTCCTAGGCTACACGTTCACGAGGCTAAAGGGGGCTGCTTTGGCCACGGCAAAGCAGCACAGGTAGGAAACAGGGGCGACAAGATGGTAGCTTGGAAGGGACCAACGCACGGGGCATGGCATGGCCATGGCCACGGCTTAGTCTCAGCAGAGGAACGAAGGTTTGTAGCTGGGACTGGATGTGGTTAAGGTTTGCTCGGGGTGCTCGTGGCTGCAACGTGGCCGACGAGGTCCCGGCGATCATGACCTGCACAAGATTGTGGCCAGCACAAAGGCATGGCTATGCACAACGCAGGTAGGCTAGCTAGTGCAGAAACAAGACAAGGCAACAGGGGATGGGCTATGGTGGCATGCTCGACTACAGGCTCGTTTAGGCATAACGTCGAACAGCTTGCAGGCAAGACAAGGGTGACTGACATGAAGGAAAAGGCAACGGCTTGCTCACCGACGGGCTCGACGGCGGCACGGTGAAGCAGGGAGACGTTGTGGCCGTGGCGAGGCGGTGCGGTGCCGGCTTGGCGAAGAGGTTCCTCGGTGCGGCAACGGACGTCGAGCTCGCGGTTCGCTTGGCGGCGGCGGCGTTCCAGCAGCTTGGCGACGGCGGCTCCTTCACGCGCTCGCGGCGGGCGGCGTTGTCGTCGTTGAGTTGGTGCGGCTGCAGCTCCTCCTCCTGGTGCTTGGCATCGTGGTGCTCCCGAGGGCATGGACGGCGTTGCGGCTGCGGCGTCGGCGCGGGCGCTCCGGCGTTCTCGGCTCCGGCTCGTCGTCGTGCCCAGCAGCACTCCGGCGGCGCGGCCGTGGCGTTCCCCCTCCGGTGCTTCAGATCGTCGTTGTGGTGGCGGAGGCGTCGTCGTGGTTCCTGGCGTGGCGGCGTGGGGGCTCGAGCTGCAGGTTGTTGGTGTCGATTTGGACCTCGGGGCAAAGGCGTGAGTGCTGCTGGCTTGCGGGAGGAAGAACACAGGGGAAGGGAGAGTTTGACGAGAGCAGCAAGTGCTCTGGTTTGCTTCGGGTAGAAGGAAGTGCAGGGGAGGAAAGGGAGCAGGGGCGGCGGCCTGGGAGAAGAGAAGCGGCGCTGGGGGGATTTATTGCCCGCAAACTAGGGTTTAGTTTGGGGCAGCAAGCGATGGACGGCCAGCAGTCCTTGGCGGCCGCGCCCTGGACGCGTGGACGGCATCGGCGAGGTGGCGTGGGAGTCACACGGGGCCGTGGCGGCGGTTCTGCACGACGGAACGGAGGCGCGGGGGCGGCTGGCTGTGCTGACCAGGGGAGAGCGGGGTGTGGTGGTGCGTGAGCTGGAAAGCGAGCAGTGGCCGTGGTGGTGTGCGCGAACGCGAAGCGCACGTCGCTCTCGGGTGTCACGCGCAGCACGCGTGGGTGTCCAGCGGAGAGGCATCCAAGGCGGTCGCGTAAGGGTCACGCAACGCGTGGCGTTCAAGTGCTGTCGCACCTGCGCCGGCGGCGACGGAAAACGGGACGGCGTGCTGGCTTGTGAAGGAAGAAGAACAGGACACATGCATGAGCGGTGGCAGGCCAGGCCGCATGCTGGGCTTTGGTTGCTGGTCTGGGCTGGGCTTGCCGTGAAGAAAAAGAGAAGGCCGAGAGAGCAGCAGTAGCTGGCCAGTTGGGCTGGATTTCACGAACAAGGAAAAAAAAAAAGATGGTTTACCCGTTGGCTTGATTTGGTGCTAAACGTGACTAGGACTAGCTAATCAAGGTTAGCGAAGGAAAAGAGAGAGGTTTAGGCCCAGGGCTTTGGATAGGTTGAGATTTGATCAGAACATTCTTAGCCCGCAAAATAAATTAAAAGTAATTTATTTCGCCCAAGCTTGGTACAAATGAATTAGACTATTTTCCCGGAAACGAATTAACTAGCAAGGGTCTAATTCGAGAAGCCAGAAAATAACGTCATAATTCAAAGCAAGCCAGTAAAAATCCATTACAATGAATTAGACTACTTTCCGAAGTCGAATTAATTAGCGAGGAATTAATTCGAAGAGTCGAGAAGTAAAATCATAATCCATGTGAGGATTTTCAAAATGGGCTTCGGATTAAAACAGGTTGGGGTAGTTAGCGAGGTCAACGATATTAGTTGATTAGCAGGTTGGTCTCAGGGGCAAGGTCCACGGTGGAAGTAAGGGATTAGTTAGGTTGTTAGTTTATATTTGAAAGGGAATTCAAATATAAACTACACTCAATAAATTCAAACAAATCCAAATGGAATTTAACAATTCCGGGTAAAATCCAAATCACACATGCATGGTATGGAAAAATGTTTTATGCACAATTTAATCACTAGGAATTTAGAGAGAGCAATTTACTTAAGTTGCAAATTAATTCATGGCTCACAACAATTCACACAAAAATTTTTGAAATCCCGATTTTTCATACAAGTAACAGACTGCGAATTTGCGGGATGTTACACTGCTGGAGTCCCTGATCAACACCTCAAAGACCTGCTTTGACTGACGCCTGGTGGGCTGCCGCTGTTCCGCCGTGTACCGAATCGTGGCTGGATCCACTACGGGAAACACACGGTTTGCCGTGTGCCAAGGGCACACGGCGAAGCCTGAAAGGCACACGGCAAAGCTGTTTGCCGTGTGCAAAAGGCTTTGCCGTGTGCAAAATGGCACACGGCAAACCGTACGACGGCAAACAGCTGTTTGCCGTGTGCCAGACCACGGGCACACGGCAAACCTGTTTGCCGTGTGCCAAGTGTTTTTGTCGTGTGCCATATGGGGCACACGGCAAAATAAAGTAACTGACGGTGGACACCTGGAAAACGGCTGTTTGCCGTGTGCCAAGTGTTTTTGTCGTGTGCCATATGGGGCACACGGCAAAATAAAGTAACTGACGGTGGACACCTGGAAAACGGCTGTTTGCCGTGTGCCACGTGGCCGGCACACGGCAAACACCAGGCTGTTTGCCGTGTGCCACGTGTCTGGCACACGGCAAACACCTGTTGTTTGCCGTGTGCCTTGACCTTTGCACACGGCAAACACAGGCTGTTTGCCGTGTGCCTCGACCTTTGCACACGGCAAACACAGGTTGTTTGCCGTGTGCCTCGACCTTTGCACACGGCAAACACCGTGTGCCAGCCTTTGCACACGGCAAACATCCTTCCCCCTGCCCAAATTTTTGCTGTTTTTGCTTTTAAATGTCCCCCAAACAACAAAAACAATCACATGCAGTTCATATACATTACAATTAACATACCAGGCAGTTTATATGCATCACAGACAATCAAATATTGCTTCACCAGCTCACAAACACCATAAGCCATAACACGGCCACAGAAATTCATACAAAGTCCATAAACAAGTTCATATACAGTCCATACGAGTCGATATGACTCCAAAGTTCATAAACAAGTTCATACAACGTCCATAGTCCAGAACAAGTTCATACAAAGCACACGACATAGAAACCACATGATACATACCGCTCACTCGTCCGCCGGCGGCTGAGTCGGAGGCGGAGGCTGCATACCCCAAGCCAAGGGCGGCGGCACCTGCGACGACGACGGCGGAAGCTGACACGGCAACGACGGAGGCGGCGCCCACTGAGGCGACGCCCCCTGCCACGGCTGAGTCGGCGGCCCGTGCCACGAGCGAGCCTGCATCCCCTGCGGAGACGTCCACGGAGGCGACATATCTGGATTGATTGGCCCTTCATTGGATGCCGCCGATGGAGGCTGTCCAAAGTTAAAGATATTGAATGTGTTAAGCTAAGTGATTTTACTAAGTCATTGGTTTCTATACTAAGTCTTTCTACTTTGTATCCTGAGTTTGGAAAGTGCTAAGTCACTATAACAAATGAAAGTAAACGGCTATGAAGTCACTCACAGGAGTCGGAGTACCGCCACGAGCTCCAGGTGGTGGACCGAACGGTGACAGCGGTGGCTGCGGATAGCCCAAGGACTGGATGTACTGAGCATAGGCCTCCCATCTCCTTGCATTTTCCTGCTCAATCCTTTCTGTCTGAGCCCGCAACTGCTCCTGGACCGTCGCCTGTACCTGCGCCTCCATCTGGGCCTACAAAATATGATGCATGGGTTAGAATACGAAGCTAACGTGTGTAAAGCGCTTGAACGACGAGTGCAACAGAAATAACCTTGAATTGCTCCATGTCTATCTGTACGGCGCTTCGCCTCGGTCGTATAGGCGGTGTGGAGTCGGTTTGCCGAGCACGAAGTTGCGAGAGAGTGGGAGCACTAGCCGTGTCGATCACGCTGCCAGCCATAACGTATCGCCCATGCTTCTTGCCTCCTCCCATCCTCATGACGGTCTCTCCATCAATGGGCTCCGTGTGTGGATCGAAATCCGGCCCCCTCACCGCCTTTGCCATCTCGGTGTAGTCACTCCGGCGGCTGTGGACAGAGGAGTTGCTGTATGCCGAGGGGGGGTCATCCGGGTTGTACGTGACATCGGAAGTCGCCTTCCCCTTTTTTGAGCAAGCATAAGCCCCGAGGATGCTGATTTCTTGGCCATGTGCCTGCGACAGATTCATTAGAAATTCTGCAGAATTTAGCGTTGGAATAAATAAGTAAATACACGTACCCATTTTTTTCTGTATCCCTTGAGGTTGTTGCTGCCTTGGTGGTGTGATGATCCTCCCATCATCCCTCACCGCACTCGACCACTCTCACTCTTCTCCGTGAAATCCTCCGTCAACCACTTGTCGACCACCATACCCCAGCACTGATCATTGTTAGCAAGCCACCACGGAGGCACCTGCACGCCATCAAGTACGCCATCAAGGCACTACGGAGGCACCGATAATTGATCAAAGCAATTAAATGTTGAACATTTACCTTTAGAAATTGTTCCTTCGTCAGCATCATTCTTCTCGCCTCCACTTTCGGCACGCGTCGCCTCTCGCGTTTAGGCGCATGGTGAGCCCACCACTGTATGATGGCACACAGCTTCGTCTCATACCACATATCGGCCACCAGCTTGCGGCAGGCCGTGTCAGCCACCTCGATCGCCTGGTTCAACGTTCCATCCAGCGGCTTGTAGAATTCCTGCACAAATCACATGATGTATTAGTAATTTCAAAAATAATTGATGAATGCGATGTAACACGAAGAATACTTACAAACAGCTCGAGCACAACCCGTCGCGCCATGCTCCCAAACTCCTGTCCATTCTCATCTAGTTCCAAGTCCTAGGTGGTCGCGTAGTCCTCCCACGACCACGCCGGCTGCTCTCGGCCCCCTTTCTGTATGACGCCAGGGTAGTGCAACCTGCAAAGCTGGCCCAGAATGCCGTTGGGAAGGCGAGAGTGAACGCCTGGCTCCACAATCTCAAAGCCCCTGCCAAAGGTAAAAAAACAAATTAATTAGTTTTAATTATCCATGAAAACATTAGAACAAACATTAGTAAGAACATGTCAAGTTAATTACCTAGGAGGGTCGGGTGCAATAACCGGCCGTTGAGCCATAGGTATGGGTCGTCTCGGGAGGGAAGAGGAGCCTCGCAACCAAACTTTAGGTGAGTCGCCTCCCTCCGCCCCCTCCTCCCCCTCCTGCTCCTCCTCCTCTCCCTCCCCCTCCTGCTCCGGCTCCTCCTCCCCCTCCTGCTCCGGCTCCTCCTGCTCCGCATCCTCCTCTCGGTCGTCCTCCGCACTAGAGCTGTGCTCAGAGGGTACAGGCGAGGGCGCCCTCCTGCGAGTACTCCTCCGCGGTCTCTCCACTGTAATTAAAAAGAGTTGTGTGTAAGTACAGGTATTAGAAAGACCACTGTAATTAAAAATACCAAGCGTAAGTACCTTCAGCCGCCGACGAACTCGCTGAACCCTTCCCTTTTCCCCTGTTGGCCCCCTTGGAGGACAACGCCGAACCGCTGCCCCTCCCAATGAGAGAGTTGAGCGACCTCATCACACCTCTGCCGCCCCCCACCATATTTGATCAATCACCTGCAATGACAAAAGGTAAGAACAAGTAGTACTAAAAAATAAATTCAGAAAAAATAGATTTATAATACATTATTAATACACATATCTTACACGAATTAGAAATAGTCATCATGATCCACATTAGCTGGATCACATGACTCATCATCGCTATCACGCGTGTCCATATCTTCAACACCGTGCTCCAAAGGAGGTTCGTTGTCAGAATCGTTGTCGTTGCCTAATCGTAGTTTCTCAAGTAATTCTAAGTCTTTCACATTATGAATCACATCTCCGGCATCCTCCTGCTCAACTCTTTCATTATCTACTTCCATTCCGATCGCTTCGCTCAAGTCTATCTGAAATGTCCCTTCTAGCCCATCTTCTTGATAAAACTCTCCGGCATATGTGTTTGGGTCAATGTTGTAATCTTCATTGTTTGGGACAGGTAGTTTGCCGCGTGGCGATACTTTGTACACAACATCCCAGCCCAGGAGACGTTGGTTGGTTTGGCATGGGTATGAGAGATAATAGACTTGTGTGGCCTGTTGGGCCACAATATAAACATCATCTCCTTTGTACACGGATGACCGTCGAATTTCGACTAGCCCAAGTTTCGGAGAACGTCTCACAGCTTGAGGATCATACCAATGGCATTTGAATATGACAGGTTTCAGGGTTTTCGAGCCATGAAAGTCCAGTTCGTATATTTGTTCGACTATTCCATAGTACTCGCGTTCATCGTCTCCTAGAGTAAAAATTCCAGTATTTGTGGTTCTTCGATTGGGACGACTCTGCTCGTGGCTTGTTGTGTGAAAACGATACCCATTCACATCATAAGCGCCCAATGACTTGACCCTATAGGCAAAGCCTTTGGAAACCTGTTGCAACTCAGCACTCATAGAAGTATCTTTTAGAGCCTACAAGTTCAAAACAGGAAACAATTTCGTCATATTATAGGGGAGCAACTTGTAATGTCATACTACGAACTACGAACGAGCTAAATTGTTCATTACCTTTTGTGAGAACCAAGAAATGAAATTAGGTCTTCCATTTCCCGCACCCTGTCTAAGAAGGGTATCCATTTCCTGTAGGGTAGGGGCCCTAGGACCGTGCCAGAATTCCGCACGAAATTCCCTGTATACCAAAGAGGAACAATGGGGTTGGATGCAGAATACAAAGTATTGAAATACTAAACGATTGTTGAAAACTTACTCTATGTACGGCACGACTTCTTCAAGGTTGGTCAACACATATAGCATGATTTTGCTCCACTCTTCATGGTTCAAGGTCTTGATGGCCGAACTACTTGCACTTCCGAGTTGCCCTCGGAAAAGACTGAGATTCGATTCATGCTCGCCAACATTGTGACGAGAGGGTGGATTATGCACGCTAGGAAGGTTGTCAGCATAGTATTTTGATGTGAAGTTTGAGACCTCCTCCAGAATGTATGCCTCGGCAATAGAAGCTTCAATTTTGCATTTGTTTTTACATTTAGTTCGAAGCACTTTTTGGCATCTCTCAATAGAATAGCACCAACGTGCTTGCACAGACCCCCCCCCATTCGTGCTTCGTACGGGAGGTGCAAAATCATATGCTCCATCGGATTGAAAAACCCGAGTGGAAATATCTTCTCCAACTTACAGAGCAACACGGGCGCCATCTTTTCCATTTCCTTGATCACTGTCACAGATAATTCCTTAGCACAAAGCGTGCGGAAGAAAAAACTCAACTCTGCAAGCACTTGCCAGACATGATCAGGAACGTAGCCTCGAACCATCACCGGAAGAAGCCGCTCGATCCATATGTGATAGTCATGACTCTTGAGCCCGTTGATTCGCATAGTAGTCAAGTTCACCCCTCGCCTCAGATTGGCTGCGTACCCATCAGGGAACATTAAGTTCTGAATCCAGCGTAGTACTTCCCTCCTTTGGTCCGGCGTTAGACAGAAATCGGCCTTTGGCTTCTTCCACCTCTTCCCCTCTTGGGGAGCTGGAATATTCAACTATGGTCTGTTGCATAACTCTGCTTGATCAAGTCTAGCCTTAACGTTGTCCTTTGATTTATCAGGCCAGGCCATGATTGAACCCAAGGTCGCCTCAGCGACATTCTTTTCAGTGTGCATCATGTCGATGTTGTGTGGTAGAAGGAGATCTTGCATATAGGGGAGCCTCCACAAGCCACACATATCCGCCCAGGCATGTTGCTCGCCATATCCCACAAATCGACCATCTTCATTCATCACGAGGGCTTCTAACTCGGCACGAATCTCATCAGGTGTCATCATGTGCGGTATAGGGTCTTTAACTTCGACGCCTTTCCTAAAGTTCTTCTTATCTCGTCTGAATGGGTGGTCAATAGGGAGGAATTGTCGATGTTTGTCGAACGAACAATATTTGCCGCCCTTCTTCAACCAAATGAACCTCAGACGCGCCTTGCATATTGGGCAAGGGAACTTCCCGTGCACACACCAGCCACAGAATATCCCATACGCGGGCATGTCATGCAGAGAGTAGTGGTACCACACATACATTCTGAAGTTTGTCTTTGTAGCTCGGTCGTATGTCCAAACCCCTTCCTCCCAAGCACGGAGCAAATCATCAATCAGAGGCTCCATAAACACACTCATATTATTCCCCGGGTGTTCAGGAATTATCAACGACAGGAAAATGTTCTGTCGTTCAAAGATAACGCCCGGGGGGAGATTGAGAGGGATAACGAACACAGGCCAACATGTGTATGGGGCTGCCGACATTCCGTAAGGTTGGAAGCCATCTGTCGCCAACGCAATACGCACATTACGAGCTTCAGCAGCTTTAACATGGTGGATCCCGTCAAAATGGGTCCATGATTCAGCATCGGATGGATGTACAAGCTTGTCTGGTTTGTATCGAGTTCCATTTTTGTGCCATGTCATCTGTTTTGCGGTGTCCTCGCTCATGAACAGCCGTTGGACCCTCGGTATGAATGGAAGGTACCGTAGGACTTTCGCGGGGATCGCGAGCTGCCTCTTCTGACCATCACCAGCGTCTACCTCCAAGAACCTTGAGGATTCACACTTTGGATAGTACTTTGCATTCTCGTGTTCTTTTCTAAATAAGATGCAGTTCTTAGGACAGGCGTCAATCTTCTCGTAAGACATCTTAAGTGCACGAAGGACCTTTTGTGACTCATACATGTTCTTTGGCAGAATGTGACCTTCCGGAAGCAGGCTGCCAAATACCGTCAACATAACATCGAAGGCATCTCGACTCAGTGCAAACTGGGACTTCACGGCCATTAGGCGCCCAATAGCATCCAATTGGGAAACCTTTGTATGCTCGTGAAGGGGTTGACCAGCTGCAGCTAACATGTCGTAGTACGCCTTCGCGCTTGGCTCTGGCTCATCTTCCCTTCCTCCTTCATCAAACTGAGCTTCCTCAAAGTCATCTAACATGTCCGCCACCCCAGCATCTGAATCAAGTTCCTCAATGCGTTGTCTCACGGCCTCGTCTCTTCTACGATTATTGCCTTCAACATAGTAGGTCCACCGGGTTTGGTCTATCGTAAATCCGTGTTTGAAAAGATGACTTGTCATTTCTTTCTTTGTTCTTCGACGCGTGTTCCCACATTTATCACAAGGACACCAAGTGGTCTTGTTGCTTCCTTTAACCTTTGCAAATGCTTCATCTATAAAAGTCTCGGTCCTCCGAACCCATTCCACACTCACATCACCCCCAGGGTTCCAACCCGTGTGCATCCAGCTACGATCATTCATCATCTATGACACCGGCAAATGAAAATGGAATTCTTTTACATGTACATAGTGTAGGTCCTACACGATGTTTATACTCTCTACTAGGTGAAGATAGGTCCTAATCCCACCCTAGGATGCGTAGCTAGGGTAGGTTTACATAGTCTACTCCGATCTGGGACAAAATTTCGGCAGCACCTCCCCGCTGTTCTCCAAATACACGTCCCAGAGGGAGATTGTGTATCCGGAGAACACCGGAGAGATGCTGCCGAAATCCTGTACCAGATCGGAGTAGACTATGTAAACCTACTCTAGCTACGCATCCTCGGGCTGTCCAAATAACGTGGACAATTCGAAACAGATACGGTCGTAGATATGCAAAGTTCTGCATATTTACAACTGTATCTCTTTCGAACGGGAGACACCTAACTGGGTTACGTGATCTACGAACATGCATGTAACGCGAGCGTGATTGCGGTGCTTACGGTGGGTCGGCGGTGTAGGCGTGGCCGGCGTGGTGTAGACTCGCGGTCCCGCTCCCGCTCCGGCTCCCGCTCCTGATACCGCTCCGGCTCCCGCTTCGGCTCCCGCTCCTGGTACCGCTCTGGCTCCGACTCCCGCTACAGCTCCGACTCTCCGTCGAATAAGTTGAAGCGGATTCCTGCAATATTCAATAAATGATTATATGAAATTCAAAATTTCGCCAGCACCTCCCCTATACAGTGAGGGTTTCCAAACCTGCAACAAAAACCACGACACGAAGGTCGGGCCACACAGATGTTTAAGCACACGGCTCGATGGCCGGACACAATGCTTTGACCTCCAAAACCAAAAGGATCACCTAAAGGCTCAACGGCGGCGAGGCGGAGATGGGCTCCCGTGGACGGTGGCTTCTGCACATCAAAAACCAAAGAAATGTCAATGTAAATATTTCGGCAGCACCTAATTATCACTAAGTATATGCTAACTAAGTTTTTCTAACTAAAATAGTAACTAATTATAACTAAGTATATGCTATCTAAGTTTTTCTAACTAAATTAACAACTAATTATAACTAAATTAAATTAAATCAAACAACTAATTATAACTAAGCAACTAAATAAAAAACGGCCGGGGAGGGCGAGGAGCGGCCGGGGAGGCCGAGGAGCGGCGGAGCGGGGGCCGGAGAGGCGGCAGCCGGCACGGCGCGGCGGCGTGGCGGCCCGGCGGCGCGGCGGCACGGCGGCACGGCGGCACGGCGGCCCGGCGGCGCGGTGGCGTGGCGGCACGGCGCGGCGGCCGGGGGTGGGGGAGGCGCGGCGGCGGCGCGGCGGCGGCGACGACGACGGCGACGGCGGCGCTGCGTGCGTGTGTGAGTGTGTGTGTGAGCTGTGTGTGTGGGAGAGGCGGCCCAAAACGGCTAAGTGCCGTGGGCTTCGCCGTGTGCCCTGGATCTGGGCACACGGCAAAGCCAAAATTGTTCGCCGTGTGCCCTGGATCCAGGGCACACGGCAAAGCTGCAGGCTTTGCCGTGTGCCCAGATCCAGGGCACACGGCGAACATTTTTTTTTATTTTTTGGGATTTCAAAATTGTTTGCCGTGTGCCGACCGTGAGGCACACGGCAACCAAGCTATGCCGTGTGCCTCTAGGGAAAGCACACGGCAAACATTTTCTGCCTAAACAGAAAAAAAATTAAAAAATATCAAACGGATTCAAAAAATAACCAAATTTGGGCATGGACCTGTCTAAGGTGTATGAAGACTATAAAAAATGACTTTTGTGGTAAAACAAAATTTGAATTGTCACGTTGCTTCAAATCACAACGTCTCATTCAAAACTCTTAGGATCTTCTCCCGAGAAGCTCCGGTTTGTAAAGAGGCAATGCGTCAACTTGCTCGAAACCTTCTACGTTTTTACCATAGCCTCTACGTATGAAAACATGACATCACGCCAAAATTTATAATGTTTTGACCTTTTTTGTATTTTATAAAAATTTTAAACGAACCGAGCCCAAATGCGGGCACACGGTAAGCGAGCAATATATTCAAAATTGATTCCATCTAATGGACATGGCATCATATTAGTCTTAAGAATCCGAATAACATTTTTCCTAACATTACATTACATTATTCGAAACACTTACAGTTCAAAATTGCCGTATCGGCAAAATTAAAAATAATGATATAAAATGATTAAATATAGCAAACAGACCAGAAAACATGCACAAAACTAACATGGAATAATACATAGATAAAAAAGTTAGCAAAAAAAATTTGGAGACAAAATTCGAATTTTTTGCAGCTTGTTTGCCGTGTGCCTGCGTGTGGCACACGGCAAACAGGCCACGTTGCCGTGCGCCATCTGTTTGCTGTGTGCCACGTGGCAAGGGCACACGGCAAACAGGAACACTTTGCCGTGTGCCTGAACAGGGCGCACGGCAAAGCAAACGGCCGAGCCAACGACCGTTTGGGGTGGACTGTTTGCCGTGTGCCTGCCGTATGGCACACGGCAAACAGGCCAGATTGCCGTATGCCACATGTTTGCCGTGCGCCACGTGGCAGGCACACGGCAAATAGGTGACTTTGCCATGTGCCACATGTTTGCCGTGTGCCTGCCTGGGGCCACCGTGTGTCACAGCTTTGCCGTGTGCCACGTGGGCAGGCACACGGCAAACAAGCCCGTTTGCCGTGTGCCCGCGAAGAGGCACATGGCAAAGCCGTGGGCACACGGCGAACAGGCGATTTCCCGTAGTGATCGGCGGCGGCAGCAACTTTATCGGGATCCATCCTGGAAGGATGCTGGAGGTCAGCGTGTAGAACGCCGACTTGGTGATTCGCTCGACGCGCCGGCGCAAGAGGAGGTCTCGGGTCGGGCGGGCGGGTTTTCGACGACGCGACTCGTCGTGGTTGCCGTAGACGGCGCCGGATCGACGCTGCACGGTGCGTGCTTGACGATGGAGATGCCGGAGTGAGGAACTGCCATCGAGTTAGCTTTAGATGCTCTATAATCTTCCCTAGCTGGCGCGCCAACTGTCGGATTTTGGGTCCGGCATTCCACTAGGGGGTACCCAAGTGGTAGATTTATAGGCAAGAGTGATCGCAAGGCTAGGGAGCTCGAGGTAACACAGGAGACACAAGGTTTATACAGGTTCAGGCGGCCGGGAGGCACAAACCCTACGTCCTGTGTTTGGTGGTGTCTTGTATTGATGAACTGGCCAAAGCTCTTGAGCAATGGCTAGTTGACGAGCGGTTACAATGGGGAACAAAACGAGATGAAAGGTCTGCGGGATAAGAGAGAAATCTGGGATCCCTTAGGGGGTTGCCCTAGGCCGCCTTATATAGGGGGGACGACCTAGGGTTACAAGTCGAGTTGTCTTGCGGGTCAAGTCTTCATAATCTTGTGCGCCAAGTCCTGGGCTTCTTGTGGGTCGGGCCATGGGTCGGCCCACATCGCTGTCAGACGTGGGCCCAGGCCGAGTGTTATCCTGGTCGGTGAGGGGCCCCTAGGTACCAATATCCCACAGTCGGGGCAATGCTCAGTCAATGCAAGGATAAACAGCATTACGTCATATCTTATGCAAGCAAGACATTGACCGGAGCTCAGTTGAACTACGCAACAACGGAGAAGGAACTCCTGGCAGTGGTGTTTGCCATGGATAAGTTCAGATCTTACTTGGTTGGTGCTAAGGTGATAGTATACACAGACCATGCTGCACTGAAGTACCTCTTGACCAAGAAAGATGCTAAGCCACGACTCATCCGTTGGATTATGCTCCTTCAAGAGTTTGATTTAGAAATACGAGACGAGAATGGGACAGATAATTGTGTGGCAGATCATCTCTCAAGAATGCAAGTTTAAGGGTCGGACCTTCCGATCAATGATTATCTCAGAGATGATACTCTCCTCAAGGTCACCACATCCAGTCCGTGGTATGCAAATTTGGTAAATTTCATGGTGACTGGGTATGTGCCTCCAGGAGAAGACAAGAAGAAACTGATCTACCTCAGCAGATTTCACTTATGGGATGACCCCTATCTGTTCAAGGTTTGTGCTAATGGATTACTCTGACGATGCATCCCTCACGAGGAAACACACAAGATCCTTGATCGCTGCCATTCATCATCGTACGGAGGACACTACGGAATTTTCCGAACCCATGCAAAGGTCGGGCAAAGTGGATTCTTCTGGCCGACTATGTATGGAGATGCTAAGAAATTCAAACGGAGATGTGCCAGGTGTCAGAAACATGGAAATATCAACGCCCGTGATGCTATGCCACTGCAAAATAACCTCCAAATGGAGATTTTTGACGTGTGGGGAATAGACTTTATGGGTCATTTCCCTGCATTTGAGCAGTGCGAATATATCCTGGTGGTAGTTGACTATGTTTCCAAATGGGTGGAGGCACTTTCTTGCACGGCAGCTGACTCGAAGAATTTAAGGAAGATGTTCGAAGAAGTCATCTTTCCCCGTTTTGGAGTACCCCGAGTCGTGATCAGTGATGGAGGATCACACTTCATCGACAAGACATTCTGGAAGTGCCTAAGCGACTTAGGAGTAAACCATCGAGTGGCTACACCTTATCACCCCCAGACCAGCGGGCAAGCAGAAACATCAAACAAAAAATCAAGAACATTCTGCAAAAGACGGTCAATGCAATGGGAACAGGGTGGAAGCGAAAGCTACCGGAAGCACTATGGGCATATAGAACAGCATTCAAGACACCGATAGGGATGACTCCATACCAACTGGTATACAGCAAGACATGCCACTTACCAGTTGAGCTCGAATTCAAATCCCATTGGGCGATCAAGAGGTGGAATATGGATCTCCAGACAGCCGGACTCAAAAGAAGAATGCAATTGGCTGAACTAGATGAATGGAGGGAGAAGGCCTACCACAACGCCAAGCTTTATAAAGAAAGAACAAAGAGATGGCACGACAAGTGCATCAAGATCAAGCATTTCAAAGCAGGAGATCAGGTATTGCTCTTTAACTCCCGTATTCGTTTGTTTGGTCATGGTAAGCTTAGACTTAAGTGGGGAGGTTCCTTTTAAAGTCTTAGATGCCACCGATCATGGCGCGATAACACTCCAGGATAATGACGGAAATACTTTCAAGGCCAATGGCCAAAGATTGAAAATATTTCTCGAATCCGAAATGCCGGAGCTCAAAGAGATGGACGTCTATGAGCTTACCGAGCACCCAGTCCAGGTCTGGGCGGGACCTAAAAATGACCCTTATCTAGGATAGATTTTTTTTCTATTTTCTTTTCCTTTTCTTTAAACTTTTTGTAGCCAAATCCAAAGAATTTTCTGGAAGAAGAGAGAGGGGAGCTAGCTCGAAAAATTTCAGAGAGCACACGGGACAGGGCCAGGCCGGCCGGCCTCCCTCAAGCCGATCGGCCCAGCCCGGGCTCGTCTCGGAACGCTCCTTGTTTGAAAAATTATCCCCGTTATCCCTTCCGAG
Organism: Urochloa ruziziensis; assembly: GCA_015476505.1. Classification (NCBI taxonomy): domain Eukaryota; kingdom Viridiplantae; phylum Streptophyta; class Magnoliopsida; order Poales; family Poaceae; genus Urochloa; species Urochloa ruziziensis. The sequence goes on along the minus strand of CM027121.1, from coordinate 30,913,619 downwards.
AATCCGTAGGGTTTTGGGTGAGGAGCGTCATTTTAAAATGAAAGGCTCCCCACTCTTCTTCTCCCTCAGAATCCTCGAGCCTCCCTTCTCCAGAAACATCCCACCTTCGAGATTTCCACCCATGGCCTCCCAATCCAGCCACCATGATTCAAACTCGGTTTCCCGTAGTAGCCTATCCCCATCCAAATCCCCCAAAGGGATGCCGAGCTCCTCCAATGCAAGCAGCGTCAGGATCATTGAGAGGGCAGCGTTCGTCGAAGCCGTGATCGCGAAGCCGGAGGCACGGCTGCCACCTGCCCAGGCCGATCGGCCTATGGCAGGCCAGCCGGCCTCCCCTCGCCGCCGTTTTGGCTCCCCTTCAGGCAGAGCCTCCCTCCTTAATCCCAAAGAGGAAGGCACTGGGAGTTCGCAGCCGAACACGCCCCGAAGGCCAACTACGGGACTTTTGTCCCCGAAGAAGGCCATCGGGAAGCGCCTCGTTGCCTCCCCGTCCAAGAAGGAGATCGTGCCACACTTCATCTCTACCTCGCTGGAGTACTCGCCGCAGTACACCCTGCAGAGTCCTAGCACTCCACGCTGGAGCGGCCCGGGCATTGGGAAGGGGCTCTTCTCAGCCCCTATGAAGCCCAATGAAGGGAGGAAGTGCTTCATGGTGCCCCCTCCGATCCAAGGACCTCCCGGGCAGATGGAGTGGTCCGATGAGGAGGAGGAGGAGGACGTGGAGGAATTGAGGAGGAAGCTCGCCGTGCTGCAGCTCAAGGTCAATAATATGGACGAGCGCGTGGCGGAGGCGGTGATCGGGCAGATGGAGGCTGATGACAAGATCGAGGTCCTCCGTAAGGCAATGGCCTCTAAGGTCAAGCGCCTTGCGAAGGCCACCGGCAATGAACACCTCTATCGCCCGAAGGAGGAGTAGATAGGCTAGATTAGTTTAGTTTTTGGGTGCTTAGTTTAATTTTTGCTTTGATTTATTTCTTTCCAAATTTCCCTTGTATGCAGCACCCCCATATTTGCTTCCCTTGAATTGAATAAAATAAATTTGTTTGAAAGAAGTAACTCTTATAAAAAAATGGTTGGTGCACACTTGTGTGCTAACCAAACCCTAGGACTAAATTTCTGGTGAAGCACGCAGAAACTAAGATGCAAAGGAGGTGTACTGGTCACTGGACAAAGCGGGACGCGATCTGGCACAATGCCAGGCCGGCCGGCCTAGGCCAGGCCGACCGGCCCCCTGCTGTTGCATCTCGAGGAGATCCCATGCCCGCTGCGTAATCTCGTGAATCACAGACGCGAGGAACCCCACTGGGCCGGCCGGCCTACACTGGGCCGATCGGCCTGGGTCTGTGGCCAACTCCGCCGGCTCAACTCCAGGACACGGTTTGCAACCCCTAATTTTGATCCTTGCATGATTTTGATTCATATGAAATTCCTGGCTAAATAATTTTAAAACTTGATCAAAATTCATGGAAGTGAACCCCTTTGAATTATATCTTGGATATACCTGTGATATTTATTGAGAAATTATTTCATTGCCTTGGAACTTTTATAGGAATGCCTGATCCTTGTTAATTGATTCTTATGATATGATGATTTGAGGAGTTGAACCTTCCGATTCGAGGTTTTGGAGATTGTTTTTGAAAATAAAACTTAAGGTTACCCTTGTTATCATCAACTTGAAATGTCCTATCCAAAGCCATATAACAAATTCAAGTTGAAGTTTCCACATAGCCACCTTCTAAATTTTGAGCTTGCTCGAATTACTTGCCTTCATGTTCGTGCTACCTTGTTCATCATGGCCATCCACGTACACGTGCATCAATAAAGTCCAAGTTGTCAAAGCTCTTCATCCCCCTAGAAAAAAAGAGAAGAAGAAAATGAAGAAGGGAATGATACACTCCTTATCTTTAGTAAAAAAAGAGAGAAAGAGAAGGGGAAAGATGAAAGATGCTAGAATGAGGACTCAAGCACCAAAATACACATGCACTTGGCCAAGATTTATGAATGGTATGAATGAATAAGACAAGCTTTTCGATCTTGCCAAATAAATAAAGAAGAGTGAGCAACACCATCCCAAAAAGCTCCACCTTATAACATAGAAATAGGAGAGGCTTGATTCTAAGCCAAGGTGAGGATCCAAACACTATGAGTGATCTAGAGATGTTGAGAAATAACAAGGGTATGCCTCGCTTTCTTTATAAAATTATCAAAAACTCCAAATACCATGAGGAAGAAGTGTTCGACCAATCAATGAGTTGTTCTAAGACTCAATTGATGAAGATGAGGGTGTTAGCCACCGGAATCCAAGGTATGAAAGAAAACTCGGAGATATGACTTGTGTATGCCTTGAGTTCATGACCCTGATCTTGCTAAGTCCTGATGATTTAATTCATTCTTTGCTAAGGGACTAGCAAAGTTCAGGTAGGGGGGCGTGTTGGTGGTCGTTACGATACGATTTCGCCACCATCATTCCGTCATATTTCGGGCTCATCCTGCTCACAACAAAGTAAAATTGGTTATTTCTAATGAGTTCCACAAGTTTTGTACAATTTGTGAGTGCAGGAGCAATCAAGCAAAAGAGGAGCCACTTTGGGCACAAGGCCAGGCCGGCCGGCGTAGCATAGGCCGACCAGCCCCCTTCTGTGGCCCCTTGCCATGTCTTTGATCCAGAAGATCACAAACACAACACCAATGATCCTGAGACATGCGATCAACGTCGGTTCGATCCAAGGATCCGAAAGGCCTAAGCTACACTTGCATGGATTGAAGGGCCCACCAACCTTGGATTCTCGGACAGCTTTGATCCAAAGCAACCGTTACCGACCTCAGAGATCAATCCAGAGCGTCCCTGAAGAAGGCGGTGCCACGGGGTAGCCACACCAGGCCGATCGGCCTAGCCTAGGTCGGCCGGCCTGGCCCTGAGGCCGCCACGTGCCCCCTTTGCATGGCAGTTAAGCACAAGCTTAGCTTAAGATTGACGCCGGCAACCGCCTCTGAAGACTATAAAAGGGACCTCCTTCCACCTTGAGAGGAAACCATCCAAAGGACAGAAGAGTAGTCTAGTGAGAAGTTCCCATCTTTAGAGTTAGATTAGGGAGAGAGTGGGTGAGTTGCTTGGGTGACAACCAAGCTTTGTAGAGAGAGTCCGGGATTTCCTCTCGGTCTTATCTCAACATTTCCGCCCCAGAGGAATATACTTCAAGAGTTATCTTCAGTAAATCCTCGGTCTCTTGCCTTTAGTACATCGCTAGTTTACAACTTACTTTTCAGCAAGTTATCTTATTTATTTGATCTGCGGGTACCTGAGTCTGCGCAAGTGACGGCGACTCTTGTTTGGGGTTTCCTCTATAGCCCTTCGCGTTGGGTGGAGGTCAGTGGCTGAAAGCTTAGGCGTGGTGCCTGTGCTGGCTAGCCACCTCAGGTTGTGTTGCACCCCACGGAAATGCAGTGGTAGGAGGTAGGTGGTGACAGTCCTGTCCGTCCTTTGTACTCCACCACGTTCGGGTGTACTCATAACAGTAGTGCTGAGCCCGGAAGAACCCCTCTCTCATCCCGTTCTGAGTTCTTCCCGTTCTAGCCGTCGAAGCAGATCAGATTAGATATAGATAGTTTGTCTGGGGTAACAAGTAGCTAACTAAAGTCAAGCTCTCTACCCGCTTACCTTGTGCTCCCTGGTGGGTCCGGTTGGAAAAGTTCTAGGCTAGTCGCGTCTACCGTTCCTTGGATTCGATATCCAGGTTCTTACTCCCCTGGTGAAAGGCTACATCGTACTCCATGCGCTTGCGGATTTAGTTAGGCTAAGGAGTGCCAACACGCACACGATGACCGGCCATGGCTCGACCGAGCGTCGTGGAAGGGAGAAGGGGGCCGGGGAAGGGGCAGTGGGCAGCAAGGCGCTTACCATGGGGTAGCAGGTACGGAGGATGGCCGGGTGGTGCATCGACGGGCGGCGACGGTCTTCGGTTGCGGCAAGGCTCGGGCGGCGCTCCTCCAAGGCGTTGGCACCCTCTGGGTCTTGTCACCTAGCGCCTGGTGGTGCTCCGAACAGCGCTACGGCGATCAAGGGGAGCCAAGTGGGCCTAGGGGCGGCGGGAGTGCTAGAGCGGGGCGGCGGCGCTCGTGAGCCCGCGGCGGCGGTGAGGTGCTCATATAGGTGCCGCGGTGTGTGTGAGCCCTAACCGAGGTGCGCGCGGGGCTATTTATAGCCCAGCGGAGCTCCCTGGTGGCTCACCGGGGCGATGTAGCCTTGACGCGTGGCGTGGCGAGCTCTCCGGCGTGCGACGCGTGAGCGCTCGTGAATGCTTGGCTCGAGGGAAAAGCGGCCGGAGAGCGGTGGTCGGCGCCGCACTCTTGGTGCAGTGGACGCGCGTGGTGACGGTACGCGTCCTGCGTGCCTTTGTCGACTTTATCTCGGCCGGAGGAGGGAGATCAAACGGCGACGACGAAGCACGGACGCCACGGTATGGCGAGGGAGAGGGGCTCTGAGCCGGAATGGCTCTTCTGACGTGCGCAGGGGGTGAAGGGGATGGCGTGGCGTTGTTCTCGAGGCGCCACGAGGGCCGGAGGCGGTGCGATCGCGGTATGGGGCAGCGGCGGCGACCACGACAGGGACATGAGGGAGGGGGGAGGAATCGGGGGAGGAGAGGAGGAAGATGATGGCGGAGGTGGGCTGGGTTGGGCCGCCCGGAGGTGAACCGGGGAGAAGAGTTGAGGGGGCGAGAGCGGACTTCGGGGAGAAGGCCAAGGGGAGGTGGCGTGCGAGGCTGGGCCGGGAGTTGAGGGGTCTAAAATGAACTTTCAATTAGTTGGTGTTTGACTGTAAATTATTATGCCTAATAGTGAAGTGAATTCATATGCAAATATGAGAGCATCGATTTGTTTAGTCTATTGGAGTATTTAGAATTAATGTTTAAGCCTAATTGGCTGAGAAAGTATATGATGCCTGTATGAAAATACTTGTGGACTATGCGCAGCAAGGCAATTAAAATATTTAGGGAGAGTTACGTCCAAAGGCCCAGACCACCAATGGCCGGGCAGCTTTTCCGTTAATTTTTTTAGATAATGGCCCATGCTGCTAATGGCTGTACGTATGTGTGTGCATGTATGAATATACTTAGAGCAAGTATTATGGATGGTGTAGAGCCGGCGCAATGCTGTTGTGGAAGAGAGAGAAAGTATGAGAGAGAAGGAAGCAAGCTTCTCGCGAAACGCTAGCAGCAAGCGGGCGTCTGCGCGCTTGTGGGCCTCAACCATCACTTCTGCGTCTCTGATTCGTTGCCTAGTGTTGTTCAACTGCGCACAGCATTAAAGAAGCATGAGCCCCATCACCATCAGCTCGTTTGCTCTGATGAGTTGGACGCTGAGACGCCTGCTCGCCAGCGAGACTATAAGATTTGCTCTTACAGCAAGTTCGATGATCTAGAAGCTTCTGGGCCGAAGTCCATGCGCCGTATAAATATCTCCTGACTCTGCAATGGATCAGATAATTATGCCGGGCAGTAATACAAAGGAGATATCATGTTTGTTTGACCCATCTCACTTGCCGATGGACCTTCTCTAAACCGGGCCAATGTTTCAGTGATTAGTGAGTCCCTACGTTAACATATTCTGCTGCCTACAGGTTGAATGGGATCGGCGCTATCAATTTTTGAAAGAGTATGCAGCGCGCTAGAGGGAACGGTCTGCTGTTATCTCGGGTCATCTGAACTGAAGGCCGGCGGCGCTCACCTCCCAGACGCTCCCCTTGTTGACCTATCTCCCTCCTCTATATATAGTCTTCTATCTTGCAGGTGAAAAGCCCCCGGCTGGACCTCTCCAGAAATCACACACGCACACCATCATCATTCACACACACTACTCATCTTCATCCCTTCACGCGCACATACATCACCATTGCCTGGAGATTGGCCTCGCCGTCGCAGACGAGCTTGGCGGGTTTCGCCGCCAGATCGGCTTCATCGTCATCAGCGTTTCTTCTCCTCGTGCCTATGGCACTGCCTTGTGGTGAGTGATTGCGCATGGCATGGAGGCCTGCAACTTTCTTTTGTTATTCTCTCACAGGAACATACCTTGTAAAGGGCAGCGCCGCAGGCGTCAGATCTTCAGCCGCGATCTTCAAAAAAAACAAGTGCCGGAGACACTCTTGTGTCATGAAAATAAAAGATCAGTGGTATCAACCACTGCCGGCAGCACTTGGTGCATACGTATATTCTCTTTTCTCCTATTTTGCAGGTACAGCAGATTCAAGAGTTTGCAACTGCAGCAGCTTCAAAAGAGATATTGATATATAGGCGACCATGTTTAGAACATTTGTGTGAACAGGTCTGCGATCTTGGTCTGGCAGCCGGGTTGCAACATTTGTAACGTGAATTGCAGAGTCATTATATGAGCTCACGTTACAGCAATTATGGGCAAAGAAGGGATATGCTGCTATAATGCCCTTCCTTGATCAAAGGCATTTGTTTAATCAAGTTGCAAGCCCCGCATGTTGTGTGTTTATGCAGGTTTATTAGAAGGGAATAAAGAAATCAAGTTTATGCTAATGGCCCGGCCATAGATGAGAGTTATATTCTGTGATACCAGGGATTTAGCTAAAAGTCTCGGATTAATTATTCATTATTCTTCTGATACCGACGAGGCCGGAAGTCTTTACCACGTCCTGACCGACGAGGCTGGACATATTCGTTCGTGACCGACGAGGCCGAACACATTTTCACATCCAGAGATTTTAGTTAAATTCTTGTGCGTGGTGGAATATGGCGTCAAGTCACTTGGCATTTCTTTTTTTTATTATATATATGCAGCAATCATCTACGGAGTACAGGACAAGACGCTTGATCACGACGATCGTTTGACGCAGCAGCATAATCGGAGGAATTCTATGGGCTTGGCCTATGGATGTAATTAACTAGAGTTCTTACGAGGCTCTAGGATTCAAGGACTACACAATCGTCTGTACCTTAAGGCGCTATGCAGAGATATATGTAAAAGGAGACTTGTAAAAGAATTTTTTCGAGAATGAATAAGAAAGCAAGTTTCCCACTTTATTGTGTGTCTGTGTGTTTTATTTATTTATTTGTATACTATCGTATACTGGCACGCCTGTCGGTGTTCTACCGTCGATCCTACCGAGGGGTATCCCGAGGTAGTAGAGTTTCAGGTGGGTTTCGCCGAGATCAGGAACGCAAAGGCTAAGAGACTCAGGATTTTAGACAGGTTCGGGCCGCTTAGGAGGCGTAATACTCTACGTCTTGTGTAGTGATTGGTATTGATGAGATCGTGTTGCTTGGAGGGGGTCCCTGCCCAGCCTTATATACATAGCGGGCAGGGTTACAAAGTCGGTTTCAAGTAGAATCCTAACCAATTACTACTCGGAGAGTGCTTTACAAGGCAATCCGAGTAGTTTACAAGTCATACGACTAGTTTCCATAACGAGAAGAGTCCTTGCTGTACTCTACTCGTGTTCTTCATGCCTGGTACGACTCTGACTGGAGACAATTCATGTGTCCCTGTGGGCCCATGATCGTACCTCCAACAAGCCCCCAAGTGCTTCATCGTCGAGTATCGTCAATCGAGTGCTTGCCAAGCCAATCGAGTGCTTTTTTGAGTTCTTCGAGTGCCTGATCAGTCTTGGACAGGTCTTGGTTGTCACGTGGCCATGAGGTGTTTAAGCCCCGTTTATCTTGATCAAATCAGTAGTCTTCAAAATATTATATGGTATGCGATAAAAATCGCACTCCATATGGAGTAGCCCCCGAGCCTTAAGTTGAATCGAAGAATCAGGTTGAGGGTCCTCAGAATCTTGAATCTTCATCTTGTTCTTGAAATGTGCAATTTTAGAAAAATTGCACTTGATATCAAGTAGCCCCCGAGCCTTGGGTTGAATCAAAGAATCAAGCCGAGGGTCTTGATTTAAGTCTTCAGTCTTCAGAAAAAATAAATCAATAGTCGTTGTGTGTAGCCTATCAGCCCCTAAGCCTTGCAACGACTCAGAATGATCAATTCAAGGGTCCAGCAAGCTTTAGGGTTCTTCAAATCATCTTGGAGATCATCATCCGAGTGGAAATTTGCGCCCAGAAATAATGGTCATATTGAATCATCTTGGAGTTCATCATCCGAGTGGTTTTCTTGTACCCAGCCCCCGAGCATAGGAGCCAGCGGAGATGCATCGAGTAGTATGTAGTCGAAATAGCCACCATCAACAGAGTAGCAAAACAGAGGAGGTCGTGGTTGACTTGTCACGCCGCGATCTCCCCAGAAATAGGAGTCAGGTGCCAATATAGTCGAGACCCCATCATTGGTACTTGGCGACTCAAATATGCTAGAGAAAGAGAACTAGGTAAGCCTGATGGCGAACCGAGTTGTAATTTTAGCGTCAGCCCCCGAGCCTGGAAGCTGACAAAGATGTGATAGCATGCTGTGCAGCCTAGAGAGTTGTCATCCAAACAAAGTACTCGGCGCTTGGCCAATCTTGTTAGAACAAAATAAAATTAATTGAAACAAGTAACTTAGCTTGTTTGTTGTCGTTTGTCGATGAAGCAGACTAGTCAGAGTTGATTCCGACTAGTTTGAGTTCATCATGAGCACATTGGCGATGCGGCAGTACCGCGACACAAGCTGAAGTTGAGCTTTGACTTGATAACTTGCAACGGGTTGAGGCGACCACCATATTGGTGAATTCCATTGATCATGATGCGACCGAAGAGTCATCCAAACCACTCTTGCAGTGTATTCAGGAAGCCCCAGCAAGTTGAACTCATTTTGCGAGTTATACTTCAAAGCACTTGATAACTGGTACTTGAAGATCACTACTCATACTGTGGAATAGACTCTAGAGTACTTTCAAGTAAGTACTCAGAGATTTTAAATCACTACTCTTTTTGTGGAGTAGACTCTGGAGTACTTTCAAATAAGTACTCAGAGATTTGAGATTACTACTCGCCTTGTAGAGTAGACTCTGTAGTACTTTCAAATAAGTACCCAAAGATTTGAAATTACCACTCGTGGGTAGTTGCTTTATAAGGCTAGCTGGCCTCTACAGGTGTTCAGCCTGGTCTTAGTTAAAACTAAGTACTCAGGGATCCTGGAAAGTAGTCATGTGAGCTACTCTTCGGATTTGAACCGATGTATACTTTGTTGAATCAACAAGTATCAAAGGGAACTCTGGAAGTATTAGGAGCTAGGGTAGTCTTATAAGACAACCAAAGCATGAATGAAGCCGATAGATCGCGGATCGAGTACTGAGAAAACTGCACTTTATTGATGAAATCTTCAAAATATTGTACAGACTCTTGACGTACTCAAACAAAGGTCCTAAGCATAGAACTTGTGTAGATACTCGATGTTCCATGAATCTTTCTCTTCGACTCCTTCACTGTTCTTCAATCGATACGACCCGGGTCCAGTCACCTTGTGTATGATGAAAGGTCCTTCCCAGCAGGACATAAGCTTGTGCATACCCGTGGTCTTCTGTATCCTTCGCAATACTAAGTCGCCGATGTTGAACGAGCGCTCTTGGACGTTTCTGTCATGATAGCGCCGAACCCCCTGGAGATATCGAGTGGTATTTAACAAAGCTGCACAGCATTTCTCCTCGATCAGATCAAGCTCCAGTCGTCTTGTATCATCAGCAACTCCTTCGTCGTATTGTTCTATTCTTGAGGACTTGTAGATCAGGTCTACTGGTAGGATAGCCTCAGATCCATACACCAGAAAATATGGAGAGTGGCCGGTTGGCTTGCAAGGCTGAGTTCGAAGCCCCCAGACTACTTGTGGCAACTCGTAGATCCACTTGCCTCCATATTTCTTGTCGTGCTCGTACAGTCGCTTCTTCAGGCCATCCAGGATCAAACCATTGGCTCTCTCGACTTGTCCATTGGCCTTGGGGTGAGCTACTGATGCGTGAATTACCTCAATGCCGTTCCTCTCACAGTGGTCCTTGAACTCGTGGTGTTGAAATTGGAACCCAAATCTGTGATGATACGATGAGGACAGCCATACCTGACTAGTTTGACTTCTATCGACTTGGTAAACTTGTCAATCGCAACCAGCACATGTGTGAAGTTTCCTAGAGCAGTCGTAAGCTTGCCAATCATGTCGAGCCCCCAGCATGCGAACGGCCAAGACGGAGGAGTAGCAATAAGCTTGTGAGCAGGCACGTGTTGTTGCCTGGCAAAGAATTGGCACCCGGGGCACTTGCGGACAATCTCTTCCGCGTCTTGCAGAGCCGTGGGCCAATAATAAGCTGCTCTGAATGCCTTGCCCACCATCGTTCGTGATCCTGCGTGATTCCCGCACGCGCCTTCATGAATTTCTTCCAAGATACCCTTGCCTGTTGCTCTCGGGACACACTTCATGGCAATATCAGTGTAGAGTCCTCTCCTGTAGAGCTGATCACCGATGAGTAGATAATTCTTCGATCTCCGGACGACTTGTTCAGCTTCAATCTTGTTCAAAGGCAGGGTCTTGTTCTTGATGTACTCGATGAACGAGACACGCCAATCTTCTTCGATTGTCAAAACCTCTCTATCTGGTCCGTGTTCGTCATTGTGTGACGGTGCGGACTTCTCGAAGTCGATGGTCCTTTTGTGGAGCTCCTGGACGAAGACTCCTGCTGGAACTTCTGCACGAGTGGATCCGAGCTTGGAGAGTACGCCAGCAGCGGCGTTGTCATCACGGACCACCCAATGGTACTCGAGCCCTGAGAATTTGTTCTCTAGCTTGCGCACAGCTTCGCAATAAGCGTCCATGTTCTCCTTCTGGCGATCCCAATCCTTGTTGCAGTGGTTGATGACGACAGAGGAGTCGCCGTACACCATTAGCCTCTTGATTCCCAGAGAAATTGCGAGTCGTAGACCATGTAGCAAGGCCTCGTACTCTGCTTCATTGTTGGACACCATCTAGAAGATTTGCAGGACATATTTGAGTTGATCGCCCTTGGGCGAGATAAGAAGTACTCCCGCGCCGACGCCTTCGAGTTTCAGGGAGCCATCGAAGTACATGGTCCAGTGCTCTGGTCTGCCGACGGGGATGTCCACTTGATTCTTGCGCCACTCTTCCATGAAGTCTGCCAGCACCTGCGACTTGATGGCCTTCTTGGGTTTGAACTCGATACTGAGGGCGCCAAGCTCGACGGCCCACTTTGGAATTCGCCTGGTCGCGTCCGGGTTATGTAAAATGTCGCCCAAACCAAACTCTGTCACCACCGTGATGGTGTACATGTCAAAGTAGTGGCGCAGCTTCCTGGATGTGATGAGTATGGCGTAGAGTAGTTTTTGCACTGCTGGGTATCGAACCTTGGACTCTGTGAGTACTTCACTGACGAAGTAAACCGGCCTCTGCATAGGATATGCAAGATTGTCCTCGGCGCGCTCGACCACCAAGACAGTGCTCACCACATGAGTCGTTGCTGCGATGTAGAGCAGCAATTCCTTTTTGTCGTCCTGCGGATCAGTCAGGATTGGCGGTTTTTGAAGATGCTGCTGGAGATCCGCCAATGCTGCTGCCGCTTCTTCGTTCCATTGGAACTTGTCGCCTTTCTTGAGTAGCTTGAAGAAGGGGAGGCCCTTCTCTCCAAGTCGTGAGATGAATCGATGTAGTGCCGCCATGCACCCAGTGAGCTTCTGGATGTCTTTGATGGTCTTTGGAGCTTCCATTGCTGTGATGGCATTGATCTTCTTGGGGTTGGCCTCGATGCCGCGGTGGCTGATGATGAATCCGAGTAGTTTCCCAGAGGGTACTCCAAAGACACACTTTGTTGGATTAAGCTTCCATTGCCACTTCCGCAGAGATGCGAAGGTCTCCTCTAGATCAGCGATGAGTTCTTCTGGTTTTCTGGTCTTTACGACCACATCATCGACATAGGCTTCCACGTTGCGATAAAGTTGCTTCTCAAGGCAGAGTTGGATCGCGCGCTGGTAAGTCGCACCAGCGTTCTTCAGCCCAAATGACATCGTGGTGTAAGCATAAGCACCATAAGGGCTGATGAACGCCGTCTTGATTTGATCCTCCTCTTCAGAGATATCTGATGATAACCCGAGTAGCAATCAAGAAAGCAAAGTAAGGCACAGCCAGCCGTGGAATCAATAACCTGGCCGATGCGCGGTAATCCGAAGGGATCCTTGGGGCAATGCTTGTTGAGATCAGTGTAGTCGACGCACATGCGCCACTCGTTGTTGTTCTTCTTTCTCACCAAGACTGGATTTGCCAACCAGTCGAGGTGGAAGACTTCCTTGATGAATCCTGCGGCGAGTAGTTTCACCAGCTCCTTCTTGATCGCCTCTCGCTTGTCGGTTGCGAACCGTCGCAACCGTTGCCTCTTGGGTGTAGCTTTGGGATCGACGTTAAGGCTGTGTTCGATCAGGTTCCTTGGCACTCCTGGCATATCTGCAGGTTTCCACGTGAAGATGTCACGGTTGGCTTGCAGGAACTTGACGAGCTCGCCTTCCTATTTCGGGGTTAAGCCGGCCCCGATCTTAGTGGTCTTCGACTGGTCTCCTTCCAGTAGTGGTGCGTCCTTGGTCGCCACGTCTTCAGGGATGGCCGCCTTGTGTGGTCCGGGCTCCTTGCTGGGGACCTCATACTCTGTCTTCTGAGCCGCTGTGAAGATCTGGGCCATGGCGTTGGGTACCTGAGTGGTAGCCGCAAACTCCACAGCCTCTTTGTCGCAGTTGTATGATCGTCGCAAGTCGCCACGGATAGAGATGACGCCTCTGGGTCCTGGCATTTTGAGGACGAGGTAGACATAGTGTGGTATGGCCATGAACTTGGCCAAAGCAGGACGTCCGAGGATCGCTTGATAGGAGGTCTCGAAGTCCGCCACCTCGAACTTGATGTACTCCGTCCTGTAGTTCTCCTGCGTGCCGAATGTGACTGGTAATGTGACTTGGCCGAGGGGAAGACTGCCATTACCAGGGACAATGCCGTAGAACGGGGATTCGGTGGGAGTCAACATTTTTTCAATGTCGAGTCCCATCCTCTTCAGGGTGCCAGAGAATAGCACGTTCAGCCCTGCCCCGCCGTCGATGAGCACCTTGGTGAGTTGTGATCCTGCCACCGTGGGGTCCAGGACGAGTGGCAATTGCTCTGGTTCGTCGTAGCTGTTCCACTGATCTGCCCTGGAGAAGGTAATTGGAACCTCCGAGTATTTTAGGTACCTTGGGACGGCTGGATCAATTGCCATTATATGCCGTAGAGCGAGCTTATGCTTCCTCCGAGTGGGGAAACCATAGTCGCCTCCCATGATGACCATGAGTACGTTCTTGGGCTTCTGGAACTTGGGCGTCTGGTCCTCGTCGTCGTCTTCTTCTTCGTCGTCGGCCCTTTCCTTGTTCTTGGCTTCAGGATCGAGTGGTTCCCTTGTCGTCTTCTTCTTGGCCTTGTTCTCTCGATCCTTCTCGGCGTATATGCGTTGGAGATCATAACACTGGCCCATGGTGTGCTTATGCTTTGGGTGCATTGGGCATGGCCTGTCCATTATCTTCTCAACGTCGCTCTTGCCGGGGTAGTTCTTCTTTTGGCTTCGCATGCCAGTCTCCAGAGTCGCGACTGTGTCATCTGGCTTGTGCTTGTTGTGCTGGGAGCCCTGCTGGCCATTGTTGTTTTGCCTCTCCCTACCCTGGGGAGGGCCATACTTCTCGAGGTCGCGGTCTTCTTGCTCAGACCATGTCTCGACTTGGTCACGCAGGGCGTCCAGAGTCCTTGGTCGATGCAGGCCAAATTGCCTGTCAAAGAACCTGTTGGTGATGCCGTTCTGGAACAAATCGATGCAGTCGCGGTCAGAGACGTCCACCACCAGAGTCTTGATTTCCATGAAGCGGCGAATGTAGTCGCGCGCGCTTTCTCCTTTGTGCTGCTTGCACATGGCGAGGTCGTGTCGAGTCTTGGGGCGACTGTATGTGCCTTGGAAGTTGGACACGAAGATCTTCTTCAGGCGTACCCAGGAGTCGATAGAGCGTCGTGGCAGGTTTTCGAACCATGTGAGTGGAGCGGGCTCGAGTGCCATTGGGAAGTATCTGCACTTGATGGCAGTGTTGCCACCCGCGCACTCAATAGCCGTAGAGTAGATGCGCAGCCACGACTCAGGGGAGGTATTGCTGTCGTACTTCTCGAAGCCGACTGGTTTGAATGGTTGCAGGTAAACCGCCATCCGGATGTCCCTGGAGAACATTGGGTACTCATCGTCTTCTTCCCTATACCCCCGGGCTTCATCATGCCTCTTGGATTCAAGAATGGAGCGCGCGTCGCGATTAGCGTTGATGGTTTGCCGGAGGTCGGCACTGTGTGCCGGCCCGTGGGATGATGTAGCAGCGTCGTTGCGATGAGTACGTCCGCCTCGTTGACGATCATCTTCTGGTCGGCATGGGGGTGCGCCTTCTGCGCGGTTGGCTTCTCCCAGTCGGCTGGGGTTTGGTGGACGATGCTTGTCGCGGGGAGGTTGACGTCCGCTGCTTTCGACTTCTTCGCTGCGCGATGGTGCGGCGGCGATGGCCTTGTCGAGAGTGCAGATCATGTCGTTGATCCTTTCGAGTGCAGCTGTCGTCTCTGGGGTTCTTGGCAGGCTGCGGACGTGATAAGCAATCTCCATGGCGTTAGCCATAGGAGAGTCGTAGCGTGCCACTCGCGCAAACTCTTGAGCGAGGTTGCGGCCAGCCATGACGCGATTGTGAGCGTTTAGGCGGCGCTGAGCCCTCCTGTTGTTCCGGATTTCTCTGTCCATGGCCGCTTGAGCGGATTTGCCAGCGGGTGCGTCTTCAATCGCAGAGATATCTCCTTCTAGCTCAAAAGCATAGCGCGGGTCGTTGTCGACGTCACCAGCTGCTACTGCGCCAGCCATGAAGACTTGTCGATTGGGTTCGACAGAGTCACTGGAGCTTGGGGTGACGAGCTCCGTAGAGCTTTCCTCTTCTGGCAGCAGCGGTGTGCCGTGCTGGAACGGTAGGTCGTCAGTAGCTTCAGACCCAAAGAGTACAAAGATCTGGCGGGACTCGTAGACGTCCCGTGGGATCCTGTCTCTTTGTTAGACTGATCTTCCTTCAGGCGTGGCGTAGATCATGAGGTCGTGCTCGCCATTGTCTTGTAGTGTCTCCTCGTTCGAGTCCGAGTGGCATTCGGGGACCGCTTGGCTTAGAGAGTTGGCGTGTCCTGCCATGACTCGGACTGGAACGTCCCGCTTCGAGTCCATGACGGACTTGAACTAGCTCCGTAACGCCTCACAGTATGCGTGGGTCGAATTACGGAGTCCAAACGGGAATTGGGGTGGGAGGGTTGTTTGCTTCTCCGTAGTCGTGATCGACTCGGACTCTTGCCCGCGGATGAGGTCCGCGAGCGTGATCTCGCCGAGTTGCTCGGCCAAATCTTCCATGATGGGCGCTTGCTCCTGCTTCAACTCCGTGGGTGTCTCGATGAAGCTGTAGAAGCCACCTGAGCCGTCGGCGACGTAGACCCACGAGCCAAAGTGGAATGTTGTGCCCTCCTGAGGCGCTTCAGCTTGAATGTAGGTCACCATTGCATTCTCCACGGGATCTTCGAGAAAAACCCCTACCTGGCGCGCCAGATGTCGGTGTTCTACCGTCGATCCTACCGAGGGGTATCCCGAGGTAGTAGAGTTTCAGGTGGGTTTCGCCGAGATCAGGAACGCAAAGGCTAAGAGACTCAGGATTTTAGACAGGTTTGGGCCGCTTAGGAGGCGTAATACCCTACGTCCTGTGTGGTGATTGGTATTGATGAGATCATGTTGTTTGTAGGGGGTCCGTGCCCAGCCTTATATACACGGCGGGCAGGGTTACAAGGTCGGTTTCAAGTAGAATCCTAGCCAATTACTACTCGGAGAGTGCTTTACAAGGCAATCCGAGTAGTTTACAAGTCATACGACTAGTTTCCATAACGAAAAAAGTCCTTGCAGTACTCTACTCGTGTTCTTCACGCCTGGTACGACTCTGACTGGAGACAATCCATGTGTCCCTGTGGGCCCATGGGCGTACCTCCAACAATGCCCGCATTCTATTTACACCGTACGCAGAGAAATTTCGAGTATTTCTCTCGCGAAATAGTTGGGCCGGATAAAAATCGGCCCGTTAGACATAGGATCATTTTCCTATTTCTTCTAAAGCATTTTTGAATTCTAATTTAAGCTATAATCCCTTTTAAGTTTGGTCCTAGGGTTTTGGTGCTAGTTTAGTCCTTATGGAGCACTCAAGTTGTATAGTATTTTTATTTCTTTTTCCTATAATTATTTTATACTCCATTATTCATAGTAAATCCTATTTAAGCCTACAATGGCTTTAACAAATCCAATAATTAATCTAATAATTAATTAAATAATTCCTTTTAATTTTGAGGGTGTCACAGCGGGGTTGGCGTGGACGTCGTGCTTCCCGTGTCGAAGGCGATGGCGTCGAAGTCCCGTGGTGCTCCGCGACGGCACCTCCTTTCTTCGGCGTGGACGGCAGAAACTGCTGGTGCTTGACGCCCTTGGCGCCAGCGGCTCTGCTCCTGGTTGGCACGGCATGGAGCTCCTCCCCTCTCCTCTTCTCTCACCTCGTCCTCCCTCTGGTTCCTCTCCTCCTCCTCTTCCTCGTGGAGGCGCGTGCAAGGAAACCCAAAAGGGTGCGGCTTGGGTGAGAGGCGCGAGAGCGCTTTGGTTTTAAGGGTGGTGGCCGCAGGGCTCTCGTGAGGGAGCGCGATTGGGGGCACGTGGACAGATAGGAAGTGCTCGGGGACACGCGGCAGCGTCACGTGGTGCGAAGCTAGGGTTTGGCGGCTGGGTTGATGGGATGATTGGGTCTTGGCATGCGGGCCAGCCGGCGGCCAGGGTAGGATGGGAAAATTCCCGTGGTGAGCTTCTAGAAAGGGGGCCCTGAGGTAGGGTTTGGGTCAAGGCGGGGTGCTCATCTCCTTGTTGTGGAGTGGCCACACGCGCGAGCGGGAGCGGCGACGCTCTGCTCGGCACGGGGGGAAAAGCAGAGGGAAAAGGAGAGGTGGAGAGGAAAGCTGAGCAGAGCGTCAGTGAGCGTGAGAGAGAGCGGTAGGTGGCGAGCTGGGCCGGTGGTGGCGCTAGGCCGAGCGGAGTCGGGTGGGCTCCACGTAGCTGGGCTAGGCCGAATGGAGGGAGGTTAGGTGGGCTAGGCCAAGGTTTAGGTAGGCCGGGCTAGGATGAGGGGTTAGAAGAGTTCGAGGTTAGGTTTTGGACTGGGCCGGTTCGATGGATGAGTTAGCAGGCCGTGGCCGGTAGGAGTTAGGTGGGTCTCGCCGAGCTGGTTAGGTTAGCTGGCCCAAGAGAGGTTAGGGTTAGATCAGTTAGCTTTTTAGTTTGTATTTGAAGTTTGAATTTCAAATACAAACTACACTTAGACAATTCAAACAAATTCGATCGAAACCAAATAACTCCAAATCACACATGCTTGTGTATGAGGAATATTTTTATGCACAAATTAAGTTACTAGGAATTTAGAGAGAGCAATTAACTTATATTACAAATACTTCATGTCTCACATCATTGCACAACAAAATTTTTTATAAATTCCGATTTTTCATACAAGTAACAGAATGCAATTTGCGGGATGTTACAGTATCTATATAGTGTTGCTGATTCAAATGAACGTGGTCTGTAATAACTTTAAACTAATTTAAATTTGAATCAATTCAGCTGGTCTGCACTCTTTTTCCTATCTAGGTTTTCTCACGGGTGTGAGTTTTACCTAAATAGGTTTTTAATGATCATGAAACCATTGCCGGCGGTCGCCATGTCTGGAGGAGAGCGGCGACGATCCCAGGCGGCGGTGACCCAGGGGACGCGATAGATCGTTGCCCATGAGTGGCGCGATGGATCCCTCCGTTTTAGGCTTGGTTTGGAGGGGGTTTTTTAGGAAAATTATGATTAGCAAAGCTAATGGTGGGAGGGTTTAAGTGCTAAAATTTCTCACCTCTCTATCTGGCCCTCGGATGGCGATTCAGGGGCTGTAATGGGAGTTTTTATAGTTTACACAGAAAGTTGGATACGGTGGCGTCGTATAAATGGGCAGTTGGGTCGTAGAAGACGATGAGGCTGCAGGAGATTTTTTTAATTTCACGCGGCTACTTTGATGCCTCTGCCTCGAGACACGGCAAGGTTAATGGTGCTTTGAGAAGCCGATGCGGCGGCGGTGCTTTGGGAAGGGTAGTATTAGCATGCATGCAGGCCTTGGCCTTTGTGAATGTGCTTCCGTTTCAAATTAACGTTGTCGATCAACAGACACGTTTGATAGCCGTTTCATACATTTGATGATGCACTGGTCAACAGATGCAGGTCATTGGTCGTCTTTTGGTGCACTACTAGTCTCGTGAGGGTACGCATACAAATGTTGGATTCTGTACGTAGCTTGAGAAAATAGACCATCAGAATTGCACGTTCACTACTACAAAAATCATTTTCGGGTTTTTTCCATTAACGGAGGCGGTTTTTGCAGCCGTCTCTGAGCTAGGGTCTCTGTTAATCGGGCATTAACGGAGGCGGATTTTCAACCGTCTCCGTTAATGGTATTAACGGAGGCGGATTTTCAACCGTCTCCGTTAATGTTACAATAACCGCCTCCGTTAATCGTTCCAGACGAAAATAAAAATGCCGAAAAAAATTGCAATTTTTTTTCTAATTGAGGGAGGCCCCCACTAGCGAGCCACTTATCACACTATTTATCACACTTTTTTGTGGAAATTTGACACTATGCGGCTGACGGGATTCGAACCTGCAACCTCTACCTCACGCGTGCCTCGCTCTACCACTACACCACACTCTCTCATGTGTCCATGCTCTGTTTTGATTCCTATCATATTATATAAACAACCGTCTCCGTTAATCGACCATTAACGGAGACGGTTGTGTTACAAAAACCGCCTCCGTTAATCGATTTTAGGAGACGGTAAAATGTTACCGCCTCCTAAAATGAATGTAACCGCCTCCGTTAATCACTCCCATTAACAGAGACGGATATTTTTTGTAAACGTCTCGGAAAATGTTTTGGCAGTGTCTCCTAAAATGTTTTTTGCAGTAGTGGTTTGGGTGCAGCTTTTAAGTGCGATTTGCATTGTACTGCGCCACACTTGTATTGTACGATTATTGGGACACTGGAAATCCATGCCCTCCTTTGTCACATCCCAAAATTTCAATTCTGGGTTGTGAATAGAAACACTAAATAAAATGAAGGATTTTATTATTTTTTAAATTTACCAACCTTTATTTAGTTGTCAATTAATTTAAATAGAGAAAATAAAGACTTTTTAAATTTTAATAAATTTGTTGTTGATTTGGTGCATTCATGCCGATTGCATTTCTTTTGGTTGAAAAATGAATTTAATTTGTTTACCGGTTAAACGTGGAATGCGACCAAATTTCCTTTCTAAATTCTAATCAATTTCCTAGTCTCTCTATTCTTTATTCTTTTTTTCCCTCTCTCTTGATCTTATTTTCCTTGCACGTGAATTAGCAAGAAGCTAGCAATTATGGCCAACAAGCTAGCCCATCTCTGATCAGACCAACAACATGCATGTGCACGTACACTAATCTGCTCATCTCCTTTGTTTTGGCGCCATTCATTCCTCTCTCTGGCATAGTTATTAGGACCGGACCGGACCGGCGGTCCGACCGGTAAAAGACCGAACCCGAGACTTTAGCGGCTTGGTTCACTTAAAAGACCGTCTGTGCAATCGAACCGGTAAGAACCGGATGAACCGGGCGGTTTTTTTGTTAAACCGGCGAACCGGCCGGTTCCGACGGAACCGAACGGTTTTTGTAATCACCTACCGTTCCTATTGTAACTTGGTGGGCCTTCTGCCTCTCTCTTTGGCTTCCTCCGTCACAATCCACAGAACATCCTTATCGTTCCGTGCGGCGAGCACGGAGCCCGTGCATGCGCCGGCGAGCAGGTGCAGCAGCTACTGCTGCCGGTGGGGGGATGTGGCTCTGGTGCGTGCGTCGTCGATCACCGGGAAGATGCTCTGCGGAGCCAGCGAGGTGCACTGCGGCGTTGCAGCGAGCGGAGCGGCGGCGCGGCAGATCGGCCCAGCAGCAAGCGGAGCACAGCACTACGACAGAGCAGGCCCCGATGAGCAGGTAGGCGGCCAGCATGGCAAGGCGGTGAGCCGCTGCGCTCCGGTCTTATTGGCCGATGGCACTGCACTACGGCTAATCTGCTACGACTTGTGAGTTCTGATTGAAATTCGACCAACCAGAATGCTTGCGCTGAAATTCCTTCTCCCAATTTTGGACTGGTGCGAGTACCTGCTCCCTCCAATCTCCATGGTTGATGCCGTAGACCGTAGTGCTATTCTGCCTCGGTTAGCAGATGGCTGACATGCTCGTGCTATTGCTATAATGTGAATGCCTTTTACTGCTATCTGATACGGAGTACTATGGAGATACTTGCAGAGTTGCAGTGAACTATAATCTGACTGCAAAGTGTGCCTAAATTGCAGGGGAATTGAGCATTTGCTACTGAAAAAAAGTGAGACCTGGAAAACAAGGCTGCATGGCTAATTTTACTTGAGACGAACTAACTGCAGAGTGTGCCTAAAACTGCAGGGGAATTGAACATTTGCTACTGAAAAAAGTGAGACTTGGAAAACAAGTCTACACGGCTAATTTTACTTGAGATGAACTATATATATTAGTATTAATTATGAAGTACATGTATGTACCGGTTCTAATTATTTGTGGCCGGTTCGATTCAACGGTCCAGAGTTATTGAACCGGTGGTTCAACCGGCTCATAACGGTTGGACCAACGAACCATTGAACCGAAGACCTCACCGGTTCAATTACCGGTCCGGTCCTAATAACTATGCTCTCTGGTAGCCGTCGCCGCACCATCATCCAAAGTGCCGCACTCAATTATCACTAGCAGCCACTGAACATAAATAGAAACGTTACCTGATCATCCATCAATTTCCAACGTCGGAGATATGAACAGCTCGAACTCTCCAGCATTGCTATTCCGGCTTCTCAGTTCCCTCTGCACGACTATAAAATTCACCTCTCCGGCATCCCTGCGTGTGTTCCTACAAAGATCATCAGGTTCCCTTCTCCCAGTCCTCTCAAAACTGAAGTCGTCGTGGTCCTTTCAAGATTGGAAATCGAAGCTGTTCGGCACTGCTGCGCGTACTCTAGCGTCATCACTTCTTCGTCGCTCAAGTTCTCCTTCAGTTCATCGCCGGCCAACTCGTGTCGTCTCTGCTGATCATCGCGCGAATGTGAGAGGCATTTCCTTTGATACTCTTCTGCCATTCTATATCCTCTGTCACTTCTAGTTCTGATGGCATGCATGTGTTTAGCGTGCATAGTTTTGCCTATAGACAAATAAAATAATCAAACTAGCTAGTGCTTCACGTGTCATTTTATTCCTTGATGAGCTCAGCCTTACATCATATCAATGTCATATACGTACACTCTTTTGCTCCCTCGTATATGTGTTTATCAGTTCTATAAATATCTATCTCTGTTCTGCGTACTTCGTTTTATTAGCAAGCGTTTTGTAAAATGATTTATAGTATGGTGTAATGTTTTATTTATTGTTTTCTTGCATGTATGCTTGTTGCGAGTAGAAGGAGATCAATACGTGAACTTCCAGGACCAAGAGTTTGACGTGGTTGATCAACATCAAGCGCAAGGCAACTGTCCTTGATCATATCCCAGCAACCTATGTTACTTTACTTTATTTAGAATAGTTAGACCATTAGTTGCATGCTGAATCCCATGATAGGGTTTACTAGAATATTTCTTCTGTCATTCCTTGAAGCCCGGGTTGTGTTGGTAATAGTTTCATGCTTAGCTTCGCAGTCTTTTGGTGTTGGGATAATAAAATTAATCTAACATAATCTGGTAATAAAGTTAAGGAGGTGTAATCCTCGTGATCATGTTGGTGGGAATCTGAGCAGGATGGACCGAGTGGTATGATGATTCGATGGTTTTGATTTGGTTCTTCCGGGTTTGTGCTGGTTCCTGCCTCGGATTCTAAGGACCGGTTCATGAAGCCTGTAACCCGGCAAAACAGCGCAACCATGAGACCAAAATGGGCTCCGGGTCTGGCCAATTAATTAGGGGAATCTTGTGTGGACATTAGTTTCATAGTAGCTAAGACGGAAGAAGGCTTCTATGGTCTCTACTCTGGATAGGTATTTGGGACGGAAGGACGCTTCCGAGAGTAGATGAGGGACAGGATATTGCTTCTATGGCGTGCGCTATGAGCTAATACGCATGGGAGGACTCTTTGTAAAGGCCTTGTAGTGTAACCTGGCTGATCACCTCGGAAGTGTCAAGCGTAATGGAAAACACGACTCATGGTGAAAGTGTGCGACCTCTGCAGAGTGTAAAACTGATATATCAGCCGTGCTTACGGTCAAGAGCGGGCCTAGACTTCTTCGTGATTAGTGGTGCTCGGAGATGGATGGTTGGCAAGAAGGTGGTTGCTCAGATGGATTTTTGAGTGTTCGGATGGATTTTTGATGGTTGGTTCTGGTTGAGCTGGTGGTTTCACATATAGTAAATAGGTGCTAAGAACTAAAGGTTAAATTAAGGTTGTTGCTTAAGCATGAGTTAAACACTAAAAAGCCCTCCTATTTAAGCCTCATGTCATTTTCTTTTCCTACACTTGCAGAGTACAATTCGTTGTACTCACCCTTCTTTGCCCCCCTGCTAGCCTAGACCTCGGATGACGTGAAGTTCGCTGAAGATGATGACTTCGACCAGACGCTCGGTTCTAGGCTGGTGTACCCCCGGTCGGCTTCCTGTGGATATGAATTAACCAAAGGTAGCATGTACCCACGGGCAATTACTTTCCTTATTCATTGAATGCATCTTACACAATTATTTTTAAGGTAAAAAGGCAAGGAATCCCCTACTGACCTCAATCTAAAAATATAAGGAAAATTGTACGGAGCAAGATGGTACTGAGAAACTAACGGTGAAGAACTCTAAGATTTATAATTGAAATTAATCTACTACTACTAAAAATCATGTTCCCTGGTAGACAATACTTATTACTGACCACTTCGAGAACAGAAAATAAGTAAATATTAAGTCACTAAGAAATTGATAGAATGCCAAACGCTAAAATTATTGCAAAATAGCCAAAGTCGTCCCTAAACTTTGCACAAAGGGTCTGATTCGTCTACAAACTTTTAAAAGGGTCGATCTAGTCCCTCAACTCTTGTTTTTTGTCAAAACAGTACTACACAACCCGACATTACAAATGGGTCATCACAGCCGGTTTTGGTGAAACCGGTTGTGATGCCTCATCACAACCGGTTTTTGCGTAAATAGGGTAGCTGGCTGTTATAACTGGCTGTGATAGTGGACATCACAACCATTTTTTACCAAAACCCGGCTGTGATAGTTGGCCAACTCAATTTTTTGGTTAATGGGAATGGTAGCAGATTACTAGCCTGGAATGGATGGACCAAATAGTTCAGTTTTTGTTTTCATTCATGTGCTTCGTCAAACTAGTTGGCTAAAATTAAATTGCACGTTAGTCTGAAATTAGCACCTCTTTCAATCATGTGTACCATAGCAGCACCTAGTTGTTTGAAATTAGCACCACAGATGACTGATGTGGTTTTATGTGACAGCTGTTGGAAATGAGACCAACATCCTTACATGCTCATCTTTTACACAATGATGATGTTCCTGAACTTGATGCAAGGAATTTTGCTTTAACACACTAAGCTTTTCTTGGTTCATATATATTTTAGTTTATATGTTGCTTGTTCAATAATTTTATGCCTTGAACTTGATGCAAGGAATTAGTTATACACTAATACACCTGCTACTATTCTCATGCCAAATAAACGTTCTTACCGTTACCATTCTCAAAAATATATGGTTAGTATTGAATGGTTTTTTTTACTGATACTTGAAATATTGCATTATGTTCATATATATTTGCTGAGTGCTTTTTGCTGACTTGTTTCTTATTATGTGTAGGCTGCGGTTTGGGGGAAGAGAAGTCAAGACACCTAGGTGAATCCTTGCTTTATCTGTAGAACTGATGTTAAGCTCTGTGTACACTTGTTTGGTCGAATTATGATTTAGATTTGTTCACAACTTCACATAGGGCTAATTCCTAGCAAAGGAATAGTTGTTCACAACTTCACATAGGATCTGACCAGAATTCATTTTGATTTGTCCACAGGGACTCTCCAATAGCAATGCTCTTGCTCTCTAGGCCTTGTTGCTCTCTAAGTCTGCCAAGGCTGTGAAGAAGTCATTCTCTCTTCTTTCACTTCTTGGTAGCATCCTTCCCATCTACAAGTAAACATCTGCGTGTTCATTGAAAGAAACATATTTTGTTGTTACCTGTGAGCTGCTAGACTGATAACATGTTTCTACCACTGAATTGAAGTAATATGTATTTCAAGAATAGATAGCTAGTTTTCTTCTGTTCATATGTTGTACTTGGCACAAGTTCTTTTGGCTGTTGAAAGTCTGTAACATGTTAATAGCATTTTCTCCCTATCCTGTCTAAATAAAGATCAGTTGTGATAGTACAAGAAGATTCTTATGGATATACAAACCATTTTTGCACTGACCTAAAATAATAGAAAGGACTTTCTGCTTGTGGGTGCTGAGGTTTAGCCTCAGATGTTGTTTTATATATATTCTGTTGGTATTTAGATGAACAATTATTTCCTTGCTTGTGGCTGCAGGAAGACCTTAGGAAGATAGATGTTCTTTCTGATTCCATCATTGCTGTTTGACTGCCTAGAATTCAGAGAGGTCTCTCAGAAAGAACAAACACAAGAAGGAAGGTCAATTTCTCATCGCTATTGAAGGTATGACACTTGCACTGAAAATAATATGGATGCTAACAATTAGAACTTCTTATGTTCTTTTGTGTCTGTTCACTAAAATGTATGATTACTGTTGTATGAAGTAGCTATGTAGTCTTTTTTATGTGTTACGACTTACAACTGAACTACTATGATGAAGTTTGTTTATCTTGAGAATGGTTTAGATTAACTACTGTTTCTTTGCAATTAGGTGCCAAAGAGCTTTCTGAAATCTAGAGATTTCCAACAGGAGTGTGTTCTTTCAGCAATTCAGGTTTTATCAGTACATTTTGCCCAATGGAGCTACCATGTATCTTTCCCAGAAGTAGCCACCATTCCTCTCATCCTCTTGAAAAGACTACATGAGCAGACAACAATTGAATCGCTTCACCGTCCTATTAAACGATTGATAGACCAGGTGAGTTCACACACCCTAAAGTCAGATGTTCACAATAGATGGTTCATGTAGTTGTGCAATACTACTGTCATTTGCCTAGTTGATGACTAAAATAGTTGCATTGGTTGTGTACTGTGATAGTTGGCAAATAGAATAATAGCGGCAATCTTTCACCTAGGATACATTGGTTGTGTACAGTTTGTCATATCTCTTTAGTTTACTTGACTTGAGATAAATGCTGAGATTTTGAATTTCTTCCTGCAGGCAATCCTTAATTGTTATCTTGCTTCAGTCCTCGAATTAGTTAGACTTCTGCTAGTATTCTCATTTCAAATAAATGTTCTTATTGTTAGCATTCTCAAAATATACGATGCAAGTGTTATAACTTTCTATACTATATGGCAACTTGTAATATTCAGTAGTGTTTGTTTTTTGTTTTACTGAAACTTTCTATACTGTACGTAGGTGCTGTAACTGAAAGGGTCCTGGAGGTTTGTGAAGATATGAATATCTCCTTTTTGATATGATTAGCTGAACATCAATATGTAGCTTGTGATATACTGATACCTCCTGTTAGTATGATTTAGACTTTAGAGACCACAGAGTAAAGAAGTTTCTCATTTTCTCAAGTTGGAGTCTGTATTGGTGATGTGAATTCAACTTGTTGGCTTGTTGCTTTAGAGACTAGATCTGAATTTGCAACATTGGAGTTGGACTTGATCATGCTGGAAATAACTACCCTGTAATCCAGTGTGTTGTGCATTATGATTTTTTCTTAATCTCAAAATTGACATCACAGCCGGTTTCAATAAAAAACCGGTTGAGATGGACTATCATCACAGCCGGTTTTGGTGTTATCATAGCCGGTTTTTGGCTAAAACCGGCTCTGATACTCCCATCATCACAGCCGGTTTTTGATAACCGGCTGTGATTAGGAGGGTTATCACAGCCACTATAACAGCACCGGCTGCAAAAAGCGGCTGTGATGAGGCTTAAAAACCGGCTGTGATAGTGGTTTGTGGAGTTTCACGTCCCTATGCTGATGTTGCTAGCATGAGATGAAGGTGAAATATCATTTTTACCCTTATGTGCCACATCTTCTTCCTTGTGGACGTCAGCTGCTCTTTTGGCCCACGCTGCTCTTCGTTTTCTTGAACTCCATGCTTTCAGTCCATGGATGTGGAATTATGGATTGGTCATTTTTGAGGCAGTGTAGTTATGCTTTTGTAATTGGTTGGACTGCACGCCAGCATAGTGGTGCTCCAGCCAGTGCCAGCCGCCGCTGCGCTCATCCATATTGTTTCCAGATCATCTAGTTACTGCCTGAATCATGTTTGCCTGCTTGGAGTAGTGGTGGTATGAGGCCCTGGTGCTCCTCTGCGGCCTGCTAATCGATCTTAAAGTGGCAGCAATGGGTGTGCTCATCCAGACCACCTAGCTCATCTACATCTTCCCGCACACTCGCTCGGCTGCGCCATGCCCATGCCCATCGACCACGCGGGTGCCGGGAGGCCGGAGCACGCACACCTCATTGATGCAGCGCATCGTGCTCGGCACTGCGCTAATGCCATTAGCCATTCTTGGCACTGACTGGATGGATAAGACATAGCGTCCACGATGGAGGCCGACCGAGCAGCGACTCTGAGGGATCAGCCGCCGGCGTCCACAAGGAAGAAGATGAAGAGCATAAGAAAGTAACTATACCAAGGGTAAAAAAGACATTTCATCTTTGCTTCATACCTGCCACATTAGCACAGGGATGTTTTTGACCCGAAAAATGTTTTTGACCCGAAAATGAGAGTTGAGGGACTAAATTGACCCTTTTGAATGTTCAGGGACGAAATTGACCCCTTGTGCAAATATGAGGGACGACATTGACTATTTTGCCTAAAATTATATATGCCGATTGATGAGGGCAAGGAATCATATCTGACTAAGTCCTGAAAACTGCACTGTTAGCAATAGCAGTGCTCAAGATAAGGTCGTTAAATGGTGCACTTTGATCACTCAATTTGTGAAGAAACTAAAGTCTCAACGAATTAGTAAACCCCAGATTGCATATTCCACTCTAAGGCGATTAGTACCAGAAGCTCATAGCATTTTATGGTCATTCCCTCAAAAACAAACTCTGCCTAAGCTACCTGCCACCTAAGGTCGAAAGTTACTGCAAGGAGATACCTGATGAGAAAACAGTAGAACCCTTCCACTCTCTGCTACGAATTATGCTAAGAACACAAATTACGGCACATAATGCAGAGTGTGAATTTTTGCACACTCTGCATTATGTAAAGTTACAATTGTCACAATTATAAGAGTTGCAAAAGGAATAAATTAAGAAGAAAAAACAATTACAAGCTTTATTTTAAGTTGCAAAAGGAACTAAATAAATAGCCTTCACTTTTGCACATAATGCAGAGTGTGAATTTGCATTAGATATATCAGCTAGGCTGCCAAGTGCCAACATACTAAACTTGAGGAAGAATATATCAGCACACTGCATGAGGAGATACAAAATCTGGGCAGCAGTCAGGAGTCAGGACATCCTTGTCACTTCAAATTCTCAAATTCGGACAATATTTATTGCCTATCACACAAATACCACGAACGGTGACAAATTGTTGAGAAAAAATCAATTGAGATTTGGAATTGAAAAACACCCACACGGGGACAGAAGCTCACTTATCCCTGTTCAAGCGTGCAGTGACTGTCGGTGTTCTACCGTCGATCCTACTGAGAGATATCTCGAGGTAGTAGAGTTTTAGGTGGGTTTCGCCGAGATCAGGAACGCAAAGGCTAAGAGACTCAGGATTTTAGACAGGTTCGGGCCGCTTAGAAGGCGTAATACCCTACGTCCTGTGTGGTGATTGGTATTGATGAGATCGTCTGTCTCTCTGTTGGGAGACTTGGTTCTGGAGAGGGTACCTGCCCAGCCTTATATACACGGCGGGCAGGGTTACAAGGTCGGTTTCGAGTAGAATCCTAACTAATTACTACTCGGAGAGTGCTTTACAAGCCAATCCGAGTGGTTTACAAGTCATACGACTAGTTTCCATAACGAGAAGAGTCATTGTCGTACTCTACTCGTGTTCTTCACGCCTTGTACGACTCTGTCTGGAGATAATCCATGTGTCCCTGTGGGCCCATGGTCGTACCTCCAACAAGCCCCCAAGCGCTTCATCGTCGAGTATCGTCAACCGAGTGCTTGCCAAGCCAATCGAGTGCTTTTTCGAGTTCTTTGAGTGCTTGATCAGTCTTGGACAGGTCTTGGTTGTCACGAGGCCATGAGGTGCTTAAGCCCCGTTTATTTTGATCAAATCAGTCGTCTTCAAAATATTATATGGTGTGCGATAAAAATCGCACTCCATATGGAGTAGCCCCCGAGCCTTAAGTTGAATCGAAGAATCAGGTTGAGGGTCCACAGAATCTTGAATCTTCATCTTGTTCTTGAAATGTGCAATTTTGGAAAAATTGCACTTGATATCAAGTAGCCCCCGAGCCTTGGGTTGAATCAAAGAATCAAGCCGAGGGTCTTGATTTAAATCTTCATTTTTCAGAAAAAATAAAATCAGCAGTCGTTGTATATAGCCTATCAGCCCCCGAGCCTTGAAACGATTAAGAATGATCAATTCAAGGGTCCAGCGAGCTTAGTGTTCATCAAATCATCTTGGAGATCATCATCCGAGTGGTAATTTGCGCCCAGAAATAATGGTCACATCGATTCTTGTCAATCGAGTGGTTTTCTTGTAACCAGCCCCCGAGCATAGGAGCCAGCGGAGATGCATCGAGTAGTATGTAGTCGAAATAGCCACCATCAATAGAGTAGCAGAACAGAGAAGGTCGTGGTTGACTTGTCACGCCGCGATCTCCCCAGAAAAAGGAATCAGGTGCCAATGTAGTCGAGGCCCCATCATTGGTACTTGGCGACTCAAATGTGCTGGAGAAAGGCAACTAGGTAAGCCTGATGGCGAACCGAGTTGTAATTTTAGCGTCAGCCCCCGAGCCTGGAAGCTGGCGAAGATGTGATAGCACGCTGTGCGGCCTAGAGAGTTGTCATCCAAACAAAGTACTCGACGCTTGGCCAATCTAGTTAGAACAAAATTGTAATAAAAGTAATTGAAACAAGTAACTTAGCTTGTTTGTTGTCATTTGCCGATGAAGCGGACTAGTCAGAGTTGATTCCGACTAGTTTGAGTTCATCACGAGCATATTGGGGATGCGGCAGTACCGCGGCACAAGCTGTAGTCGAGCTTTGGCTTGATAACTTGCAACGGGTTGAGGCGACCACCACATTGGTGAATTCCATTGATCATGATGCGCCCGAAGAGTCATCCAAACCACTCTTGCAGTGTATTCAGGAAGCCCCCGGCAAGTTCACTGCCTATTTGAAGAAGACCTGCTGCTATGTGACAGATCACGTGCTGGCGGTCGTCCAGTTCTTCTTCCCAGAAGCAGAGATAGATGATGTTCCGACTGGTAGAGCAGAGGACTGTGAAAGGACCCAATTTGATGAATACCTGAAGCACTTTGAGCCCATAGCAGCAGAAGTTGTAGAGAACTTTGAAGCTCTTCTAACTTTGTAATCCTGTAAGAAACAAGATGTATTGCAACATATTTATGATATGTATATATGCACAGTATGAATTGCAAATGCTTCGTGTTGACACGATTGTGCCATGAAATTGTTACTCATTTTGCGAGTTGTACTTCAAAGCACTTGATAACTGGTACTTGAAGATTGTAAAATCACTACTCATACTGTGGAATAGACTCTAGAGTACTTTCAAATAAGTACTCAGAGATTTTAAAATCACTACTCATTTTGTGGAGTAGACTCTAGAGTACTTTCAAATAAATACTCAGAGATTTGAAGTTACTACTCGTCTATGGAGTAGACTCTAGAGTACTTTCAAATAAGTACTCAGAGATTTGAAATTACTACTCGTCTGTGGAGTAGACTATAGAGTACTTTCAAAAGTACTCAGAGATTTGAAATTACCACTTGTGGGTAGTTGCTTTATAAGGCTAGCTGGCCTGTACAGGTGTTCAGCCTGGTCTTAGTTTAAACTAAGTACTCAGGGATCCTGGAAAGTAGTCATGTGAGCTACTCTTCGGATTTTGACTGATGTATACTTTGTTGAATCAACAAGTATCAAAGGGAACTCCGGAAGTATTGGAAAGTAGTCATGTGAGCTACCCTTGCCTGTTGCTTTCGGGACACACTTCATAGCAATATCAGTGTAGACTCCTCTCCTGTAGAGCTGATCGCCGATGAGTAGATAATTCTTCGATCTCCGGACGATTTGTTCAGCTTCAGTCTTGTTCTTGATGTACTCGATGAACGGGACACGCCAGTCTTCTTCGATTGTCAAAACCTCTCTATCTGGTCCGTGCTTGTCATTGTGTGATGGTGTTGATTTCTCGAAGTCGATGGTTCTTTTATGTAACTCCTGGACGAAGACTCCTGCTGGAACTTCTACACGAGTGGATCCGAGCTTGGAGAGTACGTCAGCAGTGACGTCATCACGGACCACCCAATGGTACTCGAGCCCTGCGAATTTGTTCTCTAGCTTGCGCACAACTTCGCAGTAAGCATCCATGTTCTCCTTCTAGCGATCCCAATCCTTGTTGCAGTGGTTGATGACGACAGAGGAGTCGCCGTACACCATCAGCCTCTTGATTCCCAGAGAGATTGCGAGTCGTAGACCATGTAGCAAGGCCTCGTACTCAGCCTCATTGTTGGACACCTTCCAGAAGATTTGCAGGACATATTTGAGTTGATCGCCCTTGGGTGAGATAAAAAGTACTCCTGCGCCGGCGCCTTCGAGTTTCAGGGAGCCATCGAAGTACATGGTCCAGTGCTCTCGTCTGCCGACGGGGATGTCCACTTGATTCTCGCGCCACTCTGCCATGAAGTCTGCCAGCACCTGCGACTTGATGGCCTTCTTAGATTTGAACTCGATGCTGAGGGCGCCAAGCTCGACGGCCCACTTTGGGATTCACCCGGTCGCGTCCGGGTTATGTAAGATATTGCTCGAGCCAAACTCTGTCACCACCGTGATGGTGTACGTGTCGAAGTAGTGGCGCAGCTTCCTGGATGTGATGAGTATTGCGTATAGTAGTTTTTGCACCGCCGGGTATCGAACTTTGGACTGCGTGAGTACTTCACTGACGAAGTAAACCGGCCTCTGCACAGGATATGCAAGATTGTCCTCGGCGCGTTCGACCACCAATACAGTGCTCACCACATGAGTCGTTGCTGCGATGTAGAGCAGCAATTCTTTGTCGTCGTCCTGCGGAGCAGTCAGGATTGACGGTTTTTGAAGATGTTGCTGGAGATCCGCCAATGCTGCTGCCGCTTCTTCGTTCCATTGGAACTTGTCGCCTTTCTTGAGTAGCTTGAAGAAGGGGAGGCCCCTCTCTCCAAGTCGCGAGATAAATCGGTGCAGCGCCGCCATGCACCCAGTGAGCTTCTGGATGTCTTTGATGGTCTTTGGAGCTTCCATTGCTGTGATGGCATTGATCTTCTCGGGGTTGGCCTCGATGCCGCAGTGGTTGATGATGAACCCGAGAAGTTTCCCAGAGGGTACTCCAAAGACACACTTGGTTGGGTTTAGCTTCCATTGCCACTTACGCAGGGATGCGAAAGTCTCCTCCAGATCAGCGATGAGTTCTTCTGGTTTTCTGGTCTTTACGACCACGTCATCGACATAGGCTTCCACGTTGTGATGAAGTTGCTTCTCAAGGCAGAGTTGGATCGTGCGCTGATAAGTCGCACCAGCGTTCTTCAGCCCAAAGGACATTGTGGTGTAAGCATAAGCACCATAATGGGTGATGCACGCTGTCTTGATTTGATCCTCCTCTTTTAGAGATATCTGGTGATAACCCGAGTAGCAATCAAGAAAGCAAAGTAAGGCACAGCCAGCCATGGAATCAATAACCTGGTCGATGCGTGGTAACCCGAAGGGGTCCATGGGGCAATGCTTGTTGAGATCAGTGTAGTCAACGCACATGCGCCACTCATTGTTGTTCTTCTTTCTCACTAAGACTGGATTTGCTAACCAGTCGGGGTGGAAGACTTCCTTGATGAATCCTACGGCGAGTAGTTTCGCCAGCTCCTTCTTGATCGCCTCTCGCTTGTCAGTTGCGAACCGTCGCAACAGTTGCCTCTTGGGTGTAGCTTTGGGATCAACGTTAAGGCTGTGCTCGATCAGGTTCCTTGGCACTCCTGGCATATCTGCAGGTTTCAACGCGAAGATGTCGCGGTTGGCTTGCAGGAACCTGACGAGCTCGCCTTCCTATTTCGGGGTCAGGCCGGCCCCGATCTTGGTGGTCTTCGACTGGTCTCCTTCCAGTAGTGGTGCGTCCTTGGTCGCCACATCTTCAGGGATAGCCGCCTTGTGTGGTCCGGGCTCCTTGCTGGGGACCTTGTACTCTGACTGCTTCAGCTTTTGAGCCGCTGCGAAGATCTGGGCCATAGCGTTGGGTACCTGAGTGGTAGCCGCAAACTCCACAGCCTCTCTGTCGCAGTTGTATGATCGCCGCAAGTCGCCGCGGATAGAGTTGACGCCTCTGGGTCCTGGCATCTTGAGGACGAGGTAGACACAATGCGGGATGGCCATGAACTTGGCCAATGCAGGACGTCCAAGGATCGCTTGGTAAGAGGTCTTGAAGTCCGCCACCTCGAACTTGATGTACTCCGTCCTGTAGTGACTGGTAATGTGACTTGGCCGAGAGAGAGACTGCCATTACCAGGAACAATGCCGTAGAACGGGGATTCGGTGGGAGTCAACATTTTTTCAATGTCGAGTCCCATCCTCTTCAGGGTGCCAAAGAATAGCACGTTCAGCCCTGCCCCGCCGTCGATGAGCACCTTGGTGAGTTGTGATCCTGCCACCGTGGGGTCCAGGACGAGTGGCAATTGCCCTGGTTCATTGTAGCTGTTCCACTGATCTGTCCTGGAGAAGGTAATTGGAATCTCCGAGTACTTTAGGTACCTTGGGACGGCTGGCTCAATTGCCATGATGTGCCGCAGAGCGAGCTTATGCTTCCTCCGAGTAGGGAAACCATAGTCGCCTCCCATGATGACCATGAGTACGTTCTTGGGCTTCTGGAACTTGTTCGTCTGGTCCTCGTCGTCTTCTTCATCGTCG
Source organism: Urochloa ruziziensis (assembly GCA_015476505.1). Lineage (NCBI taxonomy): Eukaryota > Viridiplantae > Streptophyta > Magnoliopsida > Poales > Poaceae > Urochloa > Urochloa ruziziensis. The sequence continues at coordinate 30,880,284 of CM027121.1, read as the reverse complement.
TCGTCGGCCCTTTCCTTGTTCTTGGCTTCAGGAACGAGTGGTTCTCTTGCCGTCTTCTTCTTGGCCTTGTTCTCTCGATCCTTCTCGGCGTATATGCGTTGGAGATCATAGCATTGGCCTATAGTGTGCTTATGCTTCGGGTGCATTGGGCACGACCTGTCCATGATCTTCTCAACGTTGCTATTGTCGGGGTAGTTCTTCTTCTGGCTTCGCATGCCAGTATCCAGTGTCGTGACTGTGTCGTCTGGCTTGCGCTTGTTGTGCTGGGAGCCCTGCTGGCCTTTGTTGTTTTGCCTCTCCCTACCCTGGGGAGGGCCATATTTCTCGAGATCGCGGTCTTCTTGCTCAGACCACGTCTCAACTTGGTCATGCAGGGCATCCAGAGTCCTTGGACGATGCAGGCCAAACTGCCTGCAAAGAACCTGTTGGTGATGCCGTTCTGGAACAAGTCGATGCAGTCGCGGTCAGAGACGTCCACCACCAGAGTCTTGATTTCCATGAAGCGGCGCATGTAGTCGCGCGCGCTTTCTCCTTTGTGCTGCTTGCACATGGCGAGGTCGTGTCGAGTCTTGGAGCGACTGTATGTGCCTTGGAAGTTTGACACAAAGATCTTCTTTAGGCGTTCCCAGGAGTCGATGGAGCATCGTGGCAGGTTTTCGAATCATGTGAGTGGAGCGGGCTCGAGTGCCATTGGGAAGTATATGCACTTGATGGCGGTGTTGCCACCCGCGCACTCAATGGCCGTAGAGTAGATGCGCAGCCACGACTCAGGGGAGGTCTTGCCGTTGTACTTCTCGAAGCTGACTGGTTTGAAGGGTTGCGGGTAAACCGCCATCCGGATGTCCCTGGAGAACATTGGGTACTTGTCATCTTCTTCCCTGTACCCCCGGGCTTCATCACGCCTCTTGGATTCAAGGATGGAGCGCGCGTCGTGGTTGGTGTTGATGGTTTGCCGGAGGTCGGCACTATGTGCCGGCCTATGGGATGACGTGGCAGCGTCGTTGCGATGAGTACATCTGCCTCATTGACGATCATCCTCTGGTCGGTGTGGGGGTGCGCCTTCTGCGCGGTTGGCTTCTCCCAGTCGGCTTGGGTTTTGTGGACGATGCCTGTCGCGGGGAGGTTGACGTCCGCTGCTTTCGACTTTTTCGCTGCGCGATGGTGCGGCGGCGATGGCCTTGTCGAGAGTGCGGACCATGTCGTTGATCCTTTCGAGTGCAGCTGCCGTCTCTGGGGTTCTTGGCAGGCTGCGGACGTGATAGGCAGTCTCCATGGCATTAGCCATAGGAGAGTCATAGCGTGCCACCCGTGCGAACTCTTGAGCGAGGTTGCGTCCAGCCATGACGCGATTGCGAGCGTTTAGGCGGCACTGAGCCCTCCTGTTGTTCCGGATTTCTCTGTCCATGGCCGCTTGAGCGGATTCGCCAGCGGGTGCGTCTTCATTCGCAGAGATATCTCCTTCTAGCTCAAAAGCGTAGCGTGGTTTGTTGTCGATGTCGCCAGCTGCTGCCGCGCCAGCCATGAAGACTTGTCGATTGGGTTCGACAGAGTCGCTGGAGCTTGGGGTGACGAGCTCCGTAGAGCTTTCCTCTTCTAGCAGCAGCGGTGTGCCGTACTGGAACGGCAGGTCATCAGTAACTTCAGACCCAAAGAATACAAAGATCTGGCGGGACTCGTAGACGTCCCGTGGGACCCTGTCTCTTTGGTACACTGATCTTCCTTCAGGCGCGGCGTAGATCACGAGGTCGTGTTCGCCATCGTCTTGTAGTGTCTCCTCGTCTGAGTCCGAGTGGCATTCGGGGACCGCTTGGCTCAGAGAGTTGGCGTGTCCTACCATGACTCGGACTGGGACGTCCCGCTTCGAGTCCATCACGGACTCGAACTGGCTCCGTAATGCCTCACAATATGCGTGGGTCAAATTACGGAGTCCCAACGGGAATTGGGGTGGGAGGGATGTTTGCTTCTCCGAAGTCATAATTGACTTGGATTCTTGCCCGCGGATCAGGTCCGCGAGCGTGATCTCGCCAAGTTGTTCGGCCAAATCTTCCACGATGGGCGCTTGCTCCTACTTCAGCTCCGCAGGTGTCTCGAAGTAGCTGTAGAAGCCACCCGAGCCGTCGGCGACGTAGACCCACGAGCCAAAGTGGAACGTTGTGCCCTCCTGAGGCGCTTCAGCTTGAATGTAGGTCACCATTGCGTTCTCCACGGGATCTTCAAGGAAAACCCCTACCTGGCGTGCCAGATGCCGGTGTTCTACCGTCGATCCTACCGAGGGATATCCCGAGGTAGTAGAGTTTCAGGTGGGTTTCGCCGAGATCAGGAATGCAAAGGCTAAGAGACTCAGGATTTTAGACAGGTTCAGGCCGCTTAGAAGGCGTAATACCCTACGTCGTGTGTGGTGATTGGTATTGATGAGAACGTCTGTCTCTCTGTTGGGAGACTTGGTTCTGGAGAGGGTCCCTGCCCAGCCTTATATACACGGCGGGCAGGGTTACAAAGTCGATTTCGAGTAGAATCCTAACCAATTACTACTCGGAGAGTGCTTTACAAGCCAATCCGAGTGGTTTACAAGTCATACGACTAGTTTCCAAACGAGAAGAGTCCTTGCAGTACTCTACTCGTGTTCTTCACGCCTGGTATGACTCTGTCTGGAGATAATCCATGTGTCCCTGTGGGCCCATGGTCGTACCTCCAACAGTGACTTCATGCTGGAATCATGTGGCGTATTCAGCATTAAAAGGTTTGACATAAAAAAAGAAATAAGTAACACACATCCTGATTATCCAACAAAGAAAAGCCATTATCTGTATGACTATATCCCTATCTCCCCTTCTTTAGATGCTTAACAACAAGGTTAGGTTTCACAACATTAATTTATTTTCCTATATCTTCGTGGAGCATCATGACATTAGCGACAAATTAGGCCAGGATAGGTTCCATAAACTCCATCATGAAAGTCAACCTTACACATGTTGCAGCCAATTCAGCAAGCAATTCATGGCATGCCTTTGCAGATACATCATTGGTAGTGCATCCCATTTGCCATCTGGTGCCATTATTAGCCTTCATATGAGTATGTGACATTTAATAACTGAAATTACAAAACAGTAAAGATTCAATTTTAAAAAATAGAGCATGATGAATCCAAGATAATTCAAGATAATATATTCTATAAATAGCACTTCTATAACATGAGACCATTTTTATAACATTGACAAACTATTCTGGTAATGGAGATGATAATAATATTATTCAATATAGTGCCCATGCATCACCTGACAAAAGGAGGCAGGACACATTACACACAAACAGAAGAGCATTTATTTGAGCAATAAGATCTGCATAAGGTGCTTATTATCAGTTGTCGTATCCTCACAGTACCATCAGAAGTTCAGAACAAGCAGTAACAATATCTCCTTTTTCCATGGAATTTAGCATCCCATATGCATCCTGGTTGTTGTGAACACAGTTCCATCTAAAATATTTTACTAATGAATGCATCTTAGTAATCATACAAGAGTTGCTATTTCAGAAGATGCAGTCCATTTCACCAAGTAACAGTCCTATTTCAGAAGCTGAACTCGGCCTGCTTACATACTGTACCATGGCATCCATCCTAGATGTTGTGGTTTTCAAGATAAGGAATCATCCTTTACAGTCTACAACTGCAAAAAAAAGAATCAAGGCTAAGGTTAGGACAAGAATTTTGGATCAAGGATTTCAGTTATGTTAAATCAGGAAACAACAAGTAACCTAAAATTTCAAGGGTTCAAAATGCTCAAGGTTTAGATGTTCATAAAACAGAGAGTCATTACATATCGACATGGAAACCAGAAAAGAGAAATTTATAGCAAGGATGTCAGTCCATCCTGCCAAAAATAACAAAATAATGTCTCTTCCACAAATATATAATGTCAATAATTTAGAAAATCACCAAAAATGTTAGTTGTTAAGCAACTATTTCTCTTGTGTGTATAAATTGGTAACTTATGTTTCTCATATGCTGTGTTCATGAATCAGAATCGCTCAGGGAAACTTAATTCAAATCACATGTTTCCATGAATATATGGGCTGTGTTAAGGGCACATTAAGTCACTACTAATTACAGATAAATATTAACTTTTTCGTTCTTCTCATGTAGACAAAAAAAAATCAAACATTTGTCTAAAAAATCAGAAACAACATCTGGCAAATATATTGTGACTACTCTATATGATTTTGTCAAAATTACCATGGAAGGAATGCAAACATGAAGGGACACATGTGACCTGTGGGAAGCCAGACTTGACAACTATATCACAGTATTTATTTCAATAATGATCAATGGTGGTTTCTCAGCATTGGGTACTTCTAAGGAAAAATATACTGGATAAAGTAAATAACAACCTTGTTGTAACCAATGAATGCAATAAGGAAATAATAGAAGAAGTTTATTTTACTCTGTCAATGACTTTTCTTTAGACCATTTAAGTGGTACAGGTCATTCATCAACAATATTTCATTAGATGATCCAAGTACAGCCTAGGGAAAAAAAATGAAAGCACAAACATATCATGGCAGTATGAGCACCTTTGCTAATGTCCTCACCAGCTTCTTAGCTGTCACAGTGAGCGAGTCCCTCTCCTTCGACACCTTTGCCTGCACACCAAAGGATCACCGCAAAAATAAGCTAAGTCCAGACCTTAATTCCTTTACATGCTTTTCTACGACCTCCACATTCTACAAAGAAAATGGTTGATATGCTACTATATTTGCCCTTTCCACTTTTTAGAAGAAAATGGTTGAGATGCTTCTGGTTTTCCAAATAATATATGTCACCATTTTCAATGATGTGTGGAAATAGAAATTGTGAAGCAACAGACAACAAGCAAAACATTTAATCAGGTGTTATTAAATCAGGATTAGTAGTGGGTAATTAGCACAATAGCCATATTCAGAAAATCATAATATTCATAATTAGGAATCAGGGTGCTAGAAATTCCTGTACTGAGCCTCTGCATCATCGAGGAGCCTATCAATCACGTCAAGGTTATCCTGCAACAAAACAAGCCACACACGAAATCCAGCATCACAACTCACAACGCCAAAGAGAAATCATCACCAGATGTAACTTGCGAATTCAATCCCCAACTGCAGCAGAATTTCAGATCGAGGTGCAGAGAAGAATCAGCACAAGGAATGGGTACCTGCTCTAAATTGTCGCCGACCACCGGACACCTGCTGACCGGTGTCTTCCTCGCTTGGGCCCAGGTGCGCCGCCCCAAGCAAGTCAGCATGCCGCATGCCCGCCAACGCCCTTCTCGCCATTGACCGCGTTAGGGTTTGGATGCCCGCAGCGCGGAGCCGCCAGAGTACGTGCACGATAGGCCCCGACAGCCGGCGGCATCCCCGGGAAGGTGCGGTGCCTCCTCGAGCGGGCGAACAGGCAGCGGCCGCCTCGCCCCCTCGCCCATGGCGTCGTATCCATGGCGCCGCGCGCATCGCTTCCCGTGGTGGCTGGTCCTGAACCCTAGCGGCGGCCGGAGCGCGCGAGAGGAGGAAGTGGAGCGGACGACGACGGCCCTGGGGCGGATGACGGCGACAGAGGCTCCCTCTCGGCGTGTCGGCCTCCTGCAAGCCGCCGTCCACCCGCCTCCTCATGGCCCCGTGGATCGTCGCAGCCAGAGATGAGATGGGATCGGAGTCGGAGGGGAGAGAACGGGATGGGTATGGGAGCGGCGGCGTGGGCGACTGGACGAGAGAGGATAGGAAGGAGTGGGGATCGGCGTGGCAGACGAGGAAAAAAAATAAAGAGGAGCGTGATTGACGAGGTGGGTCGGGTGGGTACCGACGGGCGGATACGCGGGGTTAGGGTGAAAGTGCATCTAAGCCCCTAAATGTGTTTTGGTAATTAATGACAATCATCATGGACTAACAATTCTATTGAGATGATGAGATTAGGTTAGTCCGGATGAATGGATGAGCTTCAATGATTGATTATGATATATCGCCGTATATTGAAGCAAGGGGATGCTAAAGGAGAAGGTAAAAGATAGGTCGTTTTCTTTTACCGGTCCTAAGGAGTTTTAGAGAAGAATTTTGACCGGATTGATAGGCTAGATAGCCGTACTATTAAGAGGGGTCAATTCTGGTTGCTTGTTATGATTCTAGTGCCAACTTGCTCAAATAGTATAAGTGCATGCATGAGAGCTAACTTCGTTTTAGAAAGTTAAAGGAAATTCAACCTTGCTGATTTTGGTCAGGCGGACGGTCTGCCTCACATTTGATTGAAGGAAAATCGGCTAAGTGTTGGATAAAAGGGGCCCTGCCGTTTTTCTTAGGCGGACGGTCCGCCGGGCACAGGCGGACGGTCCGCTGGCTATTTTTTTTGCATGAGGCGGACCCTTTCGCGGACCGTTCACGCAGAGATGATTTCTGGAGGTTGCAGGACACTTTTATAAGGCGGACGGTCTGCCTTTGTGAAACGTGGTCCTTAGTCGTGTGGTGATCGTTTTCTAACTAAGAGGCGGACGGTCTGCCCCTGTTGGGCGGACGGTCCGCCAACCCCGTAACGGTCATTTCTGACACGTTTGACTTTTTGAAATAGTAGCCGTTGGGCTCGGGCGGACGGTCCGCCCCCTCTTAGGCGGACGGTCCGCCAGTGCTATGTTTTCACGAGTTTTACACATAACGGCTAGTTGGAAAGGTGGGGAGTATATATACTTATCCCACAGGTTTGGGGACCTTCTCTTGGCCATTCTGAAAGCTCACTTGACCCAAGAGTCCCCTCTCTCATTCCTCTCTCACTCATTTGCTAAGGGATTGCATTCTTGTGAGTGTGAGGAGTTCTAGTGCATTGCTTTGGATTGCATTGAGCATTGAGGCACTAGCAGAACATCAAGCAAGCGTCATTGGCTTGTTACTCTTGGAGGTTGCCGCCTCCAAGACGGCTTGGTGTGTGATTTCCATTGAGCTCTTCAAGAAGATTGTGAAGAAGCCTTGGAAGATTGTGAGAGGTCTTGTGCTCACCTCACCGGAGCGGTAAAGGGCAACTCTAGTGGAATCGAGGTTTGGAGAGGTTCATTGCATTCAAGCCGGCTTATACATCAAGTGTGACTTGATAGAGAAGCGGTTGAAGCTTTGAATCCACCTCAACGTGGATTAGGGGTGACCGGCAAGTCATCGACACCACTGAAAAATTTCGGTCTCTCGTGTGATTGATCATTCCTTTAGTCATTTACATTTGGCTATTTATCTTGATCATTTACATTCATAGAGATTGAATCATACTTGTCACCCTAGGTTGCAAACCTTGACCTAGTATAGAATCGAGTAGAAATAGGATTTCTCTTGTGTTACTAATAATTTTTATTAGTGCTTTTATTTTAGTTAAAACCGCCTATTCACCCCCCCCTCTAGTCGGTATCCTAGATCCTACAAGTGGTATCAGAGCCGTGGTCTCCAATTTGTAGGATTTAATCATCCCGGAGTAGGATAAATGGCTAGTGATAGCAAGAATCATGCGGGGAAACCACCCTTCTTTGATGGAAGCAATTATGACTATTGGAAGACTAAAATGATGGTCTATATCAAGTCAACTAGCAAGAAGGTGTGTGAAATCATAGAGGAAGGATATGTCATACTTGATCCCAAAGATCCTTCCCCATCGGATAGTCAAAAAGAAAATCTAAATGATCATGCATTGAATTTGCTCTATAGTTGTCTTAGTGTGAATGAGTTCAATCGGATCAAGAACCTCAAGACGGCCTTTGAAGTTTGGGAAAGATTCAAGGAAATTTATGAGGGAACCACCACCGTGAAGGAAGCAAAACTCTTTGTATACAAAGGAAAATTTAGTGAGTTTGCTATGAAGAAAGATGAAAGTGTTGATGAAATGTTTGATCGATTGAACAACATTGTCAATGAGCTCAAGTCTCTCAACTTTGATGTGCCGGATCAAGACTTCTCTCACAAGTTTCTTAGGTGTCTCCCGGAGAAGTATGAAACTATTGTGACTCTCTTGGTGAGGGAGGACTTGAGCAAGATTACCCCAAGTGAAGTTCTCGGTGAAGTGCAAACACATGACATATTCAAGAAGTCACAACGAGAAGCTCGTGGTTTGGCAAATGATGATGAGAAGAAAAGCATAGCCCTCAAGGCAAAATCTACCAAGAAAGACAATTGTGATGAGGGAAATGAAATTGGTGAAGGCTCAATGGAAGAAATGGCCCTCATTGTCAAATAGCTAAACCGAATCATGAAGAACAAGAACTATGGCAAGAAAGGGCAATCATCAAGCAAGAATCCATTTGAAGACAAGAAATGCTATGAGTGTGGTGCAATGGGTCACATCATCATAAATTGTCCAAACAAGAAAGACAAGTACAAGAAGAATGATGACAAGAAGAAGAAAAGAAAGAAGTTCTTCAAGAAGAAGAAGAATGGTCAAGCTTACTATGTTAAGTGGGATTCCGATGCTAGCTCCGACTCCGATGATGATGATGATGATGAGGATGACAAGCCATCAAAGGGAGTAGCGGGCATTGCCATCAAGAAGGCTCCATCACTCTTCTCTTCTCCTTTTGTCTTATGGCAAAGGGTGAAGCCAAGGTATCATATGATGATGATGATGATGATTTATTTGATGATGATGATGAACTAGATGATATTCCTTCATATGATGATCTTGTTAGAATGCTTAACAAGTCTAATGACTACATGTGTAATGAGAAGAAAAGGTTGATGGATTTGGAGAGAAAATACTCATCTCTTCAAAGTTCCTATGAGGAGCTAAAGACCACTCATGAGAATCTAAAAGAAACTCATGAGAAGCTTAAGGAAGCTCACAACATCTCTCTTGCACAAGAAGTCAAAAGTCATGTGAGCATAGGTGTTGGTTGTGATATCTTGAATGATAGATCATGTGCTCCTAGTTCATCTAACCCATCTTATAGCTCAAGCAATACATCTTTCATGAATGATGGATTCACATGTGATGCCTCTCTTATGATTGAGAATGAATTGCTTAAGGAGGAAGTTGATAAGTTGACCAAGAAATTCACCAAATGGTTTGAGAGTCATTCAGATTTCACTAAGTGTGTGGAAACCCAAAAGGTTCCAATCAACAAGAATGGGATTGATTACACTCCTAAGAAAGGGAAAAAGGCTTTCATTCCCAATAACTCTACCTTTGACAAAGCTCATGTACAATATGAAGAGGAGAGTTCATTCAAGTTTTGTCAAATTTGCAAGACTAGAGTTGAGACATCTCACAAGTGCAAGGGTAAGAAAGATGTATCCTTTGATGCTTCATATGTGCTTAAGAGAAATGTTAAGGGTGAAGTATTTGCTAAGTTTGTTGGTAATCCTAAGAACAACACTAGAAAGATAGCTATATGGGTACCTAAGGTCTTGGTTACTAACATGCAAGGACCCAAGCAAGTTTGGGTACCTAAAAACTAGTAATCTTCTTATGTAGGTGGATTACAAGTCCGGAGGAAGACATTGGGTACTTGATAGCGGCTGCTCTCAACATATGACCGGAGAGCCTAAAATGTTTACTTCTATTGATGATGAAGCCGCCGGTTATGATAATATCATATTTGGTGATAATGGTAAAGGTGAAGTGAAAGGGTTAAGCAAAATTGCTATTTCAAATGATTACACTCTCTCAAATGTCTTGTTGGTCAACTCTCTGAAGTATAATCTCTTGTCTATTACTCAACTTTGTGATCTTGGCTACAAATGCACTTTTACTAGTGATGGTGTTGAGTTGACCACTCTTGATGGAAAGAATTGCATTTTTAAGGGATTTAGGCATGAAAACTTATATCTTGTGGATTTCTCATCAAGTCATGCAAATTTAGTTTCTTGTCTTTTCACTAAGTCATCAAAAGGTTGGTTGTGGCATAGAAGGCTTGCTCATGTTGGCATGAAACAACTCAACCGATTATTGAAATATGATCTAGTTGTTGGATTAAAAGATGTGAAGTTTGAGAAGGATAAACTTTGTAGTGCTTGTCAAGCCGGAAAGCAAGTTGCTAGCCCTCACTCATCCAAAAGTATCATGTCTACTTCGAGAGCTTTGGAATTATTGCATATGGATTTGTTTGGACCAACCACATATAGAAGTATTGGTGGAAATTGCTATTGTCTTGTGATCGTTGATGATTTTACAAGATACACTTGGGTATTCTTTCTTCGTGACAAGGACGACACATGCGACATCTTCAAGAAATTTGTGACAAGGGCCGAAAATGAATTTGAGCTCAAATTGAAGAAAGTGAAGAGTGACAATGGTAGTGAATTTAGAAACACAAGAATTGATGAATATTGTGATGAAAAGGGTGTCAAACATGAGTTCTCATCCAAGTACACTCCGGAACAAAATGGTCTTGTGGAGAGAAAGAATAGAACTTTGATTGATATGGCAAGGTCAATGCTCTCGGAATACAATGTGTCGGATTCTTTTTGGGCCGAAGCCATCAACACCGCTTGTCATGCATCAAATAGACTCTATTGCCATCGATTCTTGAATAAGACTCCATATGAGCTACTCATTGGAAGAAAGCCAAATATTTCATATTTTCGGGTCTTTGGGTGCAAGTGCTATATTCTTAGGAAAGGCTCACGGTTATCAAAATTTCAAAGTAAATGTGATGAAGGATTTCTTCTTGGGTATTCATCTTGTAGCAAGGCTTATAGAGTATACAACAAGACTCATGGCATAGTAGAGGAAACATGTGATGTAAACTTTGATGAATCAAGTGAGTGTCAAGATGAACTAGATAAATCAAGTGATGTAAGAGATGCTATCAAGAATATATCAATTGGTGATGTGAGACAAAGAGAGGAAGATGAGGATGAGGATATGGATCCGAATATTTCTATTAGAGTGAACCCATCAACCTCTATACAAAATGATCAAGTTGAACAATCAATTGAGCCTAGCTATGAAGATGCTACAAATGATATTGCTCAACCGGAACCAATTACATCTCCATCTACATCAACTCAAGAGCCGGTTGTTGAAACAAGGGTCCCACACGCCATTGCAAAGGATCACCCCATTGATCAAATTGTTGGAGATATAAGAAAAGGTGTTCAAACTCGATCTCGTGTTGCTTCATTTTGTGAACACTATTCATTTGTGTCTTTTCTTGAGCCAAATAAGATAGATGAAGCACTTCAAGATCCGGATTGGGTAAATGCTATGCATGAAGAATTAAACAATTTCACCCGGAATGAAGTTTGGGAATTAGTTGAAAGGCCCAAGAATTACAATGTGATAGGCACTAAATGGGTGTTTAGAAACAAACAAAATGAGGATGGCATAGTGGTGAGAAACAAGGCTAGATTGGTTGCACAAGGATATACTCAAGTTGAAGGGTTGGACTTTGGTGAAACATTTGCTCCGGTAGCTAGATTGGAAGCTATTAGAATTCTATTAGCATATGCTTGCTCTCACAACATCAAGCTCTATCAAATGGATGTGAAGAGTGCTTTCTTGAATGGCAAAATTAGTGAACTTGTCTATGTTGAGCAACCTCCCGGTTTTGAGGACCCAATGAAGCCAAATCATGTGTACAAGCTCTCCAAGGCTCTCTATGGACTTAAACAAGCCCCTAGGGCATGGTATGAGAGGCTAAGGGATTTTCTCATCTCACAAGGCTTCAAGATTGGGAAAGTTGATACTATCTTGTTCACTAAATGCATTGGCAAGGACTTATTTGTATGCCAAATTTATGTGGATGATATCATCTTTGGGTCAACCAATCAAGACTTTTGTGAAGAATTTGGGGAAATGATGTCTAATGAGTTTGAAATGTCTATGATTGGGGAATTGAATTACTTTCTCGGTCTTCAAATCAAGCAACTGAAGGAAGGCACATTTGTTTGCCAATCAAAATATGTGAAGGACTTATTGAAGAAATTTGGTATGGATGATGCTAAGCCAATCAAGACACCCATGGCTACAAATGGACATCTAGATCTTGATGAGGGAGGTAAACCGGTAGATTTAAAGCTTTATAGATCTATGATAGGTAGCTTGCTTTATCTTACCGCATCTAGGCCCGATATCATGTTTAGTGTATGCATGTGTGCTAGGTTTCAAGCCTCACCTAGAGAATGTCATTTGACCGCCGTCAAACGTATATTGAGGTATTTGAAGTTCTCACCCAATATTGGTCTTTGGTATCCCAAGGGTGCTCAATTTGAGTTAGTTGGATATTCGGACTCGGATTATGCCGGTTGCAAGGTTGATAAGAAGAGCACTTCCGGTGGCTGTCAATTTCTTGGAAGGTCACTTGTTTCATGATCTTCAAAGAAACAAAATTCGGTGGCTCTTTCTACCGCCGAAGCGGAATATATTTCGGCCGGAAGTTGTTGTGCTCAATTGTTATGGATGAAGCAAACTCTTCTTGATTATGGTGTGAATTTTAAAGAAGTGCCTCTCTTATGTGATAATGAAAGTGCCGTGAAGATTGCAAATAACCCGGTTCAACATTCAAGAACAAAACATATTGATATTCGGCATCATTTCCTTAGAGATCATGTGAGCAAGGGAGATATTAAGATTGATGGAATTAGTACAAATGATCAATTGGTGAATATATTCACCAAGCCATTAGATGAGCAACGGTTTTGTAAGCTAAGGAATGAACTCAATGTCATTGACTTATCTAATGTGGCTTGAAACTTAGCTTTCTTATAATATCTAAATTTTTTATGCATTTACTTGCGTATTTTCATAAGTACATTCATATCATTGCATTCATTCCATGAATTTTGGCTCTATGATCACTCAAGGACAATTGAAAAGTCTCAAAATTCCCAGAAGAATCAGTGCTAAAAGATACATGAAGAAATCAAAGAAAGAAGTTCAGAAAAACAGAAATGCAAGGAAATATTTAATGGTAAGGCGGACCGTCCGCGGGTGCAGAGCCGGACCGTCCGCGGGTGCCCGACCGTCCGCGGATGCAGTGGCAGACCGTCCGCGCGACCTGAGACGAAATTGGAACCGAGAAATTGGCTAAGTCTTAGGCGGACCGTCCGCGGGTAAGATGCGGACCGTCCGCGGCGGGCGAGAAAAGGCGGGCCCACTAAGTTTTTGGATCTAATCTTAAAGGGCACCAGCCCCCTCACCCTAGCCCGACCAGAAGCGCCGCCACCCTCTCTCTCAATGTCTCTCTCAAGGGAATAAGGAAGAAGAAGCCATTCATCTAGGGGGAGGACTTGGTGACTCCCGGACCGTCCGTGATCAACCCCGGACTGTTTAAGAAATCCTCCACCATGTCCTCTCGGTATTTCATTGATTCATCCATTGGTTTTCTTGGATTTCACACATGAACTAGATTAGGGTTTGAGATGGGGATTTCAATTTCAACCATGGATTCTTGCAAATGCTTATGGGATTGAGTTGGTAGAGTCATGGGCAACATATTGTAGTGATTTGACGCAGTTTGGTGGGGTAGAAACTGGGATCGATCGATGGATTTGAGGGAAGTTACTGTTCCTGTTCGTGGGCACAGTGTAACGGCGGACCGTCCGCGCCCTACTGGCGGACCGTCCGCCACTCACTGTCGACTGTGGACAGGACAGTAGCCTATTTTTGGTTGGATTAATCTCAGTTTTATCAATGATTATTGATTATATATATATCATTTATTCATGACAGCAACACTCGCATCAAGAAGGGCATGTCAAAGCCTAGCTCATCAAAGAGGGCACGAGTTGTAGAGTCGGATGAGGATTTTGAGCTCAGTGACTCAATGGTAGCACCAAGTGACACTGAGGTTGAGGAAGAGGAAAGTGAAGATGAACTCATTGATGTAACCATAAATCACCAGGGAAGAAGGTGGAATAGCTCCAACTTTGCATCTCTCAGGGCACCCTATCAGTACTCATTGCCTCGTGACACCGCCAACCTTTTCTTTCATACTCGTGTGCAAGAAGATGCATTCTTTGGCCACCTACTCAAGAAAAATGTATTCAAGCACCAGAAGATTGACTTCAATTATATGGCCACACAACCCGTGATGGTTGGAGTTGTGACCAACTTTGTGAACATAGAACTTAGGGATTTCCTTGAGAATCATTGTGATTGGAATGAAACCATCATTCGTCAGTTCTATGCCACAGTTGAAATTGATATGACTGAGAAGTCTCTTGAATGGATGACTGGCAAGAGGAGGTACCAAGCCACATTTGCTGAGTTTGCAACCGCAAATGAGATCAACTATGAGTCTATCACCGATGACACGAGCTATGATGTGGTTCAGGAAAATTTCTTTGAGCTTCATGACTTCACTGGTTTCTATGAGCCAAATAGAACTGGGATTGCTAGAGTCCACACCACTATCACAGGATTGAGGCACCATCCCGCTCTCATCAACAAGATCATCAGTGCCACTATTCTCCCAAAGAGTGGATACAAAGAAAAGTTCATTGGATGGGCTCCAAACATTGTGCATCATGTCATGAGCAATGAGAAGATGGATGTCGTTAATCTTATAATGTGGCAGATCTTGGAGAAGAAGACCAACATTGAATATAACTTGTACTTTGCTCCATACATAATGGCTCTCATTCTCACAAAGACCAAGTTCAAAGGGCAATGCAATGAACGTCATCTTGTGTACAAGCCTTTTCGGAATGACTCAATCTTCCTCGCACGGCCATTGACCCCTTACCTTCCAGGAGATGACAATGAGGCATATGTTAATGCCGAAGTTGGAGCAGCAGCAGTAGGGGGAGCAGCCCCAGAGGGTGCAGAGCATGCACAGGCAGAGGATGCAGATGCTCAAGCCATGCCACCACCACCCCCTCCTGAGTCTCAGCAGTATCAGTGGGCAACTCCTGCCGGGTATTTTGACCCATACTTTGCTTCATTGCAGCAGTCTATGACTTCTCAGTTTCAGGAGATGCAGCTTGGTTACACATCTCACTTTGAAGCTTTTGGGCAGCAGATGCATAACTCCCTTCAGACCATGCAGCAGGGCTTTCAGAGGCAGCTCGACGATTGTCTCACTCAGTTTGGCACTCATCTTCAGCAAAATGTATACACTCCTATGATGAACAGGATGACTACCATGAGCAATAATCTCGATAGTGTGTTGGATGCACTCAACGAGAGGTTTGATGGGATTACAACTCATGAAGAGTTTCAGACTGTGATTGAGAGGCAGGAGCATCTTCAGCAGGATTTCGACGCTTTTCGGGGTCACTTCCACTCCTACTTCCTGGCACCTGCACCGCCGCCAGAGTTCTACCCCCACCAGCCGTATTTTCCTCCTCCACCGCCGCCCGAGCAGTAGCTCCCCTCTTTCGGTTCTTGATGACAAAGGGGGAGAGATCAATTGGAGGAGTGATCATGGAACTTTGCATCGTTTATTAGCATGGCATGCATGTGTGGTTTATTCTTGCATTTGTGATAAGAACTATGTTAGCTTGTAATAACTCTAGTACTTGTGTGGCTTGTGGTTGTGGAACTAGAACCCGGTTGAACTTGTTATGCTCTAGTTAAAAATCCTTTGTGTTATTTGTTCTAGTTCCTATGTTTTCATGAGGCTAATCTTCAAATGTTATCTTTCTATGAGCATAAACATATATATCTTGTGTAGCCTCGGTTGCTTTTTGTAGGGGAGACTCCGTCAAAATTCCTATCTATACATATATGAGAAGAGAAAATTCAATATTATATGCATATCTGTAGGGGGAGTCATTTCCTACAATGAATTTTGAGATCACTTATTAAATATTCTATCATGATTCTATTGAGATAAGTAAGTGTCTTCAAAACTCAAAAATCTTTCATATCACTCCTTTAAAATGGTTGTCATCAATTACCAAAAAGGGGGAGATTGGAAGTGCATCTAGGCACTTAATGTGTTTTGGTAATTAATGAGAATCATCATGGACTAACAATTCTATTGAGATGATGAGATTAGGTTAGTCCGGATGAATGGATGAGCTTCAATGATTGATTACGATGTATCGCCATATATTGAAGCAAGGGGATGCTAAAGGAAAAGGTAAAAGATAGGTCGTTTTCTTTTACCGGTCCTAAGGAGTTTTAGAGAAGAATTTTGACCGGATTGATAGGCTAGATAGCCGTACTATTAAGAGGGGTCAATTCTGGTTGCTTGTTATGATTCTAGTGCCAACTTGCTCAAATAGTATAAGTGCATGCATGAGAGCTAACTTCGTTTTAGAAAGTTGAAGGAAATTCAACCTTGCTGATTTTGGTCAGGCGGACGGTCTGCCTCACATTTGATTGAAGGAAAATCGGCTAAGTGTTGGATAAAAGGGGCCCTGCCGTTTTTCACAGGCGGACGGTCCGCCGGGCACAGGCGGACGGTCCGCCGGGCACAGGCGGACGGTCCGCTGGCTATTTTTTTTGCATGAGGCGGACCCTTTCGCGGACCGTTCACGCAGAGACGATTTCTGGAGGTTGCAGGACACTTTTATAAGGCGGACGGTCTGCCTTTGTGAAACGTGGTCCTTAGTCGTGTGGTGATCGTTTTCTAACTAAGAGGCGGACGGTCTGCCCCTGTTGGGCGGACGGTCCGCCAACCCCGTAACGGTCATTTCTGACACGTTTGACTTTTTGAAATAGTAGCCGTTGGGCTCGGGCGGACGGTCCGCCCCCTCTTAGGCAGACGGTCCGCCAGTGCTCTGTTTTCACGAGTTTTACACATAATGGCTAGTTGGAAAGGTGGGGAGTATATATACTTATCCCACAGGTTTGGGGACCTTCTCTTGGCCATTCTGAAAGCTCACTTGACCCAAGAGTCCCCTCTCTCATTCCTCTCTCACTCATTTGCTAAGGGATTGCATTCTTGTGAGTGTGAGGAGTTCTAGTGCATTGCTTTGGATTGCATTGAGCATTGAGGCACTAGGAGAACATCAAGCAAGCGTCATTGGCTTGTTACTCTTGGAGGTTGCCGCCTCCTAGACGGCTTGGTGTGTGATTTCCATTGAGCTCTTCAAGAAGATTGTGAAGAAGCCTTGGAACATTGTGAGAGGTCTTGTGCTCATCTCACCGGAGCGGTAAAGGGCAACTCTAGTGGAATCGAGGTTTGGAGAGGTTCATTGCATTCAAGCCGGCTTATACATCAAGTGTGACTTGATAGAGAAGCGGTTGAAGCTTTGAATCCACCTCAACGTGGATTAGGGGTGACCGGCAAGTCATTGACACCACGGAAAAATTTCGGTCTCTCGTGTGAGTGATCATTCCTTTACTCATTTACATTTGGCTATTTATCTTGATCATTTACATTCATAGAGATTGAATCATACTTGTCACCCTAGGTTGCAAACCTTGACCTAGTATAGAATCGAGTAGAAATAGGATTTCTCTTGTGTTACTAATAATTTTTATTAGTGCTTTGATTTTAGTTAAAACGGCCTATTCACCTCCCTCTAGTCGGTATCCTAGATCCTACACAGGGTGAAAAATAAATTTCGTTTTCCGGAAACAACCATTGTTTTTGCCGGTGGAAACATTCGTCCAATCAATTTGAAAGCTGACCAGGCACGGACACTGTGAAGTGTATGGTGGGTTTTTTAGGTGAGAATGGTTTTCAATTGTTTAGGGTCCTTATAGTATAGATTGTTCCAGTCTAACATCTAATGAGATTTGTCTTGCATGTGACATCCGACCCAGTTTGTTTGGCCCAGCAGTGGCCTGTTACCGTGGTGTGCGCGAGTTTAATACCACCTTGCTAGTTGAGCACATGCGAAGCCAACATATAAGCCTTTATCCCCAGTCATAGCACCCTCAGGTTAACCCTTTTACACGAAGTGAGGACGAACGTATAAACACGGTGCTATGTGTACGCGTGCCCGCCCCTCAGAATGGATGGGCAATGCAGTTTTTCGAGGGCGGGGTGTTACACTACATATATACAAGCAAATTATTAAGTTAGATTTTTCCTAAGATGATAAATGAGATGATGTTGTATCTTAGATAAATACTTCAAATTTACATCATTAATTTCCATGTGATTTTTTATTTCCATGCTTACTTTAATATTGGATACTCCTAGCCTTGAAAGTAATGGTGAAAATTCTTTATTCTAACACAAAAAATCATGATGCCTATATGTCACCTCCAAAATATAAATAAAAAACATGGGGGAACAATTCTCACATGCATGGGTAGATCGAAGGAGGGCGTGTGCACTTATGTAACTTAGTGCCATTCTCTGGATGCACTAACATTACACGGAATGAGTTGTTAGAGTAAAATGAAAGAAATAGAAAGGTATAGAGAGGTGCTATCACCTGTTCAGAGCAAGCAGCAATCAATGCAACGAAAATCGAATATCGCCTTTCTAGATCTGTATTTAGTCAAGTTTGAGCATGAATGTACCCAACATGTACTTGACTGGACAAAATTAATGTCAAGCCTAGAAATTCAAGCGGTGGCTTATAGGGTATATTTGCGCAAAGCCAATTTTATGTATGGAGGTAATGTACTTGTAGCTTTTAAATAAAACAGTTCTATGGATGTAATGTTGGTTTGGTCATGGATGGGAATAAACCTCCCTACCAGTCCTCATGTTTTCACAGAAGCGATCATCTAGATCCTGCTTATTTTCCCAAAATCGAGAAACAACTTCTTTACTCTACTACTTCTACCAGCCCATATATGACCAATCAAAGAGAGCTTTTACCAACTGGATTTATGATGATGAACCACAACTATTTGAATAGATTAATTAACAGGGAGTGTACATCATTTTGACCATAGGATTCAGATAGCCCATCCCATGATCTCTTGTCGTACTATTCGAAGCATGTCTCAGTAATGATGCGTGTCGATTCGGTGTCGTTCCATATCCTAGCTACTTGTTTCCGAATCTTTCAGGATGCTTTGTATCTCCTGTGCATGGGACATTTAATTGGCTGGTGATGCATATTTCTCGAGTATTTCGGTGATATGTCACAGTTCATAGCCCATGATTCGGTTTCCTGATAATCTGTAAATTATTTATTATTGTTGTGAACTCATTGGTGTTCGCATAAGGATGCTACCTATACATGTGTGTTTGAAAAAGTGAAAATGCCTGTATAAGGATGGGCCGACCCGTGGTACCCATTGGGCCATTAAGGCCATAGATGAATGCAGTTTTGGGCCGGCCCATGGCCTGGAGGCCATAGGGCCAGGTCTGGGCCGGCCCATTATTCCCAACCTGACAAGCTTGGAGAGCTAGAATGCGATGGCTGGAGGAGCCCTGTCTAGTCAAGAGAATGAAAGAAGATCAGCTTGGGTCCGATCATGTCAGATCACAACGTGTCTGATGGTTTTTGTCTTGTTGATGCGTGTACGGAAAATAGAAGAAAAAACAAACCCGAAATGACATAGCGGTGACCACACAAGCAAAAATGAGAGACGAGGACAGGCGAGGCCCGGTCCTAGCAATTCTGATTTGGGCGGCGACAGCACACTCAAAAGTACAGTCAGATACGGATATTGCACGGTACTACGGTAGTGTAGTAGTGGCCGTTTAACACCATCTGATCGGTCACCGAAACATTGCCGAATTAATCTCCATCACCGAGAAACGATGGTATAAATCTTATATATGTAGACGATATATATTAGTAAAAATTTGTATGTACAGTACTAATTAGTTCAACTTGAGAATTGAAATAAGACAAAAAAAAAATCACTTGTACTTCAATACCACTTATGCGTGCAAACTCCCTTGTGCCCCAATGGTGAAAATAGAGACGACAGCAATTAGTTTATTCAATCATGCACGTCAGGTCTAAAATATGCTAAAATATACTACCTACACATGACATGAAAGATTCAGAATTTATTTAGTTGTGTAGTAATATACTCCAACGTGATTTTGCATTACACGTCGTGACAGGTCTAATATTTGTTAGGGGAGCGATAGTTTCGTTATAAATAACATATTTTGAGATACATGTTACACGTTATTTTGATGACACGTAACATGTATTTTTTTTAGCATGTGACATGTCGTCTGATTCTTGAGGTAGTGAAAGTGGCATCATGCGTAATGTTTCTGATGACACGTGACGGGTATAATTTCATTTGGAAATTGATAATTTTATTACTCCCCCCGGTCACTTTTAAATGACGTTTCAGATAGCCAGTTTGGCTTGGTTGTAGTTCGGTTTTGCTGTCCGAAACATCATATAAAGCTATCTGAAACGTCATATAAAGATGACCGGAGGTAGTATATACGTACAATATATGACATGAGTGCATTTTGAAACAAGCTCCTCCTTTCCTGCGGGGGACCACCATCCATCCGATTCCATTCAACGAGGAGGTGGCATCTTGGCCTGCGCAACATTTCTCCACAGCCTAATGACAACTTCTTTGAGTTTGATTGACGGTGGTCAAGCGCAAACAATGGAAATGCTGATCAAGTTAGAACACGTCTCAACTCTATTATCATTCTAGGATCTTTCTCCATGTGGAATCCACAAAACCATTATGTGTTTGATGGGATCTAGCCAAGCCAGAGCAGGTCCTGGTTTTAGTAACAGATACAGTTCACCTTTGGTGTTTGGCTGCAGCTCAAGCAATATTTCGTCTCCTTGCTCAACAGAGCTAGCCAATGTGTGAGATTTTCTAATTAATAGTCCCGGGTCAAGCCACTACTGCAAAAACCATTATCCTCATCGGTCCATACGAAGCGGACTAAAATGACCCGCTTAGTTTAAGTCATTGAAAGCGGTAGAAAAGATGCCGCTTAGAATAAAGCCCTCATTCTAACCGGCACCCGCTTAAAATAGTTATCCTAACCGGCTCTATTCGCGCCGCTTTCAATAACAAGTTATCCTGACCAGCTCAATTCGCGCCGCTTTCAATAACAAGTTATCCTGACCAGCTCAATTCGCACCGCTTCCAATAACTAGTTATCCTAACCGGCTCTATTTGCGCCGCTTCCAATAACTAGTCAACACGAATTGTTCCGTTTAAAAAATTTATAACTTTTGCATACGGTCTTGGATGGAGAGAAGCTTTATATGTAGTTTGTACATTTCGACAAGATCTACAACTATGTAGTTGAAAGTTTTTCGATTTGAAATGGTTTAGATGTCCAAAACAGTTCCCGTTCTTGTTCCCAGTCTTGTAATTTGAATTTCAGGTTGCATTCTAAATTTTGTAACTTTTACATACGGTCAAAATGGAGATAAGCTTTGTACGAAATTTGTACGTTTCGAGGAGAACTACAACTTTGTAGTTAAAAGTTTTTCGATTTGAAGCCGTTCAGATGTCTAAAACTTCAATGTTCTATTTCCCACCCTTATTCCCGCTCTTATAATTTGAATTTCAGGTCGCGTTCCGAATTTCGTAACTTTTACATACGGATGGAGATAAGGTTCATATAAAATATGTACGTTTTGATGAGATCTACAACTTTGTTGTTAAAAGTTTTTCGATTAGAAACTTTGTAGATGCTCAAATAATTGAACTAAGCTTAAGGTGAAAAGGGTCAAAAGAAAGATAACTCCATCATGCATGCATGAATGACGTCTAGGTGAGATGGTAAGGAAGGCTCGCGCGAGGCAGTCAGTCGTGAGTTCGAAGGCTAGGAACCGCACACGCACGTATTTTGCATGAAATACGCGTGAATTGTGATGAGCGACTGCGACCGTAGTTTGGGGTGGCCTCCTGGGCTACGAAAAAAATATTTTTGTCATTTTATTTACTAATTTCTATTTTTACTATCCCCACAGACACAAGATACACCAGTTAGAATAACTTGTTAAACGAAGCGGTCCGAAAGTAACCGCTTCGGAAGACCCTCTTATTCTAATAGGAAAACGGGAAGCAGTTATTCTAATCAGAAAAAGAGAAATAATCGCTTTGGATGAGGTTTCTGCGCCGCTTAGATTGATGGTTTCTGCAGTAGTGAATGATCCGTGGGTAAAACATGGTTACGGACGGTCCGTGGGTAGAACATGGTCTGTCGATATATCTTTTCGTGGCGTCGGTTTGTCCGTCGGTATAATTAGTGTCTGTCGGTGTATGTTTATACCGACTGGTCTTACACCGACTGCAGGTGTCCGTCGATGTATGTTTATACCGATGGACCCCCAGTTGCTACATTCACTTATACCAACTGGCAAGCTATCGCTGTTTTTGGGATGTGGTGGAGTGATTCTACTTCGAAAATAACAGAGGAAGAACGCCTAAGCTACAGCATAAGCATGAGAAGGTGAAAATATACCCTTGGCATCTCTAGTTGTTGATGGGTTCAAATCTTTCCTAGATTTCTGTGCCTTGCTCGCTTGAAAAGAAAAGGCAATTCCAATAACTATATCAACCATAAGTCCAAAAATATTACCAAGGCTCGCTGAAAATACCAAGGAATGAGAACATATTTTCTGTGATTGTTAAATAATACGGGGTTACTAGTTCTTACGCTTTGACAGAAAGTTATTCATGACAGATCCATGTGACCAATCAGAGGAAGGCTTCGAAGCTCATCCACAACAATCAAGCTCCATGAAAAACAAAAATTGACAAGTCGCAGTCAGTATTACAAGTACAACACATATGCTGTGAGGACATACAAACATATGAGTTGAGTATTCAGATTTTGCAGTCCTTATCTAGAATTGTACCCACCTGATAATAAAACCAAAAGTTAGGCAAGTGAGGTGGGGATGTTTCAGTGTGTGCTTTCGACAAAGGTCTTGAGATGGTAAAGAAGCATGCCAAATGATTAACACAAAACAGCAAACCTGCTCAGTGCAAGATACAGTACGACTGAAATCCTAATATAAGGACCAAAACTACAGCTACAGATTTATGCCGGTCAAATAACAAAGCTGTATCTACAGTAAAAAAAGCAATTGTTATTTTTCATACAGACAAGAATATTTCCAAGTTAGCTATAGCCCTTCGTTTTATCTTTCTTGTGTGGACCTTTTTCTTTTTGAGAATCACATAGTACAGACGCAAACCTCACAAACATGCACGCACACTCGTCCTTACGAACACACGCACGCAACCCTACTCATATGAGCACTTTCGAAAGACTGAGCCGACATATCCTCGAGATTTATGAAGTCACCACTAGTGCCTCGCTGTCGACGGGCACATCACTTACCACTGAAAGAATAGCGCCGGTTAAATCCTAGGATAAATCCAAGAAAATGCGAGTGCCAGTGCCAAGTCGAGGACTTGAAACCTGGTGGGCAAGTTCCACCGCAAGGACCCTTATCATCTGACCTACGTTCAATATGTTGAGGACCTGAGAATAGAAGATGAGAGTTTCAAAATTACCACTACTACACAAACCACTATCACAAACGGGCTATCACAGCCGGTTTTTTGAAAACCGTCTGTGATAGGGCATCACAGCCGGTTTTTAGTTAGGTGGGGCAAGCTGCCACCAGAACCGGCTGTGATGCTCACTATCACAGCCGGTTTTTCTCACAAACCGGCTGTGATAGTCGGCCGGCGCATCACAGCCGGTTTTTCTTACAAACCGGCTGTGATGCCCCCTTTCACAGCCGGTTTGTAATTCAAACCGGTTGTGATGTGCCTGTACAGTACAAAACCCTCTTTCCCTCCCCTCCCCTTCTTCTAAACCCGACGCCCACTCCTCTCTCAACCCTTTTTGCTCTCCATTTTCACCAAATTGCTCTCTAAAGGTTGGGTTTTTTTGAAGAATCACTCCATCAACTTATTTTGAGGTGGGTAACTCGCAACCATTTCAATTTTGAGCATGTTTCATCCACTAGATTTTGAATTTTGGCATGAATTTGATGTAGGGGCTCTCTTGTTCCATTTTAGAGAGCATTTATTGGCAAATTGCAATGGGAAAAGTGTGATTTGTTTGAAGAATCACTCCATCAACTTATTTTGAGGTGGGTAACTAGCAACCATTTCAATTTTGAGCATGTTTCATCCACTAGATTTTGAATTTTGGCATGAATTTGATGGAGGGGCTTTTGTGCCATTTTAGAGGGGATTTGTTGTCAAATTTCAATGTAGAAAGGAAGAATCACTCCATCAACTTAATTTGAGGTGGGTAACTAGCAACCATTTCAAATTTGAGCATGTTTCATCCACTAGATTTTAAAATTTGGCATGAATTTGATGTAGGGGCTCTCTTGTTCCATTTTAGAGGGGATTTCTTGTCAAATTTCAATGTAGAAAGTGGGATTTCTTTGAAGAATCACTCCATCAACTTAATTTGAGATGGGTAACTAGCAACCATTTCAAATTTGAGCATGTTTCATCCACTAGATTTTGAAATTTGGCATGAATTTGATGTAGGGGCTCTCTTGTTCCATTTTAGAGGGGATTTCTTGTCAAATTTCAATGTAGAAAGTGGGATTTCTTTGAAGAATCACTCCATCAACTTAATTTGAGATGGGTAACTAGCAACCATTTCAAATTTGAGCATGTTTCATCCACTAGATTTTGAAATTTGGCATGAATTTGATGTAGGGGCTCTCTTGTTCCATTTTAGAGGGGATTTGTTGCCAACCTTCAATGTACAAATTGGGATTTCTTTGAAGAATCACTCCATCAACTTAATTTGAGGTGGGTAACTAGCAACCATTTCAAATTTGAGCATGTTTCATCCACTAGATTTTGAAATTTGGCATGAATTTTAGATGGACAACGATCGAGGCTGGATGTACAGGCCAGCGGCCAAAAGAGATGTCATATATATCAACGGCGTTGATTCATTTGTGAAGGTTGCGAAGGCTTACATCAACATGAGTGATGGATATGTGTATTGTCCATGCTATGACTGCAAAAACCAGAAACAGTTTCGTAACGTCGAGCAGATCCGGTATCATTTGTTGTCTAGGGGGTTCGTGCCAAACTACAAGATTTGGAATAAGCATGGTGAGGAAGGTGAGAATGAAACCACGCAGCAAACTACCCGAGAGAAGATTAGGGAAACAGTACACCATCAGGCCACACAGGCAGTGGAACTTGAAAATGAGCCAGAATCGGTCGAACAAACATATATGGAAAACATCGGTGAAACCTTCGCCGAGACATTAGCTGCGGATGATGTGGTTGATGGTCTTGACCAGATGATACGTGATGCGGAGCCAGAATGCTTGGATGCAAAGAATCTGAAAAAGCTCGAGCAGATGAGAAAGGATGCAAAGACTCCGTTGTACAGTGGTTGTAGCATGTCGAAACTTGAAGCTGACCTCTTGCTACTGGAGATGAAGGCAACAAATGGTGTGTCAGACACGGGCTTTGACAATTTGCTGAATATTCTGGAGAAGATGCTTCCCAGCCCTAATGGATTGCCGAAGAACACATACCAGGCAAAGCAAATGATATGTCCGATTGGGCTAGAAGTACAAAAAATACATGCATGCCCAAATGATTGCATCTTATATCGTGGTGACTATAAAGAATTAGATGCATGCCCAGTGTGTGAAGCTTCTAGGTACAAGTCTGTATCAGCTATACATATGACATGTGATCGAAATAAAAGACCACCCGCCAAAGTCGTCTGGTACTTTCCCGTGATTCCTCGATTGAAGCGTTTATTTGCAAACCCAAAGACAGCAAAGCTTATGCGTTGGCATGAAGAAGAGCGTCTGAATGATGGAAAGCTTAGACATCCGGCTGACGGTTCACAGTGGAGGGCTATCAATTATCATTTCAAGAAGAAATTTGCCAGTGAAATAAGGAACGTAAGGTTCGGATTGAGTACTGATGGTATGAATCCTTTCAACATGGTTAGCAGCAAACATAGCACCTGGCCTGTCACTCTTTGCATATACAACCTTCCGCCTTGGCTTTGTATGAAGCGGACGTATATTATGATGCCTTTGCTGATCGAAGGGCCAAAGCAGCCATTAAATGAAATCGATGTGTACCTGGAGCCACTGGTGGATGATCTTGTGACTTTGTGGGATCATGGTGTCAATGTTTGGGATGAGTACAAGAGAGAACACTTCAAGTTGAAAGCATTGTTATTCGTAACAATCACGGACCTCCCCGGCCTTGGTACTGTATCTGGCCAGGCTACAAAGGGCTATAATGGTTGTGTGGTTTGCGTCGACGAGACCGACGCTAGATGGTTAAATAATAGCAAGAAGATGGTCTACATGGGCCATCGTAGGTTCCTTCGCAGAGATCACCCATATCGGCGGAACAAGAAATCATTTGATGGGACAACCGAGGAGCGCTCGGCTCCGAGTTATCGCGATGGACACGAGATCTTTAAAATAGTCAGCAAACTTGATGTGGTATTTGGAAAGGGAAAAGGAAGTGTACCCGCACCAGCAGGCGCTTTATGGAAAAAGAAGTCTATATTCTTTAGACTTCAATATTGGGAATTCCTTACTATTCGCCACGCACTCGATGGCATGCATCTAACTAAAAATGTGACTGAGAGCACCCTTGGAACATTAATGGCCATGAAAAAAAAGGGAAAGGACTCACAGGAAGTCCGTCAAGACCTACAAGAATGGGGTGTCAGGCCTGAACTACATCCTATCATACAGCCTGATGGGAAAAAGAAGCTTCCAGTTGCTTCATGGACAGTGACTAAAGACGAGAAAAAGAAGATCTGTAAATTCTTTCATGAGTTGAAAGTGCCCACCGGATACTCGGCCAACATCAGGAGGCTGGTCAACATACAGGAGTCAAAATTCAACATGAGTTGCATGAAGGCCCACGACTGCCACGTTATCATGACACAACTTCTCCCTGTTGCGTTAAGGGGTGTGCTGCCACCGAAGGTGAGGGATCCCCTCATAAAGTTGTGCTCTTTCTTCAATGCTATATCACACAAAGTCATAGATCCAACAACGCTAGACAAGCTTCAAGAAGACCTAATCCATACTATAAACAGGCTCGAGATGCATTTTCCACCGACATTTTTTGACATGTCAGAGCATCTGCTTATTCACCTTGTTGCTCAGATAAAATCAATTGGTCCAATGTTCCTGCATAACATGTTTCCTTTCGAGAGGTTAAACAGTGTGCTTAGGAAGTATGTTAGAAACAGATTCAGACCGGAGGCTAGCATGGCAAATGGTTGGGAGACTGAGGAGGCAATTGAGTTCTGCACATACTATTTGGATCTGCCAAGAGTCGGTGTGCCTTTATCACGCCACGAGGGAAGGCTGGTTGGGAGGGGGACGATCGGCCGTCATTCGAGCAGGATCGATGACCTTGATGCTTTCACGCAAGCACATTACACTGTTCTACAGCAAGCATCTGTAGTTTCGCCATATATTGAAATGCATATGCGAGAGCTACAGAACCAGAACAGAGCCAAACAACAAAAGTGGATCATGAAAAAACATAGAGAATGCTTTGGTGACTGGTTAAGATTGAAATTAACTGTTGGTACAACTGGTTCTCGTGAGCTAGATTTGTTGGTTATGGGACCATCAAGTACGTTGACAAAATTTCAAGGATATGACATAAATGCGTACTCATTCTACACAACAAAGCAAGATGAAAAAAGTGTCAACCAGAACAGTGGTGTTCGTATCGATGCTTATGACAACAATCAACACTTGCAGACATACTACGGGACCATTGAAGAGATCTGGGAGCTAGATTACGGGCCCAACTTAAAGATACCTCTTTTCCGGTGCAAGTGGGTGAATCAAGTGGCAGTCTTCGAGGACAAGTATGGTATGACTGTCGTCGATCTTAAGAAGACAGGCTACAGAGACGAACCATTCGTTTGGGCGAAAGATGTAGTGCAAGTCTTCTATGCAAAGGACCTCGCTAATGATGGAAAACACGTTGTTCTTCAAGGAAAAAGGAAGATCGTCGGTGTTGAAGACACAACCGAGGAAGAAGGGAACGACTTCAACGACATGCCTCCTCTCGGGCCTGATGTCGACCTACCTGTGTTTGAAGAGAAAGATGATGAGCCAGCTTACGTCCGACGTGATCATGACGAGGCCGTCATCGTTAGTTGAATAATGCATAGTTATGTAATAATTAGAGTTAATTGCAGTACTTTTACCTTATTTTGGTATTTAAGAGTTAATTGCACTACTTATACTTTATTTATATATTTAGAGATAATTGCACTACTATTGTTTAAGTATTTAGAGTTAATTGCACTAATTTTCCATGCTTTTTGTTTTAATTTTATTGTGTGCAAAATATTATAAAATATTTCTAATATTCATCACAACCGGTTTTTATTAAAAACCGGCTGTGATGTGGCACACAGCCCGAGGCAAAACCGCCCAGTACTTATTGCTTGTGTCTGCTCGCAAGCTCACGCCCGAGCTCATTCTCTCGCTCTCTCGCTCTGCTAGCTCTTTGGCTCGCTCTCTCACTCGTTTGCTCTGCTAGCTCTCTCGATCGCTCTCTGCTGCCTGCTCGCGAGCACCACCGTCACCCGGTCGACAAACAAAGCTTAGGTATATATATACATCTTCTCTCTTGCATTTTTTTCATTTGTATTGTTGTACGTAGTTTTCTTTCGATACGAGTGCAAAGCTCAGGTATTTAAGTTGCTATATATCATATATAGAACTATAGCTAAATGTTTTCTTCCGTTAAATAGGAAAATATATAATGCCGAGAGAGCGTGCAAATCAAGTCGTGGTAGACTGTATCCGCCGCACCCAGCTATGTTTTCGGGAGGTCTCACTGCACCACCACCAAACCCTCCAGGACCGGTATTTGAAGGGTTCATTCCGATTGTGCCTGAAATCCGTAGGGATTTGGTAAGACTGGTATAATGTAATTTTTTTATGATTAAATTATATGATTATTATGTTATCGTATTGATTCTTAACTAATTTTGAAATCAGGCGATTAATGCACTTGAATGGTTCAAAACTGTAGTAACTAACATAAGTGGCTCTTGTCCTATGGTGATAAGAGAGAGAAGTGGTATAAATCGTGGGAGATATACTGTTTCTCTTTCAATCCAAGCCAGTGCTTTGCGCGACCCAAATCCTAGTGAAAATGTTATTTTCCACGTGCATTCTGGACCCTACCATCAAGAATTTGTTGCCGCACGTGATGCTGTGAGAAAAGCCCTGGTACAAGTGCAAAGTCATACAAGACATTACTTTCCGGACTACAGTTTCTTCAAGCTCAAAGCACTAGAGATGAATGAGACAGACGTGACACAGATGCCTAAAAGGATTTCCCCTGCTTATGAATCGGAATACGTAAGTTAACTCTGATGCATATGTTATTTTTTCCTTAATTTTTTACTAAAATGTCAAATTTAACTCTTAATTTTATATGTTTAACGTATAGGATGACTTGTATAATGGATTCCTGCACACAGAGAATGGTCTGAGAGAAGTGTTGCATCACATCCTACCACAGTTGGGCTACTCATTCATACCGCCACATTCTTATCGAGTAAATGGTGGTTTTCAAGCATTTGTAACCTTGACTTCACCAGAAGTCCCTTCGATGACAATATATGGTGAGACATTGGATGCGAATTATAAGGCAAAGGATAGTGCATTAATATATGCACTAGATTATGTGGATCGTTATCTTAATATAAACATTATTGATGTAAACTATTCTACCTATCTCATGAGGGTTTGTGGCGTGCAGGGGTAGATAGACTACTGTATTATGGTGTTGTAAGGACTTAGTAATGCGTGTTGTGCTATCAGTGTGATATTGTAAGAAAACCGGTTGTGATATTGTGTTATGGTTTTGTAATAATTTAATAATGTGCGTGATTGTGTAAGACTTGAATTGTGTATGATGTAAGATTTGAATAAAGTGTATGATGTAAGATTTGAAATTAGAGATTCAAATTTTTGCACTACATCAAAACTAGCGACCGTTACTAAAGCAATAGACGTGTCTCGTTATTCCAATGTGTATTTCGCACACACTCAAACATTTTTGAAATTGTTCATACAGTATACATATTTTTAATATGTGATATACACTAAGTTTAGCCTAGTGCAGGAGTCTCAAATTTTTTCGAGACTTATTCTATTTTCTATGAATTAAATGATTTTTCGGCTGTTAAAATGGAAAAATATATCACAAACGGTTTTTGTTTAAAACCGGTTGTGATGCCACCATCACAACCGGTTTTAAACAAAAACCGGTTGTGATGTTGAGCATCACAACCGGTTTTAAAAGAAAAACCGGTTGTGATGCCTCCATCACAACCGGTTTTTCTTTAAAACCGGTTGTGATGCCTAAACATATAGGCCCCGCGCGCGCGCCCGCCGTTCCAAATTTTCAGTCGCGCTCTGCTCGCCGTCGCGCTCTGCTCGCCGTCGCCGCTCGCCGCCGTCCACGCTGCCCCTCGATGCCACCGCCCCCCTGGACGCTCCCCTCGCTGCCCCCTCGACGCCGCCGGCCCCCTCGACGCCGCCGCCCCCTCGACGCCGCCGGCCCCCTCGACGCCCCCCTCGCCGCCGCCCCCCTCTACGCCGCCGGCCCCCTCGCCGCCGCCCCCCTCGACGCCGCCGGCCCCCTCGCCGCCGCCCCCCTCGACGCCGCCCCCCTCGACGCCGCCGGCCCCCTCGACGCCCCCCTCGCCGCCGCCCCCCCTCGACGCCGCCGGCCCCCTCGACGCCCCCCTCGCCGCCGCCCCCCTCGACGCCGCCGGCCCCCTCGACGCTCCCCTCGCCGCCGCCCCCCTCGACGCCGCCGCCCCCCTCGACGCCGCCGGCCCCCTCGACGCCGCCGGCCCCCTCGACGCCCCCCCTCGCCGCCGCCCCCCTCGACGCTCCCCTTCTACTTGAGCCAGACTCGTAAGCACCGATAACTTATCTTCTTCTTTTCAGTTGATTGGAATTGGTCACAGTGTTGCACATTATCAAGTTAGATTGGCGTGAATCGTTAACTTCCTGCTCTGCATTTGGTTAACATGTTCTTTTATGAAAGTGAGTCTTCATTATTGTAATCAACAAATTCTGAGTAGCATTTTAGTGTAGTGATTTTGATCGAATTATGCAGTAGCAAGCAAGGGTATTATGCTTGGCATTATTGCAGGTGTGCTGTGTGCAGGAACTAAACACTGTTGGCAAGATTTGGGTTATATGCTGTTTAATAATTTAAATTAGTGTCCAAATATCCCATATGACAGGAACTAAACTTTAGTCAGGGGTATCCAAATAGGCCCTGGGTACTATAAAGGGTTCAAGTGGTCTAAGCAATTTAGAGTTATAGGGCTGCTAAAGTGTTGACTTTCAGTCAATCAGCACTTAAATTGGTCATTAACTCACTGTATCAAGTTGCATTGATTCAAGTAATATGTGATTATTTAAGGCTTGTCTGGAGAAAGGGTTCAATTTACATTTATTAATTATTTTTTCAAGTTCAAACTAGATTTTAAAAGCTATCTGGGCTATCTAACAAGCCTCCCCGTTGGCAAGATTTGGGTTATATGCTGAACTTTTAGCTGTTTCGTCTTGTTATGATTCGAGTCATCCTTCATATATGGATTCTATTTATAAAACACTGCTTTCTTATGACCTTCTCTAGCATAGTATGCAAGAGAATGAATTGGCTAAACATATGCTCGATGGGATATTTTGGAACTTGTTAAGGACTTAGGTTAAATTGAAGAGGCTACACTTGTTCAATTTTTTTGGGTTTTGCTACAAATCTTGAAACGGTTCATAGGAAAGCCATTAATATATACCTAGCATGTAGGGGATAGTTTATAAATAAGAATCTTAGTTTTTATTCACTTTATGTAAGGAAAATGCGTCATTTCACACGGTTGAGAGCCCGTTTTGGGAAACAAGACGCGAATGAAGCGGAGAATGCTGGTGCTCACCAGGATGGCGGAGATGATGGTGCTAACCACGAAGGAAGCCCTTCCGCGTACCTCAACCTAGACTTTGGTGCTGAGGAGGTAGTTCGTTTGCACACACCTTTGCTATAATTAGTTTGGTGACAAATTGATCTCATTAGTTTTGATCTCTGCACGTAGGAGCATGTTGGAAACAGGTCAGAGGTGACCGAAACATCAGAAAAACCTAAGGGCAAGCGAGGCCGAAGCAAGATGCCTCAAGGGCGAACTGTAATAAACGCGGTCGATGCATCCGGAGAGCCAGTAGATCCTATTACGGTCCAGGGGCCTTACAAAACGGCCATCGGAAATATAGTGAGGGATAATGTTCCGATAAAATATCAGAGCTGGAACGGAAAGGAGGATCCGAACCTCACAGTGCCGGACCAGATCAAGGAGTTATGTTGGGAGAAGTTGTTGGAGAGCTTTATCTTCCCAAGTGACTCGGCGCGGGAAATAGCGAAGAAAAAGGTCTTGAAGACAATGGGTGAGAGATTTAAGCAATTTAGGTGTATACTATATAAGCATGTCAAGGCGGGAACCGAGCCAGACTGGGATCAATACCCAAGTCAAAGGGCTTACTGGGCTGACTTTCTTGCATACAAGAGTAGCACTAAGGCCAAAGAAATGAGTCAGCGGAACACTGAAAATGCACTGAGTAACCCCCTCCCTCATAACTTGGGAACTCGTGGGATCGTGCGCAAGTTACCGCAATGGGACGCAGAGTTTCAAGAGATGGAAAAGAATGGTGTCGTGCCCGAGACCGTAGGATGGGAGATGCGTTCTTTGATATTTGCTCTCTCCCATGGGAGTAGTCACGGTCCTGATGGAAAGCTTGTGAGCAAAGATGAACGTGCCAAACATCTGGTGAAACGGATCCAAGAAGTACGTGAGGAGGTTGCCTCAGGTGCTTTTGTTCCAGATAGGGAGAATGACGTGCTGAGCCGAGCCTTGGGAACCAAAGAGCATCCTGGCCGCGTACGAGGAATGGGGCTAGTTCCGTGGCAGCTTGGCTTCGCCGAATATTCTGACTCGTACAGAAGTCGATCAAGGTCGAAAGCACAGCGAGAAGCAGTAGTTGAAGATCTTATGCAGAAAGTTCGTGATGAAATGGATGCTTCTCAAGCAAAGTTGCGTGAGACGATTCGCGAGGAGATTCGTGGAGAGTTGCTTGAGCAAAGCCAGAGCCAGCGTCCTCTTGTTGCAGCTCAAGATGGCTGCGACATTCTCGCTAGCCCAGTTGTGCTGCCTCGAAGCAGTTGCGGGAGTAATGCACATCCCCCCGTAGAAGACCCCAATAACAGATTCCCGGTGGATGAGATCACTGAACCAAAGGCTTGTAAGTTATATGTGATGTCGGGGTTTATCAAGACCAAGGTGGCCATAGGTCTAGCTCAGCCTACCCGAGAGAAAGAGGTTTTGCATTGTCGAGAACTGCCGACCGGTTTTGCAAGAGTGACACTTGACGCACTTGTGAAGAAGAAATACGGCGTAGTTGAGTTGGAAATTGCAGGGCAGGATGACAAGGTTAAGCTCAAGGATAACCTTGGATGCTTTGTGGCGTGGCGGAAGCGCTACATATCCTTTACTGATTCTGATTCGGAAGGGTCGTCAGACGAGAACACTTTTCCACCGGAGAGGGTACCAAGTCAGCCTAGCCCTCAAATAGATCAGAGTCCGCCTCGAAATGAACCAAGTCCACCTCCAAGGAAAGAAACCCCCCCAAGGGAACCAACTCCTCCTCGCAGGCCGGCTACGAGGTCCTTGCTAAGTGCATTCACTGAAAGTCCGGTGAGGACCAGATCATCGCAGAAGCGGCGAGCATGCAACTCAAGCCCGCCTCCGCTAAAAGAGAAGAAAAAAGCGGTGAGTGGAAGCATAACATCCCTCCTCCCTGATAAGGACGAGCCGACGGTAGGCAGACAGGCGGTTGAGCACTTTCACAAGTTGTGCTTGGTTAAGCAAACAGGGAATAACAAACCGCCAAAGACAGACTTTGAGCGAATCACTGCTAAGAAGTCAATGTTGGAATTTAGCAAGCTGAAGCACCAAGATAACCTTGATCAGGAGAAATCAATTAAAGCTCAATTTTGCAAGGAAGGTGGCATGACTGAGGAAGACTTGGACAATATAGCGAAGGAAGATGGTTACCTTGTCACTGCTCCAACAAAATTAGCTTGGACGTTTGAGCACGGGAAAGACCTAGTTTGCCCAGAAGAATTGCCTGGCCTACCGATGAAGATGAGGAATTTGCATGATTGGTACAAACGTCAATCCGGCATTTACTTTGGAGTGAGGTACCCAAAGGAATTCTTTGGCCAAATAATTGAAGGCAGTCCTCGTCACGACAGGTACCTCGAATACAAGTCTCTATTTGAGTTGTACCAGCAAGATGCTCTCGACGTCAACATCCTCTTCCTGTGGTGCTTGTAAGTATTCTCTTCTGATGTACATTCTGTTCACTTCTTTTGCTCAACACAATGCATTTTACAACTAGATCTTTTTTAGGATGGAGTCCCACTTGTTAAAAGAGCGTGGGATTAAAGACATAGCCTTCTTGGACCCTGTTGCAGTAAATGAGAAGAATTTTGCAAATGTTGATACCATGCATTATTTGTACAATGCTTTTTGCCTTCTTAAAATGAAGGAAAGCATACTTCTACCGTACAACTTCCTGTAAGTGTGTTCCTAGTTACATTTCATCTCTCCTTTATCTAACCGTTGTTAGTTACGCGGCAAAAATGATCATGTTTCACCCTTTGGTTTACAGCGGCCATTATGTTCTCTTGGATATTTGCATTCTTCAAAGTTCCATCAAGGTTTATGACTCAAAAGATAGGCCTCTTCATATGATCGATCCACTCATTCAAGTACTAAACAAGTAAGTATAGACAAATCACTCTTTTGGATCAAAATTGATTGCATCTGCCTGATCACATTCACTCCGAAAATGTCCTGTAGGGCTTTCAAAATGTATTGCAAGAAAAAGGAAAACAAAGGGTTGCATAGACCCTTCGTCACAGATAAATTCACTGTATCATCTACAAAGTGGATTAAAAAGCAGCCGATGGGAAACAATCACTGCGGGTACTATGTCATGCACTACATCCACTGCTACACTGGTGACGACTTTAGCGCTCTAGAGAGACAGGTTTGTGGGGGTTTACCGCTTTATGTGAACCTAACTAGGGTTCCTATCGTCTTTTACTTTCTCAATAGTTTTAGCCATATATGTTAATGCATTTTTGATTCACTAACTCATATTCTTACTTCACTACTCATGTGCTTGCTTCGCTCTCACTCATGTTGCAGGAAGCCGAGGTTGGTGCGTCCGCGATGATTGCGACCGAGATAATTGCACTTTCAGAACAGCTTGCCGGGTTCATTCTCGAACATGTTATAGCCGAAGATGGAGAATACAACATTATGAAGCCGTGAGACTAGATGGAACTTGTAATATATTTGACATGCACTCGTAGCGTAGCGGAACTTGATATGCATGTATTGAACTTGATGTGTATGAACTTAATGTAATAACGTCTAGATGGTTTCGTTGAAATGTTATATTTGGATGCATCGTGCTTTATATGTGGGTTCTGAATATGTGATTGATATTTATGGAATATTTGATATATATGCGAAATATATTTGCTATATGAAAAATGAAAAAAAAAGATCACAGCCGGTTCTAGGCTATGGCCAGCTGTGATAGGGGGCCTATCACAGCCGGCCATAGCCTAGAACCGGCTGTGATATCCCCCCATCACAGTCGGTTCTAGAAAAAAACCGGCTGTGATATCCCCTCATCACAGCCGGTTTTCAAAACCGGCTGTGATAGTGGGGACTATCACAGCCGCTTTATCTCAGCCGCCCCCCAAAACCAGCTGTGATGGGGGTTCCGAACCGGCTGTGATGCCGGTTTGTGTAGTAGTGCCAAGAAAGTGTAAAGCTTTTGGACAATTTCTTTATCATGAATGTGAGTATTAATAAGTGTCTCTAGGGGTTATTATGAAGCCACATGGGTGATGGCCGCATCGAGGGCCACACATCGGCGGGAGATTGACAGCCGTAGACACGGATTTTCTATCTGCCAGTGGGAGTATGACGTGGAGAGAGAGAGAGAGAGAGAGAGAGAGAGAGAGAGAGGAGGCAGGATCACGACAAGCTAGGCGGCGGCGTCTCACCATTGATGTCGACACGGCCAGGGTGTTGCGCTGCATTGGTGCTATGTCGTAGAAATGTGGTGGAGAACGACACGTAGGGAGGATGCTGGAGACACAACTGCAGCTCGCAGCACGCGGACACGTCTCGTGCATCCTCCCACGGGTCACACCTCCCCATATTTGATATGCTGCCAAAGGAGTTGCACGTACATGTTTTCATATTTGATATGCTACCTTAAGTTAGCATAATTTTGCTCGTGAGCAATTTGGATGTTATTCTTCTTATAATTGTAATGGAATCCTACTCTTGTCGTAAAACTCACGCTATCTACCTAGTTAACTAACCCAACCTATTTTCTTAAAACCCAGTTAAGATTACTTTTACTAAAATGGATTTGCAGATCCAAACAACCACATGGTCTCAAATAAATGATGTTTATATATATGAGCAATCAAATCTAGAAAAATATTGACCAATATTAATGTACTCTCTCTCCACTGATATACAAATCTGTTCATAAATGCCCGCATATTAAAAGAATAGCCAAGCAACCACTTGATCTCAATTAAATAATGTTTACATATGTGTTCAATGGAATCTATAAACATTGACCAATAATAACATATTTCCTCTCTCAGCAAATGTAAGACAACTTCTAGATTTACAAATCTTTTCATAAATGTGAGGACTTCTAGCAAAATCCATCAGGAGATCCAAAGATTTAACATTGTCTTTTATAGCATCAATTTAATGAACAGGAAGGACTCAACTTAATTCAATATTTGAAAAAGAGATTCCTTCATCTCTATTTGGAAATCAAGCAATTAATGGCTTTACGTGATAGAAGTAACATTTCCTTTCTCTAAACACAAATATATATGAATTTATTTAGGATATCTACTATAATTGAAATGAAAATAGCCATGTTTTGTAAAATGTTGTAGCTTTCATAATGAATCTAGTAATGTGAATCTTGTTTATCAAGTTTTAAAATTTAAGATATTGATAACCAGCTTAGGAGAACTTAGTACAAAGCTAAGCATATTATCTATGGTTGGAAGAGAAGTAGTGAATACTCTTTATTCTATATTTGCAAATTTTTAGTGATTTATCTATGCTACATTTATATATATACACCTACTGTATCTCCCTATTTCTACCACCTAGGTGAAATAGTTATGGTGATTTCAAAATAAAAGATTAACAATCATTAGCCGCTAAACTGGTGATTAAAAGGAGTTTCAGCATGCCCTTGTTGTGTCACCACACCACGCAGGCAATTTCTTGGGTGTGCTAGTTATTAATACTATAGATATGCTTGTGATATTATATACTAGGAGAAATGGGTTAAAGAACACCCTCTGGCCTGCGGGAACCAAGACCGGACAAAACATGTAGATGGTAGATGTTTTCGGTCAACAAGAGAGAGACTAGTAGAGATACACTGATATTTGCAACCATCATGTACTCATTCAAACGTTAGAGAGAACGCAGGCCGGCCTGCAGTCCTGCCTGCCGGCCAAACAAGAAACGACGGAAATAGCCTATAAATACGGACTCAGAGTCCCCTTTTTCTCTTATCAGTTGTCTACCACTCTCAATTCAGAGGCATTCGTGAGTTGTCTCAATGGATGCCGAGATGGTCGCCATGTTCCCTAAGGGCATCCGAGCCTTGCTCATTGACGACGACACCAAATTTGTGAAATCGGCTACCATGCTGCTCTCTGTCTTGAATTTTGATGGTACGTGCATTCTGGAGCAAGCTCGATATGACAGTTTTTATTTGATAGCTAGTAATTTTAGTAAATATTTGCACATGTTGCATATATGAATCAATTTTTATTTTTTTTGTATGAATCGTCTTTGTAAACATGTCATTTTGTAAGAATTTGTTTGGAAAGTTTTTAATTGTGGCATGTAAATATTTTATCTTTAGAAAGTTCGATCGCATTTGGACAAATTTCTCAGTA
Organism: Urochloa ruziziensis; assembly: GCA_015476505.1. Lineage (NCBI taxonomy): Eukaryota > Viridiplantae > Streptophyta > Magnoliopsida > Poales > Poaceae > Urochloa > Urochloa ruziziensis. The sequence goes on along the minus strand of CM027121.1, from coordinate 30,842,408 downwards.
TCTTGCACGTGTGTTTTCCAATTTGTGGGTGTTCATTATTCTCAAACACCATCTCAGTGACTAGCCTCTTCTTGCACTTTGTAGTGGTGGTATGCAGCACCGTCACGCATGCTCTCAAGTCCCTCACGAGCGGCGACCTCACAGGCTTCGATGTCATCCTCGCCCACGCCGCGAAGGCTGCGGCCTGCGGCTTCGACTTCCGTGGCATCGTGGAGGCCGACCTTCTCATCCCTGTCATCTATTGTATGATCATACTACATCCTGTTGCATGCATGTGAGAGATCTTGGACAAGATACATATATATTAATTGTGTCTCTTAATGCTTTGGCAATAGTCCTTCCACAGGATCACCAGGCCACCGGCGACGAGGCAGATGAGCTGCTGAGCACACTGCATTCGGGGACCTACATCATGAAGAAGCCGCTGGACATCAATGAGGTGCGCACTCGCCTGTGGAATGTTATCGCGTGGCACAAGTGCCACCTGGAGACAAAGGCGAATAGGGGCAACACCAGCGGAAAGCGCACGGCCAATGAGGCAGGCCTGGACGCCGGAGGAGAGGACGAAGACCGCGTGCACTACAAAGCTGTGAGGGCCAGATGTGGCCGGAAGAAGAAGGGCTGCAGTGAATCTAGAAGCTCCTCTGCCGTCACAGGTTGATCTATCTCGGGATAAGATTCTTATAACTTGTCATGTACTAGTTACTATGTTTCCCTTAACTTTTTTTTTCCATTTGTCGATCAAGCAGGAGGCTACCCGATGGCCAAGGGGAAAGAAAAAGACAACGAGACCAGCCAGCTACAGGTGCTAATTTTTTTCCTCTTTCTCGATCTACCGTCTACCTATTTTACAAGGGTATTGGAATGAGTAAATCTGATCTTGTTACAGTTACTGCAATTTTTTTTCTGGAACTTGCTATCGGTAGTACCTTCATTTTAGTCTCCCTGTAGAGTAGAGTGAGCATCCTGCAAGTTACTGATTTGTGCTACCGAAGGCATACATCCATGGTTTTTTGTATAACTCTTGACATTATTACTCGTGAAGCTAATGCCTTATGGATTGCTATTGTGGCTTGTTTAATCGGACACAATGAATAGAAATGGTGTTGATGTGATGACATTTGTGGTTGTCTCTTTGCCCCTTTTCAGGATGTTGTAATTCCTAGCATGTAGTTACCCCTTTATTTTTATATATAGTCGACAACTCTTTCTTGTTCATTTTTTAGTAAAGCAGTTAATCCTAATTGATATTATGTATACAATAATAATATGTAAAATCATAATTTTGACAGCAAGTGTTCATGGAGGTAGTGGAATATGCGGTCGTGCTGTGGCTTGTTAAGTTACTTGTTATTTTACTATGACTTATATTTTATAAGAATTACTTAGTACTCCATTGTTAACAGTTACTTTAGGATACTACCAAATGACTCAACTATATTTCTTTTATAGCCTGCACAACGGAAACAAGGCCAAAGCAAGAATCCAACTCTGCTCGTGCAGTCCATCCCTCGAACGCCCAATGTGCCGCCTACCTACAATCCAAAGTTCTTCACGAGTACCATCGTGCCATCCTATAACCCCAAGTTCCTCTTCTTCTCGGACGCCGCCGAGCCAAGAAGCAATGCTGTTGCCGCATCAACAACGCCTCCTATGTACTTATCAACACCATCAGCATTGCCTCCAGCGGCGCACCAGCAGCAGCAACCTTCTGTGCGCAACACCTTGCTTGGCAACATCGTGTCACCAACTGCAGTGACAACCACCATGGCTGCTGCCACTAACGCCGCATACAAGCATCAGCAGTTTGCCCCCAACATTGGCAACCAGCAGCAGCTAGACATCCCTTCGTTGTTGACGTTCGGGCCATTCGTGTACCAAGGCACACCGATGTCGCCTGTGGTGCAGCAACACATGGTTGCACCTATAGCAACAAGTGGTCTTTTCACTAGCAGCATGGCTTCTGCTGCAGCTGCTACAGAGGCAGAAGCGTACAACAATGAAGTCAGCTTGTCATTTCTTGAGGCTCCAATCCTTGGTGCAGAACAACACGAAGGTGCCGAGGTTGCAGGCATGTTGGGCATGGGCATGTCCAAAAGCAAGGCAGATGCACCTGTCGCACTTGCACCCCAGAACTTCAGCAATACATCAAAGAAGGCAGCATTGTTGGAGGCATTATTCAGTGATGATTATGATGACTGTAGTGGTGAATCTTCATTCACTGCTGAGCTCAATCAGGTTCTTGGCATAGCTTCTAATGTGAATGAGCCAACAACAATGAATGCATTTGGCAACATCAATGTTGCACCATTCGTTGCACCTCGAGTTCTCAACACAGAGCCAAATGGTGGCATCAACTGCAATACAACGTCACTCATGCCTTCCAATGTTAGTGACTTAACATTGACAGGTGGAGCATTTGACAACAACAATTTTGCATCACCCATGGTGCCTCAGGGTCTCGGTGCAGTGTTGAATGGTGGCGACAACAATGCTGCATTGTCCATAGTGGATCGGGGTCTCAACGCAGCTCCAATGGATGGTGGTAACAATGATGCAGCGTTCATGGTGCCTCGTCAAGATTTGGGCGTAGCACCAAATGGTGGGAGTAGCAATACTACACGATTTGTGGCGCCTCATCAGAATCATGATGCAGGATTAAATGGTGATCAACTAGTACTGGTCAATGAAATCAACTATGCACTCCTAAGGTCCCAAGGTGATGGCCCTGTCGAGGCGATGGAGGGGGATGACACTAGCATCACTGCATCAATAAAGCTCCCTTCTGAGCAGTACGAGGATAACACCTCGTTTCCCCTCGAAGCTCTTCTTGGCGACCTGTATGGTCCCACCTTTGAGTTCGATGATATCGATCTAGATGTTGCAGGGACATCGTTGGTCGGCGGCATCGACATAGATGACTCAGCTATAAGTTCTCTTGATGGCCTTGAGATACCAGAAGGTTTGTTCCCGGAGTATGGGAACAACATTTGTGGGTAATTCTTGTAGTGGATGCAACAATGCGGTATTAGTAGAAGGTAAGTGAGAGGGGAAGGGGCTTTGACCTTAGAGTCACCTCTCTAAAATAAAGACCGGCTTTCAACAAAATGGTTCGGTTACCCTAACTTATCATGTGTTTGATGGAAGATGTTTTTATCAAGTTGTGGTGAACCTGTTTCTGTCACCAGCCATACTTTGTAAGAGAACATTGCTTTGTTGTGCTTGAGTCTGTATTAATTATAATTCATAAACCTTATGTTGAAGCTTTTTTTTTCTTATGTTTGTGTCGCTGAAACCATTATATTCTAATAACCCATTTTTGAACAATTCCTGGCATTACCATTATTCATCGTACCGTGCATCTATAATCACATTCCCCATACATTGTTTTTCCTTCGATAAAACAATGCTTGATGTTTTAAGCGAGACATGGATTAAAACATTTTGCACATACCATACAGGTTCAATCACCAATATATATCATGTTTGGGATTGTACCATTCCACATTTTTACTTCCACTCCAAAAACTGCGTGATCGAACAACTCCACCAATTTCTAAAGCACGAGCCACAAAATTCACCAAAATGAACTAGGAGAGAGGACTTCAGTTGTTTTGAGTCGGCTGGTAGATTTGGAGTTTGGATATTTGAGTTAATTGGGAGAGGGAGTCCACTCCATGAAGCTGACAAACATATAAAGTGCCATGGTGCAGTCCAAAACGTATAGATTCTCTTAATCTTTGTTAGACCTGGACTGAAAAAGGGTATTGGTTGTGGTCATGTGGCATGGGCCTACTGGAGCATCCAACGAGGCAGAGTATTACTGACAAAGTTTTTACCCAAGAAAGTGTAAAGCTTTTGGACAATTTCTTTATCATGAATGTGAGTATTAATAAGTGTCTCTAGGGGTTATTATCAAGCCACATGGGTGATGGCCGCATCGAGGGCCACACATCGGCGGGAGATTGACAGCCGTAGACACGGATTTTCTATCTGCCGAGTATGACGTGGAGAGAGAGAGAGAGAGAGAGAGAGAGAGATAGAGGATGCAGGATCACAACAAGCTAGGCGGCGGCGTCTCACCATTGATGTCGACACGGCCAGGGTGTTGCGCTGCATTGGTGCTCTGTCGTAGAAATGTGGTGGAGAACGACACGTAGGGAGGATGCTGGAGACACAACTGCAGCTCGCAGCACGCGGACACGTCTCGTGCATCCTCCCACGGGGTGCCGAAGCTCATGGCGCGCGTGGCTTCCTTGACGTCAAGAGCTCCGCATAGGAGACGGGGTGGGGGGGGGGGGGGGGAGGCAGGGATCCATTAGCACGAGGAAGGAGGGCAAATCAGCTAGGATGATGGAGCTATCAGCGATGAATCCAAGCGCACCAACATCTCCAAATCCATCCTCTGCTGCATTTGAAAAATAAGGGAAAAGTCCATTTTTGACCATCTAACTCTTGCCTCAGTTTGGTTTTGGCCATAGAACTCCAAAACCGGGTATCTTTAGCCATTCAACTATCAAAACCGTTCAAATTTGGCCATCGGGCTGTTTTGATGGGTGGTTTCAATCTTTTTAATTTACAATTTAGTCCTTAGATCTTAAAATGATTATTACTTTTTGCTCGTACCTCTGATTTAGGTGATTCTTGCGGTCACACATTCATAACGGTGAGCTTTATATTTTAAAATGTTATTTATACTATTTTATCACTATTTGTTATATTATTCTTATGTTGTTGTGTATAAACAATAATATAAGAAAAACAAAACAAACAATTACAAAATAATATGAACAACATTTTAAAAGATAAAGCTCATTGTTACGAACGCATGACCACTAGAATCACTTAAATCAGAGATACAAGAAAAAAATAGTGATCATTTTAAGATTCAAGGACTAAAAATAGTAATCATTTTAAGATCCAAGGACAAAATAGTCCTTGGATCTTAAAATGATTACTATTTTTTTCTCGTATCTCAGATTTAAGTGATTCTTGTGGTCATACGTTCGTAACGATGAGATTTATCTTTTAAAATCATGGACATATTATTTCGTAAATGTTTGTTTTACTTTTCTTATATTGTTGTTTATACACAACAACATAAGAATAATATAAGAAATAGTGATAAAATAGTATAAACAACATTTTAAAAGATAAAGCTCACCGTTATGAATGCGTGACCGCAAGAATCACCTAAATCAGAGGTACGAACAAAAAGTAATAATCATTTTAAGATCTAAGGACTAAATTGTAAATTAAAAAATTGAAACCACCTGTCAAAACAGCCCGATGGCCAAATTTGGACGGTTTTGATAGTTGGATGGCTAAAGATACCCGGTTTTGGAGTTCGATGGCCAAAACCAAACTGATGCAAGAGTTAGATGGTCAAAAATGGACTTTTTCCGAAAAATAATAAAGGAATAACCATATTTCTTTATTACCAAATAATAAAGAAAAGAGTGTCGTTGTTGTAATCTTGGTATGCATTACTAATAATCCGATGAGAAATCGCTCTAAACCAGATGAAACCTCTGAACCAAACGCTCAAATAAGAAAACCGGAGTCTAGGTTAAAGTACCGATGAGAAACCACCCGAATTGCCTAAATGAAACCAAACGTGCCAAAAAAAAAATGAGAACCTGATGTGTGTGTAGGGTGCTGCAACAGGGGTTCCAACCGCCAACCTCCACCTTCCCATCGGGAGATCCCATCGCTCGAGCTAAGATGGTGTTGTGTTCAATGATTACACTAAAACATAAGATAAACGCGATAGATTCAATTGCTTCTAACAATCCAATTTTATTTCTTAGGTTTCAATTGAAGTAAAAAAGTATAACTTATTTTTATCCTAATAAAGATATTTAATTTACATAATTAGTATATGAATTGAAAAACAAAGAGCAATAATATTTTCATATTCTCTAAGTTCCATATCTTGCATGATGTGTGCTCGACCTTTACGCAATTGATTTTTGATTGGCTATTGTCGTTAAAAAATAGGATTTTTTGGCAATGGCACGAGAATCATGCCAAACTCTGCAGTAAAGCATGCAGTTAATGCGATCACAGACCATAATCTCAAAGTTGACTTCGGACTCCGTCCGCATGTGCTCACAAAACGAAGCGCCTTGGTTGATGTGTGATGTTTCTTACTTGCCCATCCTATCCATTGAAGTCCGAAGCGGGCGTACTAATTATTGATATGTTAAAAATAAAGTTATTACTAATAATTCTATTAATAAGAATATTTGTAATTAGCACGAGACTCTTTTTTCCGTAGCAATGCACGAGCAATATGCTTGTATAATATAAAACTAATATTTATTGAATCTCATTATATTGTGATATATATTTTCATGGTGCCCGTTTTTGTGTGGTACATGTTGATATTCTTCTATATAAAGTTGGGGATTTAATATATTTTGCACTATGAGAAATATTTCATATCCTTCTGTGTATTCAATGAAGCTAATTTAATGCTATAGATATATTGGTATGTTTTTCTACCAACTAAGGACAATATCTCAATCCTCCAACTAGCATGACTTCTTTAGCATTAATTGTAGTGCATCTTACAACATTTAGATGATTCGGAGCTATATTAAATGTGAGAGGAAATTATAATAGAGTAAGAAACCAAATCTCATATAAGAAAATGATTTCATTGAGAAAATCAATGCACTAGATATGGCCAAATCTTGCATGGGAATGAAGTGCCAAATACGCAATATAAGATTTGAAAAAGTAAAATTAAAAGAATAACATCCAAGTAAGATGTTCATCGTATAATACACAACGGTCTACTAGAAGAATAGGGTTCCACTATAATTATACTAAGAACCGCATGAGCAAAATTTTGCTAACTTAAGGTAGCATATCAAATATGAAAACCTTGAATGCTCAACTTGGTGGTAGTGAATATACGCGACCGTAAGACAAAAATACACGCCATGGCATGTCAAACACTTGGAAAAGGAGGATTGTTGACGGTCCTTAGAACCAGTTGGTGACCGTCAACTCTTCGGTGATAAATGAGGGATTACACTTAGTTTCATGCATAAAATATTTATTTCTCACGAATTTCACAAGTTTTGTATGAGTTGTGCTTGCAGGTGAAAATAGGTGAAAAGGTGACCCAAATGGGCACAACACCTGGCCGACCGGCCTGGGTCTGTCTCAGATGGTTGAGCCACTTTTGCAGAGCACAGCTGAACCAGAGAAGATGATCATCCACGTTGAATTAAAAGATTGTTTGATCAGAGGATCCGAGAGGCCTAACATGCCTAACCATAGATCAAAGGGCCCACTTGCATGCAAATCTTGGGCACGATCCGTGTGAACTCCAAGCTGGACGCACATCACACCGTTCAAGGAGTACGTCGGTTCAACGGAGGGATGACACGAGCCAAGGGGAGGCCGACCGGCCTCTAACAATCGTAATGGCCATGAATCCAACTGTTACTGACCTCACGAAGCAATCAGGAGCATCCACGACGAAGGCGGTTGCCAAAGGGGACACGTGTAGGCCGATCGGCCTACACCAGGCCGGTCGGCCCCCTGCTGCATCTTCACGCAACCATCTTTGGCGTGGAAGTTAAGCAGGTCGATGGCGTGACAGTTACGCCGACTACCGACCTTGGGAGGCTATAAAAGGACCCCTCCTCTTCACTCCAAGACACACACTACACTCAAGTGAAGCACTTGAAGGAGCTCTTCCACTTTTCCATTTCTTAGATTAGGATTAGAGTTGGGAGTAGAGTCGAGTTGAGTCGAGCTTCGCTCAGAAGTCCGGAGTCTTCGGAGTTCTGGTAAAGCTCTTGTATCTTTTAGAGTTTATTTAATATACTAGCAGAAGGGCACGTGCCGCAGGCACGTGTTTTAGGAAAAAATACTAATTTAGATGTGTAATTTATATTGACTCTTTAGATTAATCTAAAGCGTTCGATCATCATAAAATCCGACAATGCAGGCTCAAAGGTGAGGTTTAGTCAATATGGACTCTTTAGATTAGTTTAGAGCGTTGGATCATCATAAAATCTGACGGTGTGGGATATAGATGATGACGGACGAAACGGAAGACGACGGACGAAACGAAAATTTCGTCGTGCTTTATAGTATAGATTACTTCTTTATTTCCAGAGTTTTAGTATTCGCTTTCTTTATTCCTCTTCAGGATAAAAGTTTTCCCTTTAGCTTTAGCGTAGAGTTAGTTTAGCTCTACCGGGATCCATCTCGTGGGTTTTCTCGCCTCGACTAGGGCCGTAAGATGCCTCTGGAAGGACGGGGATTTCTCTTGACAAGCCTCAAGAGAAATCCTAATACTCAGGTACAGACGTGGTGTCTGGTTAAAAGCGTAATAACTTTTGCATTTCAAGATTTTTAACTTTTATTATGAACTTAGGTATAAACTATGTCTAATTGCATAACAAAAATTATGATCCTATAAAAAAATCTAAAAGGACGTACGGTTTATAGAATACAAGGGACATTATTTGGCCATTTAGCAGCATATGTGCAGCGTAGATAGTTCATTTCAACTTTTTTTGCATAAACACATTACATTTCCTCTTAATTTCTACACAAGGGAATCCTACGGTATATGTTTCTTGGATACTGCAGTTTATAGGCACCCGGCCGTACATACATATACCCGTCTATCTTACTATTACTAAATGGAGGCTTCTTTTGAAGCCTCAACGTGAAGCCACCTATGATAATAGGTGGACACTCTAAAAAAGGACAAAAATATTAGAAATTCTAAAAAAACAAAACATCTAGTCATCAATGCGATACATTGTAACGATCCTTGATGATGATAGTCGTTGGATCTACTCTCTTTACAGAATTACCCACTAATGCCATTATGAAGAATGGGCCTAAAATAATCCACTATCAAATGTCTAGATTAGTCCTCTGCCATAAAGTTAGTCTCACAAAATTCTAGCTTTAATTTAAATCTTTCGGTGAAATTAAATTGATCCTACCCCTCTGATCTAATCATGTCATCTACACATCAGCCATGCTCACAGCCTTAATTGTTAACCCCTAGCCGCCACATGCCAAGTTCTATCCGAAGGTTTGTATGTGTCATCGATGAGATTGGCGAGCAACCGATGGAATCCCACTGCATACATTGCGATCCTGACGAGCATGGTATGTGCCAACGCAGCGACAACATGCAGCACTACTGATCTCCACAGCAGGCGCAGGTCAAGCTGGAGACTGGCCTAGTGGCTAGTGTCATACCATGCCTAAAGACGAGCACACTGCAGGACATACGGGGTGGTTGTAGCATCGTTTGCGAGGAAGACGAGGCTGCGAGAGCAGCAGCAAGTGCGCGGGCTGTTATGGATGGCACTAGTTGTAGGAAGCAGTTTTGAGCGTGTAGCAGATTTGATAATACTTGAGACAATGGTCGCGTGCAACCTAGCATGTTGTCCCATGGCCGGGAAGGAAACAGACATGCAGACAGTGACAACGGGGGTCTGGGGGTGGCACTAAAAAACTATTTATTTTGTGACGGATTTTAAGACCGTCATGATCTGCATACGGCCCATCCGGGCTCAAATTCGGGCCTGAAATAACCATCATAGATTTGATATCATAATTCAATCACAATTTACCAAATCCGCTTACTTAAAAGAAAAGATGTGCCACCTTTAAAAAAACGTGGGTAGAGTATGCTTTAAAAAATTCCCAGCAGCCTCCCTGTAGTATGCGTGGGATTATGAAAAAATTATGACGATGGCAGGAATCAAACATGGATTCTGAACTGGGTTTATGTCTTACCACTAAGCTACGCCAATGATAGTGCTTACTTCAGCCGTTATATTTTTTTATAATAAACACGTGGCTAGGCTAAAATGGAAAAATTATGGCGCCTGCTGAAAGGGTATTGCTATTTTACGGTCGCCCGGATGGAGGCTTCCGTCCGGGCGATTTCCGACAGCTCGCCGTTTTCAGCTTGTGCGTCCTCCTTCCTCTTTCTTTTTGATAAAGTTTTTCGAAAACTTTTCGAGTAAAGTTTTCAAGCAAGTTTTTCGAAAACTTTTCAAGTAAAATTTTCAAGCAAGTTTTTCAAAAACTTTTTAAGTAAAGTTTTCAAGCAATTTTTTCGAAAACTTTGAAAGTAAAGGGGAGCGCGGAGATCCAGACGGAGGACAGGAGTAATGGTCTTTTTCAAGTAAAGTTTTTCGGAAACTTTTCAACTAAAGTTTTCAAAAAGTTTTTCGAAAACTTTAAAGGGAAGTGCGTGGTCATCGACCGTTCGGGCGAGTGCAAATTTAGCATTCCGCTGCTGAAATCCAACGAAAGATGCGTGCTTACTTCAGCCGTTATATTTTTTTATAATAAACACGTGACTAGGCTAAAATGGAAAAATCATGGCGCCTGCTGAAATCCAACGAAAGATGCGTACAGGAGCGCTAGTACGAATCCAACGCAAGACCTTACGGAATACTCCACCACGTCTTACCACTACGCTATCAACTTGGTCACGTGCTGATTAGCCAAGGAAATATTAATGTATTATACAAATTTGGAGACCACCAGCAGGGCGCCGGACACCCGCCGACCGATCGATCTATGTTGCTTGCTGTCAGGAAAGTAAGATCCGGGCGGTTTTGTATATTGTAACTTATTTTGGATAGCGATTGGTAAATAGTAGTAATTGTAGTTTGAACTATTGCCCTACGGTCCTACGGACCAGTCTGTAAAATATGTTTTTTAAATACTCTAGTTTAGATCGTGTTTATCAAGCTGATTCAAACATTTGCAAAATGCCTTCCCTCACACGTCTCCGTCTCCACTCTCCCGCCGTGTCCGACGACGGCCGGTCGGCTGCCGTCCTCACTCAGCCCCCCACATTCTTCGCTAGGCTATGCTCCCACTCCTGGTCCCGCAAGCCTGCAACAAGCCGAGCGAAGCGGCACAATCGAGCGTTTTTGGCGCTGCAGGTAAACCGCTCGGTAAAATACACGGCATCATTTGGACGTCTAGGGTCCGGCATGAAAACCAAAAAAAGATAAAATGATGAAATTACCCCTGCGAAATTCAGCCTCATCTTTTCGATATCGTTCTCCCAAACCGCCAGTAGCCACGCGCGGATGCCGCAGCCGTCGAGAGCCACCACCGCTGTTGCCGGCGGCCTTCTTCGTAATTAACCAGCTGCAACTAACCCGCTCTGACGGCTGCTGCGCCGCACCCTCGCGGCAGGGGTCATGAGCCCCGCCGGCATCCGACAGTTCGCGGCCACCGAGCTCACTGGAGATCTGCGGCGTCGGAGCGAGCAGGGAGAGGCCGTTGGCGGCGTGAGGGACGCGTTCCGGTACGCCATGTGCTTCGGCGGGGTCTTCGATGACGCGCTCGCGCCCTGATGCTGCATGCCATGGCAGAGCTCGACATCTTCTTCTCTCATCTGCAGTCACTCGGCGGCACAATTGTTTTCTCATCTCCATTCTTGCGAGGTTGCACAAGGCGGCAGCTCCCGCGTAGCATCGTAGCAGAGGCACGAATCGAATGCAGGCAGGCTCCTGCGGCAGGCCATCTCCATGTCCGCTTGCATCCTTAGCAACAGGCCATCTCCATATCCACAGGAAGAAGTCAGATGTAGACGATGGCGAGGGAAGGGGACCTGTTAAGGATTGGATTTTGAGGCGAGTGAGAGGAACGAGTGACGAGCACCTAGCTTGTACATACGTGGAACCGTCCCGTTCGTTTTGCTAGGCTAGGCTGAAAAGTCTGAGAGAAAATAATTCGTTGGACTGGTTTAATAATACTATGTGAGGTGCTGGTTTAAAAATATTCGCAAGTATTTTTTTTGTTAGCTTTGGCCCACGTGCTACTGAACCGGTGACTCAGAGAATGTAGTAGCAGTGCTACTCGTATGGAGCAGCGTATGGTCCGTTTAATCTCGGAAAAAAATTGAATCCAATAAATGCAGTTAATGTGGGACGGAGGGTGCACTTGCCTCGATGCCTATTGTTTTAGTTTCAGCATCGCTACGTGCAATAGTTGCTTTGATGCGTAAATGTTCTCTTTCCTCTTTGAGGCATCGGTAGGAGGCACCGCTGTGGCCAGTCTAATGTAGCTAAATGCCTTTCCAATCACACACTGGAAAAGTTATCTGAGGACTTACTCCGTCAATGTTGTAAAGTAAGAAAAAAGGGTAAAATCCAATCACAAATGCTGAGCCATACTAGACAGGTCTTAGAGTATAAAGGTCAAAGTGTTCAAGTTGCCACTGCATAAACAGGATTTGGATAAATCATAAATGAGTCCTAACTCATGAACCTGCATGATGCTTACAGCATCCAAAATAATGTAAAAAGCACATGTCAAGGTGCTTCCAGCTGTCTATTGTCAGTGAATACACTTGAGGCTTCACTGCCTCGGTACCAGAATGAGATTGGATGACATGGCACAAAATCACGGCACCAATAGTAAATAACCCCCCTTGAACACACGGTGAAGACTACATGCACAATGGGGCAAAACACAAGATAACAATTGAACAGCAGATGTCAATTTTTTCCACACTATGGAGACACTGACAAGCCACAAGCTACATTGGTTCCAGACCTGTTCCATCATCTAAACAACACAACTAGCAGCATGAAACAGTAGGCGACGGCGGCGGGACAGAGCGGCGGCGGACGGCGGCGGCGCTCGGCGAGCTTGGCTTCCGCGGGGTTAGCGGCGCCGCGCCGCGCGGGTGAAGGCGACGGCGGAAGGGGAGCAACAAGGGGGCGCAGGCCGAGGGCACTCGCCCTTTATAGGGCGCGCGGAGACCGAGGCGGGCACGCACGCCCAGGCCGTGGCCTGGCGGCGGCGCTGCCGTGCAGCCGGGCTCGGTTGGGCCGTGATGGGCCCTAGCGGGTCGGGCCGGGTGGCTCGGCCCGTTAGGGTTAGGGTTTTCCCTCTTTTATTCAGAAAATAATTTCACGTATAAAGAAAATCCAGATAAGTCTAGATAATTCATTTAAACCACGAAAAATACTCTAAAGCTCTCAAAAATTCTAGGAAAAATTCTAGAGTTAGATTGGGACACGAGGAACCCAAATAAAATACCCGGAGCTTGTGAAAAAGATTTTAGAGCCTTCTAATAAATAGAAAGAGCTCTAGGAAAAAGAGAATTAAATTCTGGAAAAGTCCAGAAAATTCTCAGAAGGACCCAAACGTCGCATAAACACATTTTAAAACCTGAGCACTCATGAAACACCAAAATGCATCAGCATGAATGCAACACACATAACAAACTTATTTAATTCAGAAGAACAACCAATTGTTTTTCCTATGCTAAATTTCCTATAAAACAAATAAATGTTGGAAAAGTTTTAAAATTATGAGAAATCATTGTTTAATTCTTGTTTCTAATCACATCCTGAAATCCAACAATTTCAGGGCGTGACATTGTTGATCTTGGTTTGTTGAAAGATCAGATGTTTTTGGAATGGTATGCTCCTCCCTCTATTGAGAGTCATCCTTTAGATCCAATTGACAAGATCTGTATGTTCTCTTCTTTTGTGGACAAAGGTCTTGGATTTCCTTCTTGTTGCTTCCTCCGTGATCTTCTTAGCTTTTATCATCTTGAAATTCAGAATCTTGATCCCAATGGGATTTTCCATATTTCTATTTTTGTTCACTTCTGCGAAGCTTTCAACTTGCTTCGAGAGTTATTTGTCCTTGTCCTTTTTCCGAGAGAATTCTCTATCTCGCCCATTGGGGGAGCGGTTATTCAATTTCGGTTGGGCTCTAGACAGAAATACCTCGACTACTTTTTGCCTCTGTACGGAACCGAGTGGAAGCAGTCGTGGTGGTACGTTGGGAATCATCCGCCCGCTTTACCAAAGTTCACTGGAAAGGCTCCTATGAGTGAGTCGTGCTGGAGTGAGGCTCCCATTCATAGTGATTCCAAGAAGTTGTCGTCCTATTTCAGGAGCATCGACTACTTGAAGAGACAGGGGGTGACAGTATCCTCGGTTGTGTATAGTTGGGTTGAGCGTAGGGTCCAACCCTTGACTCCTTGAGCCTGAGAGAGAGGCTTGGCTACGAGTATAGTGGTCGTGGTGACCCTTCTCGTATGAGTTCAAAGGACCTTTTTGAGGAGGGAATCTTGGAGAGGGTTCGATTGATGCTTCCTGAGGTTGTGGAGAAGCCTTATGTACCTCAACTCTACGATTGGGAGCACCCTCCTTTTCAGGTACTCGAGATTTGGGTTCCATCGACTGGTCTTTGTATTTGAGTGGTTTTTGACATGTCATCTTTGTAGGTTCTTGTTGCATCCCTTCGTGTTAAGGAGGAGCAAGTTGATGACCTCTGGGGGAGTGAGGGACCTTCTCTTGATGTTCTGAGGCGGAAACCACGGATTTGTGTCCGCAAGGTGAAGATTCCCTGTGATGTGTCACAGAGTAGTCCTTCTGTTTCGTCGATGCAGCCCTCGAGTTCTTTTGAAAATCCTGACACTGAGTAATTTTCTTTCTCCTTGTATGACTCTCTTTCACTTTTGTGGGTCTTTATTGACTTGTACTTCTTGTAGGATGGATTCCGAGGCCTTGTTCCCATCAGCCCCCGAGCCTGTTCCTGGAGAGGTCAGTGCCTCATCAGTTTTGGGAGATGCTATGGATACTGCTTCTGTGATGCCGTCTGGGCATACAAGTAAGTATTATGTGGTTAACTCGTTGGCCGCGGGATCCTCGTTGTTCGAGAAGCCAAGTGCCGCTGTGAAGAAGACAAGAAAGCTGGTATTTCACGCTCCTCGTCTCTGTATGTCTGGCTCGAATAGGTTTGATATTTGAAGCTCTTGTTTAGGCTAGTTTTTTAGAAATTTTTTCCTTACTGTCCTTTTTTTGTAGAGTTTCTGTCCGCCTATCTGATTTGAAGAATTCATCGACTAGTTCGCCCTCGGGTTCTTCTCCAAAGAAGGAAGATGCCTGCTTAGGTGTGAATACATTGCGTACCCCAGTTACTGTCAAAGCTTCTAAGAAATCAAGTGCGGCTGACAAGTCTCCTTTTGGTGATACGACTGCTGACAGGCCAATACTTTCTTCTTCTAAGGAAGTAGTCGTCACCATCCCTGTCGTCACTGGCTCGGGGCGAGGAGAAAACCTTGCTTTGTCATCTGATAATGTTTTGCCTGACGAGTCTCAGGTTTTGAAACAAAGAGTTTTTTCTCTTGAATCTAAGGTGGCGAAGCTTCAAAGACTTAACACCGATCTCAAAGTTCGCTATAAGAGGTCAGAAGATGCTCATTGGAAGAGTATTCGAGACCACAATGAAGCTACCGACATGATTATCAATAATATTGATAATTATGCTGATATTGAAGCGATCAAAGCCAAGCATGCTGCTGAGATCCAGTCATGGAAAAGAAAATTGCAAGGTGAGTATTTTGACTCCTGGCCTTTGTCTTTTTCTTTTGGTTTTTGCTTACTGGCTTCCCCTTTTAGAATTGGAGAACGGCTATGCGACGCTCCAAGTTGATCGCAACAAGTGGAAGGATGGTATGCAAAACGTTGTTGATGAGAACGAGCAACTGAAACGATCCTAGAGTCTTCATGGTTTGTACAATGCTCTGAAACTTGATCAAGAAGCTCTCATCAAGCGTTACGAAGACCTGGATGAGGCTGCCTTGGTGGTTGCAGATTCCATTGCTCCAACTCCTACTGGTTCTCGCCCTGGACTACTTCTTGATCGTCTTGCAGAGCTTCCAGGGTGCTTTGACTCGTACTTGCGTCGTACGTATACTTTTGTAGCAAACAATGTCCTTGCTTCTGTTCGATCTTTAGTTTCGGAATTTAGCTTAGACAGTGTACTGAGCGGTAAAGCTGGTGATTGTACTGACGTCAAGTTTAAGGAGTACTTGGAGTCCACTAGGCCTATAGCCGAACAAGTCATGGAGAAGCTGGATCTCTCATAGAGTAGTTTTTGTTTTCTTCGATGAAGAGGAAATACTCTTTTTGAGATGATCTTTTGTAAAGAGTGAAAAGAATCTGAAATTTACTGTGCTTCTGTTTTATGCACGCGTTTTCCTACTTTTGTCAATGATATGCCTGTTTGTCTTGCCAACTAGGCTCTGTATATATATGAGATGTTCTTGGATCGTGTTCAATTTGTTTTGAGACCAAGGTAGTTTGCCTGACATTCTCTTCCCATGTTTGGTCCAGCTGCTGTAAGGCCAACATTACTCTTCAGTTATCTCTCGCTTTGAGTTTATTTCCCTTGGAAGTAACCTCTCGGAGATCCTGGTGATGGTTGTACTTCTCTTGGAAGTACTCGGAATGGATACCGATAGCTTTTTTCTGAGACCAGTTTAGCCGAGTGGTTTGCCTGACATGTTGTTTCACTCTTTTTGGGCTCTATGATCTGGTCCAGTTTCTGGGTTGCTGCTGTAAGGCCAAGCATACCTCTTCAGTTACCTCTCACTTTGTGTTATTTCTCTTGGAAATAAGCACTCGGAGGTCCTGGATTAATAAGCATTCGTCTGCGTTTGAGTTCATTCTGAAGAGTGTCTTTGGCATTTTCTTCTGAACAATTTGTTGGGAGAGTGTAGACATCTTTTGAGCTCATTGAGATCGGGCATCTTGTTTTGGTCTTGATTTTTGTTTGTTTCAAGTACTCGAAGAGCCCAGGAGGACTTTGATGAGACGTGTCTTTCTGAAAAAGTTTATGCTCTTGCAGTCTCATCTTTGTCCTTGATTGTTTGATCCTTCTGTTTGTTGAGTCCGTGACTTGGGTGCGGGTTTGCGCCTCGTTGTCATCTTGCTATTTTAGATAGGATCGAATCTTTTTGTCGTATCTGCCCGAAAGCTTCACGTGTAAACAGTGAATCTTTGTTTAATTGCGTCGTTCTTTGGCTATAAATAGGCCTTGATTTCTGCATTGTCTTCCATAACTTGTGGATGTTAAATATCTTCGAACTCCTTGGTAGTAAATAGACGCCTGATTTGCCGGAGATTTGCTTCCAAGTCTTGGTGATACGGCTACTTTTCTGGCTATAAATTGGCTTTAGGTTGCTGATGGTTGGCTTTCATGCTCTCGGAGTCATGGCTAGTTTAGCTTTCCTCTCAGCCTTCTTTTGGTTCATCCTCCCAGACCAGTTCATTGTCATGCTTGAAGTCTTGATGCCAGGAGAGTAGTTGCAAAGGGGTGGTGGGAGGTAGTCACCAATAGCCGGACACGGCGTCCTTGTGCCGTGCTGGGTGTAGATAGTCCGGTGCTGGCCTCTGCTTCCTTCTAAAAGGTCTTGTTGATCTTGGGACGGAAGTACGTGGTGACGCTAGTTACTGTCTGATCCAACGCCTCAATATGTTCTGTGTGTAGACGATCAGGTCTTTTTGTGAACTGGTCTCTTGTGGTGTGTGCATTCCCTCCACAGATCTTCCGCCCGTGCCCTTGATGCTAGAAGAGAAGTTGCAAGATGCCAGATATGGGCATTTTGTAGCCTGTTCTTGGGTCGAAGGCAGGATGATTACTTGTATGGCTGCTTTTAGTGACCTGCCATCTTTGTTCTTGTAAATGCTAGCCTCCTTGCTGTCCTTGTTCTTGTAAATGCTGTTCAGTTTTTGACAGCTTTTGTAACCAAGGCTTTTGAATAAAGTGTGGATGCTTCACCTTTGTATCATGTGCACTATTCTCCTGTTTGTGTGGTTATCTAATCCTTTGCCTAGTGCCTCAAGGCTTTGACCTTCCACTAAAATTTTTTGGGAACCAAAAGCCTCCAGATTTGGCTGTTTGAGTTTTTGAGGAAGTGCAAACTAAATATGTGACAAGTGGTTTTTTATAGACAAACTAGTCGAAGGACCAATGCAAAAAGAAAGGCTTTTATGCGGCAACACGATCAATGATACTTTTATAAGTCTATATTATATAACCCTTTGTTACATGAGTAGTAGTATCTCTTTTTTTTGTAAGGAAACTACTTAATGACTGGACTACTCTTGTATGGAGATCTAGTCTACTTGCTTAAAAACTACTAGATATTGCGACGCCCTTTATCGGTTAGGGTCTTTTCTCGGTACGAGTGGTTGTGTTTCTTCTTGAAAAGAGTAGTCTTACTCTTTTGGACAGATTTGCTTAATGAAGGAGTTACTTTTCTAATGACTCCTTTATGGCAGCAGCGACATTGTCCTAGGCTTCTTGAAGTGATAGGACGCCATTCCGAGTGGGCATCTTGAAGACGAGGTAGTTGTAACTTGGAATTGCTTGGAATTTGACTAGTGCAGGTCTTCCAAAGATTGCGCTATATGGAGTGCTGAAGTTGATTACTTCGAAGCCTAAATACTCTGTCCTCGACTTGTTGCCGCCTTCTGAAGGTTACTAGAAGGGTTACTGATCCTATTGGCATAGCTTCTATGCCTGGAATGATTCCGAAGAACGGGGCGGTCGCGGGTACCATCCACTTTTTGGAGTCGAAACCCATGTCATGTAAGGATGAGACTGTCAGTAGATTAAGCCCAGCCCTCTCCATCTATTAGTACTTTCGTAGTCTTGAGTGTACCAATTTCTGGTTTCACTATGAGTGGTGGCGGGTTTGCTTCTGAAAAAGTTGCCCATTGATCCTTTTCTGAGAAGAATATGTTGGTATCTGTCTTACTTGGGAAGAAACTCCTGGAAACAGGTATCGTTTTCTTGCCTTGGTGTTCCTTCGTTGGTCGAGATCTCACCATTACCATAGCGCCGTGGTGTTGATATGTGTAGGGCTCTTCTGGTATGTCCTGAACTGGAGTAGTCTTTTGATTTTTCACAGGGATTCCCAGCGCCTTTTTCAGTGTGTAGCACTCTTTAGTGAAGTGCTTTTGATTTGGGTGCAATGTGCGTCTCTTGTTAAGCGCTTCTTTGAATGCTGCTGAATTGGAGTTTGATTTTAGCTCGCTGAGCTGTTGGATGACTGTTGTTGCGTCTTCGACTGGTTTCCTTTTAAGAGTACTCTAGATCTCTTGAGGCTGTATCTTCCAGTTGTTTTGAGGATCATATTGCTCCACTGTGGCGATCTGCAAACGTGCCTCTAAGTCATCACTTTCTTCTTCGTGCGGGGCCTTATAATCATCGAGTTGTTTGATGATTGTGGTGGTCAACCCGAGAAGATCTTTTATCTCAATAGTTTGGTGTCAGTTCCATGGTGTTGGCCGCTGGAGAATTGCAAAACTTATTTGACTGAGTGAATCTGCTATTGCCTATCTTGCTCCGTAGAGTAGCACGTCGCTCGGCCCTCCTTTGGTTTTTAACCATTCGACTGTTCTTCCTATCCTGCTCCTAGGTACTGTTTAGTGCTTCCGAGAGCTCGAGGATTGCTTCCCTCTTGTAGAGATTAGCTTCTTCGAAGTCTTTGAGGCCAATCATGTATATGGCAAGGTCCTGAGTGTGGTGTGCCATGTTGTTGTTCTTGATTTGGACCCTGTCATGATCGAGGTTAAAGCTTGAGATGGATGAGCCGCAACTTTTGTTGGTTGAGTGGTTTGTTTGCCACCATACTGCGGTTCTTCCTTCTGGTGTCGACGTTATGAATAGGCACTACCTGGTAGCACCATCAGGGCCTTCATCATCCGAGTCCGAGTCGTGATCGAGTACTTGGGCTGCCTCCTTGCAAGAAGTGACATGCTCTAGAGCGATCCAGATTAGGTAATCCACATACTGCTCTACCATTGACTCGAATTGGGAACATATGAGCCTTGGTAAGTAGATGCCAAGTTGTGTAATTCGAAAGTGGGTAGGGTTGGGTGGGTGCTCGAACCATCGACGAAGTCGAGTCGGATTCGGGGTGAATTTCCTGAGAGGAGTTCGCAAGCAATCTTGATTCGAGCGCTTGTCCCTTGACGATGTCAGACAGCTGGATTTCGTCGAAATTTTTGACGAGCTCTTCCATGCTTGGCGATGCCTCTATTGACTGAAGTGAGTCGATGTTGTCGATCATCTTTTCGAGCTTGGTTCCGAGACCGGTGCTTTCCCGGATCATCTTGTTTTGTTTTGAAGTCGTCGAATTCTCCACAGGATTCTTGACGACCCCCCTACCTGGCACGCCACATGTCAGTGTTTTACTGGCAATCCCACCGAGGGGTATCCCTAGGTGGTAGAGTTTTGGTGGAGTGACAGTAGAATCAGGAACTCGACGATTACGTGACACGAGATTTATACAGGTTCGAGCCGCCAATTAGACGTAATACCCTACGTCCTGTTGCTGATCTTGTATTACGTAGGGTGAATATGAGTACAAGCTTGTCTTATCGATCGATGATCAATAAGACTAGTCAAGATTCTATGTATTCTTGGGGTTTGGATTGAATTGTGTGCTCTGAGTTGTGATTCAGAACTTGTTCTGAGAGGGGTCCCTATCAAACCTTATATACTGGTTGGCAGGGTTACAAGGATGGAATCCTAGTCTAATTCGAGTAGTAACCCGAGCAAGCCTCGCTATGCGAGTACTTTCCTTATGTCGACTAGTTTCCATACTTCGTAGAGTCCTATGTTGCCTTGCACCACGGTCTCCGCTCATTGTCATATCCTCCTTTGTAGTATTTCCTGTGTCCGTGTGGGCCCTAGGCCTCCATGTCTGACACCGCCTCCCACGCCCGCACGGCCTCCCCGCGCCGCCGTGCTCGCGCCCGCAGCGGCTGCTAATCCCGCACGGGTTGTGGCGCGAGCCGGACATGCAGTCGTGCGCGGATCTTGGCGCTGCTGCAGTCCCCTGTGCAGAGCTCGGCCGGGTGCGAGAGGCCTGGCGCGGCCGGCGCTAGGCGCGGTGGCGGGTGCGGCTGGCGCCAGGCGCAACGGCGGCCTGGTGCGAGGCGCGACGGCGGCGTGGTGCGAGGCGTGGCGGCGGGTGCGGCGGCATGCTTGGTTGTGGGGCGGCGACAGGCAAGCCGGCGGTGCCAAGCCAGGAAAGATGAAAGCCGCGCCCTAATAGATAACTAGGAAAGCGATCTAATAGTGCTAAGCAGAGTAACACTTAGAACAGATCTAATTGGCTATCAAGATGAGTATCGAAAATAAATTTTGTCAGGAGCCGATTACGACGTATTCTAAGCCGGATAGATTGTGACAAAAACTAAACTTGAACAAGATAAAACTTGCAAAAACTTAGCAGATGTCGGTTGTAACGCCCTGCTTTTTAAGACATTTAGAAATCCAGGCTTTACAAAATTTTTCTTTAAATTAAACCTAATCTCTCTCCTAACAATGTTCCAAAATATATTTTCTAAACCAACCATGCATCGAATTAAACATGTGTGTTGCATTTGAATGTGTAGAAGTCCCTCTCTCCAACACTTGAAATTTATATTTAAATCCAATTTAAATATTAATTCCCCGTGTCCAATCTTTCCAAAATATCTCCGAATAATATCCACCTCAAGCCTTCCACTCAAATCCCATTTAAATTTGAATCCCCATTCAAATTTAACCCAAACCTATATTCAAAACCCTTTCTTCCCTTTGTTGGGCCGAACCTTGTCTCTGGCCCAGCTATCCCTCGCAGCCCGCGGTCAAAGTCTGTTCTTGCTCCTCCAACTTCAGGCGTTGTTCACTTCCTCCCTCCTTCCGGCCGGCCCGTGGCCCATCCTTCTTTTCCCCTCCCTCCAGCCCACCTCACCCCGCCTCGGCCAGTCCGCTCTGCTGGCTCGGCTCACGCGCTGACGTCAGGCGTGGCGTCACCCATCCCCTTCCTCCCTCCGCCCTCCGCTCCGTGCGCCTTGCCGCTCACCGCCGCTCGATTCCCGGCCACCAGCCGGGATTCACCCCCGGAGCACGCGAGCAACGCGTGGCAGCACTCCCAGCTGCCACCGCACCAGAGGTGCGGCACCGACCCCCATCGGCCAAGCCACGGCTGCCACCGCCGCCACCTCCCCAACTACCGGCGTTAATGCCGCCCGATCGCGCCCATACCGGCGCTCCGCCCCTCTTCTCTCTCTCCTGCTGGCTTGCCCACACCGCACGATCGAGCCACGCACGGCCGGGATGAAGCCCCGGCACCGGGAGCACGAAGCGCGCCACCACCACCGCCCGCCGGAGCTCCGAGCTCCCTCAACCTGTCGCGCGTTCCGCCTTGCCAACCTCCCCGCTCAACGTGGCCGCCTCCCGCGCATCCGCCTGTGCTATAAAAGGGCACCATCGCCCCTTCTGGAGCTCACCAAGCTCGGAGCTCAAGCTCCCTCCCCTTCCCCGCCGCTCCCACCGCTGCGGGCGCCGCCGCCGGCACACAAAACAGCGCACGGGATGGGCCCCACACGCTCGCGTCAGCCGGCCTGCCCCTTTGCGTCAACGGCTGCAAAAATGCTAGGTACGCCCCGATCCTTGCACACAAACATTTATTTGGAGCACTTCCCCCATTCCAAAAATTCCCTAAAATTCTCCAAAAATATTAGGAATATTTCTAAACCTATTAGAGCCATCAAACCATTTTAGGATATTTCTTAACCCCACATGCCAAAAGAGCCACTCTCATACAATAGAAAATCCTATTAAGTGTACCCCGAAAATCCCCTTTTCCGTTCCAAAGCTCCATAAAACCCCTAGAAATTTCTATAACTACTAGGGGTTATTCTAAGCATTTTCATGTGCTTGGTTCCCTAGGATTTATACCCCAGCTCCAAATCCCAATCGCACTACCCCAAAACCCCGCCGAGACCCCGTCTAAAACCCCGCGAGCGCCGTTTCACTGCCCGATCAAAACCCGAGTTTTTGGTAACACCGTAGCCATTGCTCCTCGAATCCATTCTATGCCATTAATTATTTAGAAACTTATTTCTAAATAATAAATATAACCATTCATCAATTATCCCGGGATTATTGCTTAGCAATCCAATAATCCCCGTACCCACTGTTCCAAGCCCTTCTTAGAAGTCGCCGTCATCCGGGGGTTACCTCTTAGAAGTCCATATAACTCCCCGACCGTTCGATCATCTCCGAGGAAATTACTTATTAATTTTCTGGGAGTTCCATTCCTTGAATCCATTAATTATTTACCGTAATTAATGGATTATCTCTTGATATCTCTTTTATCCTTTACTTCTATTCTATAGGAATTGATTGATGTATTGTTATACTGAACGTTATTTTCTCGATAGGTCGATGGCGTGACCAGGCCCCAACCACGATGTCGAAGCTCCGGAAGATCCAGAAGCCACGCCTGGTCAGCATCGAGCATACGTACGCGTTAGCGGACGTCCAAGTACCGTTCAGGAAGGCAAGTCCTGGCAACCAACTCCTTGGTCATGCCAGTCTCAGTTCCTGCATAATAAAATCAACCAAATTAATAACATCGAATGCATAATTTATTAAAACCTAAGGAAAACCCTCTATATTCCACCTCCCCCTTGATTTAGAGCCATTTCTAGCCCAACAACCCATTAATAACCCCGGTCACGACTCGTCGCTGACCGAGCGTTATTTAGAAGTAGATTTCTTAGGAACTTTCTGAACCTTTGATATTCAGAAGAGATTCCCAGAGGTGAGAGAGAGAATGTTGGAATTTAATATAAAATGAACCAACTAAGAATAGAACCCCTAAGGACGGACTTGCGAGTAAGGGAGGCAGCCTCAGAAGAGGACCCTGTCTCAAAGGCTTGCTCTGGTCGCATAAGGACCGGTTCACGGGAGAGTCTTTCTAAAGCCAGTACCGCCATACGGGCCAAAAAGGACATAGCCTTCGGGAATGACCTGTAATGTGAGGCCTTGACCCACACCCCGCTAGCAGCTCCTAGTAAATCCATCCCAAGGAGCCGCATGATTGGTGCAGAGTGCCGACCGGCGAACTGGGTAGCGCCCAGTGCCTAGTCGGGCACGCACCAAGTCGGGAAACAGATGTACTGGAGACAGCCCCAGACAGAGGGCTGGGACTGGGCGGCACAGGTTGACTAGAGTACAGGGCGGGAGGCCCTGAAGGGCGACGGCCCTATTAATTGAGCTCATTGACCCGGGTCGATATCCGCGAGGCGGATGATTAGTAGCCCCTGTTTAGCCCCCAGTACCATCCGTGGCTGGACCTAGGAAAGACTGTCTGGAGACAGACACCGGCGGGTACAGGTCTCGTAGGTCGGTACCGCCTAAGCACACGGTATGGGCTGACCGACCGTATGGCATAGGGTGCAACCTCTGCAGAGTAACCAATCTGTCGATAGCCGTGGCTCTCGGTTATGAGCCCATTTAGTCAAAGCCCCCGTTGATTAGCATACATCTGTAGAAATAAAGTATGAAATTGACGAGATGGGCGGAGGCCCAGATGAGTGAGGCATAAGCCGGCCCAGAAGGACCCTGACGGCCTCTGGGAGAGAAAGAAAACTAAAACATGGGGACTGGCAGGGATGAGAATGCCCCTCCAGGACCAAACAACTATTTAATCCTCCTTTCCCACCCCTGTTTACAAACATAACTTTACTTTACATTTCCGTCCAAATATAACCGTTACACCTCACTCCCTTGCATGCATCATAATTTTACACAGGATTTGCTGAGTACCAATCGTAGATGTACTCAGCCTTGCTTTCAAATAATTACAGGTACATGGACATGTAGGGCACCCCGGCCCATCCCCTCCTTGAATGGGTCATAATGCCACTCTCCGCTAAGGCGAAGGTAGTTATTCTTTATTTACTGCGCGTTTATTGCGTCCAATACTAATTCTGTGTAAAACCTGTATCAGCGTACTGATCCAGGGACTGATACAGGTGGTTAAAGGACATCCGAAGGATGGTCCCCACATCGGTAACTGTCAAATAAATCTAAACAAATCAACATCGATGCATCAGATGCTAAAGCCTACATATTACTCAGTAGAAGTGAAACTTACAAGCAGGCCTTGAAGATCGAGATCGCCTCAACTTGCCCAGAAGAATTCATGAAAAGAAAAACTTTGGCGAAGTCGCCGACTTGTATGAAAATTACGAGTAGTAAAAGTGAGTTACGATATACACATATCTTGACGCAAACGAAAGAAACTTCCTAAGCCAACAATTCCTAACAGACTCAAATCTAACTAACAAAAGATACAAAAAACGGGCCAGCTTAAGCCCAACCAGCAGTCGACGTCGCAACCCTTCCTTCTCCGATTCTAGAACTCCATCGTACTGTCTGATTCGAATTTTACTGCATCATCCGATTCGAACTTCACCATCCCATCCAATTCCGATTCCAGAACACCTTCTCCTTTGCTCTTGACATCGGCTTTAACACAGTTTGAAAAACGACGTCAACACAAATATTCATCCACATTTAAAGTTTACTAGTCCATGGAGGTCCACGAGCTGATGAACTATTTTGATAAAGCTCACTATTTTCTTAGAAAACATAATAAATCCAACGACGATGATGATTTAAGTATGCCGAGTTGATAGCTAGATGATGTTTTGCTTTTAAGTGCATTTCTACGATTTTTCTTTTTTTTAAAGTATCCATCTAGAATTCTAGGTGGTTTCCTGTGATGGCTTTAAAAGAATCATCAAACTAGTCCCAATGGGTAAGTATCGTAAGCATTAATTAGGTGCCATGTAGATTGTTTGATGATGTGACAACAAATTTAATAAGGCCAGTCTCAGTGGGGAGTGTTATGCACGGTTGTCAAGATTAATTAGTTCAAAAAATTGAGAACCGTGCCAACGGAATGTCATGGTGATGACATTCCTCTCCTATTCCATGACACTCATCATCCTCTCTCTTCATAAATGACTCTGACATGTCAGCAATTTTGCTGATGTGGCACTATATTTAATGCTCATGACACTCCCCACTGAGACTGACCTTAGAGAGAGGGAAAAGTTGTATCCATATGTTTTGCAAAAACTCTAATGTATTAGGCCCACTCTCATAGACACAACAACACATCAATTGATTATTTTGGAGCTCCTAAAAAATAACAACATGATACTATGCATTCGAACTATTGTTTAATGATATCTGTATGATGTGGCTACCTTGGATACACCATCATGATACTATCCATTGAGATTAGCCTAATAGTAAAAATCATCTTCTACCGTAAAAATCATCATAATTGGAAGAGACGGTCTACTACGTGTAATAATTCCGTGGATTGATTCTATTTGACAGAAGGATATAGCCGAAACTATTTTCAGTCATCTAAAAACCGTCTGCGATGTATAACAAAGTTTTTCTTCTATACCATAAAGGATGACGAAATTTTCGTACCAAATCTTACGGGTTACTCTTACCTCTATAACACCGTCGGATATTATGATGATAATCAAACGCTCTAAATTAATCTAAAGAGTTCATGTTGACTACATCACTCCTACACCGTCAGATTTTATGATGATCGAATGCTCTAGATTAATCTAAAGAGTCCATGTTAACTACTCCCTCCGTCCTTAAATATATGGCGTTTAGGACAAGCCATTTAGTTCAAAAATGAACTAATTTGCTTGTCCTAAACGACATATATTCGAGAACGGTGGGAGTACATCACTAATTTTGTAATTTTTTAAAACATGTGCCTGTGGCACGTGCCATTTTGCTAGTTAAAAAAATAGCACTGTTTGGAATATTCGATTACCACATTGAGTTTTTATTTAGATAGTCGGCGATATGGATATTATAGACTTTAGACGAATTCTAAGAACTATTTGTAATGTCCCATTATTATTGGGTTCCACGCTCACTATGGGATGAGGGTTGTTTGCCGTGTGCCTAGGCCCTATTACACACAACAAAGGAGGAGGCCGGCGCTCGGACCTCCGGCCGCACCCGTACGTGCCAGACACTTGATATAGTTTGCCATGTGTAGCGTTCGAGGCACACGGTAAACAATAACGGCGCGAGCAGACGATGACAAACTCCAGCGTCTGCAGGCACGTGCTTAATGTTCGCCGTGTGCCGCGGGTTAGGCACATGGCAAACATAATCTTTGTCGTGTGTTTGGTCTGGAGCACACGGCAAAGATAGAGTATGCCGTGTGTTGCATAGTTGCCGTGAGCTTCACATCTATCACATGACAAAGCTATATGCACACGGCAAAGATTTAGTTTCCCGTAGTGGCTACCATTTGGTGCAAAGGCAGAGTCATACCATCACCTCTGTCAAAGGACGCCCAAACACGGCCACACTGCATGATCTATCGGTGAAGATTTCTTCCAACCGAATTGGAAAAGGTTAATGCTGCGTAGTGCCGTAGTGGGATTTGTTTCCTCTAACTACTTCTCGCCCGTTGCGCGCGGTTGGAAAGGCGTGTCAAGTTGCGTGGTTCCGTCACCAGTCCTTGATCAGGGGCCATACAGTGTGGTGCTCGTCCTAGCTAGCCCATCGGCCAGTCATTTTCCTGTTGTGGATCCGTCACTTGTCGATCAGTCGTTGATCGACCAGCAAATCGCGTCTCGAAAAAGTGGGGTTGTGACAATAGGAAAAAGAAAGAAGGACCGGGGTGTGTCAGTGTGTGTACTTTGCATAGTTCGTTTAGTTACCACATCTGCAGAGACCGTCGAACCGGTTTTACAGCCTTTGGTAAGGCTAATAGATTGGTTTAAACAAAATTTCAAACACCCAAACGAAGATGATCGATTGAAAAGAATCCACAATATATAAACCAACAAGCGGAGGCTTCGTGAACATATTTGTGTACGGTATGATTTGAAGCAAACTTGAGCCTGACAAAGGGGATGTCGAGATGTATATAATATATGTCACTGCATCCAAATAAGAAAGATAGAAAAGTACAACTTATTAAGGTTTTCGCAAAAATAAAACCTATTAAGGGCTCATTCTGTTCCTCCGGAACCGTTCTACCCAGATTGAGATAGATATAGCACGAAATTTTTTATAGGTACACCAAGAGACCGGGATTTATTCCGGATCGTGAACCAATTTGCTCATGATAGGTACATCAAGAGACCGGGAATCAATTCACTAGTCAAAAAGTGTGGAACTAATTCAGGTCTTTTGTTGTAGCTATCATGAGCAAATTGGTTCACGACCCAGAATAAATCCTGGTCTATTGTTATATCTATCATAAATTTCTTGCTATATCTACCTCAATCCGGGTGGAACAGTTCCATAGGAACCGAATGAGCCCTAAGGTGTGACGACATGACATGGGTATCATCCAATAGGCGCAAGGCAACCAGCCAACCAACACAAACGATGTGCACCAAGTTTGCTTAATTGGATACATGTATACACAAAATCTTTGGTTTGATCAGGGGAGTCCATACATATACTCCCTCCGTTCTAAAATACAAGTCATTCTAACTTTTTTGGAGAGTCAAACTATTTTACCTTTGACCAAAATAACAGAGATGACTTCAAAAATTTATGATATCGAATAGCTATACTATGAAAATATATCTAATGATGAATCTAATGGTACTTATTTGATACCATAAATGTTAGTATTTTATTGTATAAATTTGGTTAAAGTTGAAAAAGTTTGACTCTTAAAAAAGTTGGAATGACTTTTAAAAATTTAGGAACGGAGGGAGTATGTCGCATCTCAGCTCGATCCTGTGTGCTTTAAGCTAGCCGCGAGCTATGGCATTTCAATCAGGTGCGATTAATTGTCCCTTTATCTCCATCTGTATAGTTTGTGTGTTAGCAGTGAGTTATGGCATTTCAATCCAATGCGATTAGGTGTCCCTTTCTAACTGCGATGGCCACGTTTTAGCCAGAGGGAATATTTCAATTATGTTCTAAATCTGCAAAAGGTTTATAGGTAATCATTGGTCTCTCTCTCTTCTTATTAGATTATAACTACTCCTTCACCTTCCGACTTGTTTTGAGTTGTTCAGATAGAATTAGAAGAATCCATGATGTAAGGTTCTTTTTTTCATTTAATTGTGCTACCTCTCATGCATAGCCAATTTTTCACATTTTGAATTCCGATGGTACAAGTCCATGTTTTTCACATTTTGAATTTGAGAAAACTAGGATGTGTTGTGCAAAGGAAATTGGTAAAACAGGGTTTGAAAATGAATCATTATTATCTCTAATCGATTTGATCATACAAATGCCTAAACATTTTCACTACACCTGATCGACGACATGACGATAAAAAAGAGAGACAGAGGCTGGTACTCGGGTCATGGTAAATAGGTAGAAGAGGGTTAAGGTTGCGGGTCCCAAAAAGAAATGAAGAGGTTAAACTAACGTCGGTGCTGGACATGAAAAAAAAAAGGTTTGTCGGTGCTGGAGATGTTGGGCCAAGTGATATTGGACCCTGCATGCATGATCTCTATCTATATAAGGAGGGCTATGGGCAGTGGTTTGTTTCATCCAAGCAGCAAGCACAGAGTTTTGGAGAGACGTGTAAGCACAAGCCAGAAGATCCTAAAACAGTAGCATCTTGAAGACGGGGAGTAGAGTTTTGAGAGGAGAGAGGATGGAAAGGAAGGGCGCAGCATCCATGTTCGCTACTGCATTGCTCCTTGGGGTCTTTGCCCACATTGCTCCAAGTGATTAATTCCTCTTCTTTCTCTTCATCATGTTCTTTTTGTTTATTCTTTTCTTGTTAAAACATTGCTTCAAAAGGTACTAGTATGTTTGTATATTTTAGCTACTAGAGACAAAGAATGCATGAGACTTTAGTAGTAAAATTTATACAAATCTCTTGTTAACTATAACTTATTTACATACAGTAAGATTATGATTATTAGTTATTATGGTTAATAGATTTGTGGTAACATGCGTGGGCTGGCTATATATATAGCTAGGCAGTTAGCCTCATGCTGTCATAGCAGGGCCATATAGATAACTGTTTATTTCGATCCAACGGTCGTACTGCAGGCGTTGGATCAACAAAATCATTATGCCATCAGCCTCGCGTGGCCGCGTCCTCTCAGCTAAATCTGTCCTTTATTTCGATGTATTATATATTGTTCTTTAGGGCAATCTATATTAGAGTTAAAAAATGGCATGATCCATAAGACTAGCTAGTGCTTGAAATTTTCTTCTAAATCATTTTTACTGTGTGATGGGAACGTACGTACGTATACGTGCAGGCGTGGATTCCATCGGTGTGTCCTACGGCATGAGCGGCGACAACCTGCCGCCGGCGAGCACGGTGGTGAGCATGTACAAGGCCAACGGCATCCCGCTGATGCGCATCTACGCGCCCGACCAGGCGGCGCTCCAGGCCGTGGGCGGCACGGGCATCCGCGTCGTGGTGGGCGCCCCCAACGAGGTGCTCTCCACCCTCGCGTCCAGCCCGGCCGCCGCGGCCTCCTGGGTCCGCAACAACATCCAGGCGTACTACCCTGACGTCACCTTCCGCTGCGTCTGCGTCGGCAACGAGGTCGCCGGCGCCGCCACCAGCGACCTCGTCCCGGCCATGGAGAACGTCCGCGCCGCGCTTGCCGCGGCGGGGCTCGACGGCATCAAGGTCACCACCTCCGTCTCCCAGGCCATCCTGGGCGGGTACAAGCCGCCCTCCGCCGCCGAGTTCACCGACGAGGCCCAGGGCTTCATGGGCCCCGTCCTGGACTTCCTGGCCCGCACCGGCGCGCCCCTCATGGCCAGCGTCTACCCTTACTTCACCTACGCCACCAACCCGTCCGCCATGGACCTCAGCTACGCGCTCTTCACGGCCCCGGGCACCGTGCTGCAGGACGGGGAGTACGGGTACCAGAACCTCTTCGACGCCACCGTCGACTCCTTCTACGTGGCCATGGCCAGGCACGGCGGCGCCGGCGTCACGCTCGTCGTGTCGGAGAGCGGGTGGCCGTCGGCCGGCGGCGTCGCGGCGTCGCCGGAGAACGCCGCGCTGTACAACCAGAACCTGATCAACCACGTCGGGAAGGGCACGCCCAGGCACCCGGGCGCCATCGAGACCATCCTCTTCTCCATGTTCAACGAGAACCTCAAGGAGAGCGGCGTCGAGCAGAACTGGGGCCTCTTCTACCCAAACACCAACCGCGTCTACCCCATCAGCTTCAACTGAAGCTAGCTTATTAATTGGCTCTCTCGAGATCGAGAGCTCTGCACGTACTCCATCTCCCTCTACTCGCCGTACACTACGGGAATCACGGCCCCCTGGCACACGGCAAAGAACCTGAATCATCCCGTAGTGGTGCATCCGTACGTCAATAATTATGTATACCAACATTTATACTTCTGCATCCCAGGAGATTGTGTGTATTTGTAAAGGGATGATTGCTCTGCGACCATCGGGAGTGTGGAAATTAATGCTACTCTCAGATGCGTACGCCCTGATCAATAATTTGTACTGTCTCGGATTTTATGTATATCCATTTAATTCATTTTCTTATACCTGCATAATGTATCCAATCAAATTGCAATTTCAAGAAAATAGTTAATATATAATTATTAAAATAAAGACTTCCTTTTTGTGCGTGTACTCGTATAACTTATTAAATAGTCTTCCCTCACTCACTCACCATGGTCTATGTCTTTTCTCTTCTCATTCCACCACATTGAATTTTATGACGTGGATAGTCTCTCAGTCTGCTGAGTAGATTTTATTATACTTTCTCTAACTGAACATGTACTAAACAAAATTCCTAATCCGCATTTTGATCCGTTCATTCAAAGTCTAAGACCGAGATGCGCGTAGCTCGTCAACGTTTGAGAAAATTGGAATTCTGTCACTATCAAAAGTGGGTTTCGCCACAATACCATCCCACAATTTGGTTTCGCTAGTTTGCCATTATAAAACGGTGGTCACACGCTAGAATGCCCTTTCTTATTTTTCCAATTCATTTTCTCGTTTTTCACTCAATTTTTCATCGAAACTTCCCAAAATGACCATAGATAGGCTACCAATTGAAGTCGTCAAGGTTGCGTCTGCTTCGTTCTTTTGGTCGCCCCCTCCGCTCTCTCCGAGTTCTTACGCCGCCGGCCCGCTCATGCTCTGCATCTGCGGCGGGACTGCTGCTCCCTCGCGCAGCCACTCCTAGCCAAGGTCGACAAGTGCTCCCAGACAAGGCAGGAGTGGGCGGGAGCACAGGCAGGACGGAGGCCGATGCAGCAGTAGTGATGAGCTACAAGTTCTTGAATTCTGTTTCTTGATTGTTTGCTTGCTCGTGCAGACCTCTTTCTCTGATTCTTCCTCTGTTGTAAATTAAAACAAAGATCTCTTGCTTTCTTGTTTTGGGCCAAGAAGAAAAAATAAAAATGGCTGCTTGCTTGCATCTGCAATTTCTGATTGTTGGCATCTCGAACTGGGAGAGAAAGGAATCGATAGGGATTGCTTGCATGTTGGTGTGCAGCTGAGCAAGCAGAAAGCGCCCACGCCACAGGCAGACTACAGACGGTCAGGACTGAATCCAGAAGAAGGACGTTGACGAGTCCGCATCTCCATGGCTTAGCGGTGGAGGAAGATGCAGTAGAATTTCAATTTTCCCTCACCCACAAAAGTCACCGTACATGGCGCCACCGTCGTCGTCTCTCTCGAACCAAACCAGCGAGACCTCATGGGCTTCCAAACGGGCCTGAGTGGGCCAGTTCAGTAGTTGCAATCGGCTTCCTGGCCTTCTTCCTTGGGCTTCCAAACTTCCGCTTGCCGCACCCCACCAATCCCATCGTCGCTTCCTGCCCCCTGCACACACGCCGGCCAATCCGCAGCTGCGGCCGCCTGCTTCCCCGCCCGCCGGCGTACGGCTATCGGTGCTGAGATCACTGGCTGGGTCGTCCGTTTTCCTCGGTAAGCAAAGCACCCTACAGGTTACATCCTCCCTATGTTTCTTGAATTTGGGGGCGATTGGGCGATTGGCGACCTAAGTGGCGGCGGTGCGTTGTGCGGCGACTCGGCTAGGGGAGGGAGGCGCAGCTTAGCGGGTGCGAGCTGCGAGTCTGCGAATGCGAGGGTCCCGCGAGGCGCCCGGTGCGACGCAGCATGGCGCAGCCGCAAGCCAGGCGCTAGGCATCCAGCAACACCCAACAGCAAGCGCTAAGCAGACAGCACTTCATTTCAGTTTGCAGGCACGATTGCAGAAATAACAAGCTAGCAAGGTAATAATTGACTAATTCGTATTGCGAGGTACCTTCCATTGCGTTTT
This sequence comes from Urochloa ruziziensis, assembly GCA_015476505.1. Taxonomy (NCBI): domain Eukaryota; kingdom Viridiplantae; phylum Streptophyta; class Magnoliopsida; order Poales; family Poaceae; genus Urochloa; species Urochloa ruziziensis. The sequence continues at coordinate 30,809,463 of CM027121.1, read as the reverse complement.
AGGTCTGTAGCTTGTACTGCCGAAGTCAAAACTGTACTGATGTAGCTTCTTGTACTGAACTACTGAAGGATTTGTAGGCTTGTAGCCATTGGTAGGATTCTAGACCAAAATTTGTAACTTGTTCCATTGTACTACTTCAGAATTGTTGTACAGAACCACTGACGGATTAGTGATAGTCTTTTGGATGATTGTCTACTCACCTTCATTGAGCGATATAATTTCTTCAATGTGAATGAAGATTAGTAGACTTTTATGGCCATTAGAAACCGTAGTCCCGAAGTGAAGACTGTATTGTGAAGTATTGTAAGCCTGAAATTAGTAGACTGCAGGTTGATTTTCTGAATGGCCAGCCCTGGGGATGCAGAGGGCGTGGCCGCTTCCATGGAGGAGCTAAGTGTGGAAGCAGCACCTTCATCAAGTGGGACTGAAATCGCCCAGCATGGTGTGTCTTCCTGATTGGGCAACCCATTTTTTTTTGTTGTTTAATCAGTGATAACTAGGTAATTTGTACCAGTTAGGCATTACTTAATTAGAAGTACCTCTCTTATTAAAATTAGTTGATTTCTGCCAAAAAAGAGAGAGATGATTTCTTCCATTTTGTCACAGCTAATGGTCATGATGTTGTCGCTGCTGAAGACGATGACATATGGGATGATGCTTCAGATTCTCCTGGGCATGCTTCTAACTTAGACAGAGAGTGGATCCATAGGCAGAACCAGTTTCATAAGGTATACCCTAGAGTTTATATGGGACACAGTTGTTAATTCTAACTATTCTTCTGCAGTTTTCGTTGAAGAAGGCATGATTAAAATCGTTTGCTTCTGGTTTACTCTAGATGGGTTACAGGGATGGTATAACAGAAGGGCAGAAGGATTCTGCGCAGGAGGGCTTCAATGTTGGGTTTAGGCAATCTGTAAACGTTGGTTACAAGTGGGGCCTTGTTCGTGGGGTTACCAGGTATATCTTGCTAAGAATAGATTCTTTGTACCTCCATTATCTTCTAATGTTCCTTCTGATTTTAATTTTCCTGTTATTTGTTATCTGTCAAGCAGTGCACTAGCTAGCCTTCCTGATAGCTTGAAGGAAAAACTTGTGCCTGATGCCCAGTGTAGAAGAAAACTTCTGGATGTGCAGAGCTCTGTGCAAGAAATATCAGCAGATGATGCACTTCAGATGTTCCATGAAAGCATTTGTCAGAGTAGTTATCCTTCAGAGGAAACACATGTAACATCAACTGCAGATGGAGCCACAGAATCTAATAGGATCAAAAGCATATCAAATGATATGGTGGTGTTGTTGCATGAATGCCCAGATATTAAGATAAGTGAAGAGTTGGCATGAGATTCATGAACCTCAGTATGGCAGAATCTCCACCAAAAAATTCCCAGATTACTGAATGCCTGCCAGAGCTATGCGAATGTTATTCAGGGACCTAATTTAGGATGGAGCTTATACTCAAAAAAACTTGAACCTCAGTATCTAGAACTCTAGTAGTTTTGAAAAGATATGTAACTGCAAATCTTGAGATTTTATATGTCAATCATATTGCTCTTTTGCTGCATACTATAACAAGTATTGTAATTGTATCTCCTATAGTTACCAGTTTGAATACAGTAGCAATGTTTTTCTTCTTGAATATTCCTAACTACATCTTCCTGGTGATTGGTGAATTATAGAATCTGTGATAATGGTTAGCCTCAGCGCAGGCACCCTTTTTCCATGTTGCCCCCTTTTTCCTTCAAATATTGTTTCCCTAGTGCAATTTCATACTTTAAATATCAGTTTTCTTCACCAAAGCATACTTATTCGCCGAACAACGAAACTACTCATCCGTGAAGTTGGGCACTACTGCATTTTCTTTTTTGCTGACATTCTGAATGGTCATGATAGTTTGACAGCACAGCATGTCAGTGACGTGGTGTTTTGTATACCTGGTGTCATGCCTTTTGGCTTGAAATATGGCATATTTTACAGAGATCATCTTTTGATGTGGTGTGGTATGTATCAGAAAAGAAACAAATGTACAAGATCGCAATGTGGATCAGAATCAATCGATCGGTGAGGTGTATGATCATTGTCTGGAGATAATACGGCCTCTGATGAATGGCTCTATATCACCTTCCAGAACCAAGTCCAAATCTGATAATTGGATGCCAGTATTGAGATCATGGACCAACTTCTGGGGCCCAAATCTGTACCTTCGCGTCTCACACTTGCACTTGTCCTCTATTGCTTGTTTCTTGATCATTGTCATGTCTGATACTCCCAATTCCCTAGCTATTATGAGGAGCTTTCCTTTCAATCTACTCGTAGCTTTTAGCTTGTTTGCAAAGTAGCTTCTTTCACCTGTTGAAGGCTATTGTTAAATTCTGGTAACAATTCACATTTGCATACCAGTAGGCTTTTGTTCAGTACCTGAACTTTCAGCAGAGACTCCACTTGGTTTGTGTAGAGCCCTGACAGCAGCACAGTTTCTGCTGTCACGCTTCTTATATTCAGAAGGTGTGGGGGCGATCTCTATATCATTGTCATCCAAGTAAAGATTGACTGGTCTATCCAAGAACAGGGGAATTACGTCGACTCTAGCTGATAAGGCCTGCAAGCTTTGGTAAATTTTGGGTTAGCCATTCTGATAAATAGCAGCATATGGAAAAAGATCATGATATAACTGTTCGACCATGACACAGTTGCGCAGAGCCAACACTATAGCAACAATTAAGAGATTGTTAGGCTCGAGCATTAGTTTCCATAGCTTGAGCAATCTATTGGTTAAATATTAGTAGAACATTTATGTGTTGTGTGATAATTACATGGATAAGTCATGTATATAATCTAAACTTCACACTCAATATTCCCTGATGGATTCTGATAAACTACCAAACAACAACAGAAAGCATAATCACCTGATAAGTGTCAGAATTTTCAAGGGAAGAGTATGTCATTCGATGCATTCCTTTTTCTCCAGAAAGGATACCAAACATGTACTCTGATTCAATCTCCATTGCTGCAGACTGCACATGGCCACTCTTTGAAGAAACCTTCTCAATCAACCCAACCTTGCAACCTTGCTTCCGTGCCCAACTTGTATACATGCCAAAGACCTTTGTTGCCCATACCTGCAACAGAAAAATATCAACTTTATCAATTTCAAAGTAAATATCATAATTTCAAAACGTTGAAGCTTTCCACATCATAATAAAATATCAACTTATATTTAGTGATATGAGACCACCCTAGGTTATGTTACATATCTGGAAAAAATGTTACAAATGAAGCGGCCACTCTTCAGTTTAATTTCGACTAGAGCAGAATACGAGTAGTTGAAGACTGATTTGTCAGAGCAAAAGGGGATAAGATATGTATTAAATGTAGCAAGGTGAAATTATGACTAAAGCTACATCGGCATTTATTATATTGTTATCGTTAACCTTCGACTGATAATACACATACCGATCAACTTACCTCAGAAGCAACACCGTCTGATACTGCAGTAACAATAATACAAGCTCCCTCCTTGTCATATGGACCCTTAAGAAGCTTGTACATCTCATAGCGGTCTAGATAATCGCTAGCATCTACTGAAGATTTGTATGCTTGCTTAAATAGCTCGCCATTTATGGCATCCATCTCTGATAGTTGACTTATCAACTTTGCCTCTTCAGCCTGCACAGTATATTCAACGATCACTGGACAGAAAACAAAATTGCAAATTCATCTCATAGTTTCGGTGCATAACATCAAGACAAAACAAGCGGAATTGTAAATCTGCACTATTTAGCGAAGGGAAGTGTCAGAGTATATACGGTTTAGCTTATATCCTCAAGCCTGTAGAAAGCATATTTTGTGTGTTCAAAACTTGACAACAAAACTGTTTGTTTAACTCAAAACTTTTGCACAGAAAGCACCTTGAAGCGAAGGTCTTTTAGATGGTCGACCACCCTGATGGCATCCGCCAGAGCAGATAGCGTCTCATGTGACTTAGCTGGATTATCCCACAAGTTACGCTTCCGCAGTACTTCTTCCTGCTTAATTCTCTGTGCTTCCTCCACCTCCAGAGCACTGGATGCGGTCGTCTCAACCCGGACAACTGCATCTTCAATCCTCTTTTTCAGGGAGTACAGACCTTAAAACAACAAGCAAAACAGAGTGTTTAGCAATTTGAGCTTTCGGGATTAAAGAACAGTACTTTGTGCAGCTTGGCTCAGTGTAATGTTGTCCCAACCTCTGAACTTTGATGCCAAAAGAAAATTTGCGTCCTATACTCAGGATTGATCTTACCAGGAAATCACATGAACTAGTACTCTATTTAGCGAGACCTACTGTTTGTCAAGGAAAATCCGCATTTTGCAACCCCTTATCCTTTCTCACTCAGTTCATCCAATCGATCCCGCATTGTACCCCGCACAGACTAACGAGAAGTGCTGAAAGCTGCGAGGGGCAGACGTACCGAACTCCTTGTAGGAGGAGGCGCCGTCGCCCCGCCCGTCCGCCGGGAGAGCGGCTGTGCGAACGGCGAGGCGGGCCCCCGCGCGGGGGCCGGACACCGACGCCCGCGCGCACGCTGCCGGCGAGGCCGCCGCAGCCATTGCAAGGAGCAAGGTGGTGACTGGGCGGACGCGGACGCGAGGAGACGGCGGCGGTGGGGATGAGGGTGGGGCTTATGGAGAGCCGGTGCGGTGAGGTTGTGCGGCGGAGGGGGGCGCAGCCTGGCGCGGCGTGGCTCACACGCGCCTCATCCGCCGCCCAATCGGAGCGCGCCAAGCTGGCGTGGCGTCCAAAGGGGCCGTGCTCGACTGCTCGTGCACACACAGTTGTGTGCTTGTGCACTATGCAGTACCCTGACTGGTATGAGCTGTATCTCTGAGGATGTTGAGAATGGATCATAATTTCTACACGATTTCTTCCACAAAGGCCGTTTGGTTGGGGAGCAAATTTCTACTAAGAAGTCAGAAGTACAATTCAATATCTTCTCGGTTCAATACTTACGCGTCCAAAATGCATCTACCGAGCATAGAACTTCTCGGTTTAATTTCTTTTTGCTTTGAATTATGGATGACAACGTGTCCTATGTTGCAAAAAAAAAATATTTGAGATTGTTTTTCATATGTGAGGATATGCTGGTTTAGACTTAGAAACACAGAGAAGCATGGAAACAACCTTTTTTATTTGTTGGGATTGAAAAAAAAAACATACTCCCTCCGTTCCAAAATATAAGTCATTCTAACATTCTTGGAGTACTTTTTTTTTTAAGAATCAGATAGTTTGATGCATAAGTCATTCCTATGAAAGTACGGAGTAGAGCGTGGGAGCGTGTATATGAACGTGGGTATCTGTATTATGTTTCAAAAGAGAACAAACATTTAATATAGTGATAGGCAAGTTGAGTTGCTTATTAGTAGATTCTTGCGGGCGTTCAGATGACAATATCCAAATGCAAAATGGATGGCGTCCAAGTTGATTTCTAGATTCGTTGGAAGTTGATATTCCATTGGCGCAGCAATGCTTTCCCCTGGTTCCCTACATTTTCGGCTATCCCATCTAACTTGAAGCCATAATGGCAGCCCATTTAACATTCCTTCTGAAAATATTAAATTAAAAATGTTGAACCAATATTTTTAAAGAGAAGTTGAATCCAACGTTTTTATATAAAAGTTGAGCCAAGATTTTAGCTCAAAAAATGTTAGATAAAAAATATTGAACAGAGTTTGTCCAACAGAAATGTTAGCCAACATTTTTTATAAAAAATATTGGATCCACAACTTTTTTAAAAGAACATTGAACCAATTTTTTTTTAGAAAAAAAAGTGCTTCTTCTCCGGCTGCGGTGGCGTGGCCCACACGGGGGCGAGAGGCAGGATGGCGGCCGCCCGGTGGCAAGCTCAACTCATGTGCGGGCTACCATAAAAAGGACTGAATGTCATTCGTATCATTTCCGTATCATTTCCTGGATTAGTAGGTGATACGTGCATTTTTCATAAGAAGTATCACGTCCATGCTTCGTCCAACTTTTATTGATAACTAACACAAACGCACGTGTCGCAGGCACGTGTTTTAAGAAAAATATATCGTGAGAAAGAGTCCTGGTGGCTAATGTGTAGCATGAGAAAGAGTTTTGGCTGCTCACGTACATGACCAATATAGCGTGAGAAAGAATTTGTTCGCACTCAAATTTGGCAGGCCTGAACAGGGCGGTCTAACCGGGTTGCCAAGGGCGGTTGGACCGGAATTTTCAAGTTGCTCAAAAGGCAAATTGGACTACACCATTGCATAGCTTTCGTCAAGACGATCAAAATGCATATGTAGAACGTCCGATTTGGAGTTCGGACGGAGGAGTTATGACTTCGACAAGATCTGCACCTAGGCATAGAGGTTAGACCGGTTTCCCAACCCGGTTAGACCGGTCTTGGTCTATGTAATTCGAGTCGAGTTGTATTTTATCACGGGATTTGTTAGGGATTCGACTCCTTATGGGGCAAGACCTCCCCTCCCTATAAATATAAAGGGCCACGGCCGATTGAGGGTATCCAATCGATCAAAAACACTTTTATCTATTATTTTGCATCTTTTACCTTTATGTTTCTCAAACCCTAATCTCTTCCAACCCCATGTGCTGTTCTTCTTCTACCTCCATGGTATGAGAGGACGTCCTAGCTGGCCTGCCGAGCCTAGGACAACCCAAGGTGCGCCTGTCCTGACGGGTTCCCTCCCGGGCGGGCGTTCGTTGGTCTCTCGCCGGACTCCCCGGCGAGACCGGTCTAACCGGCCTCCAATACCGGTTAAACCGGGTTTGGTGCAGAGAGGCAGCAAGGAGCTTCTCTACGTGCTGTTGGCCCTAAAAAGGCGCCAACAGAATTCTATGGGCTTACGTGTAGCATGAGAAAGAGTCCTGACTACTCACGTACATGACCATGGGTCCACCTGTCGGATCAATGTGTCTTTTGACGATTGACCATCAAAATTCTTTCGCTCTTTTTAGTCGTGAGAAAGAGTCCTGATGGCTAATGTGTAGCATGAGAAAGAGTCTTGACTGCTCACGTACATGACCAATATAGCGTGAGAAAGAATTCTAGGGCTTACGTGTAGCATGAGAAAGAGTCCTGACTGCTCACGTACATGACCCATGGGTCCACCTGTCGGATCAATGTGTCTTTTATTGACCATCAAAATTCTTTCACTCTTTTTAGTAAAGATTTACATAATGTTAAAAAAATGAAAACAAACAACTACTAGTACAAGAGTAGCCATACGACCTTGATTAAATAGCATAGTATACATCGGAGTTCTATGTAGTGCTCTCAAGCCTCCTGCAGCTTGGCTCCTATGGCTGGTTCTCTAGATTCTTGTCTTCTTCAGCTATCTCTTCCTCCGAAGAAATAAAGGGATCTTTTTTCTTTTTCTTGATTTTTTTCGAAAAATTACATTTTTTCCAAAAATTCTTAAATTTGTTATTGATAAACTTTTTCAAGCATTTTTCTATACAATGTTTTGTAAAAAAATCTTAAATGTTTTGAAATTTTATTTCAAAACCTTTTGTTGTGTAAATAATTTACTTTGAAACACTTGTTCCAAAAAATTTATGTGCACAAAGTTTATTAAAAATATTAACCAAATAACTTTTGAATGAATCTATATATGAGATCCCCACTATCTGATTTCTCTCAATTCTTAGCAAGCCACGTCAGCTTGCCATCTTGGCGTCCCCTCTTTATCACGGTAGATTAAGAGGCAGCAGAGAGCAAGAGTCCCGTATGTTCCCTTCCCTCTTCTTTACATCATCGCGCAGATCAGTAAATGGTAGAGTCCCATCCTTTTCCCTCCCTCTTCTTTACTCAGCAATGCATTGTTTACTCAGCAAGGCATGTGAAGAGATTGGTAGCACGGCAAGAGGCTAGCAGGATCGTGCGGTTGCCATTAAGGATGAAAACGGTTTTCCTGTCCCGACTGACACCGTATGCCGTATTTTCCCCACCGCGACCGTTGTAGCAGTAACCGAATAAATTCAGGAAAAAAAACGGAAAAAAGTGGCGGGAGCAGAAACGGGATTGGTTGGGCTATTTTCCCGACCGTCGATTTTACGGATCCCGCATTTGAACAGGAAAATTCCTGATTTTCCCGTTTTCAAATCCCGTATATATTAAATTTTATTTATATAATAGGTTTTTACAGTACTCAACACATCAGCCAAAGCTACGTATTGTGGAATGTCTGGCCGCCGGGAGTCCTCTTATGTAGCGCATCTGTTTTTCCCTCCCAGTTACCTATGCGATGTAGCGCATCTGTTTTCCAGAGTGCGCCTGGCGCAGTGCCGCAGTGGTTCTGCAGACTGCACTGTGCTTGCTGCCGCCATGTGCATTAGGCCGTAATGGGCCGTTAGCAAGGTAAAGCGAGCTACGCATGTACTTTTCAGATTTGTTTAACACTTTCTTGTTTTCTTTTTTTATTGGTTGTGCCTGCATAAATATATTTTGAAGTGATTTTATGTTGCAAGAATCCAAAGCGAATGATAGTATCCCAACTGTGCACATGAACTCGTTCAACTCGTTCCTCCTGCCAGGTAATTAGCTCACGTTTGTTTATTTTCGGCATTCTTTTTCCCTTTACAATTGTCTCCTATATATGTATTACATATAGTTGTAACCTTTGTGATGAGTTGAATGGTTGGAGTAGTTATATGCATAGGTGTTCCCGATTTGAATTGCCGAATCCCAACCGTTATCGACATATTCCCGATCGAAATGTATCGTTTCCGACATCCCGTAATTCCGATTTTGCTTTCCCGACCGGCCTTCCCGTTCCCGATCCCGTTCCCGCATACAAATTACGAAAACGAAATTGTTACGAAAACGAAATTGGTTAGAGGGTTTTCCCGACCGTTCCCGACCGTTTTCATCCCTAGGGAACCGCCTCTCTCGTCGTCCAATCCAAGTGTGTCGGTTGTTCTAGGAACAAATGTTTCTTTTATTTTGGTTGTTGTTCAGTGTGTTTTTTATTTTGGTTGTTGTTCAGTGCAACGAGTTCGGTCTTCCATCATGTGATCTTTTTGTAGGTTCACACAAATTGATTTCGCCTATGCACTCAATATGTTTGATGTATTGCCTCTTTGAAACTCTTGCATATAGAATTCTGAATTTTGCAGGTTCACACAAATTGATTTCGCCTATGGAATTATGAGGTTCACACAAATTTAGTCCGCCTTTGAAATATCAAGAGCATTAGCCTCTTTCGATCATTTAGGTAACAAACTGTACTCTAACTTTATGTTAGTTTTGACGATGATTGTTGTATAGATATCTTTAATTTGGGCAATCTATCAGTTCTCCTTATTGTGTTCCTTCCAGTTTTATATTATCTTGGTGCCCCACGTCTGCAATTAGAAAAAATAAATACTATGTCCCATCCCACATGAAAATCTACCAAAACGCTCTCTCAAATATCCGCGGCAACGCGCGGGGAATCACCTTTATATAATAGCGGGTACATTGTGAAGTAAGTGGGGCTACATAAAACATGTTGCCTCATCAAGCAGAGGGGTGCATCGAGAAGCTAAAAAGGGAATGGAACATTGCCCCCTTCGTACCCGAAAATAAAATACATAGTTGTCGGAGATCATCCGGTGAGAAGGCCCTCAACGGTCGACCATAAATTTACATTCCCTATGTGTCAGCGTAGTTGCATCACTTTTTAACGGGCCTTGTAATTTTTCTTGGGACCCAAGCCTAAGACATTGTGCGCCCTCACCAGTAGATGTACGTCCAAGGGTGTCGTAGGTCGTCCACCCATTTGGGCACTACCTCTTGGTTGTATAAAAACAAAGTAGTTGTCGCCCTAGACGTTTGGATTTTGCTTAGATCAATCTATCCTTGTAAAGTCGCCATTTATCGGTTTGTGAAACCCAACATGTGTTTATTCTAAGGTTTTGTGCAACTGAGTTACGTTTTTCCTTGCCCTTACTTGTGTTCTTGATTCTTTTAATGGGGATAGCCTTTATAGTGAGGCCAAATCAGACTGTGCACGGATGATAATCAGGGGAGAAGTGGCGCTTCAATTGCGGGGTTCAGGTCTTACTTATCAGAGGACGAATCGAGTGTGTTGCCGCCCTAACAAATTAAGAGTTATCCTCGCCTGATGAAAGATTGAACTCCCTAGTTTCCATCACAACTTTTATGCAAAGTTAGCCATTAGTGAAATAAAGGCACCAGCATCAGATTGGTTACACGTACACTACTTCTATTTGTCTTGGGAATCAATGGACAGCACAATCTACAAAATTAAATTTCTTCGAACCTTAAGCATCAGTGTAAAGATGGAAGAAGAAAAAACTGCAGCGAGACATATACTAGGGTACATTTTCGTAAAAGGTCAAAATTAATTAAAAAAATTATGATTTTTCTTGCAAATATGTGCGTTCGTTCTCATGTGCAATAATTATACTTTTGTAATTATTTTTATTATGACAAACACAAATAAAGCCAATCCCAATAGGATTTCATTACTACTGGAGAGATAACTTTCAATTGAAACCCAGTTAAACCAGTACTATTTGCCTGGCACTAAATGACTCACCATTTAGTACCAACTGCCTCAACCGGTACTAAATGGGCCATTTAGACTTTAACTCGTGACCTCAAACTTCGCGTAAAGCTTCCCTACCGTCCCACCCATACTCATATGTGTCTGAGTGGTAGATGCTTTCCTTTTAAAGTAACCCATGGAGGGCCATTTAGTACCAGATCAATATACAAACTGGTACTTAAATGTTAAATTTTAATGCCAGGTCGTGTTATTGACTGGTGGATTTTAGTACCAAGCGGTGTTATTGGCTAGTAGTCTAGTACTACAAGGCTCTTGGGGGCACTGTACCAACGACCAGGTACTAAATTCCCGCGTTAGTATCAGACCAAAATGCAGTTAGGACAAACATCATTAACGAAATGTTATTTTCTGGTAGTTTATGGAGAGTTTCATGAGTATTCAATTATATACCACATCAATGAACTAGTTCAAAGTGTAGAGACTTGCCGTGAATTGACTGAAGCTCAGCTGTGGTAGGCGACGTGCCCGTCGACAACGAGGAACTAGATGATTCCCCGTGCGTTGCTGTTGGATTTGAAAGAGTTTTTCGACAAACTATGAATCGATGTGGTTGATTAGTTGCTCCACCGCGAGGTGGTGGCCCTGCTGGTGGAGCGCACAACCTTGGATTAAGGCAGTTCCCGCCTTCGGGGAGATATGATGTGGGAGGCCCTAGTGGCCAAGATAGTGGCTTTGGAACTTGCAACTACCACACTGGAAGTCATTACCACGGAAGACAGAGGCCATCTGTGCAGAACCAATACAATTGGAAGGTCAAAAGAGATGGCAGAATGCAATCAGATCCTAATGACATACGACAACTCTGTGAAAATGATGCTGCCCCCCAGATGACAGATACACTAAATGATCCTATGCTGCATGAAGCCAACATTTGCATGGCTTATAAACTCCCCGTTCTGAAGAGCAACAACGGCATGGCTGCTACAACTGCACATGAGGGGATCGACCAACCGTCTGAAGAAGGAAATGCAGAGCAGAATCCAAGCATGCACGAGGGTGAAGAACATGGCGATGCGGAAGCACAAGATCAATGGAATGCTCAACTTAACACTCCCGGGATATCCCTGACAGATAAAACAGCCAGGATGGCATCTCCGGTGTCTGATGGACCCATGTTTGCTGCTTTGTTTGACCTCAACGAGGAAGCTCCGAGTGCTGACCTGAGCAGTGTTGAAACACATGTGACTGAAGCGGAACGTGCAATTCTTCAGGATGCAACGGATCGGCTCAACACAGGAGCAAAGGAGCTCACTGTGCACCGTGCAATTCTTCAGGATGCAACGGATCGGCTCAACACAGGAGCAAGGGAGCTCTCTGTGCACCAGCCCGGTAGCAAGGGGCTGTCCAGATTTGCGATCCCCTTGAGGAAATCCCTTCTCTGTCAGCCGGTTCACAAGGCCAAGACCCCAAAGCCCAGGAGACAGGTACCCGAGGATGGCCAGCTAGTTGTTGCTACTGTTGTTGGCAAGAAGACGGCAGTCCAAGGCCAGTCCACACAATCAATTGACGAGCAGGACACATCATTCCTAATGAAGACTACTGGTATTATTGTTGGTGATGAAGAGATGAGTGAAGAAGCGCAACATCGCTTTGGAAGGCCGCTTTGTGATGCCACTACACAACGACATGGTTGGAGATATGAGAGTTGCTTTTGATCTACCTGCAGAGGGAAATGCTGACAAACTTAGCCCTCTGATGGCCGTGACTGACCTTGATGATGCTTGATATGCGGCGTGTGCTGCTGGAGTTGGGCTGTAATGTGTGCCCGTGTATCTTAGTTTTCCCTATGATTAGTTTCCCTTATTTGCTGTGTTGTACTGGACCGGTGCTGCAGCTAGTGCAGCGCTGGTGTATGTGTTGTTGGACTATGGTGTCGTTGTTGAATCTTGATGGGCATGATATGGAGGTGATGGATAGAGGTGGATTTGGGCTGATGGCAAGCGGTGGTCTGTTCGTCCTGGTTTCTGTGCCTCCTGTGCTGCGCTTGCCTTACTGATCTCCGTCGTTATGTTGCTGGGTTGGCTGGCTAGTGGTGGTATTGGGTCTGATGGCAAGAGGTGGTCTGTTACTGCTCATGCAATTTACTGGTTAATGGGACCTGTTACCAATCCCTGCTGCCTACTACGCTATTGCGGTGGTCTGCTACCAGAAGGTGCTTCTCCTCTCTGCTACTGCTTTGTTGAGTGCTGCTCCTACCATGCTGTACTACATCTCTGCTCAGCAGCTTCACCTGTGACCCAACATGGTGTACAATGATAGAACAAAATTGCACTCTATTCAACTGGAATGTCAGGGGACTGAATAACACTGCCCGAAGGAAAGCAGTCAAAGATTTTGTTGGGGAATGTCGTGCAAGTGTTGTCACCTTACAGGAGACCAAACTTCATCATATAGATAGACAGACTGTCCTAGAAACACTTGGGCCAAGTTTTGTAGAGAATTTTGTCTCTCTGCCGGCAATGGGCACAAGAGGAGATATTCTGGTCGCGCTGGATGAGGATTATTATAAAATTGTTAACTGTGAGCTGGGGATTCATAGTGTGACAGTTAAAATTGCTGCGACTGCTGGGCCGTTGGAATGGTGTCTCACAGCGGTCTATGGCCCACAAGAGGATAATGAAAAGCTACAGTTCCTTGGTGAGCTCCGATGGGTACAACAAAGTGTAACAGACAAATGGCTTTTAATTGGGGACTTCAACTTAATCCTACAAGCTTCTGATAAGAGCAATGCCAATATTAACAGAAGACTCATGGGTGCTTTCAGAGATGTTGTCAGGGACCTTGAACTGAAAAAGCTGAACCTCCGAGGAAGAAAATTCACCTGGACAAATGACAGAACACAGACGCGGATTGATAGAGCCTTCTGTTCCTCAGCTTGGGACCTTATGATGCCTATTGCCACTTTACAGGCACTATCTTCCAAAATTTCGGACCACTGTCCCCTCTTCATCAATGGGAATGCAGTAATGCAGCGTTACAGAGGGTTCCGGTTTGAAGCCTTTTGGCAAAAACTGCCAGGGTACAATGACACGATCATGGCGGCGTGGGCAAAGAGCACGCAAGTCTGTAATCCTTTCCTGCGCCTACACATCAAATTACAGAGAACTAGCAAGGCACTGCGTGCATGGGCCAAACAATTATAGGCCGTAACAAACTGCTTCTACGGGCAGCTAGCCAATTGATCGCCATACTTGAAACTGTCCAAGAGCACAGAAATCTCAGTGATCAGGAGATACGTCTAAAACGAGATCTAAAGGCCAGATTCTTGGGTATGACAGCAGTGGAGAAGCTTAGAGCCAAGCAACGATCCAGATTAACATACATCCGCGCAGAGGAAGCAAACACAAAACTTTTCTACCTGCAAGCCAATGGAAGACAAAGGAAAAATATAATCCACTCCTTACAAACTGATGAAGGTACCTGTTACTCACATGAGGGCAAGTCCCAGGAAGTGTATCGCCACTTCAGTACTCATTTTGGTTCTCCTGCTCAGCGGGAATCCACTCTCAACTGGGAAGAAATCCAACTTGGTACAAGGGATTTATCACACCTAGAGGAAGAATTTACAGAAGAGGAGGTGATTGAGGTAATCAAAGAGATAGCGTTAGATAAAGCACCAGGCCCTGATGGTTTCATCGGAGTTTTTCTACAGACCAGCTGGGCTCTAATCAAACCGGATATCATGCAGGCAATCAGGTTCTTCTATCAGCAGCATGACCAACATCTGTCACACTTGAACACGGCACACATTGTTCTGATCCCGAAAAAAGATGATGCTAAAACCGTGGCTGATTTCAGACCAATTAGCCTGACTCATTCTATTGCTAAGCTTATCTCCAAGCTGTTGGCAAACAGGCTAGGGCCAGAGCTCAATTCTTTAGTGTCAAGGGCCCGGAGCGCCTTCATCAAAAGGCAAAGCATTCAAGATAATTTTCTTTACACACAGAACTTGATCAAGGCACTGTACAGAGCCAAGCAGCCTGGTCTCTTCCTCAAGCTAGACATCGCAAAAGCTTTCGATACAGTGCGTTGGGATTTCTTGATGGAAGTACTGCAACAATTCGGTTTTGGGGCCAGGTGGCGCGCCTGAGTCACTGCATTACTGGCGTCAGCTTCCACGGCGGTCCTACTCAATGGATCACGGGGGAAATGGTTCAAACATTACACGGGACTCAGGCAGGGGGACCCCCTCTCTCCAATGTTGTTCATCTTAGCCATGGAACCATTACAGAGACTGCTTGATCTTGCGACAAGGGATGGCCTGCTCTCCCCAATAAACAACCTGGGCAGCTACTTTGAGGGCAAGCCTATATGCTGATGATGCTGCCATTTTCCTTAACCCAGTCAAAGAAGAAATCAATATGTTTGCCACCGTTCTGGACCTTTTTGGTCATGCTTCTGGACTAGTCACTAACCGAAGCAAATGTGTTGTCTTTCCAATAAGATGTGACTCGGTTGATATCAATGACCTTATCGAAGGATTTTGCTGCCCGATCAAATCTTTCCCCTACAACTATCTTGGCCTCCCACTGCACTTCAGGCAACTGCATCGAGTTGAAATACAGCCCATCATAGATAAAATGGCAAACAGACTGCCCACTTGGAAAGGCCGCTTCCTCAATAGAGCTGGCAGGTTAAAGCTGCTAAACACAGTCCTCACGTCAATGCCTACCTATTTCCTAACTGCTTTTGCTCCACAAAAATGGGCCATTAAGCGCATGGATAAGATTCGAAGGGGTTTCTTGTGGAAGGGTTTTGAACAAGTAAACGGGGGACATTGGCTGGTCAGTTGGCTGAAAGTAAAGAAACCTAAGAGAATGGGCGGCCTTGGGGTTTTGGACTTGGAACTTTTTAGTAGAGCGTTGAGGCTAAGGTGGCTGTGGTACCAATGGACCGAGCCTGATCGTCCATGGGTTGGCACTGAAGTGCCATGCAATGAAATCGACAAACAGTTGTTCCGTGCCTGTACCCGCGTGACAATAGGCAATGGGGAAAAAGCAAAATTTTGGGAATCATCCTGGATGGATGGACGAGCACCACGAGACTTGGCTCCTAATCTCTACAGACTCGCATGGAGAAAGAATATGACAGTTAGAGATGATTTGGAAAATGACAAATGGACCAGAGGGTTATGGAGATGTCTACAGTGACACAAATGGCAGAATTGGTAACATTATGGACCTTTGTTGATGAAGTGCAACTTGTAGACAGAGTTGACGAAATTAGTTGGACACAATCAGCCGAAGGGATTTACACATCAAAATCAGCCTACAATGCTCAGCTAGCTGGATCATACTGCACCTTCGATGCAAAATCAGTCTGGACTGCAAAAACTGAAGGAAAACATAGGTTTTTCGCTTGGCTACTCATCCAAAGGAAGCTCCTCACTGCTGACAAGCTAATAATTAGACATTGGCCATGCAATCCGATATGTGTGATGTGTGATCAGACCCTGGAGGACGCTGACCACCTATGTCTGCATTGCGTTTTTGCACACAAGTATGGCTGCTGGTTGCCCAATGGACTGCTGGGTTGATCCAAGCTCCTGACCGAACTGTGGGCATGGAGAGCTGGTGGAATGGTTCACTGATAGGCTTGCCCAAGAACATCAAGAGAGACAAAGCTACTGTTATGATATATACAACTTGGAATATTTGGAAAGAGCGTAACCGAATAATTTTTGAAGGAACCGCAGCGACGCCGCCAAGAATTCTTGCCTTAATCAAGGAAGAAATGAAGCTAAGGACCATCGCGATGAATGAGTGTCCATCTGTTGTTTAAATGCATACGACACTAGAGTTGAGTATGAGTTATTCAGTTTTATGTAATAACAACCATTGTAAAAACCGAATTTCTTCCTCTACTTATATGACATAGCAGTGCTCCTGCTTTCTTTTCAAAAAACAAATATTGCACTTGTGTAGAGATTACCTCGAGATCCATAGGAACTATCTCTTGATGAAATATCATAAACTTTTATGTTACTTTTAAATAGATAAGAAAAAACCAATAAGATATATGTCTAATGAATAGAAAATATGCACCAAGTTGACCGAACAGTTAGAATAATCCGTAATTCAAGATGATATGCACCACATAAGAGAGAAACTACAATTAATGCATCTTAGTGGGGGTGTTAATGCATCTTAGTGGAAAGTGATAATGTGGCTTCATGAGAGTTGAGAGAAATATTTAGTGATATTACTTGTATAAGTTATATAGATTTGTCGGCTCAATCTTTCGGAGGTACTTATAAAGGTAGAATTGCGTGCGTATGGTTGTAGGATTGAGCGTGCGTGTGTGTTTACGAGCGTATGTGTTTTGTGGTTCGGAAAAAAGAGTCAGACTTGACTAAGTACTCTCCTCCATCACTCCTAGTTTTCTAGAGTACGTTTGGGACTCTAAACATTTAGTCCCTAAAACTGAAATGATTCCGGCCCGGGACCGATTTGTATGTTCGTTCGGGTAGCCCACCTTCAAAATAAGGCCCGTTGCATCCCTGCTGCCTGTGCCCGCCCGCACCCCCCTCCCGCCCAACTCGTGATCATGCAGCCCAAATGATTAAAAAGTTAAGGAAGCCCAAGTCCGTTAGTATTGCTACTGGGATAATAAGAGCAACTCCAGCCCAGCCTTCGAATGAGTCTCTATCTTTATTTTAGTTCTTTAAGTGGAAAAAACAACTCCAACCAGGTCTCTAAATAGGCTATCATTTTGTAGAGGCTTCTAAAATTTGGTCTACAACCCCTACAAATGGAGGTCCTCTAAATAGGTTGGAGTATGAAGAGAATTTCAAGCCCTAAAACTTTTTTAGGCCCACCAAAAATACAAAATAGGAGTTCATATTTAGTCATTGGGCTGGAGTCGCTCTAAGAAAATTTATGGGCGTCCTTCGTTGATGTTGGGGGGAACGACCCTGATGTGCGTACCACTGTCAGGGGAACGTACTACAGGCGAAGTCGGCAGGTTCGGTGAGAGCAAGGTTAGTGGTTTCGCCAGCAGGCCGGCTGGGAGAATCACCGAGTCACGCGCAGCAGTGATGGACCCCACCAAGATTTATTGCTAAACTGTGATGTGGATGGATCAGATTGGGGGAGAGCTCTCTTCGTCCGCTCCTGCTAGCGTGTGGCGAAACGGCCACAACACTCTCTCTCCTATTTTCTCTCACCTTCCAATAGGATTTCGCCAGCTTCTCAACCTCTATAATACTTCTGAGGCGTGAGCCGGCGGCGACAAGAGGCCAAGAGCGTGTGGTTGTGGGAAGCACTCTTCGGATCGGATTACGAGGCGGGCGAGCTAGATGAACACCACGCTGGGAGTGGGAAGGTTGATCTTGCTTTGGGACCCCGAAATCGCTGTTTGTTATCAAGCCAGAACGGAGTGTGCGCAGCCGACAGCAGCCCAAGTTGGCGCATGCCGAAAAAACCCCTCGATCGGCATGTGTTTGTCATGTTTCATGTGTTTAGTGTTTTTTTTAACTATTTCTATTCATTTGAGTTAATAAAACTGCTGCCACAGATGCAACATTAAGCATCTAGCAAAGTAGCAGGTACGTGCTCTGCCCTTTCATCACAGTAGAAGCAAAGAAGTGCATATTTACAAATGGCGATGATGTTCAGGTAAAAAGAACAGAAAAGAGAAGAGAAAGAAAACGGTTAACTCAGTCTAGTGCAGTTTTAGAGTCGCCGTGTGCCCTTCAGAGCATCGGCAAGATAGATAGGTGATTAGGTGTAATCCGGGTCGATCGTTGGGTTTACAACTTACAAGTATGTGTATCTGCACAATGCTAAGTGAGACGATGGAGTCTGATGGGATCATAGGTAACTGCGGTGTCCTGCCAGCAGCTATTGCGAGCAAACTCTACAGGCTGTTTTGCCCGCATGCGGCAACTTGGGCTGCTGGTCCCCTGTCGGCTGCGCAGAATGCCAAATCAGGCAGAGCCGGAACAGAGGAAGGCAGGAAGCGCTCCATGTTGGGTATTTGGGCCTAGGCATCAGCTCGTGAAGCAGCCTTGGAGATGTGCTCAAGAGCACGGGAGGCCCAAGCCTTTTGCTTACTCCAGTGATGATTAGACGACATCGTCATCACACACACACACACAAGTTTGGTCTTGTTGAAATCAGACACGCCAGCCGCGCTACTAGCTAGCCCACCTGTCCTCAAAAGGCTACGGGCCCCGTGTATGGAAGGTTCCAGAAGATTATTACTACTACACATGGCCTGCATTGGAGCCTTGCATTTGGCTAGGCCAAGCTAAAGCCAACCCGATTTTGGCATAGCTGATTGGAAGTTTACAGGCAATTCTGGCGTGTTATTCCAATAGCTACTGCTCCTGGGTCACAAACAGTGTCCTGGTAACTCACCTGTACTAGCTCAGCTCTCACCGGTCGACACGGCGTCGAAAACGACCGCACATGCCGTGTTGCACTCGAGCTGCATCATCACGGTCATTGTTTACCTGTCGTGGATGCACGCATCCATGTGCAGGAGCCCGTGAGATGAGCTCAGCCAGGTGTTTTTTTTTTTTAACATTCACCGCTCAGCCAGCGTCAGTGTATCTACCTGATCGGTAACGACGACCTCCTGCTGATTATTACTCTAAATAAATCTGTAATCAGTACTACTTAGTAAGCTGCTGTAAGCAGTCAAACCACGGGGAAAGCGTGGCGCTTTGGCTGACAGTTCCCTACTCTCCCTGCTTGACTGCTAGCTTGTTGCTGCCTCGTTTTGCTTCTGCACTTCTGCCGTTGGCTACTACCTACTAGGCGTCTAGCTTTCCAATCGAAGCCAAATACTAGCAGGTACGAACGCAAGTGCCAGCGTCAGCCCGGCCAGCAGTCGCACTCGCGCGCACGAGGCGCGTGGCTGCCGATGATATAGATTAAGTGTACGTGCGTGGTCAGCTTGGCCACGGCATCGTCGCTCGATCCGACACGGTTGCTACGAGGATCACTCATTCACTCGTAGGCCGTGGGCCGTGGCATCCCTTTCACGGCTGCTGTAGCACACCTGCCGCACCTTCCTGCAGGTTAGGTACACAGCGGGCGGGGTCAGAACGGGCACGCCATCCTTGGGTTGGGCTTCAAAAAGCATACTGACTATAGATATAGCTATTGCCTAATTGGGGTTGGGCACAGATCATGCCTAAATTTACGCACGGTTTCAAGTAACTTTCTGACAAATTGTTAAACAGAAGAGGAACACATTAGATCGAGTTATTACTAGAAGTAAATAAAGACTAAACGCAGGAATGACGCCGGAGAAATTGCATCGGTTCCGGCGGCCTGCCCCAGCGCTGCCTGGCGTACCAGTTACCACCAAGCCGGCCAGACGGCCGGGCGAGGCGGCGACGGCGAGGGACGGACGTGGCCGCGCGCAAGACGTGGCTCACAAATCGCAAGCAGGAAAGCACAAGCGCCGCCCTCAATAATTCCAGAGCCCCACCATGCCAAAGTTAGTCAGCTCGAGTGGCGTGCGGCCGCGCACTCGCGATGCAGGCCGGCTGCCGGCCGGGGTCTCTGGCCGAAAGCGCGCGGCGGACGCGCACAAGCAAACGCGCCGTATCAGCCAGCGCGCGCGCGCTAGGATGTGCCGTTAGTTAAAAAAAAATTGGCCCAGCTCTTGTATATCCCATCGCCCTATATCCTAACTCAAAAGTCCAACCTTGTAAGCAATTCCCTAATACTCACTCCGTTGCAAATCGTAGTTTACTTTGGTTTTGCCCTAAATCAAACTTATCCATCTTTGATCAAGCTTGTATAAAATATAATCACATGTATAATAATGAAGACATATTTTCTATGGTGAAAAAAAAAACTAACTTGATGGTGTAGATGCGGACCCCTTTTTCCTACAAATCTGGTCAAAACTATAGAATAATTTTCATTTAATTAGGACAAAAATAAAATGAGCTATAGTTCTGACTATGGAACCCCCAAATATTTTATCATCGTACTTCGAGCTCTATGCTTTTATAATGTTTCGTGTGTCTACCTTAAAAGTTTAAGCATTTACTGTATTCATGGCTAGCTAATCCGAATTATATTAATGTGTGATAATAAGTATTGTTAATATCATAATAAGTGACCGCTGAACCCACATTGTTATCATCCCTATATCCGTCTTTTGCATCAATGAGTTTTCTTAGACAATGTATTGTCAATAATTTCGGTTCAAAACTGAAAACCTAAAGACCAAACCAATATATTTGTTGTTAATATAGTTTCGGTTCAAGACTGAAAAAAAATAATGAATTGAACAAAATATTCCGATCGTTTTTTAGGTTCCAATTTTCTTCTTCTTTGCTATGTAGATTTCTAGTATATATAGCTTCAAAACAGAAAAACTAAACTAAAACCAAACCAAACCGATTGCCAATTAAGCCCTTTGTCCTACTCGCGTGCATTTTCCGAATCAAAGACGACGCTCGCGCGCGCGAGGACCAGCAGCGCGCGCGTGTCATTTCTCCATCAAGTTGGGCAGCTGAAACTAATATTAATTGTATATATTGATATAAGGCCAGTCTCAGTGGGAGTTTCATCAGCATTAAATAGGCTGTCATGTCAGCATTTTTGATGATGTGGCAGTATATTAATGAAGAGAGATGAGAAATGAGTTTCATCCTCATGAAACTCTCTCTACACGGTACACTAGACAGCTTGTGTCTTGCATGTTGTCTTGGGAACAACACGAGATGAAACTTTGCATTGAGGGAGGGTGTTTCATCATAGTTTCAAACTTCTCTTAGATGATGTGTCACTCTAGATAAGCGTGTCGATGAAACCCCCACTGAGACTGGCCTAATGCAATTAGCATCAGACGGTCGTGATCGAAGTACCTAACATAACGACCCGTACGTCTAAAATATATTGGAAGCATGTACATGGCGTGTCCGAAGCACCCTTCTAGGTAGCTCGTGAATCTCCCGTCATGCGCATGACGCTGACCGACCTAATACTTGGCCTTCCTTGTGGCGCAGCGCAGATGGGCGACACGACGACTAATGGCTGGCGTGGACATGAGCTGATCATGAGCCGCCCTGCGACACGGGCGGCAGTTGGACCTGGCGTTTGCTCGGTGTACCAGCACCTGCGTGCGTGCGTGCGTGCATGCGCACTCCACTTCTCGCTATCTTCTTCCTCTTGCTTATGTTATGGGCGGCGTAAGGGACAAGCAAAGCACGCGCGCGGATTAGCTTAATTAGGACACATAATATATATATATATATATGTCATCACACATTCACACGTACACCATCATCATATTGGATTATTACGCCACGAGTCCTACATACACACAGGCCGGGCTTATTAATAATGTCCAACTCTGTTTGATCGGCGACACTTGGAGCTCGTCCAGCTGACGGCTACCCACAATACTGGATATCGCTAACTTACACGCACAAAAGTGCGGCAAGGCGATCGAAAAGGGTTTGAGCGTTCTCACCCGTGACACACAAACTTGAATTGTGTCCACATCACACCGGATCAATAATCCATCTCCAAGCAAACGATTCATATATCGTAGCTATTAGTAGCTGATCCATCGAGGTGAAAACGGAAGTGATTGATCGACCGGGCCCGTACATATAGCCAGATTCCAGCAAGTACGGTTTTAGTTTGAATGAAGCGAATTTACATAATCAAAATTTTGCGTACTAGGTATTTCAAAGCGTTAGTTCCAGCACTCTTGATTACTTCAGACATTGTTCTCATATCTTGCCTCCTTCCTTAGGGCTTGTTTGGCGGGTCTCCCGGAGCAGTTTTTAGGCAGGAGTTAGGAGCATTCCAAACAATTATTCAAAGACAAGTGACTCCACACAATTCTTCAAAGGGATGTGATTCCTCGCTGAGTCTGTGAAATGGTTATCATCTCAAATGAACTAGGAGGCTGAGAGCTGAAAAACACTATTTTTATTCACTTCTCTCACAAAAATCTATTTATTCATAAGGTTTTATTATAGAGGATTACTTTCAGCCACAAATCACTTCTCCCACAAATCATATGTACAGAGATCGATTAGAACTAGGTGGAGCTCTACCGGCTGTTACTACCAGCAGTGAGCCAGTAGTGTCCACTCTACGATGCCATGTACCACTCATGCACCCATCTCTAGGCTGCAGCGAGTAGACGTAGGTAAGATGATGGGCAAGTAAAGCCACACGTGCAATATGAGCGTGCGAGTTCGATATAATTAAGGGTTTTGCTATCTATATTTTTACTAAGTGAGAACCCCATAAAGTTAACGTAATAGACCAGTTCCGCTGGTGTATAAGTTCGATGGCTATGGCTGATTTTGATTGTTTCATAGAAAACAGACAGGCAGATGATTCGGCAAAGGCCGTTACATATGCGTGGGTGAAATGCATGATTAGAAAGTGAAAGAGAAGGAACTTAAACAAACCAAATGTACCACCAACTCGGAATTTAAATTATTAATCTAACGTTGACGAGTGATGCGATTGAGTTAAGAAAAGTTTCTGATCGAGATTATATCCCCTCGATCCACCATTGATTTAATCAACCAGTAGGGTAGTTGCGTTGACGATAATGAACGGAGCGGCAAGCTAATAAGGTTGCAGTCTTCTTTAACAGTGACTGACTGGCAGACTTGCAAGACGTACTAAGATATAGTTTACTGGGATGAGATAAAAATTTGCTCAGAAAAAATAACTATTTTTGTTTATTTGAGAGATGATGATATGGTTTCTCTTTTTATTTTTGTTATTAATTAAGAGTCGTTTGTATGTGTGAAAGAGAAGGAAGCGTAAACAAGAAACAAATGCATCATCAACTCTCACTTTAAAGTACTGCATCAACATAAAGCTGACGAGTGATTCAACGGAGATGGAAAATCATATCATCTCCCCGGCCAATGTAGCAGTTTGGGTGTTTTGCTCCCATTTCTATTTTGTTTATGTGGCACGAAATTTGACTTAATACGGCCCTATACACGTCAAGGATCAAGACTTACACCTACTGCTACTGCTCCTAGTCGTCACCTACATTAATCAATGGAAGTGGAGTCTTGTAAGCAATGCAAGTTCATGCGTGAGGTAATACTGATGTTACATGTTTGAAAAACAAAGCTCAAGCCTGCCACATAAGTACCTCCCACTGCTCTGTTCCTTTCACATTTTCTCTTTCAAAGAGAGAAGAAAAGCTTCCAGAGTTTGGCATGTTTTGTAGAATAATGCCATAGTTAGTTGGACTAAGTTTTGTACTCTAATGTCGAGCACTCGAGCTAACTATCAGCTCTACCTGCACCATAATTAATAATTTCTTTTTTCTCCTATTATTGGAAATATAGTTGATCCGTAAATATATATTCTAATGTCACTTCGTACCTTAATAATTATTAGTACATGCACTTTTTAATAATCAATATATTAATTACCTTTTGATGATTCAGCGTCATGAAGCCTAATTAAAGGGCCAGAATTAAACGTATATGTAATGGCAAAATTAGTTATAATTAACTAAGCTGTGATTAATTATCCATATATGCGTTCTTCCTGATGTTGAAGCTTGTGCAGCAGCGGGTGCTCTATTCGAGTCCCAATCTCTCGAGAATCTTATCGTTGGTAAGGACGCAACATGTGGCACGTACGCCGCCCAACCTCAATGACAAAGCGATCATGACAAGAAGACGGGAGGAAATAACAACAAGGCTCCTATCGATAATCGACCGATCGATCGATCAGTCGCTCGATCTCCCTTTCACATAGCCAGAGGACACATTGTGCCCCATCAGTCCTTGGGAGATTCAGACGCCACAGTAGTCCTGAAAAGAAGAAAGAAACGTCGCCGTCGGCCGTCGCCGCCCGCCGTGAGTCGCCGGGCGACCTTCCGCAGGCGGGCCGGGGCGGGGCGGGCCAATCAAGGATCAACGACGGCCGCCATCTTGACGACGTGTCAAATGGATGCTGTCCCTTCGTTCCCGTCCACCGCCTCTCCAAGTACAATATTTTGCTTGCACTACACATGGATGCAGACGGCGCCATGGCCATTGGTGACACGGAAGCCTTATCCTTTTTGTTCGACTGTGGTGTGATGATGAGGTCGTGGATGCTGATCGAATCATCAGCTGTGTGCTCATCAACTGTGTGTCCGTCTGACCGTGTCCACGTCAGCCAATAAACATAACTAAAACGATTTAATTGCCCGGACGGAATGTATAGGTGCATTGCTGCATGGTTGTTGCCATGTATAGGTGGCAGCACAGGTAGGTCATAGGTGCATAAAGCATATGAACCATGGGGAAATGCAGTTCCACATGCCCTAGAAAGCACTGCATATGCAGACCAAAAGTTACTGATGAACCGTACCATGGATGCATGCATGCATATATACACAAGCTAGTGATCGACAGCGTGTGTGTGAGGATACGATATACCATGGCGACTCGCTCGTCGATGTCGATCTTTGTGGTAAAAAGTGACGTGGAAATCTTATCACTCTATCTCGCCGAAACGATCGGCCGGGGGCGCTTCAAGTTGTTTTTGTGGCTTATCCGATACATATGGGATCGGATCGGATCCTCTGCGGCCGCCGATCCTTAGCGCTAGGGCTACTAGCTAGCTCGGAAGCGTACGTACGTGCGGCGTGCATCAACGGCCGATGGAGATGGCGAGAAGAATTCCCGGAACTCTGTGGCTCTCGATCAACCGCCTGAAAATGAACGGTGTGGTGATAGGATGACAAGACTACTGGGAAAAGATTCTGGGAAGAGGAAACACGGAAGCTCCGGCCGGTCGGCCAAGCTGATCAAATCCGAGATCAGGGCGAATTGGAGCAAGTTGATATTACCCGTCATCCCTCTGTGTCTACCCTCATTTAGCATTTTGGCTAGCCGCCGTCCAGACCTGCCGGCCGGCCGGCTGCTTCTTTCGACAAATATCCGACGACGGACTGATGACCCGTCGTCGAGCTTAGCCCACTGGACTATAACTCCTGCACTTATCAGGTAAGAGCGGTGGGTCCGGGATATAATCATGTAAACCGGCCCTCTCGATCAACTGTGACATTCTTTTGCCTCCACCACCACTCGATTCCTGATTAATTTTATTTGCTCGCCGCTTTGCTTTTTCTCTTCTTCCCATCCAATTGTGCGTTCTTTTTGGGCCTCTTGTATTTTTTAATAATATAAAAGAGCAATGTGCTGTGGGGCCTTGTGTATTTTCGTGGCTCTCTAAGAAGGAGAGGCCCCTGCCCGCAAAAAAAAAAAAAAAAAAAAAGAGAGAGAGAGAGAGGCCCCTATGCTTTTTATACCTTTTTTTCATCATTGAATAAATGAAATTCAGTTTCTGCAGTTAAGAGAGTCTTGCTGCCTAGCTGTATGAATGGATCTTCAGGAACATGCATGCCCTATGTTTTATGACCTCCACAAATTTGTTTTCCAATATAACCGAGTACGGAGTATCGTAGAAAATAGCTACTCTGCCGAAAATCGTCATCTGTTTGGAGAAAATGTGCTGAAATTAGAAAATGGCAGGCGGGCAACAATGACTTGGTAATCTTCTAATAAACAGACAAAAGCAAGAGGACATGCATGGAAACGAAAGCCGCAGCAGCAAATTGCTGATATTTTTGTAGAATACAATCACAGTCCAACAATGCAAGAAGATAACCACTTGGTCACGGAGCCGCCGGAGAGTAAAGCGTGAGGGGAATTTCCAGCAAGCCATCGTCGTTACCAGTCGCTACTAGACCGCTGTGTAACGTAGCTATCTCTGCGGAAAGGACATTGGCATGTCATCGCGTCCACATAAGCAAGATAATGATAAACTTATTAAGGACGACCTTTCAAGTATACTAGGCTCTGCTGACCCCTTGTAAACCTTTCAAATTTATTTCAATCCCCGGCCTTTTTTTGTTTTCAATAACTCCCCGGCCTGCTTGAGATAGACAACAAGAGCAGGCTCGCACAAATTAAATGCTCTAAGATTTAAATACAGAATGGTGCTCATTTTTTTCCTTAAAAAAGAGCCCATTTAGGATGCCAAATTGTTCAAGTAATTTGCTACAATTTCCAAATTCTGACGAGCGCTGCAGATGTCGTTGCAATCTGAAACCAGTTCGTACTTTTTTCTCGAGGACATGCTCGCATATCTTTTCATCATTTAAGAAGAAAATAGACCACATTTCCACAAGTGACGGAGTATGACTGACAGCCATTCGAAAACCTGGGAAAATGGCTCCACAGTGCATGTGCCGATTTATTTAAGCTGCGAAAGGGACTCTCGCCGCCGCTGGATCATACGGATGGAACCAACACGTAGGCAGCAGGCCGTGCACACGCATATCCGGAAGAACAGGAGCCACCGGGCACTATGCCACTAGCCCACAACGGTGACAGCACACGTTGCCCTCTCGCGGCCACATAAGCAGAAAAAATTGTGGATAGGGCGGAACTTTCCAGGTGGCCCATGCGTCTGACTCGGCAGGCTCCCATCCATCCAGGCCGCCCCGGATAGGACAAAGGATGACTTGGTATCCACATAGGCAAAAAGCGCAGGGATAACCAACTCCAAGCATGCAATTGCTGCGTGCACCATGTGTGTCTGTGTCTGTGTTGGTTGGTTGCATGTATACATGTGGGCAGACATCATGGTTCCATCAGAAACAGAGTCTGTGTCTACTAGGAATCCTATTTGCGCGCCCCATTAGCAGGCCCCATTTGTGTCGAGGCATCATAGATCCCATAGACAATCTTGGCTACAAGCTACTTGTCTCTCGTCTCAATTGATTTGTTGCATAAAAAGTTCCATCTTTTGAATAACACATATTGACTATCAAAGAAATTTTGGAATTGGCTTTCATTAGGCTCATTTAGCTCTATGATCATTGTAACTGTATAAATTAAAACGCATACCTAAAACCATCATTACACCAGTTTGCATTGACATGTCAAAAAGGAGAGGCGGCTGCTACTGCTACTATAAGCCCGGCTTTGAATAAATGAATTTAAAACGAGTAATAGGAAGCTACTATGTACTATACATGCTAATTGTACCAGTGCCTCCAGAATCCTAGATGCATCGACAGGGGTCCTTGTATATCGGAATCGAATAACCCATTATCAAAACGATGTAATTGTATCACATATATTAGATAATTAATTAATTATTATGCTTGTATATACATGTACAACAGTGTATGGATCAGCTAGCTGCTATTGGTGTGAACTAATTTGGTACACCTAATTTTATCTCTTCATTAGTAGTTATACTAGAAAGCAGTTGCATAACGGGACTCCACTGAAAGCAACACCAGGTGCCTTCCTATCCACAGATCAGGTCATCAGCAATACAAATTTTTTAACGGTTGGATGCGGGAGCAAGCCAGTTCATTGTTCATCAGGGTTTCTACTATTACAAGTTTAATTATCTGCCTTCGTGAATACATGTAATTCTACAACTACTTAAAAAAATAGGCTACATATGAATATATAGCTGATGATAACTCAAATTAAAACAATCAATCTCCTACGTAAAACCATGCACCAACTCTAGTGGAACTAGTCTTCTGAAAAAGGTGTATGGGCATACCAGAGTCCATGGAACACCTAATATGCCATTAAAGTGGTGCAAGTAATTCTTGGTTCATAATAGATAATTTATTAGGTACACCAAAAACACTAGTTTTATTTGTCATCATCTAATTAAAAGTAAATTTCTCACAGCAGATTTATGGAACCTATATATAGTTTAAGTTGAAGTTAGGAAACTACTATTGTTCATTGACAAACATATGAGCAAAAAAAAGGGTAGATGCCACAGCTGACACCGGTTAAACTCTTAGCTTTATATATTTGATCGTGATTGTGCGTGAAAATATCTGGATGACCTCATACGGAAAGATATGCGCA
Source organism: Urochloa ruziziensis (assembly GCA_015476505.1). Classification (NCBI taxonomy): domain Eukaryota; kingdom Viridiplantae; phylum Streptophyta; class Magnoliopsida; order Poales; family Poaceae; genus Urochloa; species Urochloa ruziziensis. The sequence goes on along the minus strand of CM027121.1, from coordinate 30,781,005 downwards.
ATAACACTTGTGTCAAAATCTAAGGTTTCCCATGTAAAGAAGTCATATATATAGGTAAGTCATGTCAACTTCCATAACTTAGAAAAATGTCGTAAAAAGCCCGACACGGCGAATGTTTTCCCTGAGTAAGACGTGCACACGCTCGCCACCCAAGTTACGTCGGTCGCACCGATTCGGCGCGCCGCATCCTCTCGCACCTCGTATGTCGTTTGACCTAAAAACTTCCCTTTCGTCGAACATCATGGTGACCAAAAATTTTAAACCCGATTTTCAAAAGATGTTTGGTATGATGAGAAACTCCCTAGTCACAAGTCACAACAACCTAGTGTACCGGATAACCTCTTTGCTACCAGACACTGTGGGACTCGTGACGGCAGCAAACGGCTCGCGTCAATTGGAATAGGCTAAATTAATGTTGGCTGCCGATGGAGAGACGCCGGGCGGGGCCAAACGCAAAATTTCAGGTGGATTGGACCGAACGAACCCTGTCCGCCTCTCGGGCTCCGATCCTCGGCATCTATATAAGGAGCCCTGCGGCCACCGGTTGTTTCAGCAAGGAAACAAGCTTTCAGCTAGCACAAAGAGAAAGAGTCTTCAGCTTTGTTGGAGAGACGTGTTAGCATAGCCACGAAAGACAGGGAGAGCTGGCTAGGTTGAGAGGTAGAGAGAGAATGGCAAGCAGGCAAGGTGCAGCCTCCATGTTCGCCATGGCATTGATCATCGGGGTCTTTGCATCCATCCCACAAAGTGATTACCTCTCTCTCTCTCTCTCTATCTCTCTCTCTCTCTCTCTCTCTCATGTTGCATGCATCTTGACAAAAAAAAAATGATTGGTTTGGCCTGGGCTTGTTCTTGTTTACGCACGGCATATAGGAGAGTTCATTGTTCCTTCATAGGAAGCATATAGTAAATAAGTTAATTCAGGTTTGGTTAGTAATTTAGTTACGTAGCCGGCCATAGCATGAGCTAAGATAACATAGGAGAGAGAAGTGCACACAACAGAGTCACACATCTCTCTCTCTCATCAACAACGTCATGCAAGGATATAATCCTTTACTTTAGCCGTCAAAACCGCCCGTCCTTTTTGGTGCCCGTCGCTTTCTTGCGGCGTTTATTCCGTATAGCTATAGGTCGTCACAGGGTAAACGGCGTGTGTTTCACTCACCATGGATCACTCGTGCAGCAATGGAACAGTAATTTTGATTTTTTTTTTGCACCAGTCACCTTTCTTAACGAAAATCACGAAACCTAGATTTCGACACTGCCTGCTCATCAATTGTTTATTACTATTTTTTTTCTATTGGCTTGCAAAACTTGTTTTCGTGTGTCTTTGTAGGCAGACAGCATCAAAAATTGAATCTAGCTAGGGCCGGGGGCATTTTTTTACAGCACGGGAACGTAAAGTTTTCTACATAGAAAGATCGACAACAACAATATCTTAAGCATAGATGCGTCTCCTGGGAATCAATATCTTAATCAAAATCACCTTGAAAAGGATGTTTCTGGCCGGCTAGCTAGTATCTAAACCGCAAAAGCTGATGGAGAAATATGGAGGCTAGTAGGCTGCTAGTAGTAAAGTTACTGTTTGTGCCTGCTGGGTCATGTCTCTGCATGCAACTAGCTTGCAAATGAAGCCTGCCTTTGTTCGATCGGTGACCACGCACGTCACTTTAATTAGCTCGCTAGTTGCCTCCTAACCATCTTTCATAAACGATCAGTCACAAAAGTTACCTCGGACTAGTCTCTGTCTCTCCATCTGCTTTCTCTCAGTGTCATGTGCCAATTAACCTAACATTTTTTTTCATTTAGCTAACCCTCACGGCCTCGCCATGCATATGACAACATGAGTGCAAAAAAGCTCTTTGTGCCGACCGCTGTTGACGCTATATCCTAGCCCTACCACTACCACTCAAATTCCTCCTGAGCTACTGCCCGATGATTCGACGAGCATTCGGTGCAACCACTCTGCGCAGCGCGCAATCAACCTGCAGATCGACCAACCCGTCTCGCTCGCCGCCATCCTTTTCATTCCGCTGCCATGCACTTTCTCTACTAGCTAGCTGCTCCACCGGCGGTTCGCCGGCCGGCGTCGCGTCACTTGACGCTTTGTCAACGGCGACGCATGATGCCGCACCGGCCGGCTGGGGTACGGCAGCTGCTCCATTCTTCAAGCTTGCTGATTAGCTAGCAGCTGGTGGTGGTGCAGGACGAGTTAATGCTGCTGGTCTAGTTTGGTTATCCATGACCCAACCCAATTGGGGATTAAAATTAATTAATATAGATTAATAGTAATGATGCATACTATATATATATATGAATAGGGGTTAGCTAGCTCGATCGACGACCAGGTGCAAATCATAAGGTTGCAGCTGGTTGGTCTTGGTCTAGTCAGGATGATGCATTGTCAGCTGCAGTACTACACACCACATCAATCTTTTGGCGAAAGTTGCAGGACTCTACCAAATCGCTGAAAGGGAATATATGTGTGTGTGTGTGCATTCATATAGATATATTTAAGTGTCATAGCAGTTAGATAGATAAGCTGAAAATATGTGAAGAGGCAGGTAATTAGCTTGTAGCACACGTATGTGCGTGAGCGAGAGGTGAGCTAGCTAGGCCGTTGGCCCTGATGGCGGCATGCACGGCTTGGCTAGCTAACGGCTTTGGCGATCCACATCGATCATACGTGGACTATCTAACGGTCGTGGTGCGGACGTTGGACCAAGAGCTTTATCCCCACATCGGCCCCCCCCCCCCCCCCCCCCCCCCCCCCCCCCCTGATATCTTTCTTTCTTGCTTTTTCTTTTCTCTCTCTCTCTCTCTCTCTCAGCTTGTGAGCATATTCCTAATCCTTATAAAGGGGAAACAAAAAGCCCCTGAAGGAAAAGATTATCTAAAATCCATGTCCGGAGGCATGGAGGCTGAAAAAATCAGTCAGAATTCATGGCTTTCAGAGTCTTGACACGATCATGCTGAGTCGTAACAAGACTCGAGGGCTACACCCAATGGGTGCACCTGGAGGTGCACACCATTGATGGATCAAGCTCAAAAAGAGATTCATAATATTTATTTTTGACCCTCGACCAGAATATTCTATTCTACTCAAGGCTCGGGGGCTACACCCAATGGGTGCACCTGGAGGTGCACACCATTGAAAATCAAGATACAGATGGTTAAGAGTTGAAGACCTTTGGCCAATTTCATACTAAAATTGCCCAAAGCCCGGGGACTAAGTGTATTCACTTCGCTGTCGCGTCGTGAAAAGAGCACTCCTTCCCCTCAATTTGACTGTAATTATTTTCAGGAACGTCCGAGTAGGCACTTGAATCTTCCTTGAAACCACTCGGATCTTCCCTGAAACCACTCGAATCTTCCCTGAAACCACTCGGATCTTCTTCGAAACCACTCGGATGAGGTCTTAGACAACTTGGAGCACTCGAATCATGCAAGAAAAGATGGGACAATTACAGCCAACGATCGGCCAAGAAGTGCTCGGGGGCTACTGTGGGGGATATAGTACCCGGGTGCCTCATGAGTAAGCTTGGCAGCCTACTAAAAGGGGGCGGCCCACCTCATCGTTCTGGACCTGAGGACGTGCGGGACAAGTCGGCGCACGTAGGAAGGATCTGGAAAGAGAAGTCCTAGTTGGAATAGGAATTATTGTAAAGAAGGAAAGGATTCTTAGAGATAGGATCGGAGACAAACCGACTTGTAACCCTGCCCCCCGATATATAAGGCGGGCAGGGACCCCCTCCAAAAACATCTAAGCAACTACACCACAATCCAACTCACAATCTACGCAATACAACACCCCAAAACAGGACGTAGGGTATTACGTCGAGTCGACGGCCCGAACCTGTATAAACCCTTGTGTCTGTCCATCCTAACCATCTTGCTTCCGATCTTTGCGATCTTCCCTACATTACAAATCACTTCCGTGGGCTACCCCGTGGAAGACTGCCGGAGATAATATCACCGACAGACGAGCACCACGAGACTTGGCTCCTAATCTCTACAGACTCGCATGGAGAAAGAATATGACAGTTAGAGATGATTTGGAAAATGACAAATGGACCAGAGGGTTATGGAGATGTCTACAGTGACACAAATGGCAGAATTGGTAACATTATGGACCTTTGTTGATGAAGTGCAACTTGTAGACAGAGTTGACGAAATTAGTTGGACACAATCAGCCGAAGGGATTTACACATCAAAATCAGCCTACAATGCTCAGCTAGCTGGATCATACTGCACCTTCGATGCAAAATCAGTCTGGACTGCAAAAACTGAAGGAAAACATAGGTTTTTCGCTTGGCTACTCATCCAAAGGAAGCTCCTCACTGCTGACAAGCTAATAATTAGACATTGGCCATGCAATCCGATATGTGTGATGTGTGATCAGACCCTGGAGGACGCTGACCACCTATGTCTGCATTGCGTTTTTGCACAACAAGTATGGCTGTTGGTTGCCCAATGGACTGCTGGGTTGATCCAAGCTCCTGACCGAACTGTGGGCATGGAGAGCTGGTGGAATGGTTCACTAATAGGATTGTCCAAGAACATCAAGAGAGACAAAGCTACTGTTATGATATATACAACTTGGAATATTTGGAAAGAGCGTAACCGAAGAATTTTTGAAGGAACCGCAGCGACGCCGCCAAGAATTCTTGCCTTAATCAAGGAAGAAATGAAGCTAAGGACCATCGCGATGAATGAGTCTCCATCTGTTGTGTGGCAGAACCACCTCAAATTATGTCAGCTCAAGTGCATTGTCCCTTAGCTAATGCAAGCAGTACAGCACACTCGCACTTCAACTGACATAACCGTGTAGTTGCTGTCGGGTAACTCCCGATTACACCACTGATCACATTGTCGAAACCAATACGAGGCAAGTCTCACTCCACAATGAGCACAGATGATTAACGAGTCACAAAATTTACAACACAGTACACGTAGATTTAATTTACAAAACAGGACATGATAAAAAGTTATTACAACACAGAGTTTTTAAAGCACAACGGAAGTTTAAAACATCTTGAGTCTACGACGATAACATAACATAATAATGCACAGGTAGCCCAGCTGGCATTATCACTCCCTCGGCTCCACACCCTGCGAAGCCGGAACAAACTGCAACTGAAAACCTTCAGGCACACCAAACGGGAAGGCTTCAGCGACCTGCTCTGCTAAGCTAGACTCAGACTCTGAAAAAGGGTTAACACAAGCAGGTTGAGTAATTTAATACTCAGCAAGACTTAACCGACTTTAAGATTACTAAGGCCCCTAGTATGCAAGGCTTTTGGCTGGGTTTTTATTTTGCCAAAAAGAGCAACTAAATAGATCCTTGTTTTCAAATTTTAGCATCCAAGTTTTAGTTGATCTATTTGATCTATGTTAGCATTTATAAAACTTTTGCAAAGAGAGCAAGAACTTGATTATAATTCATACAGCATATGACCATCAACAATATTCAAGTTCTTAACTAGCGATGCTGCCCAGTGATCAAGAGCTCAATACCGTGAGTACGGTGAATCGATTCGGTTTTATCCCTTGCAAGGTTAACCTACCCACACGGCACAAACGAGCCCCGTCGAGCCGCTCATGCCAGTCGTTCCTTCAGCCAACACTAAATACTTGACCTACCCTGCGACCCTCAAGTACCAGTCCCCACCGATACCAACGACGGGTCAGCCATGAGTTACTCTAACCGGTACATGAATAGGAAGTCAGGCGTAGTTCAACATACCAGTGCGAGCTAAAGTACATAAGTTACCAGTTTCAACTACCTCTTACTCCCAGCATGTGAGGTAGTATAGTTCAATCTTGATCCCAAAGCCAACAACGAACGGGCCTTAAATGACACAGGCGGAGCTACACCATTCCATTCCTTTCCCTACCAACACTCTTCGCCCGGTCTAAACTTTTCCAACTTAACTGACATGTGAACAAAACTTGCTGAAAGTAACCAACTTAGCTTCTCGCGAGTAACAGACAATTACTCGACTTCTACCGCTTAACCAGCCTAGCAATTCTATCGACCTACACATACTAGTAACAACTCTGGGTTTTCTAAGGATCATGCAACTAGGTTTTCAGTCAACTCCTATGAAAACTTAAATGCATAACTTAAAGACTTTGCAAAGTAAATAAATATTGGGCGGCTGCGTTAAAAAGGTTGGATGCAGTCCGGTGCTTGCCTTCGCTGGCCTTGGGCCCTTCCGAGTCTTGGCTCGGGTCTTGTTCAGTTTCAACAACAACAACCTCAGGCTCTGGCTGCTCGGCTTCGGACTCAGGCACCAGGTTATAAACCCCGTCAGCTAGCACGTTCTCTACATGAAGATGCACATGTGTGAGCTTAGAACAATAATTGGAAAAGATACAAAAACTTAAATGCAGCAATTCAATTATACAGCTTAAGTACAAACACAGATATGCACATAAAATCACATTACATGTTGCTAAAACCATTTTTAGTGTTTTTATAGAGTAAGTGCATATCTCTTTTAAGCAAGATTAACTTATTACTAAGTAAGAAAGATTACAACAGATTCAAACTTAACTGAAATCACCAAAACTATTTAGAAAACATTTTATTAACATAAAGATATATATAAAACCATTTAAACACATAAAGAAAGGGTTATTTAGCAACTAATAAAACAAACAAGCCTACACAGGTTATCTATCAGCACAAAAACTTCTCTGAGAAACTTTTAACTCAAGATTACCATTGAAATGTTTCCAACATTTTATTCGAACAGAAACTAATTATTTTGAAAAAGACAAAAAGCTAGAAATCTACCAAAACAACAAACAGCAACAAGATTATGCACAAAAATGCAAAACTTCACAAAAAAACTAACTAAACAAACACACAGATTTACCATGATTTATTGAGCTCAAAAACAGTTTCACAAGTATTATTAACAGCACAAATAATCTAAATATGGAGAAAAAGCTTAACTTAAACTACACAGACAGAATGCAACCCAAAAATTTACTGTGCTCACAAAAACACATTTTAAAGCTACTGTGATTTTCTAAAAATTTTTGGACATGCAGAACTATTTATTTTGACAGAAAGCTAATAAACTAACTAAAACTTCTACACAGAAAACAGCATCTTAACAACATGATTTTATATTTTTCTGTTGTAACCAAAGATGCAACAAGTTCAACAAAATTGGTTTCACAATTTTCCCACTTTCCTATGATTTACTATGCATTAAACAAGAAATACATGCATGCTGAAATTAAAAGAAAAGAAAACCCGAAAACACTTTTGCACTTAGACCCCTGGATCTAAAAGATCTATTACCAACCAGTCCTTTCTTCACAGATTAGCCCCTAGATTTTCCAGAAAACCCCCTCGATCTTTACCACCTTAACACTTAAATCCAACAATCTTTCACATAACCCTCTGGAAATATCCGTCCTTCTAATTGAACACCCTTGGCCCTTCTCCGCCGCGCACAGCGCGCCGCCGCGTGTTTGACCGGCGTGAACTCGCCGGAGAAGAGGCCGGAGACGCGCCGGAGATGACCCACAGCCTCAGGACTCCAAGCCGCACCACCTAGGCATGAAAAACCCAAGTATTAGAAGCGGGATGGTACATGTCCACGGCCGGCGGCGGGTAACCGAGAAGATGGCCGACGCTAAAGCTCACCAACGCTTCGGAGTTCACGATGAGATGGCGCACGGCTTCAGGGAGTCAAGGAGTATCCATTTGGGTGCTTAGAGGAGGCGGAGAAGGTTGGAAAGGCTAAGCTCAACGGTGAGGTGAGGTGACGGCAAAGGCGGCCGGAATTTTGGCCGGCGACGGCTCTGGAGGCGGAGAAAGACGGAGCGGAGTGGACGAGGATGACGAGGACGATGAGGAGAGTTACTGAGGCAGTGAAATTGGACAATGACGGCTTAATCCGCGGTGAATCCGCGTGTCCATCACGGGTGGCTTACAGCGCGGTCAAGTTTCACCGCTGAAGCGGTGTTGCCGGCCGAGCTCGCCACCGGGGCAGTCCGCATGGCATGGGGCGCGACTTGGCGATGCAAAGCGACGGCGCGTGGCAAGGACCAGCCGAGCACGGCGCGTGGCAAGGGCGACGCCAGCGCACGGCCCTGGGTCGACCGCTCGCCCGTGCCAAGACTGAAGGTCTGAATCGATCAATTCGATTCAGACGCAACAGTAACCGCCGGAAGCACCCCAAAGATTTGATTCAAACTCGAAATTTCATGTAGAAACTTTCCAAAACTCCAATACAAAAGTTGTAGATGGTACTAAGGGGGACAACTTTTGTTAAAGTCATATGGTTCAAAAAGATTTGGTTTGAGAGGAAAACTTGATCAAACTTCGGCCAAAATCTCGAACTCAGAAAATTTCTAAGTCCCAGAACTGAATTGAATTTAGCTGAATTTGAGCATGGAAAAGAAATAGATAGAGTTTGAAATCCTGGAGTTGTTCATGGTTTTTGAAGAGTTCAAACTACCAGCTTTCAAACAATGAACTTGATTTGGTTTGGATAGATTGAAAAAAATAAAAGATATAGAGTCCCAAAGTTGGCTAATGACTGCTGTTAGGATTTGGACTTAGCCAATTTCAGAAGTGCTGAAATCAGCAGTTTGACCAATATTTGACCAAGAGTTTGAGCAAGTAAAAGATGTTTTTGCTCAAAACCAAAACTTCTAGCTGAAAGTAGATAGTTCACTAATGAGTTTTCAAATTGGCCAAAAGCCACTTGTTTAAACATTTCTAATTTTAAACAAGCCCCCAAAAGGGTTAAAAGGAAAAGGTTTGACCTAACCAAATTTGAATTCAAAGGAGTTTAAAAACGAAATTTGACTTTTGGGAGTCCATTCAAACATGATACTCAGTTCAAAAACATGATGAGCACCACAAACTTTATACAATAAGTAGATGTGCATGATAAATTTTTCAAAAGTGACACGGGGTGTCACATGTTGTTTAAATGCATACGACACTAGAGTTGAGTATGAGTTATTCAGTTTTATGTAATAACAGCCATTGTAAAAACCGAATTTCTTCCTCTACTTATATGACATAGCAGTGCTCCTGCTTTCTTTTCAAAAAACAAATATTGCACTTGTGTAGAGATTACCTCGAGATCCATAGGAACTATCATTTGATGAAATATCATAAACTTTTATGTTACTTTTAAATAGATAAGAAAAAACCAATAAGATATATGTCTAATGAATAGAAAATATGCACCAAGTTGACTGAACAGTTAGAATAATCCGTAATTCAAGATGATATGCACCACATAAGAGAGAAACTACAATTAATGCATCTTAGTGGGGGTGTTAATGCATCTTAGTGGAAAGTGATAATGTGGCTTCATGAGAGTTGAGAGAAATTTTGAGTGGATATTACTTGTATAAGTTATATAGATTTGTCAGCTCAATTTTCGGAGGTACTTATAAAGGTAGAATTGCGTGCGTATGTTTATAGGATTGAGCGTGCGTGTGTGTTTACGAGCGTATGTGTTTTGTGGTTCGGAAAAAAGAGTCAGACTTGACTAAAGTACTCTCCTCCATCACTCCTAGTTTTCTAGAGTACGTTTGGGACTCTAAACATTTAGTCCCCAAAACTGAAATGATTCCGGCCCGGGACCGATTTGTATGTTCGTTCGGGTAGCCCACCTTCAAAAATACTAAGGCCCGTTGCATCCCTGCTGCCTGTGCCCGCCCGCTTCCCCCTCCCGCCCAACTCGTGATCATGCAGCCCAAATGATTAAAAAGTTAAGGAAGCCCAAGTCCGTTAGTATTGCTACTGGGATGATAAGAGCAACTCCAGCCCAGCCTTCGAATGAGTCTCTATCTTTATTTTAGTTCTTTAAGTGGAAAAAACAACTTCAACCAGATCTCTAAATAGGCTATCATTTTGTAGAGGCTTCTAAAATTTGGTCTACAACCCCTACAAATGGAGGTCCTCTAAATAGGTTGGAGTATGAAGAGAATTTCAAGCCCTAAAACTTTTTAGGCCCACCAAAAATACGAAATAGGAGTTCATATTTAGTCATTGGGCTGGAGTCGCTCTAAGTAAATTTATGGGCGTCCTTCGTTGATGTTGGGGGGGGGGGGGGGGGGGGGGGGGAACGACCCTGATGTGCGTACCACTGTCAGGGGAACGTACTACAGGCGAAGTCGGCAGGTTCGATGAGAGCATGGTTAGTGGTTTCGCCAGCAGGCCGGCTGGGAGAATCACCGAGTCACGCGCAGCAGTGATGGACCCCACCAAGATTTATTGCTAAACTGTGATGTGGATGGATCAGATTGGGGGAGAGCTCTCTTCGCCCGCTTCTGCTAGCGTGTGGCGAAACGGCCACAACACTCTCTCTCCTATTTTCTCTCACCTTCCAATAGGATTTCGCCAGCTTCTCAACCTCTATAATACTTCTGAGGCGTGAGCCGGCGGCGACAAGAGGCCAAGAGCGTGTGGTTGTGGGACGCACTCTTCGGATCGGATTACGAGGCGGGCGAGCTAGATGAACACCACGCTGGGAGTGGGAAGGTTGATCTTGATTTGGGACCCCGAAATCGCTGTTTGTTATCAAGCCAGAACGGAGTGTGCGCAGCCGACAGCAGCCCAAGTTGGCGCATGCCGAAAAACCCCCTCGATCGGCATGTGTTTGTCATGTTTCATGTGTTTAGTGTTTCTTTTTAACTATTTCTATTCATTTGAGTTAATAAAACTGCTGCCACAGATGCAACATTAAGGGCAAGTACAACCGTGTCTACGGCTGCTGTCTGTTCGGCACAAATAGACAGCTTGAACAGACAGCTTGTACAACCGTGCAGACAACTGTTGTCTATTCAGGGTGTTTAATGCATCCTTTGACACACAAACCATGATGATCTAGTGCATACTTGATCTTTATAGCCATTTTGTTGCATACATGAGGCAATGCACAGTACACTCAAACATTCCACATAATTTAATTATTGGACAGTTTAATAAAAAATACCCAACAATTCGGGAATGACAATTAGGGTTCATGATTTAATCATTGGACATGGTTAAACACCTTTATATGAAGAAAAGGAAACAAATAGAAAAGAGAATAAGCTTTTTCCTAAAGTCATTAAACTGTCATTTTTGGCCAACTTCGAGGGCAAATAGTGAGAATTGTTTTTGCAGCAATGCTAGTGTGTAAGTAGTAAAATGGAATCCTTTATGTATGGAGAACACATTTGAGCCGAAGGTAAGGTCAGAAACCTTGATTTGGACACTCAAATTTGAATTCAAAGATGGCCGGTTGCACTGCAATAAGGGTTACTGACGAAGGGTCATGTTCAGAGCACTTAGAAAAATTTAAGTCTGGAAAACAGCATTGAAGGGTCATGTTCAGAGCATGGTTTCTCCAAATTTTGCGTATGTAATGTACATCTTATTCATGCAAAATGGAATCTTGGGTAATTGGTCTGTCACCATGCCAAATCTTAATGAAACAAACAAGGTTTGCTATTTATTTGGGGCTACCCAATATCGATCAGTGGCACTTCTGAATTTTGTTGAACACTGACAGACAAATTTGGAGCTCGAGTTTTTCCCTCAATCTTCAGAACCCGATTGTTATTGATGTGTTGATCCTTTGGTCAAGCAACTTATACAAGATTTGGAAGTCTATATACCAGCTTGTAATTTGGTTTTTCGTTCAAGGAAGGTTTATGTTTGGATTTGAGAGGAATCAAGAAGGGTGGAGGCGGTCTGGATGACATCAACGAGTCAGAGCTCCGGTGCCAGTGCCTCGCCGTCGCCCCGGCTGCCGTCGAGCCGTCCCGGCTCGATTCCTCCCACCAGCACCGCCACAACCACCACCCAAACCACCCCAGGCCATCCAGCCCCGACGACCTCCGCCCAAACGCCGCCGCGGAGCCTCCCCTGTTCCGCCACACATGAACTCGCAGACGCGCCGAGCAGAGGAACGGGAGGAGAGTACCTGCGGGCTGCGACCGTGCGCACCGGATCCGCGCCACCGCCGTCTCCCCACAGCACTTCATACAACGCGTGCCGAAACGTCGATCAGGCCTTGGAGCACGCGCTCGGGTCGTTGCCGAACGAGACGACGACCGAGCGTTGATGACCGTCGCGTGGGGGGGTTTCTGTCAAATTCCTTTGCATGTCTACGGCAAAAAACGGCCGTTGTACGTGCCCTAAGCATCTAGCAAAGTAGCAGGTACGTGCTCTGCCCTTTCATCACAGTAGAAGCAAAGAAGTGCATATTTACAAATGGCGATGATGTTCAGGTAAAAAGAACAGAAAAGAGAAGAGAAAGAAAACGGTTAACTCAGTCTAGTGCAGTTTTAGAGTCGCCGTGTGCCCTTCCGAACCTCTGCGGTGTGCAGAGCATCGGCAAGATAGATAGGTGATTAGGTGTAATCCGGGTCGATCGTTGGGTTTACAACTTACAAGTATGTGTATCTGCACAATGCTAAGTGAGACGACGGAGTCTGATTGGATCATAGGTAACTGCGGCTATTGCGAGCAAACTCTACAGGCTGTTTTGCCTGCATGCGGCAACTTGGGCTGCCTGCTGTCGGCTGCGCAGAATGCCAAATCAGGCAGAGCCGGAACAGAGGAAGGCAGGAAGCGCTCCATGTTGGGTATTTGGGCCTAGGCATCAGCTCGCGAAGCAGCCTTGGAGATGTGCTCAAGAGCACGGGAGGCCCAAGCCTTTTGCTTACTCCAGTGATGATTAGACGACATCTGTCATCACACACACACACACACACAAGTTTGGTCTTGTTGAAATCAGACACGCCAGCCGCGCTACTAGCTTGCCCACCTGTCCTCAAAAGGCTACGGGCCCCGTGTATGGAAGGTTCCAAGAAAGATTTATAATATTACTACTACACATGGCCCTGCATTGGAGCCTTGCATTTGGCTAGGCCAAGCTAAAGCCAATCCGATTTTGGCATAGCTGATTGGAAGTTTACAGGCAATTCTGGCGTGTTATTCCAATAGCTACTGCTCCTGGGTCACAAACAGTGTCCTGGTAACTCACCTGTACTAGCTCAGCTCTCACCGGTCGACACGGCGTCGAAAACGACCGCACATGCCGTGTTGCACTCGAGCTGCATCATCACGGTCATTGTTTACCTGTCGTGGATGCACGCATCCATGTGCAGGAGCCCGTGAGATGAGCTCAGCCAGGTGTTTTTTTTTAACATTCACCGCTCAGCGTCAGTGTACCTACCTGATCGGCAACGACGACCTGCTGGTTATTACTCTAAATAAATATCTAATCGGTACTTAGTAAGCTGCTGTAAGCAGTCAAACCACGGGGAAGGCGTGGTGCTTTGACTGACAGTTCCCTACTTTCCCTGCTTGTTGCTGCCTCGCTGCTTCTGCACTTCTGCCGTTGGCTACTAGGCGTCTAGCTTTCCAATCGAAGCCAAAATACTAGCAAGTACGCAAGACGGCAAGACACAGTGCTGTGCCAGCGTCAGCCCAGCAGTCGCACTCGCGCGCACGAGGTGCGTGGCTGCCGATGATGCGTGGTCAGCTTGGCCACGGCATCGTCGCTCGATCCGACACGGTTGCTACGAGGATCACTCATTCACTCGTAGGCCGTGGCATCCCTTTCACGGCTGCTGTAGCACACCTGCTGCACCTTCCTGCTGGTTAGGTACACAGCGGGGCGGGGTCAGAACGGGCACGCCATCCTTGGGTTGGGCTTCAAAAAGCATACTGACTATAGATATAGCTATTGCCTAATTGGGGTTGGGCACAGATCATGCCTAAATTTACGCACGGTTTCAAGTAACTTTCTGACAAATTGTTAAACAGAAGATGAACACATTAGATCGAGTTATTACTAGAAGTAAATAAAGACGAAACGCAGGAATCACGCCGGCGAAATTGCATCGGTTCCGGCGGCCTGCCCCAGCGCTGCCTGGCGTACCAGTTACCACCAAGCCGGCCAGACGGCCGGGCGAGGCGGCGACGGCGAGGGACGGACGTGGCCGCGCGCAAGACGTAGCTCACAAATCGCAAGCAGGAAAGCACAAGCGCCGCCCTCAATAATTCCAGAGCCCCACCATGCCAAAGTTAGTCAGCTCGAGTGGCGTGCGGCCGCGCACTCGCGATGCAGGCCGGCTGCCGGCCGGGGTCTCTGGCCGAAAGCGCGCGGCGGACGCGCACAAGCAAACGCGCCGTATCAGCCAGCGCGCGCGCGCTAGGATGTGCCGTTAGTTAAAAAAAAATTTGGCCCAGCTCTTGTATATCCCATCGCCCTATATCCTAACTCAAAAGTCCAACCTTGTAAGCAATTCCCTAATACTCACTCCGTTGCAAATCGTAGTTTACTTTGGTTTTGCCCTAAATCAAACTTATCCATCTTTGATCAAGTTTGTATAAAATATAATCACATGTATAATAATGAAGACATATTTTCTATGGTGACAAAAAAAACTAACTTGATGGTGTAGATGCGGACCCCTTTTTTCCTACAAATCTGGTCAAAACTATAGAATAAGTTTCATTTAATTAGGACAAAAATAAAATGAGCTATAGTTCTGACTATGGAACCCCCAAATATTTTATCATCGTACTTCGAGCTCTATGCTTTTATAATGTTTCGTGTGTCTACCTTAAAAGTTTAAGCATTTACTGTATTCATGGCTAGCTAATCCGAATTATATTAATGTGTGATAATAAGTATTGTTAATATCATAATAAGTGACCGCTGAACCCACATTGTTATCATCCCTATATCCGTCTTTTGCATCAATGAGTTTTCTTAGACAATGTATTGTCAATAATTTCGGTTCAAAACTGAAAACCTAAAGACCAAACCAATATATTTGTTGTTAATATAGTTTCGGTTCAAGACTGAAAAAAAAATAATGAATTGAACAAAATATTCCGATCGTTTTTTAGGTTCCAATTTTCTTCTTCTTTGCTATGTAGATTTCTAGTATATATAGCTTCAAAACAGAAAAACTAAACTAAAACCAAACCAAACCGATTGCCAATTAAGCCCTTTGTCCTACTCGCGTGCATTTTCCGAATCAAAGACGACGCTCGCGCGCGCGAGGACCAGCAGCGCGCGCGTGTCATTTCTCCATCAAGTTGGGCAGCTGAAACTAATATTAATTGTATATATTGATATAATGCAATTAGCATCAGACGGTCGTGATCGAAGTACCTAACATAACGACCCGTACGTCTAAAATATATTGGAAGCGTGTACATGGCGTGTCCGAAGCACCCTTCTAGGTAGCTCGTGAATCTCCCGTCATGCGCATATGACGCTGACCGACCTAATACTGGCCTTCCTTGTGGCGCAGCGCAGATGGGCGACGACGACTAATGGCTGGCGTGGACATGAGCTGATAACGAGCCGCTCTGTGACACGGGCGGCAGTTGGACGACCTGGCGTTTGCTCGGTGTACCAGCGCCTGCGTGCGTGCATGCGCACTCCACTTCTCGCATCTTCCTCCTCTTGCTTATGTTATGGGCGGCGTAAGGGACAAGCAAAGCACGCGCGTGGATTAGCTTAATTAGGACACATAATATATATATACGGAGTATATATATATGTCATCACACATTCACACGTACACCATCATCATATTGGATTATTACGCCACGAGTCCTACATACACACAGGCCGGGCTTATTAATAATGTCCAACTCTGTTTGATCGGCGACACTTGGAGCTCGTCCAGCTGACGGCTACCCAATACTGGATGTCGCTAACTTACACGCACAAAAGTGCGGCAAGGCGATCGAAAAGGGTTTGAGCGTTCTCACCCGTGACACACAAACTTGAATTGTGTCCACATCACACCGGATCAATAATCCATCTCCAGGCAAACGATTCATATATCGTAGCTATTAGTAGCTGATCCATCGAGGTGAAAACGGAAGTGATTGATCGACCGGGCCCGTACATATAGCCAGATTCCAGCAAGTACGGTTTTAGTTTGAATGAAGCGAATTTACATAATCAAAATTTTGCGTACTAGGTATTTCAAAGCGTTAGTTCCAGCACTCTTGATTACTTCAGACATTGTTCTCATATCTTGCCTCCTTCCTTAGGGCTTGTTTGGCGGGTCTCCCGGAGCAGTTTTTAGGCAGGAGTTAGGAGCATTCCAAACAATTATTCAAAGACAAGTGACTCCACACAATTCTTCAAAGGGATGTGATTCCTCGCTGAGTCTGTGAAATGGTTATCATCTCAAATGAACTAGGAGGCTGAGAGCTGAAAAACACTATTTTTATTCACTTCTCTCACAAAAATCTATTTATTCATAAGGTTTATTATAGAGGATTACTTTCAGCCACAAATCACTTCTCCCACAAATCATATGTACAGAGATCGATTAGAACTAGGTGGAGCTCTACCGGCTGTTACTACCGGCAGTGAGCCAGTAGTGTCCACTCTACGATGCCATGTACCACTCATGCACCCATCTCTAGGCTGCAGCGAGTAGACGTAGGTAAGATGATGGGCAAGTAAAGCGACAGGTGCAATATGAGCGTGCGAGTTCGATATAATTAAGGGTTTTGCTATCTATATTTTTACTAAGTGAGAACCCCATAAAGTTAACGTAATAGACCAGTTCTGCTGGTGTATAAGTTCGATGGCTATGGCTGATTTTGGTTGTTTCATGGAAAACAGACAGGCAGATGATTCGGCAAAGGCCGTTACATATGCGTGGGTGAAATGCATGATTAGAAAGTGAAAGAGAAGGAACTTAAACAAACCAAATGTACCACCAACTCGGAATTTAAATTATTAATCTAACGTTGACGAGTGATGCGATTGAGCTAAGAAAAGTTTCTGATCGAGATTATATCCCCTCGACCCACCATTGATTTAATCAACCAGTAGGGTAGTTGCGTTGACGATAATGAACGGAGCGGCAAGCTAATAAGGTTGCAGTCTTCTTTAACAGTGACTGACTGGCAGACTTGCAAGACGTACTAAGATATAGTTTACTGGGATAAGATAAAAATTTGCTCAGAAAAAATAACTATTTTGTTTATTTGAGAGATGATGATATGGTTTCTCTTTTTATTTTTGTTATTAATTAAGAGTCGTTTGTATGTGTGAAAGAGAAGGAAGCGTAAACAAGAAACAAATGCATCATCAACTCTCACTTTAAAGTACTGCATCAACATAAAGCTGACGAGTGATTCAACGGAGATGGAAAATCATATCATCTCCCCGGCCAATGTAGCAGTTTGGGTGTTTTGCTCCCATTTCTATTTTGTTTATGTGGCACGAAATTTGACTTAATACGGCCCTATACACGTCAAGGATCAAGACTTACACCTACTGCTACTGCTCCTAGTCGTCACCTACATTAATCAATGGAAGTGGAGTCTTGTAAGCAATGCAAGTTCATGCGTGAGGTAATACTGATGTTACATGTTTGAAAAACAAAGCTCAAGCCTGCCACATAAGTACCTCCCACTGCTCTGTTCCTTTCACATTTTCTCTTTCAAAGAGAGAAGAAAAGCTTCCAGAGTTTGGCATGCTTTGTAGAATAATGCCATAGTTCGTTGGACTAAGTTTTGTACTCTAATGTCGAGCACTCGAGCTAACTATCAGCTCTACCTGCACCATAATTAATTATTTCTTTTTCTCCTATTATTGGAAATATAGTTGATCCGGAATATATATTCTAATGTCACTTCGTACCTTAATAATTATTAGTACATGCACTTTTTAATAATCAATATATTAATTACCTTTTGATGATTCAGCGTCATGAGGCCTAATTAAAGGGCCAGAATTAAACGTATATGTAATGGCAAAATTAGTTATAATTAACTAAGCTGTGATTAATTATCCATATATGCGTTCTTCCTGATGTTGAAGCTTGTGCAGCAGCGGGTGCTCTATTCGAGTCCCAATCTCTCGAGAATCTTATCGTTGGTAAGGACGCAACATGTGGCACGTACGCCGCCCAACCTCAATGACAAAGCGATCATGACAAGAAGACGGGAGGAAATAACAACAAGGCTCCTATCGATAATCGACCGATCGATCGATCAGTCGCTCGATCTCCCTTTCACATAGCCAGAGGACACACTGTGCCCCATCAGTCCTTGGGAGATTCAGACGCCACAGTAGTCCTGAAAAGAAGAAAGAAACGTCGCCGTCGGCCGTCGCCGCCCGCCGTGAGTCGCCGGGCGACCTTCCGCAGGCGGGCCGGGCCGGGGCGGGCCAATCAAGGATCAACGACGGCCGCCATCTTGACGTGTCAAATGGATGCTGTCCCTTCGTTCCCGTCCACCGCCTCTCCAAGTACAATATTTTGCTTGCACTACACATGGATGCAGACGGCGCCATGGCCATTGGTGACACGGAAGCCTTATCCTTTTTGTTCAACTGTGTGTGTGATGATGAGGTCGTGGATGCTGATCGAATCATCAGCTGTGTGCTCATCAACTGTGTGTCCGTCTGACCGTGTCCACGTCAGCCAATAAACATAACTAAATCGATTTAATTGCCCGGACGGAATGTACAGGTGCATTGCTGCATGATTGTTGCCATGTATAGGTGGCAGCACAGGTAGGTCATAGGTGCATAAAGCATATGAACCACGGGGAAATGCAGTTCCACATGCCCTAGAAAGCACTGCATGCAGCAGGGTTAAAAATCCCGACCGCTACCGGTCCGGATACCGCGGTAACCGGTCAAACCGGTCCGGACCGGTAGCGGTACGGGTCGGTTTCCAACCGGCCAAATTTAAAATTTTTAATTTTGAATTTAAAAAATTAAAAAATTAGAAAAAATTCTTAAAAATACTTTAAGGTGAGTAGATTGTAATGGTGTCAAAATTTTTCAAATATTAGTTCATTTAGTATTTTTTGTTTGTATTAGAAGTTCAAACAGCCTACTAAATCAACACGTTAAACTTCTAATGCGCTTAAACCGCTACTTAAACTTCTTAAAAATGTTCTCTTTTTGACACCATTAGATTCTACGCGCCTTAAACTATTTTTAGAAATTTTTTTAGAAATTTTCTTTTATTTTTTATTTTTTAATTAAAATTCGAAAATTTGTCAAACCGCTCAAACCGGCCGGCTAACCGCTCAAACCGGCCGGCTAACCGCTCAAACCGGCCGGCTAACCGTTCGAAACCGGTTAAACTGCGGATTTAATTTGATTTTTAAATTTGTCCGGTTTCTACCGGTTTCCGGTCAAACCGGTCCGGCTAACCGCTACCGGTGGGCGGCGGTTTGGCCAGACCGGTCGGGAAAAAAAAACCCTGGCATGCAGACCAAAAGTGACTGATGAACCGTACCATGCATGCATATACACGAGCTAGTGATCGACAGCGTGTGAGGATACGATATACCATGGCGACTCGCTCGTCGATGTCGATCTTTGTGGTAAAAAGTGACGTGGAAATCTTATCACTCTATCTCGCCGAAACGATCGGCCGGGGGCGCTTCAAGTTGTTTTTGTGGCTTATCCGATACATATGGGATCGGATCGGATCCTCTGCGGCCGCCGATCCTTAGCGCTAGGGCTACTAGCTAGCTCGGAAGCGTACGTACGTGCGGCGTGCATCAACGGCCGATGGAGATGGCGAGAAGAATTCCCGGAACTCTGTGGCTCTCGATCAACCGCCTGAAAATGAACGGTGCGGTGATAGGATGACAAGACTACTGGGAAAAGATTCTGGGAAGAGGAAACACGGAAGCTCCGGCCGGTCGGCCAAGCTGATCAAATCCGAGATCAGGGCGAATTGGAGCAAGTTGATATCACCCGTCATCCCTCTGTGTCTACCCTCATTTAGCATTTTGGCTAGCCGCCGTCCAGACCTGCCGGCCGGCCGGCTGCTTTTTTCGACAAATATCCGACGGACTGATGACCCGTCGTCGAGCTTAGCCCATTGGACTATAGTAACTCCTGCACTTATCAGGTAAGAGCGGGTGGGTCCGGGATATAATCATGTAAACCGGCCCTCTCAACTGTGACATTCTTTTGCCTCCACCACCACTCGATTCCTGATTAATTTTATTTGCTCGCCGCTTTGCTTTTTCTCTTCTTCCCATCCAATTGTGCGTTCTTTTTGGGCCTCTTGTATTTTTTTAATAATATAAAAGAGCAATGTGTGGGGGCCTTGTGTATTTTCGTGGCTCTCTAAGAAGGAGAGGCCCCTGCCCGCAAAAAAAAAAAAAAAAAAAAAAGGAGGCCCCTACGCTAGCTTTTTATACCTTTTTTTTCATCATTGAATAAATGAAATTCAGTTTCTGCAGTTAAGAGAGTCTTGCTGCCTAGCTGTATGAATGGATCTTCAGGAACATGCATGCCCTATGTTTTATGACCTCCACAAATTTGTTTTCCAATATAACCGAGTACGGAGTATCGTAGAAAATAGCTACTCTGCCGAAAATCGTCATCTGTTTGGAGAAAATGTGCTGAAATTAGAAAATGGCAGGCGGGCAACAATGACTTGGTAATCTTCTAATAAACAGACAAAAGCAAGAGGACATGCATGGAAACGAAAGCCGCAGCAGCAAATTGCTGATATTTTTGTAGAATACAATCACAGTCCAACAATGCAAGAAGATAACCACTTGGTCACGGAGCCGCCGGAGAGTAAAGCGTGAGGGGAATTTCCAGCAAGCCATCGTCGTTACCAGTCGCTACTAGACCGCTGTGTAACGTAGCTATCTCTGCGGAAAGGACATTGGCATAGTCATCGCGTCCACATAAGCAAGATAATGATAAACTTATTAAGGACGACCTTTCAAGTATACTAGGCTCTGCTGACCCCTTGTAAACCTTTCAAATTTATTTCAATCCCCGGCCTTTTTTTGTTTTCAATAACTCCCCGGCCTGCTTGAGATAGACAACAAGAGCAGGCTCGCACAAATTAAATGCTCTAAGATTTAAATACAGAATGGTGCTCATTTTTTTGCTTAAAAAAGAGCCCATTTAGGATGCCAAATTGTTCACGTAATTTGCTACAATTTCCAAATTCTGATGAGCGCTGCAGATGTCGTTGCAATCTGAAACCAGTTCGTACTTTTTTCTCGAGGACATGCTCGCATATCTTTTCATCATTTAAGAAGAAAATAGACCACATTTCCACAAGTGACGGAGTATGACTGACAGCCATTCGAAAACCTGGGAAAATGGCTCCACAGTGCATGTGCCGATTTATTTAAGCTGCGAAAGGGACTCTCGCCGCCGCTGGATCATACGGATGGAACCAACACGTAGGCAGCAGGCCGTGCACACGCATATCCGGAAGAACAGGAGCCACCGGGCACTATGCCACTAGCCCACAACGGTGACAGCACACGTTGCCCTCTCGCGGCCACATAAGCAGAAAAAATGTGGATAGGGCGGAACTTTCCAGGTGGCCCATGCGTCTGACTCGGCAGGCTCCCATCCATCCAGGCCGCCCCGGATAGGACAAAGGATGACTTGGTATCCACATAGGCAAAAAGCGCAGGGATAACCAACTCCAAGCATGCAATTGCTGCGTGCACCATGCGTGTCTGTGTCTGTGTGTTGGTTTGTTGCATGTATACATGTGGGCAGACATCATGGTTCCATCAGAAACAGAGTCTGTGTCTACTAGGAATCCTATTTGCGCGCCCCATTAGCAGGCCCCATTTGTGTCGAGGCATCATAGATCCCATAGACAATCTTGGCTACAAGCTACTTGTCTCTCGTCTCAATTGATTTGTTGCATAAAAAGTTCCATCTTTTGAATAACACATATTGACTATCAAAGAAATTTTGGAATTGGCTTTCATTAGGCTCATTTAGCTCTATGATCATTGTAACTGTATAAATTAAAACGCATACCTAAAACCATCATTACACCAGTTTGCATTGACATGTCAAAAAGGAGAGGCGGCTGCTACTGCTACTATAAGCCCGGCTTTGAATAAATGAATTTAAAACGAGTAATAGGAAGCTACTATGTACTATACATGCTAATTGTACCAGTGCCTCCAGAATCCTAGATGCATCGACAGGGGTCCTTGTATATCGGAATCGAATAACCCATTATCAAAACGATGTAATTGTATCACATATATTAGATAATTAATTAATTATTATACTTGTATATACATGTACAACAGTGTATGGATCAGCTAGCTGCTATTGGTGTGAACTAATTTGGTACACCTAATTTTATCTCTTCATTAGTAGTTATACTAGAAAGCAGTTGCATAACGGGACTCCACTGAAAGCAACACCAGGTGCCTTCCTATCCACAGATCAGGTCATCAGCAATACAAATTTTTTAACGGTTGGATGCGGGAGCAAGCCAGTTCATTGTTCATCAGGGTTTCTACTATTACAAGTTTAATTATCTGCCTTCGTGAATACATGTAATTCTACAACTACTTTAAAAAAATAGGCTACATATGA
The DNA here is from genome assembly GCA_015476505.1 of Urochloa ruziziensis. Classification (NCBI taxonomy): domain Eukaryota; kingdom Viridiplantae; phylum Streptophyta; class Magnoliopsida; order Poales; family Poaceae; genus Urochloa; species Urochloa ruziziensis. The sequence goes on along the minus strand of CM027121.1, from coordinate 30,758,623 downwards.
ATATATAGCTGATGATAACTCAAATTAAAACAATCAATCTCCTACGTAAAACCATGCACCAACTCTAGTGGAACTAGTCTTCTGAAAAAGGTGTATGGGCATACCAGAGTCCATGGAACACCTAATATGCCATTAAAGTGGTGCAAGTAATTCTTTGGTTCATAATAGATAATTTATTAGGTACACCAAAAACACTAGTTTTATTTGTCATCATCTAATTAAAAGTAAATTTCTCACAGCAGATTTATGGAACCTATATATAGTTTAAGTTGAAGTTAGGAAACTACTATTGTTCATTGACAAACATATGAGCAAAAAAAAGGGTAGATGCCACAGCGACACCGGTTAAACTCTTAGCTTTATATATTTGATCGTGATTGTGCGTGAAAATATCTAGATGACCTCATACGGAAAGATATGCGCAATAACAGTTGTGTCAAAATCTAAGGTTTCCCATGTAAAGAAGTCATATATATAGGTAAGTCATGTCAACTTCCATAACTTAGAAAAATGTCGTAAAAAGCCCGACACGGCGAATGTTTTCCCTGAGTAAGACGTGCACACGCTCGCCACCCAAGTTACGTCGGTCGCACCGATTCGGCGCGCCGCATCCTCTCGCACCTCGTATGTCGTTTGACCTAAAAACTTCCCTTTCGTCGAACATCATGGTGACCAAAAATTTTAAACCCGATTTTCAAAAGATGTTTGGTATGATGAGAAACTCCTCTAGTCACAAGTCACAACAACCTAGTGTACCGGATAACCTCTTTGCTACCAGACACTGTGGGACTCGTGACGGCAGCAAACGGCTCGCGTCAATTGGAATAGGCTAAATTAATGTTGGCTGCCGATGGAGAGACGCCGGGCGGGGCCAAACGCAAAATTTCAAGTGGATTGGACCGAACGAACCCTGTCCGCCTCTCGGGCTCCGATCCTCGGCATCTATATAAGGAGCCCTGCGGCCACCGGTTGTTTCAGCAAGGAAACAAGCTTTCAGCTAGCACAAGAGAAAGAGTCTTCAGCTTTGTTGGAGAGACGTGTTAGCATAGCCACGAAAGACAGGGAGAGCTGGCTAGGTTGAGAGGTAGAGAGAGAATGGCAAGCAGGCAAGGTGCAGCCTCCATGTTCGCCATGGCATTGATCATCGGAGTCTTTGCATCCATCCCACAAAGTGATTACCTCTCTCTCTCTCTCTCTCTCTCTCTCTCTCTCTCTCTCTCTCTCTCTCTCATGTTTGCATGCATCTTGACAAAAAAAAATGATTAGGTTGGGCATGTTCTTGTTTACGCACGGCATATAGGAGAGTTCATTATTCCTTCAGAGGAAGCAGATAGTAAATAAGTTAATTCAGGTTTGGTTAGTAATTTAGTTACGACTAGTCATAGCATGAGGGAGAGAGGTGCACACAACACAGTCACACATCTCTCTCTCATCAACAACGTCATGCAAGGATATAATCCTTTACTTTAGCCGTCAAAACCGCCCGTCCTTTTTGGTGCCCGTCGCTTTCTTGCGGCGTTTATTCCGTATAGCTATAGGTCGTCACAGGGTAAACGGCGTGTGTTTCACTCACCATGGATCACTCGTGCAGCAATGGAACAGTAATTTTGATTTTTTTTTTGCACCAGTCACCTTTCTTAACGAAAATCACGAAACCTAGATTTCGACACTGCCTGCTCATCAATTGTTTATTACTATTTTTTTCTATTGGCTTGCAAAACTTGTTTTCGTGTGTCTTTGTAGGCAGACAGCATCAAAAATTGAATCTAGGGGCCGGGGGCATTTTTTTACAGCACGGGAACGTAAAGTTTTCTACATAGAAAGATCGACAACAACAATATCTTAAGCATAGATGCGTCTCCTGGGAATCAATATCTTAATCAAAATCACCTTGAAAAGGATGTTTCTGGCCGGCTAGCTAGTATCTAAACCGCAAAAGCTGATGGAGAAATATGGAGGCTAGTAGGCTGCTAGTAGTAAAGTTACTGTTGTGCCTGCTGGGTCATGTCTCTGCATGCAACTAGCTTGCAAATGAAGCCTGCCTTTGTTCGATCGGTGACCACGCACGTCACTTTAATTAGCTCGCTAGTTGCCTCCTAACCATCTTTCATAAACGATCAGTCACAAAAGTTACCTCGGACTAGTCTCTGTCTCTCCATCTGCTTTCTCTCAGTGTCATGTGCCAATTAACCTAACTTTTTTTTTCATTTAGCTAACCCTCACGGCCTCGCCATGCATATGACAACATGAGTGCAAAAAAGCTCTTTGTGCCGACCGCTGTTGACGCTATATCCTAGCCCTACCACTACCACTCAAATTCCTCCTGAGCTACTGCCCGATGATTCGACGAGCATTCGGTGCAACCACTCTGCGCAGCGCGCAATCAACCTGCAGATCGACCAACCCGTCTCGCTCGCCGCCATCCTTTTCATTCCGCTGCCATGCACTTTCTCTACTAGCTAGCTGCTCCACCGGCGGTTCGCCGGCCGGCGTCGCGTCACTTGACGCTTTGTCAACGGCGACGCATGATGCCGCACCGGCCGGCTGGGGTACGGCAGCTGCTCCATTCTTCAAGCTTGCTGATTAGCTAGCAGCTGGTGGTGGTGCAGGACGAGTTAATGCTGCTGGTCTAGTTTGGCTATCCATGACCCAACCCAATTGGGGATTAAAATTAATTAATATAGATTAATAGTAATGATGCATATATATATATGAATAGGGGTTAGCTAGCTCGATCGGCGACCAGGTGCAAATCATAAGGTTGCAGCTGGTTGGTCTTGGTCTAGTCAGGATGATGCATTGTCAGCTGCAGTACTACACACCACATCAATCTTTTGGCGAAAGTTGCAGGACTCTACCAAATCGCTGAAAGGGAATATATGTGTGTGTGTGCATTCATATAGATATATCTAAGTGTCATAGCAGTTAGATAGATAAGCTGAAAATATGTGAAGAGGCAGGTAATTAGCTTGTAGCACACGTATGTGCGTGAGCGAGAGGTGAGCTAGCTAGGCCGTTGGCCCTGATGGCGGCATGCACGGCTTGGCTAGCTAACGGCTTTGGCGATCCACATCGATCATACGTGGACTATCTAACGGTCGTGGTGCGGACGTTGGACCAAGAGCTTTATCCCCACATCGGCCCCCCTGATATCTTTCTTTCTTGCTTTTCTCTCTCTCTCTCTCTCTCTCTCTCTCTCTCTCTAGCATGTGGTCCTCTCTCTCTCTCCACCTCTTAGCTTGAGCATATTCCTAGTCCATTTCCTAAGTTGACTAGTAGTTGTGTACTTGTACGCCTGTTAAATATCTTTTACCAATTTTCAAAAGGATAAAATAGAATAACTTTACCTGCTTCCCGGCATATTTTCAGCAAAGTTATCTGCCGAAGTTTAAGGTAGAACTTGGATGTGAACCAAGGAAGAAAGGGGTTAGCAGGGGCAACCTCAAAAGTTTCCACCACTCAAGTCAAAGTTTATCCTGTTGTTTAAGGTTTGGTCACGACTCACGAGCTAATAAGCCACTAGCTTCTTCTTTTTAGTACTCCACTTTCTTGCACGCAGCGACAACCCGGTCAAGCTGCTGCCAAAATTATATTCCTCGGCACCGATGTCTTTGCGTGCACCTGACATCAACTGAGACTCGTCACTGTAAAAAAAAATGGTTACACGAGTAACATCTGCAAATAATAAAGAGTCCTCCAGATAGAGAGTGCAGGGAAGCAAAGTTTAGGAGGTGCGTGAGCGTCCATGCATGCATACAAATTTTCAGTTAAATGTCGCTTTCTAATTAAGCAGAGGGATAGAAAATTGAGTGGTTTCCCAACGTCAGGTCAAAAGCCTGCAGATGTGTTTCTACATGCATCGCATCCTACCGCCGACCTTGCTGTTTTATGTGCACACACGTTCTTTCCATCTCTATTCTTGGTATATATTCCGTCGTAAATAAAGCTAGTAGTAGTAAAAAAAAATTACTGTCTGAGACCACGGTGAATAATTGATAAATTTACCGCGGTTAATTAAACGTGTGACACGCATCACATCCGACCTAGCTTGTTATCACTGTCATCAGGGCGGTAAATAATTAGCAAAATATAACTAACAGGAGTCGACATATACTTTCCTTGTGCAGGTGCCTCGGCCATCGGCGTGTGCTACGGCATGAGCGGCAACAACCTGCCGCCGGCGAGCACGGTGATCAACATGTACAAGTCCAACGGCATCTCGGCGATGCGGCTGTACGCTCCCGACCAGGGCGCGCTCCAGGCCGTGGGCGGCACGGGCATCAGCGTCACCGTGGGCGCACCCAACGACGTGCTCTCCAACCTCGCCGCCAGCCCGGCCGCCGCGGCCTCCTGGGTCCGCAACAACATCCAGGCCTACCCTTCCGTCTCCTTCCGCTACGTCTGCGTCGGGAACGAGGTCGCCGGCGGCGCCGCCCAGAACCTTGCCCCCGCCATGGAGAACGTCCACGCCGCGCTCGCCGGCGCCGGGCTGGGCCACATCAAGGTCACCACCTCCGTGTCCCAGGCCATCCTCGGCGTCTACTCCCCCCCGTCCGCCGCCGAGTTCACCGGCGAGGCGCAGGGCTTCATGGGCCCGGTGCTCCAGTTCCTGGCGCGGACGGGGTCCCCGCTCATGGCCAACATCTACCCGTACCTGGCGTGGGCGTACAACCCGAGCGCCATGGACATGAGCTACGCGCTCTTCACGGCCAAGGGCACGGTGGTGCAGGACGGGTCCTACGGGTACCAGAACCTGTTCGACACGACGGTGGACGCGTTCTACTTCGCCATGGGACGGCACGGCGGCTCCGGCGTGCCGCTGGTGGTGTCGGAGAGCGGGTGGCCGTCGGGCGGCGGCGCGGAGGCCAACCCGGCCAACGCGAGGGTGTACAACCAGTACCTGATCAACCATGTCGGGAGGGGAACGCCGAGGCACCCGGGGGGTATCGAGACGTACCTCTTCTCCATGTTCAACGAGAACCAGAAGGAGAGCGGCGTGGAGCAGAACTGGGGGCTATTCTACCCCAACATGCAGCACGTCTACCCAATCAGCTTCTGAGATTACGTAATTATTAAGCACGCGCGCGTGAGTATGTGAGTACGTGTAGATTATATATGTATTGTACTGCTGGGGGCCGGGCTTTGCTTTGCGACCGCTGGGAGTGCCAAACGGTGCGCCCAGATGCGTACGCCGTGAGTGAGTACGGTGTGTATACGTACGTACGTACGTCGAAGGGAGGCGTTCGTACCGTAGATGAATACGGTGCATCGTCGATTGATCTCCCTTCCTATATATATGTAGCTAGTTATAGAGGTTGGCGATGGATAAGATGCAGATGTACACTGTAACATATGTACATTACGCACCGTATATGTAAATTAATTATACGGTTTCAGATATCTCGCTCTCAAGTAGTCTCAAGTACTGTACTGCTTCTTCATCGTCAGAGGTTAATTAATTTCACTGTTCCACTATCACTGAACGTTGCATGTGCATGGCAACGGTAAATTAATTAATTAATTATGACGTGGTCCACAGCCGCCGATCGACTTGGAGCCGTGCGTGGCCAGACGCGTGGCGCCGGGCGTTTGGCTTGCCCCCTTGTGTGTCGACGACGTGAAGCGAAAGCGGCGCTAGCTGGACGGGGACGGGACGGCGACGCGCGCAGGAAAGCGCCGCTTTGCTGGAGGAAGCAGACGATCCGGTCCATTCCAGCGGCGATAGGGCTCGTCTCGACGCCGTGCTCGATCCGCGTCATCCATCCGTTCTGTGGATATGTATATCTCCCACAGCCCGGCTCATCTCCTGCGCGCCCAAGCCTTGTTGCCTAGTATGTGCCGAATTATATTCTTGCTAATTATGTATATTTGCTATCATTCAATGCAAGGACCGTAAATAAAAATGTTAAAAATACATACTACCACTAGTAAGTAGTAACAACCTAAATCTCTACAGACTTGAGAATATATAGACCGGCCGTTGACAAGTTGGAAACTGGTATATATATGCGCTAATAATATACACACACTAGCCATGCATACCGGTACGTTGTTCTTAATCCACTTCATCATCAACAAATACACGAACTTTAATTCGGCCGGGCTACCAAATGATATTGACAGGATGCGTTTTAATTAAATGGTTCTCCTACCGGAGCCGGTAGTGCACTAGTGCTAGTACTAGTGAACTAGCCAGCCTCTGATGCTCCAGGCTCACCTAAACACACTCTCACAAAGGCGCTGTCGCACTGCTGACCGAAATGGACGCCGCGCCACACGCCGCTAGCTACTGCCGAGGATCGAACACGAACAACGGCGCGCGACGGACAAAATGTTGGTACGGTGCTCGTTTGCCTGCATCAGCAGCTACCGGAACCTGAAGGTACTTTGTGTTCTTGACTTTTTTTGTAATAAAAAGGAGGGAAGCTTGAGGCTCACACTATGCTTTCTCTGCGCCGTTGCGATCCCATCGGTTATGGAAATCGACAGACTAATGGCCGATCTATCACACACGCTATGATAAAGTTCACCGGCTGGGTTTTTTTTTTCGGTTTTGCATGCGCTTTCTGTCTGGTGCATATAGTTGCGAGCTCAACGGCTGTGAAAGGGACGACGAATGGACGCCGGGTTGTTAGTTACATCCATTCCAGGGCATTTTTTGGTGAGTCGGTGTAGTAGTCTTGAGACCGATATTTCAACGGTTAATTCATTTCAGTGTACGTTTTTGGGTCCAAATCATCAACTCCAGAGAGTTGAGGAGCCTTGAATTTGGAGGTCCGAATTTTAAGGACAGAGTTAGGAATAGTGATCCGTTATTCACCCTTGCAGGCTTTGCACCATTCATGGTTTCATGTCCGTTCCCTCCTGATGGTTTTTGTGCTCAGTTGGAGGATAATTTAATATCATCTTCTAGTTCTGTCTGTCAGCGTCCTGCTTTGCCATCTTAATACATGCTGCTAGTATTATGTAGTGTGTACTAGTCAAGAACTTCGGCCGGAGCGTACACGCATGGGACATATGAGTATCTGACATATCAACGGCTATCTTTAATAACTCAAAAAAAGATGAACACCCAAACATTATATTCGCTCCAATAAAATCCGTTTCCCACTTCCAACTGTTCTCTGAGCGTGAAATAAGCCCACAGTCGCTGTGCAGTCTTGAGCATACAGAACTGACCAGATTACTCCGCCCCCTCCCCACTCTTTCGCCCTCACCATACTAAGCCTATCAGGCTTTTCAGTTGACAGAGAACATGTGAATACGTTTCACTGAAACGGCATTTGTTGAAAAAACCACACTAACACAGTGGGTTAGTGGCAACGGAAACGATTAAATTCAGCAAGCACTGAAATCAGCCCAAGATGTCAATCTATTCACGAATGGCAACATATGCCTCACACATATATGGAGAAAATTGCAGCAGGAATACATCAACCAAAGAGACACCGAATTTAACGTGGAAACCCTAAATTGGGGAAAAACCACGGGACCAAGTCAGCCAAATCTTCTCCCACTATATACTTGTGGGAATTATAACAAGTTCTTCTCTAGATAGCACTAGAGGCTCTCATACATCAAGATTTCATAATCTTGGACAGCAACAACAAGATTTCGTGGCTACAACTCGGAGTACAGAAGGATCTCACCAAGAATAGTGGAACAACATATTGGAGGCACCAAGGATGTGGATCTGAAGCTTCACAACCTTGAGGACGAATCCCTTTTGCTCTCTTGCAAGTTCTTCTCTCCAATCTCCTTCTTCTTCCCCTCTTCTCCTCTCCTTGTGTGGAGGCTTATCTTGAAATTTTTGTAGCCCTCTGTCTCTATGTTTCCAGAGGCTCCTCCCTTCTACTAGAAGGCTGCACACTTGCTTCAAAAGTCACCCAAGGTTGGTTCACACCTTAGCCTTCCATTTCCCTTACATGCGGGGCTGCTCACTAGGAGTATTTACTCTCCTCATTATCCACCATCATGAGGAGGATTACCCAACAACATTCATACGCTAGGCGCATCTACATCGATTCAGAGCTATTTTCTTACCAGCGTGTTCTCTCCCTTCGGAAACAAGTGCTCCTAAAAGAGAGGCGAGGACAATGTGTCACTAAAGTTTGGACACCGTTTAATTAGGTTCCATGTTGGGGCTGGAGCAAAAACCAAAGGTTCTTGGGGTACATATAGCACTACCGGATACCGGCTATTTGCCGAGTGTCTGGAGTTTTGCCGAGTGCAATTCATCGGGCACTTGGCAAACACCTGGTGGACAAGTTGTTTGACCCCGAGTGGGAGGAGATGCACAACGCTTGCCAGGAGCGGGGTTTGTTGATGCCAAGTGCACCACGCCATCAAGACAACCTTAGCCTCGATGAATACGCGACTAGATGGATGCGTTAATTCATTTCTTTATTCTCACTGTTCAATTCTGCATACGCGACTAGATGGATACGCGAATTCATTTCTTTATTCTCACGCTCAATTCTGCATAATTTCTAATCATGTTGTTGTTTTTATGCATTCGTCGTTACATGGTGGCCAACCTTGCTCCCACTTCAAGGCATGGGCTTTGGCCCACAAGGGTAAGGCGACGTCCTACGTTGACTGCAACCCAGAGGACCCGCCCTCGGCGTACAGCAATGTGACCATCTACAGCCGCCTCAATGACTACACATTGATGGCAAGGGAGGTCAATGGGCCATACTACGATTTGAGCACCCAGGACCTTGATGGATAAGTCATCATGAGGGTAGGAGGAAGCAAGAAGCATGAGCGGTACTATATTGGCGACAACACACTCGACATGACCACTACTCCCACTCTCTCCTAGATTCGAGCAACAGGAGCACGAGTTCAAGCCCGGCCATATGCCCACGGTCGGACACTGCACAGTGTCAGATGGAGGCACTCCAGATTATTTCCATTTTAGTTATCGTTCATTGATTTGTACATATATTTGTTTTGCATTGTAACATTGGGATGAAATATTGTAGGCCTAGCTGGCACAAGAGATAAGGAGATGGGAGGAGATGGAGGTTGATCAACAAAGGATGGACCAAGCGTTTCAGCAGAGGCTGGAGGACGAGCGGCAGAGGATGCAACAGATGTATCTGTACATGCAAGCTCTTTCTAAGAGGATGGGTCAACCTGCATCGCCACCGATTCTATTCCCTCCACCTCCTATGGCAACTACTCCTGTGAGTCACTTGACAACCTGTTTGTAGTTTCATTTCTTATAGTATTACCTTAGCAAGTATGTTTGAATGTTTCAGATTGTTACTTAGAGAACTTAGAGAATTTGTACATATTGAATATTTTAGATTGTTATTAGAGAACTTGTACATTTTGAATGCTTTAGATTATTAATTAGAGAACTTAAAGAACTAGTACATTTTGAATGTTTTAGACTGTTACTTAGAGAACTTGTAAATTTTGAATGTTTTAGATTATTACTTAGAGAACTTAGTAAAGTTTGAATGTTTTAGATTGTTACTTAGAGAACTTGTTTTCTGTCGTAAATCTTGTCTCACACATGCAATGTCTTCTCCTTTGTGCAGAATCAATCGGCGGTATCGAATGTTCCTCCTTATGACCCAGATTTGCTGCAATGGTTCTCACCTCAGTGATTTATCATTTTACTTACATTTCTAGAGTACTTGTGACTATTTGTGGTTGTAAATGAACCTACTTGTGATATTATTTGTGGTTGTGAATGAACCTATTTCCATTTATGTGTTGTCGATATCTATATGAACTGTTTGTGATGCTTATTGTGATATATGTGTGATGCTTGTGATGTTTGAGTGGGGTACATTATACGCGACTAAACAATAAAAATAGGTAGGGTTTGGTCACTTTGCCATGTGTTACACTCGACAAAAATCTCTTTGCCGAGTGCCTAGGCCAAAACACTCGGCAAAGATTGTCGAGTGTCGGTTCAAGGACACTCGGTAAATTTTGAATCATTGCTAAGTTTTTTTCGCAGACACTCGGCAAAGCCTCAAACTTTGACGAGTGTTTTCATGTCCCAACACTCGGTAAAGATGTCCTTACCGTCTCCTCACCGTTACCTTACCGTTTTTTTGCCGAGAGTCGTTTTAACACTCGGCAAAGTGTTTGCCGAGTGCCCGACAAAAAACACTTGGCAAAGAGTTGTTTGCCGAGTAAATCTTTGACGAGTGAGCTTTGCCGAGTGTTACCCTCGACAAAGGCTTTGTTGGGGGGTTTTGGAGCTTTGCCGAGGGTAGAATCTTATGATCACTACTCCAGAAATAATCTATATTGGTACCTCACTTTTTTAAGTATCAGAATATTGTTAACTGCCATCACAAATTCATGAAAATATTTGGAGACCATATTAATAATTAAAATTGCTATCTCTTATTTGTTAAATATTCTAACTTATCTAGTTATGATGGGATTTTCTTATGGATTACTCTATACATGTTTTCATCCAACATTAGTAGGTTTTCTTCGTTCTGCAATATAACTCCAAATGTGTTTAACATGTATTTAAGCCAGCCCTTAATTTAAAGTATACGTCTAACATGGATATTGATATCCACGTCGCTTCTTCCATACATATGTATCTTGTTGACATGATATCCTAGTATTTTCTTTCACAATAAAAATGGTAGAAATATATGGGTAATTTAAAACGGCGCTGCTAGCGCCCGGACGCTCGGTTGAAACATCAAAATACAGCTTCTAAAACATCAAAAATCTATACTTGCAACATCGATGAAAGATTTGAATGAAAAATAGTTCTATCTATTCCGGAGGAAAAATTCCGCTGCAACATCGAGTACTTATTTCATGCAACATTCTGATATAGAATAGTAGTCGATTTTGAGCGCATATGAGTGAAACATCAAAAAATGACATTTGCAACATACAAAATCAATCCTTGCAACATCTAAAATTCAACTATCGATGCATGAAACATCTCGAAATTCGGTAATGACATTTGCAACAATCAAAATTTGTGCAACATTGAATCAAACCTATTGCAACATCAAAGAACAGTTTATGAAACATGGAAAGTCATCGTTTGCAACACTGAAAACAGCGTGCTCCCACTCTCAGCCACGCGCGGCCGCAGTCAAAACCTCTCGATGAGAATGCAACATCCAGATAAAACACTTGCAACATGCGTGTGAAACATATGCAACATTCGCAACATCCAGATCTATTTTTTGCAACATTCGCGTAAAATAGTTGAAACATTCTTGTGCGACATATGAAACACGCGAAACATACGCTTGCAACATGCAGCAAACCCTAGCACAGGGTAGCAGGTAGGAAGAGGAGGAGGAGGATGACGAGCTCCAGCAGCATCCGCGCCTCGATGGCGTCCCCGTCGTGCGTCGCTGACACGAGCCGCTCGCCGGAGGCCGAGCACCCTAGCAAGTTGCCCAGCGCCGGTGCAGACGAGGCCTCGCCGTCGGTAGTCACTCGGCACGCCGGCAAGAGGGCGAAATCCTCCAGGGACGCCGCACGCCCGTGGACCACTCGCCGGAGCTGCCTCCGCCGGCGAGGGACGCTCCTCCGCCTTCCTCTCGCCCGTCTCTCCTACCACCTCTGATCCGTCCCTACCCCTCGTCTCCCGCCCCCACGCCTCCACATCACCACCTTCCCCCGCTTCCTCTCCACGCGTTGCTTAAGAGCCTATGCGTGCCGCCTGCCACGCGCCGCCGGAGAGCCTCTGAGTGCCTCCCTCTGTTGTCTCCATGCGCCGCCGCTGCCGAAGCGCCGCCATGCCGCCTCGGGCCTCCGCGCGCCGCCAAAGCGCCGTCACGCCGCCCTTCGTTGCCTTCGCGCGCCATCTGTGGCCTCCACACACCGCTGAAGGGCCGCGCAGACCGCCGCCGTTGAGCGCTAGACTGCGTCGCCGTAGAGGCAGCGTAGAGCAGGGGGATTTTTCAGGAAGAAATGTGATGAAACGAGGACAGAGGATAAAGATGCGCCTGTCGGTGGAAATGATGTGGATGAGAATGATTGCTCAGACAGGTGGACCCGGTGGAGCGTCCGACGCGTCGGACGACTGTTGCGTAGCATTACCGAATTTAAAATCATATATGGTGTCCTTTGGGATGTTCTCTTTTACAGTGACAGATGTAGGGATGTATTACTTTAGATCATTATTTATAGTGGCAAAGATAGGTAATTTAGATAAAGATTAGGAGGGATACTTTACTGTTACTTTTCATAATGATAGAGTAATTTAAATGAAGATTAGGGTGTTACTTTCATATTAATTTTTATAATACCATATGCGTGTAAATTAGATTATATCAAAGGTGGTTGTGAAAGGGTCATGGTTAGAGCAACTGTGTAGCATCCTAGCAGACTCAGGTTTAACTCCTTGTGGGAACAAATTAACTGTGTCCAAAATAAATAAAAAAATATTATGAAAAAATAGATTGTGGGTTCCCTTACTGAGTTTGGTCAAAAATATATGGAAAAAGTCCATTTTACTCCCCTCACCTATTCAATTTGTCTGCTTAACCCCCCAAACAAAATTTAGGTTCACTTTACTCCTCCGAGCTATTTCAATTAGTCCAATTTACACCCTAATTAGATTTCTCTTTTTTATTTCTTCGTGTACAAGTTGAGTTTTAATTCTAAATTTTATTATATGATTGATAACACGATGCACTACATTATAAAAATGAATTAGGATTTTTTATTATCACTTTTCATAGATTTTTGTGTATTTAAGATTAATTTTGTTTTAAATATCCTAAAAATATGAAAATAATCATGAAAATTTTTTAGAATAATTTTTTACATAAAGTACTATGTTATGTACATGCTCACAAAATTGAACTTAAAATTTAACTTGTACATAGAGAAACAACAACGCAAAAACACATTAGGGGTAGATTGGACCAATCGAAATAGTTTAGAGGAGTAAATTGAGCCTAAATTTTGCTTGGAGGGTTAAGTGGACAAATTGAATAGGTGAAGGGAGTAAAATGGACTTTTTCCAAAATATATCAAAGGTGGTTGCTTTAAGTTACTTATATAATGAGGAGATGGGGTATTTTAGATACATATTTAGTGGGTATTATTTTACACTCTTTTCACAATGGTAGATGACTGTACTTTCTAGAAAACACAATAGATCCTACAGTTGATAATTATAGTCTACCGGATATATAAACGTAGATGTTTATGATCTTTAAGAGAAATTTTAGGATTTATTTGTTTTATAGTGCGTCTTGTGATGATGAACGTGAAGCCTCTAGAAGGAGCTACGAATCTAATTAGTAATATCAAGATAATATGTGATCTTGTGACGTGTCCGGAGCGTGAGTTTCACCGTGAACGCTCATATATTCCATCGTGTTCGTTATCTTTTTTCTTTCTTCTGTGAGGAACCCTCATGTTTTGTTTTTCCGCTACTGTCTGCAGCAACAATATATTTTATAAACATATATATATATATAAGTGAGGTCGTCGTATAATTAGATGGCAGACTGAACGAATACAAGCTTCCGGTATCCTGAGCCTGCCTACCTAAATCCACAAGCATTGACAAATACAATTAGGCCAAAACAGCTCATGACTCAGCCATATGGACCTACATCTTTTTTATTTCTTGATGAATTATACTAGCGGACAGATTTGTCATAGCATATAATGCAGCATTGGATTAGGGTCGTATACGCTTCACTGCCTACTCAGCCAACAGTCTTTTATTTCCTTCTAAATAAGAGAGCACCTTACCTACTCGATCAGTTGAGCAACCAAAAATCTCCAGTTTGACGATCGGTGCAGCTGTTGCGTATACATGTGTCATGCTTCGTGGAGATGAGATATATGGAGATATTATCACAACTATTGTGTATTGCCGCAGCCATGCTGCTGTATGATTCTCAGCATGCATGCATGAGCATGACCATATATTAATTACAGGTATAAGCGGATAGAGTCTAGGATATTCCTTTGCCTTGCATTATTCTGAATCACGTGGTGATGATGGCAGTTGAGGTTTCAGTTGGAAACTAAAAATCAAAAGAGATTCATACAGGATTCTGATGATATATTGTGCAGTTGGGCTGCCAGAATAATGGCATTTATTTAGTCGAGAAGCTAGCTAATGATCAGAATATATATCCATACAATTTCAGTCGGGATATATACTGTCTAGTCCGGCTGCCAGAACTACTACTATTGCAGAATACTGTATACAATTTCTGCTTATTTGGCACTCATTGGCAGCCAAAACCACACCACAGCCGCATGGTCTGGACTCTGGAAGCCCCGTCCAATTTGGCGCCCCAACGAGACGAGCGAACTCGAGAGCAGCAAGCAGGAAGGAAGAACTTTTGGACGGAAAACGACCGGGCCGCGAGCCAACCCGTGCCATCTCCGGCCGGGGCGGGGGCCACGCGCACAGCGGTCGGGCTGCCTTGCGACGGACACGCAGAGCAGCCGGGGCGAGCACTGTATGTAGCGCGCGGATCGGACGTGGCCTGATTGACCAACCACGCTGAGTAAGGCAGCCAGCCAGCAGAGCGTCTTCCCAGTGCGTGGCGAGACTTTGGATATGTCCAAATCCAATCATCAGATATCATTATTCCCCGCTCGACGCACATTTAACATACCTGTTTGCCGGGTCCCACCACACGTAATAATCGAACAGTAGTGGCTGTAGCTGTAGAGGAGGTCTCCATAGTCCCATTGATCAGGTGCACTACTAACCTTTTCTTCTTTTGTTCCCAAAACAAACTTTTGCAGAGCGAACAATATGGAAGCGCCAAGGAGAGTGCTGTCCGCAGGCGGCCGCGATCCTCTCTCTGTTTCGGCGTCAGCGTGCTCCCCCGTCCATATATCCAATTCCACTGCCTCCGCGCGTGTCCTCGCCACGGCACGCGCGACCCACCCTTCCGTACGTGCCTCTCGGTCTCACGGTCTCCATCCGCCGCCCACCCGCGCCCAACTTTCGTCCAAGGAATCGCGTGACCACCAGAGCCGAACCGGGGAAAAAAAAGGGGACAAGGTCACAAGGACCCCAAACCCCCCACTGGCGTGCGCGGTTGGCTCGGCCGACGTGGACGGCTCTGATCGGGATCAAATCATGAAGGCGATCAGAGTGATTGCCCCGGCGCTATAGATGTCCAAATGGACGGCCCGGCACAACACGGCACTGACACTATTTGGCCCAACACTATTAGGCATTGACACTAATAGGCACTAACACTAATCGTGTCATGTCGCGTCGTGCTGTCGTGCCGACCTTCTGGCCCAGACACTACACTATGTCGTTTTTATAGTGTCGTGCCGGCACATGGGCCCGATGGCCCATCGTGCTCGTGCCGGCACTGGCACTATGCATCCACTCATTCAATTCTAAACTTTATATATTTTATCACAAATTCATCTAGATATGCATCAATTTCATCCATTTCATCATGAACTTATATGAACATTGATCAACATCATAAATTCATATAAAGATATATACATCTCATCAAATATTTTAACAGAGACATCTATTTCACAGTACTATGATCGAGGTAATCGTGCCGCATCGTGCCTGGTCAAAAATCGTGTCGTGTTCGTGTTGACACTGCGTGCCGAGGTCGCGGCCCAAACACGGCCCAACCACCGTGTCGTGTCGGCACTGACACTACGACATCGTGTTAGTGTCGCGTTTTAGTGTCGTGTATCGTGCCGCCCATCGTGTCAGGCCCATCTGGACATCTATACCCGGCGCCCCAGGAAACGGAGCCCTGCACCTGCACGCGCGCGTGGCGCCGTCGAGCATGCAGCAGGCCGGCGGCGGCGCCGATGAATGAATGCATTGAAGAAGCGCGGGGCGGCCAGGCAGGGCGGGCGGCGTCGGTTGGTTTCCTGGGCCGTGTTCTGATGAAACGCGAAATTTTTTCGAGCGTGTCGGGCACACATTTTAAGTATTAAATATAGACTAATTACAATACAGATTCTGTCAGTAAATCGCAAGACGAACCTTTATGAGTCTAATTAATCCGTCATAGCACATGTTTACTGTAGCAATTTATTGTCTAATCACGACCTAACTAGGCTCATTAGATTCGTTCGCGAAGTACACTCCATCCATATAATGGGTTATTTTTTCGACTACATTTAATATGCATACTCGAAAAAAATTTCGCGAAACATCTAACTGGTCGCCATCCACCCGCCAGACGCAATGGCAGTCATGATGTCCAGCAACAGTAGTACTGGCGGCTTGGCTGACTATAAGTCCCTTGCTTTCTTCCCGGCCGTGACAGCTCAACCTCAACTCATCAGAGAGTATATACAGTATCAGATCGAATCGGGCTCCTCACGTGCAAGTGCAAGTAGCTGCGCCGGCCGCCCGATCGGTGTTCCACTAGAAACCGTGAAAAGATAAATGGATTCTTTTCCCCGCAACAAAAAAAAAGGAATTTGAAATTGCAAGAGTCCACTGGCACTAGAAACCGGTGTTAGTTTGATGAAGAGATAATGGATTTATTTTCCTGCAACAAAAGAATAAAAGGAATGGAATTTTCCCAGCAACAAAAAAAAGTAAGGAATTTCAAATTGCTAAAGAAAACGAGAAGGAATTTTAGCGTCGGATGTGCTTTCCTCGGACGACACGGCCCAGCCAAACTTGCAGCGCAAGCCCTCCTATCTGGGATGGGCCAAGACGGCGAGAGTAGTCGTCTCTGTTATGGCCCCCGGTCTCCAGCTTCCCTCTGTCCTCCAAGTTATTTTAGTTGTGATGATCAACAACTAAAAATCTATATAATATGATATTGATGTTATAAGGTACACCGTCAAGCACACTTCTATAATATGTAACTTTTTTCTCTATCCGCAGTATATTCTTATTGATACACTACTTTTGGCCAAAATGTGAATCAGTGAAAAGGAACGGGTGGTGGTTGTAGCGCGACAGTGAGGTACAACCACAAACACAAAAGTGGTTCCTTCTCTTTCGTCATTCTAGTTCTTTTGAGACAAATCATGCCAAAACAATTTAACTCATTTTGATGATGAATCACATAAATGTGAGGCTCGCAGCTTGCTGTTGGACGAACAAGCTGCCAAATGCTAGCTGCAATTAACTGCACCCACGCATAGCCTCACATTGACCATATTTATTTCTTTTGTTTTCCTTTTTTTTTTGCAAGGATGGTTTCTTGTTCAAACTAGTTGGGACTTGGGACAGTGCATCCATGACCTTTAGCCAAATAAATAGAAACTTTGATAGCAGAATTTTAGCATCGGATGTGCCTGCCTTGGAGGCTACGGCCCAACTAAACTTATGTTAGCACTCCTCTGTGGGCCACGATCTAGCTGGGATGGGCCAAGACAGTTGGTGGGATCGCCGCACAAGGAACAGCAGCAACACTCATGTTAGCATTCCTCTGTGGTGCCAAATATATTCCAATTCCAAGTTACTTTTAGTTTGTGATGATCAACAACTAAAATCGTGAAAACTACTTTTATAACGCGACAATGAGGCAAAATCAAAACCACAGAAGGGGTTCCTTCTCTTTCGTCATTCTAGTTCTTTTGATACAAATCAAGCCAAACAATTTAACTCATGTAGTCATGTTGATGATGAAGGGTGAGGCTTGCAGGTTGTTGATGGGCGGAACAAGCTGCCAAATGATACAACAGCACCCACGCATAGCTTCACATTGACCATATTTATTTCTTTTGTTTTTTTGCAAGGACGATACTTATTTGTTGTTGAAACTAGTTGGGACAGTGCATCCCTGATATTTAGCCAACAAATAGAAACTTATTTGATAGCAGAATTTTGCATCCCTGATCTTTACCCAACAAGTAGAAACTTTGGTAGCAGAATTTTGCATCCCTGATCTTTAGCCAACAAATAGAAACTTTGATAGCAGAATTTTGCATCCCTGATCTTTAGCCAACAAATAGAAACTTTAGCCCCGTCTTATTTTGATGATGAACACATAAAAAGAGGAGGCTCGCAAGTTGATGCTGGGCCAAATAAGCTGCCAAATGCTACTAGTGCACCCACATGTAGCTTCAAATTGACCATATTTATTTCTTTTGTTTTTTGCAAAGACCATATTTATTTCTTGTTGAAACTAGTTGTTGGGGCATTGCTGCACAGTTATTGTAATTTATATTTTTGCAACAATATTTGTTTTTTTCTCATGCACATTGTTTGTCCTTTCAGTATTAACGAAATCCCAATGCATTATAGAAAGCTTATACTACTAAACACCAGAAAGTACTATAAGATATATTGTGAAGAATTTAAGTTGAGCTTGTGTCGATTAACTCGGATTTAAGTAATCTTGATATGTCTATGTTCTCCTCCTTTTTCTTTGAGATATCAAAGGAAGTTCTTAAGAACTTGGGCTATTATAGATCGATTTAGATTACCCACAAAGAAAGGATCGATTTACATTTTTTTGAAAAGAAATGGACATAAAAACAAATATGAACTTGCTAATCGGAATGTAATTTAGTTAAAGGAAACTTCCATGAAGATAAAAATGTTGTTTTGCAGCTCCAATTAAACTTACAACACTTATTATTCGAGTGTATATTTTGGCTATATCTATTTGGAAAATAGTTCAAGTTTGTTTCAGGTACGTCCTTCGACGAGTGTCGAGGCCTATTTCAGAATAACCTTAGGAAACAAATATTGGCTGCATCTTTTTATTATGTGTTAGGATTTTCTGCAAAGTCGTGGTAATGTTATTTTCGATAAAGCACTAATACACTTTACAATGCGTATTATATACAAGGGAACATACTTGATCAAACTATGCTCATTTCTATGAAAGGAGGAGATTAGGTAAACAGTGTGCTAGGCATATGTACTCCTAAAGACAACTAAAATTGACATATTCCCCAAGTTTGGGTGGAAGCTTAGAAATAGATAAAGTCAAAGAACACTATTTCTTGTATCTCACTTGTGGAGATTTCTTGAAGCATGCATGCTTGAACAATAGTATCTATTAGAGAAGAAAGAGGCTGGTTGGGTCTCTTTCATTTCGTTATGCCTTTGCATAGAATTCTCAAGGTTCATTATTTCACTTCAAATGAATGAATATAAAATTTTCCTATAGGATTCAAATTCTATAATACTCAATTATTTTCCTGTATTCCAAAGGAAACCTTATAATTATTTTAAATGAATGTTTATCAGGCTCGTTTGATGCTAAACTATTGTAGTCTAGGATGGCTTTCATGTTGAAGGAGGTTGAAGTGCTTGTTTATGAGCTCCAAGAGGTTGAGATTAAATTTTTTATATAGAGTCAAAATATAGTTGACGATTTACTAGCAAATAAGGTTCGCAAGGAGATCTCATCAATTTTCTATCGTACCTCTTTATCTGCTGGCCCAATATATAATTTCACCTTTTATCAAAAAAGTGTGACTCATCAATGCATCATGCCAAAGATGGTCTGACTTGACATATCTTGGAGAATTTTTTTAAAAAAATATTGTACTACATGTTTGAGTGATAATCTCACAACACCTCAAACATTTTTCATATCCCAGATATATCATTTTAACCACACAATTTTATTTATATATTTAATAAAATTATGAAATTGTAGGAGTCCAAATACTGATATGATTATGTTCCAACAATATAATCTATGATATTCTTTAAAAAAACTATCTAAGACATAGGTGAATATTTAATGTAACAATAAGGACTCCCTCCTTCCATTATATAGTACTAAAGCAAGCCATGAAACAGGTTGGTAAAGGATACAGTTACAATAGAACTGCATTTTCATTTTTATTAAAAAAGAAAGGATAATCCTAGTATCCTTTTTGTTTGGTGCAGGACATATCTGTTTGACTGTTTCCACAACTACTTATCTGTATTTTTTTACCTTGTAGTATGAACTTGAGCTTGGCTGACTGACAATGGAACTGAAACAAGAGAGGAAACTGCGGAAGCAGGAAAGAATTATGAAGGAAGCCAAGGAACATGTCATAGTAAAGCAATGCCACGACAAACGCAAGGTGTGTAAAGGATACAGTTACAGTAGAACTGCATTTTCGTTTTTATTAAAAAAGGAGAATCCTAGCATCCTTTTTTGTTTGGTGCAGGACATATCTGTTTGATTCTTTCCTCAACTACTTATCTGTATTTTTAACCTTGTAGTATGAACATGAGCTTGGTCGACTGACAATGGAACTAGAGCACGAGAGGAAACTGCAGAAGGAGGAAAGAATTATGAAGGAAGTCCATGGAACATGTTGTAGTAAAGGAACGCGGCGACAAACACAAGGTGTGTATAGGATACAATTACACTAGAACTGCATTCACGTTTTATTAAAAAGGGACAATCCTAGCATATCTTTTTTTAGACTGCATCCTTTTTTGTTTGGTGCGGGACATATCCGTTTTACTGTTTCCTCAGCTACTTATCTGTATTATTTCCCTTGTAATATGAACTTGAGCTTTGTCGATGTCAATAAATTAACTCTAGACGAGATATGCATGTAAAAAGTTGTGCAATATCTAGTCAAGCCTTCCAAACTAATGAATGACAAAATATTCATTGACTATTCTATTAAACCTGAGATAAAAGATAACAAGGAACTAAACGCATTCAAAATCACAGTTAAATACGTGGCAATTAAATCATTAGTTGGGAACATCAATATTATACAACGAGTAGGAAGTGAAACTAATACAATGAATTCAAAAGCATTAAGACTCTATTATTTGAAATAATTGAACTACATCAACGATGGTTTGAATTTTATATATCTAAGGGATATCATTTTGACCAATAACTTTATTTAATTTTACATATAATTACAAGAATGTATAATTATATGAAATTACAAGAATTTACTTGTATAATTATATGTTCTAGTATAATCTATGATATTTTGAGTTTGTTTCTTTAGCCACTCGGACATATCGACACTAGTATTACTATGTATTTTGTAGAGAAATTTTTATGTTAGTCTATCGGGGCATTTGGGCACATAGTATCAACATTATTTTTTTTCTTACAATGAACCAAGATCATTTGTGAGATGGAAGCGAACCTTTGATGTGGAACTTAATAAGCTGGTTGCTATTGAGCAAAGCTATCGGTAGAAAGATCAATCAGTGGGGAGTAATTTTCCCTTAATAATATCCATCTCCTCTTCTTTGGGGGCTTTAAGCCTATGTAAACACGTTGTATATATAAACATAAAAAAAGTAGGCCCTGCCCTGCTGATTTATTACCTTAAAAGGAATTTATGATACTTTGAAGAAAAAATATCTAAGATATACATATTTTTAATGCAGCAAAAAAAACTCTCTCTTTCCATTATATTGTGTCATATTTATTGACTAGTCGGTAATTAAATAGTAGAGAATCAAACGAGATATGCATGCAAAAATCTGTCTAAGAGTATTTTGGCAGGATCTTCCAACTTATAAATGGCAATATATCCTTGATTATTGACTGGTGTAAAACTTGGCATAAGAGACAGGAATTGATTGTAGGGGATTACATGCCTTCAATACGGCCGGCCTCCACGTTGCCCCCGTCCCTCTCCTCGCCTCGCCTATTTATGATATTTTTTAGAAAACATTGTCAACGATGTATGTGACTCATCAATGCATCAGGCCAACGATGGTTTGAACTTGACATATCTCAGAGGCATCATTTTGAACAAACCACACAACACCTCATAACATTTTTCATATATCAGATATATCATTTTGACCACTAAATTGCATTCATAAATTCAATAAAAATATGAAATTGTAAAAGTCTAAATCCACCGGTATAATTATGTTGTAGCAGTATAATTTATGATATTTTTTAGAAAAAATTGTCTAAGATATATGTGAATATTTAATGTAGTAATAAAGACTTCCTCCTTCCATGATATAATACCAGATTCTTTGACTACTAATCAAATTGTAGAGAATCGATTGTTGCCATAAAGATTATCGATATCAATACATTAGCTTTAGACGAGTTATGCATGTAAAATTATGTGCGGTATCTAGGTAGGAGTTTACAAACTTATGAATGACAAAGCATCCATTGATTGTCATATAAAACCTGAGGCATTAGAGAAGACAAGAAATTAAACGCATTCAAGCTCAATACATGGCAATTAAATCATGAGACGGGATCATCAAGATCATACTACAAGTAGGAAGTAAAAATTAATACAATGAATTCAAAAGAATCAAACCTCTCTTTTGAAATACTCTCTCTGTATCGTTTTAGTTGATGCTGCTAGTTCAAATCAGAAGGACTCAAAATGCTTGACGTCGATAGTCTAGGAAAAAGTGCTTTCTCATTTTTACCCCTGGATTAGTCACCTGCTGCCATGGTTTTAAATAGCGGGCTAAGAAGATTTAGCGGTTGGGCTAAAAAATAGCTAATAGCGGGCTAAATGAGGCTATAGCGGGCCATAGCGGCTAAATTGTACATGAGTACAAATAGCGGTACCTTGCCTTCAAATAGCTATAGCGGGAGATTTAAAACCGGCACTGCTGCCCTCCGCGTCAGTGACTGAAATATTACCCTTGGGTTCGGAGCGAGGGACATTGGAGTATTTACGTCACTTCTTTAATTTCATCAATCTGGTCGGAAACGTCAACTATAATGATACGGAGGTCGTAATTGAAACACATTAAGCATGATTTGAATTTTACATATTTATGAGACATCATTTTGACCAATAACTATATTTATAAATTGAATAAAATTATGAAATTAGTATAATCTACTTGTATAATTGTGTTCTAGTATAATCTATGATATTTTGAGTTTATTTCTTTAACCACTCGGACATATGGACACTAGTATAATTATTTATTTTTAGAGAAATTATTATGTTAGCCTGTTGGGGCATTTGGACGCATAGAATCAACATTATTTTTTACAGTGAACCAAGATCATTTGTGAGATGGAAGAGAACCTTTGAGGTGGAACTTAAGCTGGTGTTGCTATTGATCAAAGCTATTAGTAGGAAGATCAATCGGTGGGGGAGTAATTTTCCCTAGATATCCATCTCCTTTTCCTTTGGGGTTTTAAGCCTATGTAAACACGTTGTATATATCACATTTGTATATACATATAAAAATATAAAAAAGTAGGCCCTACCTTGATGATTTATTACATTAAAAGTAAAAATCTATTATATTTTGAAGAAAAAATATCTAAGATATACATATTTTTAATGCAGTAAAAACAAAACTCCCTCTTTCCATTATATTGTGCCATATTCATTGACTAGTAATTAAATAGTAGAGAATCAAACGAGATATACATGCAAAAATCTGTCTAGAGTATTTTGGCAGGATCTTCCAACTTATAAATGGCAATATATCCTTGACTATTGACTGGTGTAAAACTTGGCATAAGAGACAGGAATTGATTGTAGGGGGATTACATGCCTTCAATACGGCCGGCCTCCACGTTGCCCCCGTCCCTCTCCTCGTCTCGCCTATTTATTCACCGGCCCGCCGCTGGCACGCCGCGGCCGCGCTTCCTCCGCACCTCCCGATCGCAGTCACTCCAGAGATATCTCACAGCACCCTGTCGGCGCTCGGGCGGCTCGGTCGGGGGTGAAGAGGCTAGGCTCTGCGCGATCGATCGGGTCGAGGAGCGGAGAGCTAGGGATCGGCGATGGGGAGGGCGCAGTGGCTGAGCTTGGCGGCGGGGTGCGTGGCGGCGGTGACGTGCGCGGTGGCGGCGGCGCTGGTGTCGCGGCGGGCGGCGGCGCGGTGCCGGTGGAACCGCGCCGTGGAGGTCGTGCGCGAGTTCGAGGAGGGGTGCGCCACGCCCACGGAGCGGCTGCAGCGGGTCGTCAACTCCCTGGCCGTCGAGATGTTCGCCGGGCTCGCGTCCGAGGGCGCCAGCAAGGTCCGGATGCTTCTCACCTGCGTCGACGAGCTCCCCGACGGGTAAGCGGGTAACCATGGTGCCCTTGCCTTGCTTCGGTTTCGCTTGGCGTGCAGTGGGCTCAGTTCGTGGTGTTCATGCATGGGAGGGTTCTGCTAGAGTCTAGTAAAATGTTAGCGATTGGCAAGTTTTGATTTGCAAAGTGTGAGGGTTCAAGAATGAGTTTCTTAACCATTTGTTCATTCTTTTGTTGCAGTTCAATGGCACAGATTTATCTGCATTTCTTTCTCTTTTTTCTGCAGTTTCAAAAAAAAAAACGAAGCACGAGCAAATTTTTGTGCAAATGCCCACGAATGCCCAGAAGTCCAGAATGATGCGATTTTTGGGGTCGGTTGTGAGCTTGACATGTTGATTCATCTTCCATTAATTAATTTTTCTGATGTTCTACTAATTTTGCCTGGCCGAATTATGGAAATTCTTTTGAAATTGCTCGTTTTTTTTTTGCATCGCCTTCCCCTTAATTAACTATTCGGATAATCTGATGCAGCGGCAATATTCAATATTGGGTCGCATAGAGTTTCGATGTTAATCTGTTCTCTGAACCGAGAAATACTGATTGGCAACTCAACGGTGTAATGCATGTCTCATTATTTTTAGCACATGGATCTTTTTGTGCATGATTTACTGATCAGATACAGTATGCGATAGGTGAACATGGTTTCTCAAATAATTCTAGTAGTTTCTCATCCTCTTATTGGTGATTTGTATGTGCATGTGATGGAGCAGGAGCGAGGAAGGCATCTATTATGCCATTGATCTTGGAGGAACAAGCTTTAGAGTCATGAAACTAGAGCTTGGTCCCGGATCTATGGTTATCAATAAAAAGGTTGAACATCAACCTATTCCTGAAGAATTGACGAAGGGTACAAGCGAGGTATGGCTTCATTTTTATTTCACTTCTTTGCAAGATGTATTGTTTCTATATATATACTATAATTTTACTATGTTTGCAGGATTTGTTCAATCTAATCGCCTCAGCACTAAAGAATTTTATTGAAAGAGAGGGTGGGAAGGATGAGGGAAGGGCAGCACTTGGTTTTACATTTTCCTTCCCTGTCAGACAAATTTCTATATCCTCAGGGTCATTAATTAGGTGGACTAAGGAATTTTCAATTGAAGAGGCTGTAAGTTAGAAAAAGTTGTGCCCTCTGTTATTCAGCTTTTCGTTATGCTTGAAAGTGACATTTCTAATCGAAGAGCTAATTTTTTATGTTGCAAGAGATGATGTGACAAAATGAGACTTGATATCATGCTGATAATAACCTGATATGCAAGAGTTTATTTAATTCCATCTTCGCTTTTCAGTACATGATGCGTGAAATATTTATTCATATTATTACTTGGTTGCCCCTGTGGTTATTGTTGATTGATTTTATTATACCCACTGGCTTGTTTCAACTTTGGATTGCCAGGTTGGGAAAGATGTTGCTCAGTGCTTGAATGAAGCTCTTGTTCGGAATGGACTGAATATGCAGGTCACTGCATTGGTATGCCTCTGACCTAGCTAGTGAAGTGATTTGTATTTGGGAAATCATTTATATTACATTACTTGAGTTACTATATACTTCGATTTGATTGTCCTTATGTCTTATGCACGTGTTGTCTAATTCTTACCTGATAGTTCATCGTATGTGAATACCATTATCTAAATAGCATCCTTTAGCAGAGAGGCCATCCTATTATGCAGCAGGGTCACTGTAATGTTTTAGCATTGTGATGGGAACTATAGCTGCTACCATATGTTAACATGCAGGCAAACTTCAATCATACATTCATACTATGAAACTCTTTGATGTGAGCTAGTGTGGTGTTGTCTTAATGGGCAGCCGTACCACCGAATGCTACAAGCAGGACATCCACTTTTTAATCTAACTAGTTGGTAGACACTAGACGCACATGTTTGCCCAGACGAGGACTCGAATACACAAGTTAATTGTACATGTATTTGTGTTTTTGAGGTTCGAGATTGAGGAGAATAATATAGCATTATATTTGAACCTATATGGATAATACATGTTATCGCCATTTCGTATGTTTTTGTGCTCAATAACTAGTATTGGATCTGGGTGTTTGTATGTTGTATAACATTACAAAAAAGTGGGTATTATTCTGTTACAGTGAATTGTCGTTGATCGAGTCTAACAAGTTTCTTTTCAAAGCTGATGTCTTTAGTTTATTCATGAAGAAACATACATAAACATCATATCTTTTCATTGATTTCATGTGCTACTGCAAAATAGGTTAACAATGCTGTGGGTACATTGGCAATGGGGCATTATTATGATGAGGATACAGTAGCTGCAGTGATTATAGGAGCAGGTACCAATGCTTCCTATATTGAACGCAGTGCTGCAATCACAAAATGCCAGGGTCTTCTTACCAACTCTGATCTCACGGTACACTATTTTGCATTTTCCAATTAATGAATTCTTTTGTTTGATTAAATTTCATTGTGAAGATATTAATTCATGATTCTACCTCATGTTATTTAATGCTCTATTTATTAGGTTGTAAATGTAGAATGGGGTAGTTTCCGGTCTCCGCAAATACCGTTAACTCCTTATGACATATGTTTCAATGTTGAGAAGAACCGCAATCACTATGACCAAGTAAGAATTTATTAAACTTTCCCTTGTGGCTTATGAAAAATCAAGCTGAAAAGTGCAGCAATTAATCTGAAAGTAACACGTTTTAATGCATATAGGCTTTTGAGAAAATGATCTCTGGTGTGTATCTTGGGGAAATTGCAAGGTTGGTGTTCCAAGGAATGGCTCAAGAATCAGATGTATTTGGTCCTTCTGTGGATATCATATCTACCCCTTTCATATTCAGGTATCATCATCCTTGTGAATTTTCTAGTTATATTGTCTTACATATTGATATTTATTATGAATTTTGGCTAGCTTCATGTGATTGCTACAAAATTCAAAATCAATGTGATATGCCTATTCTTGACACTAAATCTGATATATTGGTCTTCTCCTAAGCTTTCCCATATTTGTTCCACTTTGCTCCAACGGTTTATTTATGTCCTCACCCTTTTCTTATGATAATGCTTTGGGCTTGTTGTGATATTGCTTTGGCATTCTTTCTGATAATTTTTTAGAGGAAACAGTTCAATAAAAAGGCATTATATAGCTAGCTGAATGTTAGAAACAGCCAGTAAGCTAAGGTTATTGTTGATCCATAAAATTTAGATGAATTGAGCTATTAATAACAACCTATCAATTAGCGGTTGGGAAATGTTCCATGTTTCTTGCAAACTGAACTTGTAACTTTTGAACTTTCTAAAATATATGTATATCTTTAACCATGAATGTTTATCTTATACTATGTTTGTAAGTAAGGTATACACATTTCTTAATAAGAATCATGACTTTGAAAGTATGAAATATGTCTGAACATTTTTTTCTCTGTACATGTATAGTCAAATGTTTTTTTTATTTTATTTTTGAAACTCTATGGTCTGGTTGCTTAAGAACATGACAACATTGAGCTATAACAATTTTATATCATTAATTACAGTACACCTTGTCTAGCTGCTATCCGTGAAGATGATTCCCCAGATCTGAGGGTAGTCGCTAGGGTGCTTGAAGAACAACTGAAGGTCAGTTCTCATAGCTGATTGGCTTAACACACTTAACTAAAATGTTCTTTTTATGTGGATCTGCTATATTTCATGACACGGTCATGTCATTATCCTTACAGATACAAGATGTTCCACTGAAAACTAGGAGACTTGTTGTGAGAATATGTGACATTGTCACCCGAAGAGCTGCCCGTCTAGCAGCAGCTGGTATCGTTGCAGTGCTACAAAAAATTGGTCGCGATGGAACCCTTTGTGGCACCTCCATGGTTAGAAAATTAAGAGGCGAGCCAAAGAGGTCGGTTGTCGCAATTGAAGGTGGTCTCTACCAAGGCTATTCAACCTTCAGGGAATATCTTAATGAAGCCGTAGATGAGATCCTGGGTGATGAAATTGCCTCCACAGTTAGTCTCAGGGTAATGGAGGAGGGGTCTGGGATTGGAGCTGCGTTGCTTGCGGCATCATATTCGTCGACTAAACAAAATTATGCATAGAAGACTGGACATAGGTTTCTCTCCTAAGTTTGTTGAGGGATGACTACAAAATTCTGCATAGGCTTGACATAGGTTCATCTGCTGCTCAGGTGAAGTGGTAGTGGGCACATGTCCATCCAAATGTTGTATCTGGTAGAAATCTGTTCTTGTACTGTTGTATCCCTTAGTTTTTCAGAACATGTCTTCTTCTCATCTATGTAAATGTGGTGCAGTGGTGAATCCAATGGTAAACAAATGGATCATCTGGTGACTATGTACTGTTTACTGTCAGAATGTTGTGGAACTACAATCTGCAGTTATATATGCAGAGAAATGGATACAACTTTGTGCAAAATTTTAGGAGCAATAAAATATTGTGCAATGAGAAACACAAAAGAGAACATCTGCATGTTTATTGCGTTGGGTGCACTGTTTACAGAGATCCACAACCCGTGTCTCTTCACATGTTGATTTGTTATTTTTGTTTTTCTTTGCACAAATTTCTTTTATCTCCAAAGTTTGCAAGAACATGCATCTTTCCATAATATAACCATTTATATTTTTAGTTAATTTTTTCATACATAATTTCATGATATTTTTAACAAGTGGGCATATATATGGGAGCATGTCAAGAGGTGGGAGCACATGAGATGTTCTCATGCACGCTGGTCTCCATTCGTGTATATATGGCATGGCTGCATACTGATACAGTTTGTTCAAGTGTGCATTGTATGTAAATACCTTCGAATATTCTGAGAACCATTCCGCACATGGTAGAAAAGCCGATGGATCCATCCATATTCCATTTATACCATGAAATAAATAGAAAAAACTGATAAAGCACCGCCAATAATGAACACCCCCCTGCTGGGCTGCTGATTCGTTTTTGAACCCAGGACTAGCTGGTCACGGCGACGGCATGAAGAAGAATGAAGCAGCAACAGTGCTCGAGCATGCATGACAAAGCATTCATAGGCATGCGCGCGTCGTGCACCTTGCGAAATGCACACCGAAGCAATACGTCACGCGACCCAGCCAGTGGGCACCGGCACGAAGTCGTCCCGCAGCATGGCGGCGCGCAGCCGCGCGCTCTCCTCCCGGGCGCGCTCCATGTCCCGCACAGCCGCCTCGTACTCCGCCTCCACCGCGCGGTCCTCGTCGTCCACCGCGCCGCCGTCTTCTTCGTCGTCCACGGCGTCGATGTACATGTCCGGGTCCGGCAGCGGCGGGACGCCGCGGGCGCCGCCGTTGATCTCCGCCAAGTAGCGCTTCTTGGCGGCGAGCAGCGCCTCTTCTGCGGCCGAGTCGTCCCAGAGCGCGACGCGGCCGCCGGGGCCCTCGGCGTTGAGCCCCGCGAGCGGGTCCGTCACCTTACGCCACGGCACGCCGCGGGACTCGCAGAAGTCCTTCTCCCACGCCGCCACCGACGACCGCGGCGGGCGCCGGAAGCGCCACGGCCGCGCACCGACATCGTCGGCGTTTCTGCTGGTGCTATCGGACACCGCCCGGCGGAGCACCGACATCGGCGCCGCGCTCTCGGCGCGTGGTCGGAGAGTGCGACGCGGATCGGGAAGGAGGCGTACGTGCGGCGAGACGATCGAGAGAGCGCGTTGCGCACTTGCGCCTGCGCCGCTGTATTTATATACACGGAACGGCGGGGTGCATATACCCCGCCGCTGGCCTCCGATACAGATCGATCGAGTCGGACTTCTTCTCCGTTCATGACGTAGGGTCCGATATACTCCAGGATTTCAAGTCGGAGAGGCTATTGAATCCGAATCCGATAGTATGGTGGCAGAGGTCCGGACTGCGTTGCGCTACGCATGTGGCCTCCGTTTTTCTGATTCGGACAATCAGGTTGTTTCGTGGACCCTGGACCACGGCAGGGTCACCGTCACCAAATATCACTATTTTAAAACTTCTATAGTTATTCAATTTACACTGACACATAAGTGGGTCCATAACTGTGCCAGATGTTCTGCAAGGAGTTTTTATAAATCCTAGCAGATGTTTAAACGCGCAACAGTGATGCCTTGTATCAGCTAGCAAAAAAAATACATGGCGAACCAAATGGAGTAAAGAACAATTCCAGATTTCAACATTGGGCAGTTATAATATGTACATTCCTCTCAGTTTCCAATTGCCAGGCACGTTACATCATCTTCATATAATTTATAAACAAAACAACAGCGCACGCAGAATGCCTCTTCTTTCAGCTGACCTTTGGTGTCGTAAACCTGGGACAGCAGCCATGCACTCAACAAAACAATGCCTTTGCCTATGGAGAAACCAATATGTTTCTCCGTGTTTCTAACCTTTGATGTTGTTGTCAGTGCTCAAAGCAAAGATCATCATGCCAGCCATGATACCTGAATGTTACACTCCTAAGCAGTTAGTGTTCAACCAAAGATAACTTGATGTCCCGTTTCCAGATTCTGCATATGTGCCACTCAAGCTGCAACACCAGAGCAGTGCCGAGACCAGTCCTCCCAGGTGGCCAAGATCCTTTCTTTCCATCCTCTCAAAAAATAATATAGCATCAAACGGGCAGGAAAGCTGTGAGGGTGGGTTAGCAGTGACACCTAAAAACCCCAGATAGGTGCTTACTCGTCTTGGTGCAAGGCGGCCTTGCTCTAGATGCAACTCATGCAAAAGTTGCATCTCACCCCATGACCACACCATATATAGCAGCCAATAAGCTTACCAGTAATCATCTGACTGTCCATACCAACGTGAGCGAGATCCGCTGCTTGACTGCCACTGGCGTGGATTAAAGCCTCTGTTGCTGTAGTTTTGTTCAGGTGATCTATGCACACTCCTCGACTTGGATACTCTCTTTCTAGCTTTTCTTAGATCTTCTTCGAAGTCATACTCTTGACGCTGCAAAATTCAAACAGGCTTCAAACCAAAGTCGTTTATCTAAGAAGTGGTAAAAACAACAAAGCAAACAGCATAAGGATTGCATTGAAACCATAATGAGTTCGAAATGAATGCCATTAATATATAAGTATTGAAACTATGAGTTCAAAATAACTGCCTCTAATAAGTAAGAAAGTAAGTCTAAAATACCCGTGGTTATTTTGTAGACACAGGAAAAATCTAGTGATAGAGCTTTAGGGCACAAGTTGTGGTAGCTAAAGCTCATGAATTCAAGTACACAAACTCCTTCAAATAAAAAGAAATACAGCTCCTGCTACGTATTCTACGTTCTTTTGCTATATTGTTATTGGTCTGTGACTTGTGTGCCCAGTAGCATGAGAAAATCTAGCAAGTGTTTGCTGACAGCTGACTTATCCACTACGCTTATTATTGAGTTATTAATCCTAAATCGAGACTATGCAAACATTACTGCTAGTTGGTTATTACTTCTAACAGCAATTTGCATTTTACCTTGTCCGGGTCCGAAAGAACATTATATGCCTCCCCGATGGTTTTAAACAGATGATCTGCATCTGCATAAACTTCCTTGACAACATCCCTCCAGAATCTGTCA
This sequence comes from Urochloa ruziziensis, assembly GCA_015476505.1. Taxonomy (NCBI): domain Eukaryota; kingdom Viridiplantae; phylum Streptophyta; class Magnoliopsida; order Poales; family Poaceae; genus Urochloa; species Urochloa ruziziensis. Next base: position 30,727,177 of record CM027121.1, on the reverse strand, counting down.
TCAGTATTCTCGTTCCTTACTAGTAATTGAGTAGCCTGCAGGTCACAGCAGTGTTAAAAGCAAAGATTTATATAAAATCAATAAGAAAGCGCCAGAAGCAATGAGGACCTTGTCTGGGTGATGCCTCAATGCAGCTTTCCGGTATGCCTTCTTTATATCTGCTGCAGAGCAGGATGATTCCACTCCCCTGATACGGAAAAGGATAATTAGTAACTATCTCCACATAAGGCCAGCAAATAGAATATATTTATCTCCACATAAGGCCAGCAAAATATAATCTGCCTATGTCAGGGTCAGGCACTGGAAGTTAAATAGGAGTGAAATATAAACGAAACAATATTGTTCACTGTATTATGGCCTAAGTAGTTTACAGCATGAAACAGTTCACAATGGTCATAAATAAAAGAAAAATTAACTCTCTTAAACATTTGTGAGATACTAGAACACTAGAAGTTCTTAGCAACATACACAAACAATAATTATTGGGTTTTCTCAATCCTAATGTAGTTACCAGTGGATCTCAATAAACAATAAATGCGTTCCTCCGTTTTGTGGAGTCTTCAACTATCCTGGAATACATTTTCTACAATAAATAATAACCATGCATTACAAAATAATCAACTACTTTGTTAGCTGTAAACTACTGTGCTTGTACCACTCTTGTGCTCCTATTGAAAAGTAATAATCACAATTGCTGCAAATTCCAGAAATGCTATGTTGCTATCTCAGGATATCATATTTAATGTGTTCTACACATTCCAAATAATGGCATGCCAATTTCAATTCATCTATAGTGAAACCAATATTATTGCAAAACACACATTTAGAAGAGCCGCAAAGCAAAGTGCATTTCAGTAGCAAGCAGCATTCTTTTATTATCTGGATCAGTGGTAAATTGATAATCACAGGTGAAAATCAAATGCAGGGATAAGCATTATCTGCTTTCAAGAAATGCAGACATTCAGGTTAACCAGGCACCGGTTAGGGAAAAGAAAACCCTACTAGAGTAACAAAAAGGAAAAAACCAATGTGGGAAACTTACAAGATTAAATACAAATTCAGGGGAATATCCTTTTTTACTTCATCTTCTATGGATGAAAGCCGCGCACGTGCTTGCTTGAGATCACTGTGCTTGTTAAACACTTTTGGTGATACTCCAGACACATTGGCTTTCTTTTCAAGAAGAAGGATTAGCTTCCTTATATCATTAGCAGCTTGTCCATAATCCCTTATCATCTCGTATAAGGTAGCACGCCTTGAAATTGCCTGAAATGTATTATATAAGGTCTGAGAACAACCATGTTGGGTTAAACAGTTGACACACATGTCCCAACATTCTTCCTATACATGCAAGGGCATGCAAAATGGCATGCTTATAAATAGAAGCGGTCCAGCAAATGTACCTTAGGGTAATTTGTATCAAGAACCATGGCAATTGAACAATCTGCTATCGCATCAGTAACTTGACCGAGTGCTTGGTATGCGGCTGCACGATTGCAAAAGCAGACAGCTGAAAATGGTCGTGATTCACTATTGCATGCCAAGGCCGCTGAATACTGTTCCACAGCATCTGAAAATCTTCCAGCTTGAAATAATTCATTTCCAGCAGCCTTAGGATTAGAAGGTAAGAAAAGATTAGTGATCATAGATCTGTCAGAAGAGAAACTGATATGTTGCCACTGCAAAGATTAACACATTAGGATTTGCCACGAATGAATATGTGAACCACGTGTAGGGATGGCAACAGACTGGGTCACGTACGGGTAGAGCAAATACCCGCCCAATACAATACCCTGACCTTCTCACCACACTTGTACCCGAGATACCTGACTGGTCAGAATTTGTACCTGTGCCTGTGCCCACCGGGTCTTTGGTACCCACTGGGATCTGCTCATGTCACAGCAAAAAAACACACCCATCTAGCAACTAGCATTCAAGGACTATCGCAGAGTATAATCCATCAGATCAAGCATTCAAGGAAATTACGGTTACCCGCAAAAAAAAGAAATTACGGATTAATGCCTTGATGTGGATTGCCACGCTATATCTCATGGATACGTGAATCATGGATTCATGGAGCCACATGTCAGTGAGAAAGGAGAAGCAAAAAACACATCATTTTTTTCTATTTTTAAGCAATGTAATCTGTTTGTCACCTGGACATCCTACACAGGAAAAAAGAAGAGCAGCACAAAGCTAAGCTTGTTCCCATTTTTAGAGCCAAGCACAAGTTGATGTAACTCAGAACATGGCAGTCCACTTGAAGAGAACAATAGCTTGGAAATTGTGCAGCATGTCCCATGAAGAGATACCATATGATAGGATATTTCACTAGTTTTAGATCTACCACATGCTAATTCCCAATCTCCATGAGAAGATAATTCTTGGAACACACATGGACATCAACAAGAGAGCCAACAGCATAAATTACGTAAATGGGAAGTACTAGATATGATGAACACATATCACCAATTTCCTGCCAATGTTATCAGTAAAAGGATGAACAGAGACATTAAGACATACCTTAAGGGAAAGTAGTTGTCTTATGGTTGCTGACAACACTGAGAAACGTCCTTGATATGAGCTCTTGTCACTGTGGAGTTGCACCATTCTAAACATCACAATTCACAAGACAAGTGTGTACTGCCAAAACAAAGGAAATTTAAATAACATGACAAATATACCTTTCTTTGACAGGTGTGACCTGCTCATGTTTCTTTAACAAATCAAGAGCTTCATCAAGCTTGCCTGAAAGGAAATAAGACTTGCAAATAAGGTAGGGCCGCCAATGCCTTCCAGAGAATTGTGCCTTTTCAGAGACTCTGGAATTCTTCGGTTCCCCATTAGCATTGAATAAGACTGACTTTCTTTCAGCTGGATTTGCAGGCTCCTGACATAGTTGGATCACTTCTTCGTATCTTTGTAACTGTTCAGTGCAGAGATGATATTAGTAACAAGAAATAAAAATATGAGGGCAAAACAAAACATCACCTGAACATTTGTTAGCGTAGATGCTCTTAATAGTTCATGGAAGAAGCAGAAAAGAAAAGGGAATACAAACCGTCAGCAATGCCTCAGCTTTCATCTCCTTGAGGCTATCCCAATGTGGACTTATGTGTAATGCATTGGAGATCAATTCTAAGGCTGTTGTTGCTTCAGGAAATGTTCTTTTCTCAAGAAGGTCCTTGCACTGGGATACCCACTCTGTCACTCTCTGCAGAAGTGATAAAAGCAGATGAATATGGTATAATGATAAAACCTAGTTTGTGGAGAACATATTTGAGCTCAAATGAACTAGAGACAGTAAGGAAACAATAGTGGAACAGAACACATGTCCAAATCTAACCAAGAAATATATGAAGTAATAAAGCAACAAACTAATAGCTACACATGATCATAGAAGCCACCTTTGTTTATTCAGTGGCATAAAATCAACAGAACAATCTAAAGTTGGGTACATGGTCCACGGAAAATTCTGTGTCTATGCTATCCTTTTAGGAAAAAGATGTCAGCAAAAAATTCAAATATTTCCGGCACAAACTAACTATGGAACTAGAAAGTTATTTTAAACAAGAATATGTGTTTGCTTGATGCCGGAAGTACATTAGCCCCCAGATTGCACCTAGCAATAGGTTTATACTGTACAAGATATAAATCAAACTAAGCGAAGTATATCGTGCCAAGGTACATGATAACACCATTAGCTGTATAGTGGAAAGAATGAGTGGCTTTGATGAGCTCATAGATCAAAGCAATAAATCTTGTAGTTTTAAAAAAAAGTATAGAAATTACGGGCAATTCACTTAGGATATTTGTAAAAACATCCAAGTTGAATCGAATGCAACAGGTAACGGCAAATCCATATGCAGCTGCACTAATGTGGTCCCACAAGTCTCTGTATCATGTTCTGAATTATTTACATAAATTCATGTGTCAAGAATGCAACTGTGCATACAAAAATAATTTGATCATGCTGAAGAATTCAATCTAATCATGCTCCTAAGTCATCCAGGCATTACAACAGCATCTTAAAACAAATGAATACAAAACCCCAATGATCATGGAACAACTGAGAATATCAAGGCCACATGACAAACACATGCCTTGGTCTGTCCGTCTGTGGAATGGTATTTTTGGATTTTGTGTATTGTGGAACTGATCCTTTCTATGTAGAGTGACATGAAGAATCAGATCATACACATCTTACCAAAAACTTTACCAAGTCAATATTTTCATCAAAGTTACATTCTGATTGATAAGATGCAAAGGGTAAATATCATCACTTTTCGCATCTCAGGACTTACTGCAAATCTAATAGCCAATGAAAGAATAATCACCCTACATCACAATAGTACAAGGATACAAATAGATACAAAGATAAACTAGGTCTTCTTGCATCATATAAACCAATTGAGCAGGCCAGTTTTATTTCATAGTAGTCATTCTTTTCATAACCTATAGTATTTGGCTAATCCAAAGTTTCATGCTAGATAGTGCCAAATTATAGTTCCTTGCAAGTTAAGCTTTGCAGGTGTTCTTATAGCCTCTTGCATCTGCATCCATCATCTTCGGATAGAATCAAACTGGTAGCCAGCCTTCAAAAGATTGCTTCCTCCAATAACAAATATAAGTCCATCTAGGTTTGTCCTAACTCCTAAGTCAACCACTCAACCTTTTTACCTTTGACTATATAATCTATCTAAAATTTTGTATAGATTGACAGGACATGGTTGTTAGTAGATTCATTTTGGAGAAAACAAACATAATAGATAGCTCTTTCCATTTAAGATGATATGTATTTATAGGCATCGCGAAAGGGCCTCTAGCTGACTTGGTTAGATGGCCTCAGTAGCACTCCTCAGGTCCTGGGTTCGACTCCCCGTGGGAGCGAATTTCAGGCTGAGGTTAAAAAAATCCCCTCGTCTGTCGCCATAACCAAAGCACAGGTCAAGGCCCGGCCCAGGTCGTATCTGTAGTTGGCTTGGGCTCTCCTACCTGGGGGTAGTTGCAGAAGCCGTCAGCCCAGTGGTTGTCTCACAAGGGCTACGGGCCCTGTGTAAGGGTGGGGCAGAGGTTCGGGGGTTTTCTCGACCTGCGTGAGAAGGTCTTCTCTCTTAGCAAAATGCCCGGGGGCTGTCTTACCCCCCGCAGGTCGAGTTTTTTTTTTATTTATAGGCATCAGTGTATCACTGGTCCACATGTATATTGGAGACTACATTGATGCCCTAGTGGAGTTATACGAAGTTATATTTTCTGGAGGAAGCACATATGTAGTTCTGTGAGGCATATTACTATTCCATAAGTAGTGAATAATTTTGGGACTAAGCAAACAACATATAAGTATTTCTAACCAAAATAATAATATACATAATGTTTTATAGATTCTAGAACATAGAGAATATCAATTCAAATTTCTAAATAAAAATAAAATAACGAACTGATGTATTTAGTTCTGACATAAGCAAAAAGGACAAGATAGAAGATACCTTGACTTTTTCCAAACCATCAGAAGCCTCAGTAAACATTTTGGGGTCAGAACTCGAACTACAGTCCAAACAAGACATGTAACTCACAGAAGCATCTTCAAGATCACCTAGTGCAAGGTAGCAACTGCATTCATAGACCAAAAAAAATCAACTTAATAGTCATTTCAGGAGGAAAGAAGATGATACAGAAAAAAATGTGCAATTGAAGTTGCAGAGTCAGCAATCCCTGCCAATCCACAAGTACAACCCAAGTTAAGATATTCCCAATAGAAATGTTGTTCAGTAGAATATAGTTTTGTCCATTTCAAATATAGCATGGTTATGTTCAAGCCAAAACATCAAAGCACAATGGTGTGAAACATGTGCTTACAACTTCCCAGATAAGCATATGGTTGAAAACATTGATAAGCTATAAAGCAGCAAATTCCACTACTAGGAACATAACAGAATGTTCTCAGACATACTATGCAATCACTGAATTGGCCATAGTCACAAATTGAAAATAACACTAATATATAACAGAAAGAAGAAAAGGTTGAATTGAGGATAACTAAAGCCTTACTTTGCAGCTCTAACTTTAGCTTTAAGAAAGCTGGGGTCAATTGACGTAGCAGTCAAACAATCCTCAAGCGCTTCCCGCATCATGCCAAGTGACATTCTTGTAGCTGCACGATTGCTATAACACAGCATCAATGCGCGGGAACAGTCTCCAGAAGTGCCATGATGGGAGATAGAGTTTATTCCACGGGTATAATAATCCTCTGCAGTAGCAAAGTGGCCATTTGCATAGGCTTGATTTCCACTGGAATAAATGAAACAAACAGACTATGTTACATCAAATTTTGAGTAATTACATGAAAATTAACAAAAACATTATATACAAGTCATGAAAATTGAGAGATTAAGATAGTGTTAAACATGTTCGCACAAACCTAGTACGCCAGGTCTCACAGATCTTCAATGCTGCAGAAGATGAAGAAGAATCTCTTGTTGCTTGCTCTTTCACCGAGTCTTCATTTCTACTTGTTTCACAGAAAAATTGCATGCCCTTCGTATCTTGTGAAGATTTTGGCTGTGCAAAAGAGTTGGTAGTTGAAGGCTTAGATGCTGGAGTGCCCTTTGTTCTTAACTTCCTTCTTGTGTTACGTCTTTGTACTGATGCAGAAATATGAGATGACGATGCACCAAAGCTAAAATTCAGCCCACTAAAATTTGAAGAGCTTGATTGAAAAGCCACAGCTTCACCAGAATCATGAAGAGTTCTGTAAGGATTCTCATCACAGGCTTGCCCATTAATGTTGTAACCAAAACCATCAGCACAAGCTTCTGTTGTTCCTGTTTTATGTTCACCATTCAAGCAAATATTGACATTAGTGAAAGAACTTTCTGATGCATTACTTAAGTCTCCCTCAAAACTAGAAAAGCTGCTCCCAAAATTGCTCTCAGATGCACCTATGTTCGGTACTCTACCTTCATTTCCAAACATTGGAAGGTCGGCATCAATAACCAAGTGTTCAGTTGAAGAAATTAGATCATCATCTGCACAACTGGAGTTCCAGTTAGAGATACCACCATTTCCTATATGAACAGATTGATCCGAAGCCACATATTCCTCTGTTGGCACATGTTCAGTTTCTGCTGGATAAGGGGAACAATCCATTGGTGAATATTCACCTGCTAAATCCCCATTGGTACAGGTTTCCTTAGAAGCAACATGATGGACTTGAGCATGTTGCTTTAACTTAGTTGGCCTTTTATTTTTCCTTTTGCTTTTGTGTACTTCTTTTTTGTCCCTGTATGCAGACTTTATACTGTCTAAACCAAATAAGGACTCTCTAGAACACCCAGGTAAGTCCTGTTTGACAACACAGGGATCATCAGGAGCAGTCTCTCTCCCTGAATTCATGGTTCCAAAACTGAAAGCAGGCATTGTATTCTCAAAAGTAGAGAAACTAGATGAATGATTCAAATTTGCAAATGGATGTGACTCCTGTTTTGGTTGCGGAACAGCGCCAAATCCTGTAGTAGCATCTGCTTTGCTTTGAAACAAAAACTCAGGAGCCGCAGAATCATTCAATTTAGTACATTCTAGCGAAGGCCCTTCCCTGTTGATGTTCAATTTCTTGATTTCATCATGTAGTGCATATTGTGCGGCTCCTTTAGAAGGAGTGGTAGCATTGCTGCCTCTGCCAAAAACAAAGCCACTTGTCCCACATCCTTGATTAATGTTTGCCTCAGAATATGTAGACTTACTAATGTTCTCATCAGTAAAGTTTCTTCCCTCATCGTCCTTTGGTTGAGAAGATACATTGGGTTGGAAACTAGTGAATGATGTGCTTGCAGCATGGGCAGAAGAAAAGCCAGAAATATTACTTCCAAATACAGATACTTCTGGTGGTCGAGTAGCAGTTTCATCTTGCCTGCTCTGAGATGAAATTCCAGAGCCTGTGTTTAACTTTGTCATCTTCTCTGGAAGCACACTGTCTACTGTACTATAGATGTTAGTATTTGCAACATTGGCAAAGTTACTTCCATCATCCATGGCTATGCTTGCAGAGTGCGACACGGAGCTCCGGGTTTCGTTTCTTCTGGATACTGCCTCTGGTGGACAATTAGCATTATCACTTTCCATGCTCTGCGACGTGCCTCCACCTCCTGCACTCAAATCTGATGTCTTCTCTGGAGCCAAATTGTCAGTGCAATTAACTGAATTAGAGGCATTACTATTTGCTGTAGAGAGAAAATCACTGCTTGAACTAGAAGCATTGCTATTTGCAGAGAAGAATTCACTGCTCCTGTCTGAAGTGCTGCTCGTTTCCTTCCCAAAAACAGCACCCGGGGCTCCTCCACTCCCAAATGATGCTTCAGGTTGATGACTACTGCCAGCACTTTTCTTATCATGCAAGGGTATGTCACTCCCTATGTTCAATTGTGTTATCTTCTGCTGAAGCACATCTTCATCATCAAAACCTACAGCAGTGCATGAACTAGAATTGGCACCAGATGCAAAAATGTGTGTACTATCCACATGGCCGGTTGCTGCAGTACTTCCAAAAGTGAAAGCTGTTGGTGCTCCATTATTATGTCCGATCTCCTTTCCCCTGGAAGGTGCTTCTTCACCTATATTGAGCGGCGTCGACTTCTCAGGCATAGCTTTTGCATTGGCAGCTTGAACTGAGGTAGGAGCATATGAATGTGCACCAGAGGCAGCAGTGTTCCTACTATCAGCAAAACTCCGAGCTCCATTACCACCAAACACAAATGATTTTGGCACACCACTGGCAATGTCACCCTTCTCACTCTGCAAAGGTGCTCCAGGGCCTAAATTCAACTGTGTCAGCTTCTCTGGTAGCACATTAACTTCGCTGTTAGAAACCAAATCAGATATATCAACACCAAATACAGAACTCCCGTCCTTTTGATCCTTCCCCAGACCGAAAGCAATACCAGCCTCCCCCGGTGGACGCAGATTCAGCTTCTCCATCTTATCAGGCAGCTTTGACGAAGCAGAAAATCCCTCCTCGAAACGTGGCAGGCTTTCCCTCACGCTCGCAAACACGAAGGGAGCCTCACTGGGTGAAGCCGCCAGCTTCGGAGGCTGCTGGCTCACCGCCGGGGCAGCACCGAACACAAAGCCCCCGGTCTGAGCCTTCCCGAACCCTACGCCACCTCCGTTCCCACTCTGGAATCCGCCAATCCCGTCCTGCCTCGGGACATCCGTACCCACGCCGCCGCCGCCAAACGGGTTCCACGTCCCCGTGGGGGCCTGCGGCTGCGGGGCGCGGGAGCGGGAGGAGGCGGGAGGGTGGCGCCGCTTGGCTAGGCGCGGCGTGCGGCGCGAGGGCGGCGGCGGCGCCCCGGCGGTGGGCTCCGCGCCCAGCGGCGCGAGGCCGAGCCCTAGGCCCGGGTTCGCCATGGGGGCCGCGGCGGCGGCGGGGAGCTCGGGCCCGCTAGGGTTTTGGCGTGGCGGGTCGGGCGCTACCGCCGGCGGCATCCCCCGCGGCGGCGGGGCAGGGGCCGGCGGCGGCGGCAAGGGTGCTCTCTGGAAGGGGGGAATGGGGCAGGGGGGTGGGGGCGGGCGGGCGTGTCCGATCGATTGATTCGAGCGAGAGGAGCTGACAGCGGAGGTTGCTTCCGCAAGGCGGTTTGGTTGGGCGAGTTCGGAATTTGGAGATGGGCCTCCTTCTGTTTCACACTTTGGCTGCCGTTTATGCCTTCGTAGATGCGATTTTTGAATTCGAATACGGGACCGCATGTGGGAGAATCGATAGTTCGGAGTTCGGACCGCATGTTCGACAACGGCATGGTCAGGCATGTTTAGATACAATAGATACAATAAAAGCGTCTTTTTTTCAGGATAGTCACTTTGTCATATTTAGACTGTCATGCAAACTTAGAGCATCTCCAGCAATGGCCCCTATTTCAAGCCCTACTTTATTTGTCTCTCCCAGGTTCTTCGTCCCCACGCGCTGCTCGTTCTCCCCGATCCTCTTCTCTCTCGATCTGCTCGTGCTCCGCTCCCGCGTCTTCCGTGCCAAGCGCCGGCGCCGGGGAGCCCCAGTGCCGGGCGGCAGCGCACGGGGTAGAGGAGGCTGAGAGGCGAGCGGCGCATGAGACGGGCCTAGATCGGCCAGCGGCGGCGCTCGGAGACGGGAGACGGGCGGTGCTCAAGGGCGGGCGGCAGAGGTCGAGCTCCAGGCGGCGAGAAGCACGGGTCACGCTCAACCTCAAGTTCCCCTCAGCGCCGATATCGATCTCGACCTCGAGGTCCCTTCCTCGCCCAAATCGAGCTTGAGCTCGATCTTCCCGCCCAAATCGTAAGCGTCGCCGTCCTCCATGCCTCCGCTCGAGCTCGATTCGACTGCAACTGGAGCGCCGGTAGGCCGCGGTGGAGGAGCCTCCAGGCGGCGCCGCTCCTTCCCCTGCTCTGCTCCTCTGCCTTGGTCCTGCTCCTTCGATTTGCTTCTGCTATGGCGGGAGCGGCAAGCGGAGCTGTGGTGGAGGGCCTGTTGGCTCGGCGCGGCTCCGCCCGAGGCACAACTCCGGCAATGGGAACACGAGCGGCGGTGCTCCGGCGCGGATTCGATGCGGAGAAGGCGGGTAGTTTCCGTGCGCTCAAGAGGAACGACAACAACGATCGAGTAGGGGCTTCGCTACGGACCCGTGGGAGCTGAGGCTCAGATGGGGAAAGTAGGGGCCTCCCTAGAGTAGGGACCCGAGTTTGGGCTTTGCTGGAGCTGGTTTTTTGGCCCTTGGCCCCTACTTTTTGAGTTGGGGCTTGAGTAGGGGCCTTGCTGGAGATGCCCTAAGAGTCAAAAAAAAAAAAAAAAAAAGCGACTCTAGCAGGGCCCCTACTCGGGTCCTTATAGTAGGGAGACACCTAAATCATCTCCACCAGCCCCATCTCCCATGGGTGGCTAGGGCCTCCCAACTTTTCTGTTGACCGGTTTTTTCCTGCGGGCCCTCTGCTTCCGCTTGAGTCCGTCGCCGGACAGTTCCTCCGCGCCGCCGCATGGGGCCACGATGACACCGCTCCTCCGCGCCACAGCACAAGGCCACGACACCTTGGCTCCTCTGCGCCACCACACGAGGCTGCGACGCCCCCGCTCTCCGCGCCGCCGCACGAATCGAGAAGGGGAGCAAGCATGGCGCTACCTGGATCTGCTGAGGGAGCGGGGCCCGCTGCCGGGCAGCGCGCGTGGCCCTCGCAAGTGCCGCCACCTGGCCGCGAGCGCCGCTTGTGTGTGGCCACGCGCGCACCTCGTGTCCGGCTGCGAGACTGGCCGCACGCGCTACCCCGCCGCTGCCGGGCCTCTTTCTCTGTCCCTCCAAATCGAACAAAGACAACAGCTAGCTTCGATTCAAGATCCCTAGCTTCGATTCAAGGCCAAGAACGCCTGAATTCGTGCAAATCCACTGTTTTGACTCGCGTTGGGCATCAATGGCATCTGAATCGGGCGCCCCTTCCTCCCGGACAACAGCTAGCAGGCCACCATCTGGGCCACCGCCGGAGCTCGTGCTTCCCTGAGCCGCCGCCGACGCCGCACCCGGCCGAAGCTCGCGGATCGCCGCGCCGTCGTCGCCGCACTCTGTCGAAACTCGCGCTCCCCCCGTGCCGCCGCTGCCGCGCTCTTCCTGGTCTGCCGCAGCCGCACCCAGCCGGAGCTCGCGCTCCCCGCGCCGTCGTCGGCCAGAGCTCGCTCCTTCAATCTGTGGCAGCGCTGGGAGGAAGGCACCGAGAGAAACAGAGGAAGAGAACTGCTTGGAGAGAGAAGAGACCAGGAGGGGGAAGCATACCCAGACACTGACGAGCGGGTCCCGCGTGTCAGACAACGAGTTGGGGCTCTTAAGTTGGGGCTATTGCTGGAGTTCAGCGTTAAATTGAAGCCCCAGAAAGTTGGGTATCAAGTAGGGGCTCTAAGCAGGGGTCATTGCTGGAGATGCTCTTAGGCTGACAAAACGGGTCAGTTAGCGCGGAGGCAAGCAGCAAGCTTGCACGATTGCCAAAGCTTCTCTCTCACACGCACAGCTTCCAGTGCTACTGATTACGGTGCTCTGTCTTTCTTTCCTTTTATTTTCTCTTCCCTCTGCGTCGTTTGGCAAAATCACACACTCTTTTGGAGACGGCCTTAGGAATAGCAAGTGTTACGGCTTTGGTTGCCGGTTGAAACTATAGATTGTTTTGATGTTTTTAGGTTTATATAATTTTGCTATACACCTAAAGAGAGTGTATATAGATGCATAACAAAAGCTATAAACGTAAGAATAAGACCTATAATTTTGAATGGATTAAGTATTTTGTAACTACAAATTTCTTGCAATGCCACGGTGTGACAATATGTTAGAATGCTTTGTTAAGAATGTCATACATCCCAAGTTCCTGCGACTCATATGGTTGGAATTGATATACATACATGGTGTAAGGCATTGTTTGAAACTCCTACATATATACACACCCTTAGTAATCTAAAATAAAGCAACTGGATGGAAAACACTAATGTTCCATAATATTTATTGCTACTGCAGTAAATAAGAATAAGGGCGTACCTAGTGTCGTAGGCTCCCGCGCTACGCGGGGTCTGGGAGCAGGTTGTTTAGCGCACAACCTTTCCTGCACATAAATGTGCAAAGGCTGGGGCTTGAACCCTGAACCTTCCGGTCACAGGCGGTAAACCTCTACCACCGCATCAAAGGCCGCCCTTTTAGTAAATAAGAATACATATTAAAATATTATTCGTTTGAAACCTAACATATTGATTATTTAATTTAGAGCTTAACACAGACATCCTACGTAAATGTGCGTCACAAGCAATAGAGGAGCGCTTGCCATAGTAGAAAGAAAAAGAAGTAGAGTGGTTAGAATGTTGTAATAGTGGACACGCAATACAGGTAGGGCCTCCTCTACTGATTTTCGGTAAAAAAAAAACAAACTCTCTTAAATTTAACACCATGCTCCAGCAAAGAGGACAGTATTTTACCTTTTTTAGAGTGTTATTTTGTCTATTTGACATTCATCACCAACACAACACAGTCCTAATCCATCCACCCCCTCAGCCTGGCCCAATTTTGTCCAGGCCGTATTGTTGTAATGCTAGAGATAGGCTAGACACGCCAACCGTTGGGCCGGTAAGGCCATGGCCCAGTGCCCTGGTGGGCCATACGCCCATACGCTATGCGGGTCCGAAGCAGCGTTATGTAGGCGTGTGCATGTAAATGTAAGGCCGTTGACTTGTCACTCTCTCCTCCTTCGTCCACCTACCCCGTGGTTGCTTGCGCCTATTTGGCTATTTGCGACACGCAGGGGCGAAACTAGAAGGTAAGGGGAGGAGGTGGGGGGCGTGTTTTTTTCCTTCTTTTTCTCTCTCATCTTCCCCTTCTTCTTCCTCCTCTTTCTCTTCTTCTTCCGCCTTATGCATGGCTAGAAAATGATAGAAGTATAGAACAAGTCAAGATGATTGATGTAAAATGTTCTATCAATCACAAATGGTATGGGTTATAATAAACGAGGAACAGATATCCCCCGCATAGACCAGGATTCCCCATGCGCTATCTGGGTCTACCGCTCACGCTCATGCGACTAAGACGAATTGACCTCCAGCCAATGTTTGACAAAGTGGCTGGGAAGCTATCCGGATGGCACGGACGGAACCTCAACACGGCAGGACGCACATGCCTTGCCAAGACGGTGCTAACCTCACAGGCCATATATACGTTAACAGTGATCAAGGAGCACAAGCAAGCCTTGGAGGACCTCGACAAGATACGAAGGAAATTCCTATGGGCTGGGGACACGACATTGACAAAAGTTGCTTGCCAAAAAGGAATGGCGGTGTGGGAGTACCCAACCTCTGCAAATTTGCTAGAGCTCTACGCCTTCGGTGGCTTTGGCACGAATGGGTATCGCCTGAGAAGGCTTGGATCGGCACTGAACCGCCTCGCGACGAGTCGGACCGCCTACTCTTCGCGGCTTGCACGACAATCACACTCGGTAATGGAAGAATGACCTCGTTTTGGAACTCCGCTTGGCTGCAAGGCCGCCGACCGAAGGACATTGCCCCTACAGTCTATACCCTTGCAAAACACAAGAAAAAATCTGTGGCTGAGGCACTGACAAACGACTTCTGGGTGAGAGACCTCAACATATCTGGAGGGATCACAACAACTCACGTCAGCGAATTCGTCGAACTTTGGAGGTTACTGTCCGGCATCCAACTACAGCCACAAATACAAGACCATATAACTTGGAAACTCACCGCAGACGGCATTTATTCGGCAGCGTCCGCATACAAAGCGCAGTTCGTTGAATCGATCCTAAAACCCCAAACCGCCAAGCTATGGCACACTTAGGTGCCGCCGAAATGCAAATTCTTCGCTTGGATAATTACGCAAAATAGAGCCTCGACGGCAGATCGCCTAGCCAAGCGCGGCTGGCCGCATACACCGACATGCCAGCTTTGCCGGAACGCCCCTGAGTCCGCTCATCATCTGTTTGTTGAGTGTAGATACACGACAAGGTCTGGGACACTGTTGCCACATGGCTTGCACAACCGAACTTGCGCCCGAGAGCTTGGACGCACACTGATACAGTGGCTACCTGGTGGGAGATGATAACAACCACCCGCTCCATCCCAAAGAAAGCCCTCACAAGCCTCACCTTGCTCGTCATCTGGGAAGTCTGGCTAGAGAGGAACGCGAGAGTCTTCAATCGTCGAGAGTGCTCCTTTATGTCTCTAGTCGCGAAAATAGAAGGGGAAGCATCAGCATGGGCTGCTGCTGGAGCAAAGGGCTTGGCGTCTCTTATAGCGCGAGAATAATCTTTTGTTTATGGCGGTTAGCCGCTTGTATTTTCAAACTCTTCTATATCAATGAAATTAGCACAATCTCGTGCTAGTTTGTTCTAAAAATGGACCTATCATTTGCCTCCATCGTCATCTCGTAACGAACGAGAGAAAGGGATTGTATGAGAGCGAAGGACGAGGGATATGTACATTCTCCACCTACCCTCTCTCGGCGCCGGATTGAGTGCCTTTACAAAGACTAGGTGTGGGCCCTGCCACCCGACGGGCCCACCTAGCATGAAATAATGTCATTTCCTGGTAAAGGAAAACATTAATTGCATAAGAGTTGGCAACGGCTAACCAGATTTGAAAAATAAAGATCGGAACTAGGACCTGATCAAGACGACTTGCAGGGCCGGTGAAGGGAGGGAAACCTTCCGATGGAGCTGCAAGATTTCACAAGCAAGTCTGAGTACAACCGCACTCAGCAAGTACTTAACAATCGAAGGTATGAACATGCATTATTAGTTGATAAGTAATTAATAAATCGGTGTTGGGTCCTGGAGGGGCAAGAACCTCCCTACCAGTCCCCCTGGTGATTCTGGCCCGGATCCTTCTGTCGATCCCGCAATCACCTTCATCTCATTATCGTCACTCCTATGGGTTATTCTTGGCTAATCTGTGGGAGCTTTAACCAGACGGGCTCATAACCGAGAGCCACGACTACCGATAGATTGGGTAACTCTGCAAAGGTTTGTACTCTTGAAACTATACGGTCAGGTGACCCTCCTGTGGCCAACGGCAGGGCCACCCTACGGACTCGTATCCACTGGCGTCCATCTCTGGACAGCTTCCATCTGGGTCTACCCACGGATGCTACTGGGGTCTAAACAGGGATCGCATAAACGTCCACACAAGGACACTAACCCGGGAATGGATGCATCATATAAATTTGGGCACGCATCGCCCGTGGGCCCTACCAGCCCTGTCACATGCGACCCGTGCCGACCAGTCCCAGCCCTCTGTCTGGGGCTGTCTCCAGCATTTCCGTTGCCCACCATGGCCCCTGGGGTAGCTTTGCCAAAGGTAGCTGGTGGAGTGTGAGTCGAGGCCTCACATTACAGGGCATTCCCGAAGGCTATGTCCTTTTTGGCCCGTATAGCCGTACATGGCATTGGAAAGACTTTCCCAAGAACCGGTCCTTAAGCGACCAAGGTAGGCCTCTGAATAGGAGCTCCTCCGAGACTATCCCTACCTCGCATCTTCTTCCCCCTTGGTGCCTCTCGCAACTAGGGTTTCTGGCACTGGGTAGTGTCTTAGTAGTTGGGGGTATCTGAGTGGCTAATTCTCAATGCAACTACAGACATTTAGCTAGGAGTAGAGCATGTTAATGCAATTGATTATCATGAGCAAGGAAATTGCCAAGACTTGCCTGATACGATGGTAGTCTCCGCCGGGGCTACAATCCTGAGGTTTCCTGGCGGAGTATCTACACAAATACAAATACACGACTAATCAATCATCACAGCGAATGAACTACTGGTGAGGAGAGGGGTTGGGTAGAATGGCCATAGGAGTGGTTTCTAAGTTAATCGAGGGTTTAGAACTGGTATTTTGAAAGGGTTCGGGTTTCCCGGGGTTCAGGCGGGGTTTAGAAAATGTCGGTGGAAGGCAATAAATTACTTCTAGGCTTAGGAATGGTTTCTAGGGAATCTAATCTTATGAAAAACCTTAGAATATATTCTAATAATTTTAGGAATTTATTGGCAATTTATAGGGTTTTATTTTGGATTGGGCATAAACCGGGGTACACTAACGGAGGCTTTCTATAGGCTGAAAAAGAATCCTTTTAATTCTAAGCCCTAGAAATGGGTATAAATAATTTGGATGGTACTAAACAGCTTGTTATTTTCCCTAATAATTTTAGGTATTTTCTGGGAATTTTTGGGAATTTTCTAAGGTGGAGAAATAACTCTTTGGGTGCACTAAGCCGGGTGTACCTAGCATTTTCCCTGTGTCTGTGCGGCTGACAAGTGGGGCCGGCTGACGCCAGCACTGGCGCCAGCCCGTGCTTCACTGTGCTGTGGACCAGCAGCGTGGGCGCGTGGACCGCTCAGCCCATGAGCCTGCGGTCCACTGGACCGGGCGCGGAGGCGAGGAGGGGAAGGTGGCAGTTGGCGTGGGCGTGCGGGTGGCTGACAGGCGGACCCCGCGCTGGCCTGGCTGCCACGCGGGCGCCAACGCGGCTGCCGCAGTTCACGGCGGCGCGAAGGGGTTACAGGGGGAGTTCGCCGGAGATCTCGCCGCCGGCCGCTACGGGGCGGCTCTCGCGGCGGTGGAAGCACCTACGAGCTCAGGGGAACACGACGGACATGGTAAGAATGAACACGTTGAGGGTTAGTGGCTGGTGTGACGGCGCGGGCTCGCCGGAGTACGGGCGGCGGCCGGTGGAGAGGGGAAACTGAGGTTGGGGAATCTCTGGGCCTTTAGTGGTGGGTGGAGCGCGTCCGCGGGGTGGTGTGGAGCATGCCAGCATGCGCAGGTGCGAAGGAGAGGGACCGGAGTTGGCCGGCGGCTTGCCGGAGCACGGCGGCGCGCGCGGTGACCGGTCACGGCTTCGCCGGGCTTTGTGAAGGGAAACGGAGAGGCTGGGAAGGGAGTGAGGGGTCACATGGTGCTCACCACGGGGTAGCCGAGGCGGGGGATGGCCGGGGTAGCACTCCGGCGTGCGGCGGCGGTTGCGGACCACGGCGGCGCTCGGGCGGCGCTCCTCCACTGCGCTAGCGCCTTCCAGGGCACGACACCTCGCCTTGAGTGTTCGAGGGTGTCCCAAGCAGCGTCGTGACGTCCAACGGGGAACCAGGGGCTTGGCGGCGGCGGGGGTGCCGGAGCAGCACGGTGGCGCTCCCGCGTTCGCGGTGGCGGCAGAGGAGTTGGCGCGGTGTGGTGTGGTGTGGTGCTATTGAGCTCCATCCGGGGTGCGCGCGGGGCTATTTATAGCCCGGCGGTGCTCCCCGGGGTTTCACCAGAGCAGCGGGGCGGCGACACGCGGAATGGCGAGCTCGCCGACGCGCGACGCGTGCTGCCGCGGGTGCTCGTGCAGATGGCCGAGGAGGGGGTGTCGGCGCTGCACTTCATGTGCGGTGGCCTCGCGTAGTACCGACACGCGTCCCGCGCGCCTTTGTCGGCGTTATCTTGGCCGGAGGAGGGGTTCGAGCGGCAACGGCGGCGGTACGGCCGCTGCGAGATGGAGGGGGAGGGGCTCCCGTGCCGGGATGGCCTCCCTGACGCAAGTAGGGAGCGGCAGGGGTGGCGTGGCGTTGGTCTTGGGGCGCCACGCGGGATGGGCGCGCGGCGGCGCGGCGCCGGAGAAATGAGAGAGGGGGGAGGAACCAGAGAAGGGAGAGAGGAGGAAGAAGGAAGATTGGGAATGGGCTGGGCCGGGAGTTGAGGGGTGTGGGACGGACTTCGCGGGGAGGGGCTGAGAGAGAGGCGCTGGGCTGGGCCACGCGGGAGTGAGCCAGGGAGGGAGTTGAGGGGCCTGATCCAGACTTTAGGAAGTCTGGGCCGCGGCTCGCCGGCCCACCAAGCTTAGAATTCTTTTCTTATTTTCTAAAAGGGTTTTGAAAGGGTTTTTGAATTCAAATTTGAACCGACTTCTTTTTGATTTAGTCCTAGGGTTTCCAACACTAGTTTTAGTGCTTATAGAGCACTCAAGTTATAGAACTTTATTTTATTTTCCTGTTATTATTTTATGTTCTATTATTCCTAGAAATTTCTATTCTACCCTATTATAGTCTAATACTTAATAATTAATCTAATAATTAATTAAATAATCCTTATTAATTTTGAGGGTGTCACAGATCTACCCCACTTAAAGAAATCTCGTCCTCGAGATTGGGGGATGGTTATTGGTTAGAGGTAGGGTTTTTGGGCGAGGTACTTTTGGGAAAATCACTTCTCGTTTTACTTTGGTATGGTGATTCTTTTGGAAACTTTGAGAAGTGTTTCTGTAGGTAGTCGGTGGTTATTTTTTTTTAGACTAAGTTGGATAGGGTTTGGTGTGGATTTAGGAAAGTATTTTGGCGGGGGTGGTCAAAGGTTTTCTTTTGATCGGTTTTGGGGTTAAGTCTACCCCACTTAAGTGACTGGTATAGGGTGTATATTTTTGAAAGGTAAATATGAATTGGGAAACAAATGTTCCAATGTACTTCGAGGGGTTGATTTAGTTATATAGGGTTGGTCCTTAGCTCAAGCATCAAACAACTTTTATTGAAGGAAATTTTTACACTTTAAACAATTTCCTTCCGCACAGGTTGCTAATCGACGGTATATACATCCGGGATATACCCGGTTCTATACATTATTCTAGCGGCCTTAAGTCCGTATTTCCTATTTACATTTTTACATACCTGATATGTTACATATATATTATTTTTTCTAGACGGAGTAAAAGATATCCTCGTCTGGCAGCGGGTCCTCTTCTTCGGGAGTCTCGGCTCTTTCTCTCAAGTATTCTTCTTCAGCTGGGTCGCGGTAGATTTCTTGAATGATCCGGTCTTTTTCGGATGAAGTCTTAGATCCTGGAATCATTCGAATGGCGATGGTAGCTGCCATTTGTGCTTTCCGTTGTTAGAGGAGGTGCAGGGTGAACCTCATCATCACATGCTCCTAAGTCCAAGGTGGTGATAGGAATTTCGTAAGTAGTTGGCTCAATCTCTTTCCTGAACTTCATAGGCACTTGGTAGAGCATTTGCTCTATCTCTTGAAGCCTTCCGGTATCTGACTTTTGCCATCCCATCTTCATTCTTTTTACCTTATCTTGGAGATATATCACCTTTTGGGTTAAGGTGGTGACATGGATTTGGTTATCTGCCAGATGGCTACGTTGGCGACCTAAGTGATATCTTAGTTCCTTATTTCGCTTAGCTTGATTTCCGGTGTCGGTTTTGGTTAGAGATTCTACCTGGCTTTGCAGGGCACCAATTTGCTCATGGAAAGAGTTTTGCAGCTGCTTGTATTCCGCATGCAAAGTTTGTAGTCTCTCCCTTAGGCTATCTCGTTCCTGCTGGTAACGATGACATCGCTCTCCGTGATGTTCCAGCATTCTCTCATAAGTCTCGGTTTGTCCTTTCAATACCATCTCCCTAAATTCTCCTTTTCCAATATCCTCTCTTAATTCTTTCAAAACCCGGGCACTAGTCTCAAGTTGCAGGTTATAACCTCTTCGCTGTCCTTCTAGGGCCAGGATATGCTTGTGTTGGGCTATGACATATTGTCCCGTGACTCTACAGCATGAGTCATTTTCATTGCCGGGTGCTTCCTCCATTTCCTCAGCTATTCGTGTTATATTTTTAGGTCCTTGTCCATGTAGCATTCTTGGCAGTAGTCGGTATGGAGAATCTGCAAAACGATCAGGGTATTCTGTGTGCAGTTGACATAGCATTTTCTGGGCGGCTGATTGTACGGCTAGGTCAAGCGAGTTCTCCACTACCATTACATTGGTGGGGTGACGATCTGGATTTTCGGGTGCAGCAGGTACGGTAAGGGTAATCATGGCAGTTCCTTGTTCATGATTTAGCCCATACATGCTTCCGTAGAACTGGGTATGCTATGAATCAAATCGAAGATCCTGAAGACATTGGCGTAGCAAAGCTGGGAATCCCTGGTGGTGGTCACCACAGAATCGAACCTCATTCCAGCGGTCCATCTTTCCTGCATAAACATTCCTTTATTCAAACAGGCTGTATGATTCGAAACATCCCTTACTACACAGGCTATTTTACAACTCTTATTCCCTGTACATGAGTACATATTCCAACTCGTTTCCTTTTTATTTTACTCTTTTAACTACCCTAGCGATCCACTTGCGTATACTGAGTATTGTCCCCGAAGCTATGGGGAAGGCGATCCCAGGCGAGAAGGGCCCACATCTTCTTCTGTCAGTCCATGTCGATGGAGAACCTCCAACATCTTGTCCCGTGATCCCACTACTAGGTAGGTTTTTCCTAGATTTGGGTGAGGCTTAGAGGTAACGGCTTGGTCGGATGTTTCGGGTTCGGGGGATCGGTTATCAGAATTTTCTCCTGCCGATTCAAAACGTAATGGGGAATGTGCGGAGGGGATGGTTGAGGTAGAGTCTAATCCCGATACTTCCTCTTCCGTGGGTTCCTCTTCTTAAGATTCTTCTTCACTAATTATTTCTACTTCTTCCTCTTCAATCAGGTTCTGCTGATTCTGAGCATCATGCTGAGCCTGGTTTAGTGCTTCAGTGAGTGCCTCAATCTCCTCCTGTCGCTGAGCTAAAGTCTGGGTGAGATTATCGATGGTGAGTTGAAGCTCATCTATTGTAGAGGTCATATTCCTCATTGCGGTTTCGGTTTAATATTCCGATAGAGCAGCTTGGTCTTTGGTCTTCATCAGTCGGAATCGGGCACTCCTTTCCCGATGACGTGCCTCTTCTGCTTCTTGGCGATAGGTTTGGGCATCCATTTCTTTCTGAGTGTGGAGATTATACAGGGAGACTGCGTATTGGGTTGTGGTGGCTAGAACATGATGGAGCTCCGTGGGTTGGATAAGCTGCAGGTGTTCGATTCGTTGTAGCCAGCGGTGATCTGTTAGGTCTAGCACTGGAAGGTATTTGGCTGGGGTACTTTTCGGTTTCGGTTACATGCTTGGAGAGGATCTTGGTGAGGGTTCGAAAGGCTATAATTTGAAGGGTATCCGAGAATTCGGTTCCCTCGGCTTGTTCTACCCAAGGTACCCATTCTGGATGTGCTTGTATGCCGGGCATTCGGAGGTACATTTCACAACTTCTCACTCCATTTCTCTTAGTTTCTTTCCCCGAATACTCTGGGTATTGTCCATATCCCAATCTCTGCAGAGTATCCCACAAGATTCGGGGGAACCCATGCTTCGTGATATAACGCCCGTGCGTCCAACCTTCTTCGTCAACCCAGTTGTCCCAGCTGTCCCAACGTTGATCCTTCGCCATCTACCTGTAGTGTAGAAAGGAAGGTTAGAGAGTTCCCTTCCTTTGCAGAGTAAGATAGAAGAGAGTCATATTCGGGTGAGAAAAAGATTAGTCCTACTTGTTCGTGTATTCTAGCCCTCAGGGTATTTAAATTTAAAATAGGAGTTAAAGATGTATTTTACGGCTTAACGGCTCTGATACCAACCCTGTGGGCCCCGCCACCCGGCGGGCCCACCTAACATGAAATAATGTCATTTCCTGGTAAAGGAAAACATTAATTACATAAGAGTTGGCAACGGCTAACCAGATTTGAAAAGTAAAGATCGGAACTAGGACCTGATCAAGACGACTTGGAGGGCCGGTAAAGGGAGGGAAACCTTCCGATGGAGCTGCAAGATTTCACAAGCAAGTCTGAGTACCACCGCACTCAGCAAGTACTTAACAATCGAAGGTATGAACATGCATTATTAGTTGACAAGTAATTAATAAATCGGTGTTGGGTCCTGGAGGGGCAAGAACCTCCCTACCAATCCCCCTGGTGATTCTGGCCCGGATCCTTCTGTCGATCCCACAATCACCTTCATCTCATTATCGTCACTCCTATGGGTTATTCTTGGCTAATCTGTGGGAGCTTTAACCAGACGGGCTCATAACCGAGAGCCACGGCTACCGATAGATTGGGTAACTCTGCAAAGGTTTGTACTCTTGAAACTATACGGTCAGGTGACCCTCCCGTGGCCAACGGCAGGGCCACCCTACGGGACTCGTATCCACTGGCGTCCATCTCTGGACAGCTTCCATCTGGGTCTACCCACGGATGCTACTGGGGTCTAAACAGGGATCGCATAAACGTCCACACAAGGACACTAACCCGGGTATGGATGCATCATATAAATTAGGGCATGCATCGCCCGTGGGCCCTACCAGCCCTGTCACATGCGACCCGTGCCG
The DNA here is from genome assembly GCA_015476505.1 of Urochloa ruziziensis. NCBI lineage: Eukaryota > Viridiplantae > Streptophyta > Magnoliopsida > Poales > Poaceae > Urochloa > Urochloa ruziziensis. The sequence goes on along the minus strand of CM027121.1, from coordinate 30,704,489 downwards.
ACCAGTCCCAACCCTCTGTCTGGGGCTGTCTCCAGCATTTCCGTTGCCCACCATGGCCCCTGGGGTAGCTTTGCCAGAGGTAGCTGTGGAGTGTGAGTTGAGGCCTCACATTACAGGGCATTCTCGAAGGCTATGTCCTTTTTGGCCCGTATAGCCGTACATGGCTGTGACACCCTCAAATTTAAGTAGGATTAATTTTAGACTAATCACTAGGTTTATTGAAATAATTATGGATTTAAAGGAATAAATGTAAATAATAAATATGGTGAAACAAAGGGATGCTTTATAACTTAGGTACCTTGCTAGACTAGAATAAGTCTCTAAAAACCTAGGTTAAAATTAAAGAAGATTTGGTTTAAGTTTGAATTCAAATCTCCTTCAAAAACCTTTTCAAATAAATAGAAAATTCTTTTAAAACGCTAAACGGGCCACAATTCCATTTCTGGCCCAACTCCTCTTCAAGCCCAGCTCCAAAGTCCGGTTTCCGTCCCCCATTTCCCTGCCTCACCCGCTTCCCCCCCCCCCCCCTTCCTTGTGCTGGGCCACACTCCCCCGCGGCCCAGCCGCCTCCCGCCGCCTGTCGGCCCGCGCGCCCCTCCGCTTCCCCTGGCCCAACAGGCTGCGGCCGAGTCCGCCCTGCTCCCACCGTGCGGGGACTTGGCTCACGTGGACCAAAGGCCCATGGCCTCTCTCTGGTCCATGGCCGGCCCACGGCCTTCCACCGCCCAGACAGCGGGTGGACGCGGCCCAACGGACCGCTGTCACACCCCACGCCTGGTCCAACGACCGATGGACTCGGTCCGCGGAACAGTAGCCACAGCCGGGCCCCATGCCCCACGTCAGCCGGCCCCGAAATTGCTACGCACACCCGGTGAGTACACACAAATATTTATTTAAAGCCCTTCCCCACCTCCAAAAATCCCCTAAAATTACCTAAAAATGCTAGGATTATTTCTAAGCCTATTAGTGCCACCCAATCCTTTTAGCACATCATTAGAGCCTAAATTCAATTAGGCTAAGTTCTAGCCAATAAGAGGTCATCCCCGTGTACCCGGAAAAATTCCCCTTCCCATGTCTTAACCCGATAAATCCCTAGAAAATTCCCATAAATATTAGGAATTATTCTAATCATTTCTATATGCTTACTTCCCTAATATTTATATCCTAAGCCCAGCTTAGCCATTATGCTACCCAAACCCCGCCGTTACGCCCGCCTAAAACCCCGTCAGCATGCCAACCGGCCGCAAACCCCTAAATACCAATGGAACCCTAACCGTCATGCTGCCCAAAGACAGATAAGGATTCTCTAGAAATCCATATTAGTCGTTCGAGGTTTATTCTCTAGAAACCATATAAATCTCGAAATACTCGTTCCAGCCACCGTCTAGGGAATTATTTAATAATTCTCTTCTAGAATCCCTATCCTTTAATCCATTAATTATATCATATAATTAATGGATTATTAATCCAATCTCTAGTCATCAGCCCTCAGGCAAATCCTTCGAGTCCCTGGCTCCCTTTCCATTCTTCTTTTTCTTCTACAAATTGATTGGTGTACTGTTATACTGATTGTTATTTTATGTGTTTCATCGATAGCATGACCAGGCCCGACGAGACGCCGAAGCTCCAGAAGACCCGAAGCCCAGCCCGGTCAACATATGGTATACGCCCGCGTAAGAACTGCCTAAGGACGACAATGAAGGCAAGTCTCACCAATAATATCACTTTAATCACTAAAGTTTACCTTTCTTGCAGCATACGCTATAAGGAGGCATCACGTGGGTGAATGCCTGGCCCCGCTGTAGTCATAGGATGCTGATTGGGAGTGGAAGGAAGATCCCAAGGAAGGGGATTCTGTCCTAAGAGCCACTCTGATCCCAGCTAAGGACCGGTTCACGGGAGAGTCTTTCTAGTGCCCAGTACAACCTCGCATGCCAAAAAGGCATAGCCTTCGGGAATGCCTATTTATGTGAGGCCTTGATTCACACCCCACCGGCTGAACCTAGTAATCCATCCCAAGGAGCCGTATGATTGGCGCAGAGTGCTGACCGGCGAACTGGGGAGCGCCTGGTGCCGGGTCGAGCACGCGCCAAGTCGGGAAACGGGTATACTGGAGACAGCCCCAGACAGAGGGCTGGGACTGGGCGGCACGGGTTGACTAGGATACAGGGTCAAAGACCCTGAGGGCCAGAGGCCCGATGAGCTCATCAAAAACCCGGGTCGATATCCGCGAGGCGGATGATTAGTAGCCCCTGCTTAGCCCCCAGTATGCACGTGGCTGGACCTAGGGAATGCTGACCAGCGATGGTCACCGGTGGGTACGAGTCTCGTAGGGCAGTACCTACCCTGACGAAGGTAGGGACTGACCGAATGCGAGGTAGATAAGTACGACCTCTGCAGAGTGTAGAATCTATCTGGATAGCCGCGACTCCGGCAAGAGTCCACTTACTCAAAGCCCCCGATGATTAGTTTTACTATTTCTGTACGGGGAGCCTGAGACGGCGAAGGTACCGTTGGTCAGGTTCGGGACAACATATCGGGACTGGCAGGGAGGAAATGCCCCTCCAGGACCGACCATTTACATTAATTTTAATATATTATATTATTGAATTTGTGGGATTTGCTGGGTATTCTTTTCAGAATACTCACCCTTGCTTTCATTGTCTTACAGGTTTAGGCCTTCAGGGCGAGAAGGTGCTGCAACCCATTCCGGTGGAGGAATGAAGTGCCTAACCGCTCTCCGCTAGTTACATCGGTGTTAAATCTATTCAAAATATACGTTATTTACCTCTTCTGATACTAATCTGTGATAAGATCTGTATCAGCAGCCGATCCAGGACCTGATACAGGTAATCAGGGAACCTCCGGATAAGGGGTCCCCACAGGGTGGTATCAGAGCCGTAAATAAATTCTTAACACCATATAAGACAGCCCACACGCATTAGGAAGCCTTAACCCTTCTGTTCTTTTCATATTTTCTGAAATTTGTTGAAAAACCCTCATTTTGTGCCTCGAATTCTCCTTATCTTATGCTTAACTCCAAATGTTACTCTGACAGGTATGGATCATGAGAATGAAGTCCGAAAGATGATCCGGAATATGGAAATTATGAAATGAAGGTTTGCCAAAAAAGCAAATGTTGCCGGAGTAACTAGAGACCTAGTTGTAGATTTTCTATAGGAAATAAGCCTATGACTTCATAGTAACGTACTTTTGATTATATAATGTTTGATTAAGCCACGGATAATAGTTTCCCCTTTCCATATACTAGATATGGATTTGATAGGTAGTTGATTGTAAAAATGCGTGGATAGAACCATTCTTTCCTTAAAAACTTAAGGATTATCTATAGCTCTTGTCCTTCTAACGTCATCAGTTCAAGTAGAGGTTTAGAAATGAAGAAAATTTTTGGAAAATAATTCTAAATGTCTGACATGGAATCCGGAATCTAATCCTCTTAAGTGGGGTAGGTTCCGAAGTGATTGAGACATTATACTCGGAAAACCGCAGGAAGTCAGAACTCACAAACCACATATTCCAGGGAAATACAGAATAATCACAAGAATAGTATAAACCAAAGTTATACTACGAATGTGACAAGAATTGAATCCCTGAGTAAAATCTTGGAACCAAAACCTGCGAAAGCAGAGGAAACCAATAACAAGATACAAGGATTTCTTCTTAGAAACCATAACCCCTCAGTTCAGAAATCCCTAAACCACTAGCCAAGAGAACCCACAGTTTTACCTACCAAGGTCGACCTTATCCATCACAAATATTTTCCGGATTAGCCAACAATTTCTTTAAATTAGGACAGGCTATATCCGTAAACCTCATAAATCCCTATCAATCCTTAGACCACCCTCACTCGTAGTTTTCTCAGAAATCCTATTCCTAAACATCAATCCTAAGAATCCACCAAACCACTTTCATGAAGAAAAAGGGAACCGAAGAGATAGCCATATAAACTTCTTCACGAAACTAGCTTCTTTTCATTGTCATCATCCTCGGGCAAAACTCTCATCAACTCTTTTGAAAATTTACCTCGATCCGACTCTACCGAGGTAATCAAACTCCAATCCACAAAGCACACCAACCCGCAGACAAGCCGATACTTTTTTTCAATAAGGCTTTGCCATCCACAAGCCCTAAGAAAAATCCCATACACTTTCCCCAAATAACCCACTTCTTCCCCAGATAAACTTACTTGGATTCCCGACTCGACTTAGCCTTCGAGATCTTACGCATATCACCTTAGCCATTCATTCCAACATACACTCATTTCCGAAACACTTTGAGGAACCTTCCATCAATCGCCTTCCTTCCCATAGCACCACTAAAACCCAAACCAATACTCTATCAAAATACCCTGACCGCCACACAAATCCCAAAGCACCTCTTTAGCAGGAAATTATCCTGTTTCCTGGAAGATCATTGAGGCATGCAAGCTTTTCAAGCCTGCCCCTCAATTGTCATCTAACCACAAAAACCTTCCGACCATTCTAAGAGTATCATCCCATTACAACTTCTTGATACCCGTCACCATCCGACCATCTATTTCCTGCCACTCAGGAGTAAGCTACCCAAAGTCATGCTCTGATGAACCACACCTGCGGCTCTGAGCTCAGCCATGACCGTCGCCTTACCCCGGAAGGAAACATATCTCCGACACCCAATAAAACCATCCCCTCACATTTTATCAGAGGAAATGGTTAAATCAGGCCTATCTTCTGGAAGCAACCGCTCCGATCGGATACCCGAGAAGCAGACTCCCCAAACCTCGGAAATTAACCAGAACCATCCTCACGCCCTGCGAAGAGACCGCACGACTTCCGCCACCCTCCTATGAAAAATCCAAGCTTGGCAATCCAAGAAATGAAGGATATAAGTAACAGGAGCAACACCAGAATGGATCATGGTACAAGACTGAAACAACTTGGTGATCTAGCAGAAAACTCACCACACAGAGATTCAAGAACCCGTCGTCAACACAGGGTAAGTAACTATGATCCAAAGATAGGATCAACCGTCAAGCAGCAACCCAGCTCCATCAGAATAGTTAGCAGGTTATCAACCAAAAACCCTGCACTCCAGAAAGAGACACTTCTCAAAGTACCCAGAAGAATCACCATACCAAATTTTCTGGTGAGAAGTGGCTACCCAAGTTCCTCACCTTGGATTCCTCTCCTCCATCCGGCAACCCCAGAGGTTCTGCCAAACTCTCTGCAGGAAAGACTAAAACCACCACAACTTCAACGATCGTTAAAATCTTTCCTGAGCCTGGAGGATAAAAGTATCGGAACAAAGGATAGAGTAAAGATGGCACTCACCATCTGGAATTTGCCTATCCCAGAGGCAATACATGCTCCGAAATTAAGGAAAACTTGGGTTGAAGACTAAAGAAAAATTCGAGAGTTGATTAAAAGAAAATTTGGATAAAGAAGTAATACTCTCGAAGAAAGCCAGGAGTTGAAGAAAGCTACGACAAAGCTAACCCTGGTAACCAAGATTAGGACATTTGAAGGAGTAGTAAGACCAGACACGGACACATCCAAGTAAAGGAAAACCCGGAGAAGGAGTCTAAGCAGAAATCCCAGGAAGATATGGAAATCCAAAGTCTCTATTTGGAAAAGGATACAGAAATCTGAAAAAAATGCGCTTGGACGGGAAAATATGGGATTAAGATCAGGGAAATTCGGAGTTGATCCTTTTTAAGTGGGGTAGTAACCCATGTGATAGAAAAAGGTATTTAACCTCAAGAACTTGAGGATTAAAACAACTCCGGGAAAAAGTACTCCATCAAGTCACCCTAAGTATGATAGAAATTAATTGGATATGCCCAGGGAATGATGGAAACAAGCGTCAGTAATAATATTCCCGTCCACGGAAATGAGAAACAAATAGTTACGAGAAGCAAAAGAATTCAAAAATTTAAAAGGGAGAAGAAATTCCTTTTAATAAATATTAGAAATCGTGTCATCGCCCTAAACTAAAGGAATATTAGGACAAAACCCTAGATCTTCTCTCTAGCCCTAAATCTCTGGACGAGATTTCTTTAAGTGGGATAGATCTGTGACACCCTCAAATTTAAGTAGGATTAATTTAAGACTAATCACTAGGTTTATTGAAATAATTATGGATTTAAAGGAATAAATGTAAATAATAAATATGGGGAAACAAAGGGATGCTTTATAACTTAGGTACCTTGCTAGACTCGAATAAGTCTCTAAAAACCTAGGTTAAAATTAAAGAAGATTTGGTTTAAGTTTGAATTCAAATCTCCTTCAAAAACCTCTTCAAATAAATAGAAAATTCTTTTAAAACGCTAAACGGGCCACAATTCCATTTCTGGCCCAACTCCTCTTCAAGCCCAGCTCCAAAGTCTGGTTTCCGTCCCCCATTTCCTGGCCTCACCCGCTTCCCCCCCCCCCCTTCCTTGTGCTGGGCCACACTCCCCCGCGGCCCAGCCGCCTCCCGCCGCCTGCCGGCCCGCGCGCCCCTCCGCTTCCCCTGGCCCAACAAGCTGCGGCCCAGTCCGCCCCGCCCCCACCGTGCGGGGACTTGGCTCACATGGACCAAAGGCCCATGGCCTCTCTCTGGTCCATGGCCGGCCCACGGCCTTCCACCGCCCGGACAGCGGGTGGACGCGGCCCAACGGACCGCTGTCACACCCCACGCCTGGTCCACCGACCGGTGGACTCGGTCCGCGGAACAGTAGCCACAGCCGGGCCCCATGCCCCACGTCAGCCGGCCCCGAAATTGCTACGCACACCCGGTGAGTACACACAAATATTTATTTAAAGCCCTTCCCCACCTCCAAAAATCCCCTAAAATTACCTAAAAATATTAGGATTATTTCTAAGCCTATTAGTGCCACCCAATCCTTTTTAGCACATCATTAGAGCCTAAATCCAATTAGGCTAAGTTCTAGCCAATAAGAGGCCATCCCCGTGTACCCGGAAAAATTCCTCTTCCCATGTCTTAACCCGATACATCCCTAGAAAATTCCCATAAATATTAGGGATTATTCTAAGCATTTATATATGCTTACTTCCCTAATATTTATATCCTAAGCCCAGCTTAGCCATTATGCTACCCAAACCCCGACGTTACGTCCGCCTAAAACCCCGTCACCATGCCAACCGGCCGCAAACCCCTAAATACCAATGGAACCCTAACCGTCATGCTGCCCAAAGACAGATAAGGATTCTCTAGAAATCCATATCAGTCGTTCGGGGTTTATTCTCTAGAAATCCATATAAATCTCGGAATACTCGTTCCAGCCACCGTTCAGGGAATTATTTAATAATTCTCTTCTAGAATCCCTATCCTTTAATCCATTAATTATATCATATAATTAATGGATTATTAATCCAATCTCTAGTCATCAGCCCTCAGGCAAATCCTTCGAGTCCATGCCTCCCTTTCCGTTCTTCTTTTTCTTCTACAAATTGATTGGTGTACTGTTATACTGATTGTTATTTTATGTGTTTCATCGATAGCATGACCGGGCCCGACGAGACGCCGAAGCTCCAGAAGACCCGAAGCCCAGCCCGGTCAACATATGGTATAGGCCCGCGTAAGAAATGCCTAAGGATGACAATGAAGGCAAGTCTCACCAATAATATCACTTTAATCACTAAAGTTTACCTTTCTTGCAGCATAAGCTATAAGGAGGCATCACGTGGGTGAATGCCTGGCCCCGCTGTAGTCATAGGATGCTGATTGGGAGTGGAAGGAAGATCCCAAGGAAGGGGATTCTGTCCTAAGAGCCACTCTGATCCCAGCTAAGGACCGGTTCACGGGAGAGTCTTTCTAGTGCCCAGTACAACCTCGCATGCCAAAAAGGCATAGCCTTCGGGAATGCCTATTTATGTGAGGCCTTGATTCACACCCCACCAGCTGAACCTAGTAATCCATCCCAAGGAGCCGTATGACTGGCGCAGTGCTGACCGGCGAACTGGGGAGCGCCTGGTGCCGGGTCAAGCACACGCCAAGTCGGGAAACGGGTATACTGGAGACAGCCCCAGACAGAGGGCTGGGACTGGGCGACACGGGTTGACTAGGATACAGGGTCAAAGACCCTGAGGGCCAGAGGCCCGATGAGCTCATCAAAAACCCGGGTCGATATCCGCGAGGCGGATGATTAGTAGCCCCTGCTTAGCCTCCAGTATGCACGTGGCTGGACCTAGGGAATGCTGACCAGCGATGGTCACCGGTGGGTACGAGTCTCGTAGGGCAGTACCTACCCTGACGAAGGTAGGGACTGACCGAATGCGAGGTAGATAAGTACGACCTCTGCAGAGTGTAGAATCTATCTGGATAGCCGCGACTCCGGCAAGAGTCCACTTAGTCAAAGCCCCCGATGATTAGTTTTACTATTTCTGTACGGGGAGCCTGAGACGGCAAAGGTACCGTTGGTCAGGTTCGGGACAACATATAGGGACTGGCAGGGAGGAAATGCCCCTCTAGGACCGACCATTTACATTAATTTTAATATATTATATTATTGAATTTGTGGGATTTGCTGGGTATTCTTTTCAGAATACTCACCCTTGCTTTCATTGTCTTACAGGTTTAGGCCTTCAGGGCGAGAAGGTGCTGCAACCCATTCCGGTGGAGGAATGAAGTGCCTAACCGCTCTCTGCTAGTTACATCGGTGTTAAATCTATTCAAAATATACGTTATTTACCTCTTCTGATACTAATCTGTGATAAGATCTGTATCAGCAGCCGATCCAGGACCTGATACAGGTAATCAAGGAACCTCCGGATAAGGGGTCCCCACAATGGCGTTGGAAAGACTTTCCCAAGAACCGGTCCTTAAGCGACCAAGGTAGGCCTCTGGATAGGAGCTCCTCCGAGACTATCCACCCTACCTCGCATCTTCTTCCCCCTTGGTACCTCTCGCAACCAGGGTTTCTGGCACTGGGTAGTGTCTTAGTAGTTGGGGGTATCTGAGTGGCTAATTCTCAATGCAACTATAGACATTTAGCTAGGAGTAGTGCATGTTAATGCAATTGATTATCATGAGCAAGGAAATTGCTAAGACTTGCCTGATACGATGGTAGTCTCCGCCGGGGCTACAATCCTGAGGTTTCCTGGCGGAGTATCTACACAAATACAAATACACGACTAATCAATCATCACAGCGAATGAACTATTGGTGAGGAGAGGGGTTGGGGAGAATGGCCATAGGAGTGGTTTCTAAGTTAATCGAGGGTTTAGAACTGGTATTTTGAAAGGGTTCGGGTTTCCCGGGGTTTAGGCGGGGTTTAGAAAATGTCGGTGGAAGGCAATAAATTACTTCTAGGCTTAGGAATGGTTTCTAGGGAATCTAATCTTATGAAAAACCTTAGAATATATTCTAATAATTTTAGAAATTTATTGGCTATTTATAGGGTTTTATTTTGGATTGGGCATAAACCGGGGTACACTAACGGAGGCTTTCTATAGGCTGAAAAAGAATCCTTTTAATTCTATGCCCTAGAAATGGGTATAAATAATTTGGATGGTACTAAACAGCTTGTTATTTTCCCTAATATTTTTAGGTATTTTCTAGGAATTTTTGGGAAATTCTAAGGTGGAGAAATAACTCTTTGGGTGCACTAAGCCGGGTGTACCTAGCATTTTCCCTGTGTCTGTGCGGCTGACAAGTGGGGCCGGCTGACGCCAGCACTGGCCGGGGTAGCACTCCGGCGTGCGGCGGCGGTTGCGGACCACGGCGGCGCTCGGGCGGCGCTCCTCCACTGCGCAAGCGCCTTCCAGGGCACGACACCGCGCCTTGAGTGTCCGAGGGTGTCCCAAGCAGCGTCGTGACGGCCAACGGGGAACCAAGGGCTTGGCGGCGGCGGGGGGTGCCGGAGCAGCGCGGTGGCGGCAAAGGGGTTGGCGCGGTGTGGTGTGGTGTGGTGTGGTGCTGTTGAGCTCCATCCGGGGTGCGCGCGGGGCTATTTATAGCCCGACGGTGCTCCCCGGGGCTTCACCAGAGCAGCGGGGCGGCGACACGCGGCATGGCGAGCTCGCCGGCGCGCGACACGTGCTGCCGCGGGTGTTCGTGCAGATGGCCGGGGAGGGGGTGTCGGCGCCGCACTTCATGTGCGGTGGCCTCGCGTAGTACCGACACGCGTCCCGCGCGCCTTTGTCTGCGTAATCTTGGCCGGAGGAGGGGGATCGAGCGGCGACGGCGGCGGTACGGCCGCTGCGAGATGGAGGGGGAGGGGCTCCCGTGCCGGGATGGCCTCCCTGACGCAAGCAGGGAGCGACAGGGGTGGCGTGGCGTTGGTCTTGGGGCGCCACGCGGGCTGAGAACGTTGCGGTGGCGGGATGGGCGCGCGGCGGCGCGGCGCCGGAGAAATGAGAGAGGGGGGAGGAACCGGAGAAGGGAGAGAGGAGGAAGAAGGAAGATGGGGGGTGGGCTGGGCCGGGAGTTGAGGGGTGTGGGACGGACTTCGCGGGGAGGGGCTGAGAGAGAGAGGCGCTGGGCTGGGCCGCGCAGGAGTGAGCCAGGGAGGGAGTTGAGGGGTCTGATCCAGACTTTAGGAAGTCTGGGCCGCGGCTCGCCGGCCCACCAAGCTTAGAATTCTTTTCTTATTTTTCTAAAGGGGTTTTGAAAGGGTTTTTGAATTCAAATTTGAACCGACTTCTTTTTGATTTAGTCCTAGGGTTTCCGATACTAGTTTTAGTCCTTATAGAGCACTCAAGTTATAGAACTTTATTTTATTTTCCTGTTATTATTTTGTTATTATTTTATGTTCTATTATTCCTAGAAATTCCTATTCTACCCTATAATAGTCTAATACTTAATAATTAATCTAATAACTAATTAAATAATCCTTATTAATTTTGAGGGTGTCACACTAGGTAATAGCCCGTGCGTTGCTACGGGCATAGAAAATTTAAGCGAAGTAATAATTATTCTAAAAATCATGAAAAAAGTAATACAAAGTAAAGATAATGGGTATCCAGTATGCCAAATAACTTGTTAGATTCGAGTACAATTCTTTTGGCATGAGAATGCTACAACACTTTGAAAATTTTTATTTGTAAGCCTAATCAATCGTAAAACATAGGATTATCGTGTGCTATTGTTCTTTTATATGTTTTATGTTTGCGGTGCTTTCTCATTTCATAGGTATTTTTTTCATGCAATATCACGGGAATCGAAAAAAATTCAAGCATGACAGAGACACAGGCATAAGTAACACTTAGTGCTCGTTTGTTAGGGCTCTAGCTTATGAAAAATATCTTTGGCTCTAGCTTTTTTGAAAAGGTAGCTTTTACTGACTTTGGTTTATTATCACGTGCTATCATTCTAGCTTTTTTGAGTGTCCATCCACGTCACGGTCGTGGCAGCGAGAAACGTCGCCGGGCCGCTTCGAGCACCATCGCCCAAGGCAAGGCTAGGGCCGCGATGCCGTGGGGCCTCCCAACCCACGCCAGTCGCGCCATCGCCTCTAGTCTTATCTATGGCACTCGCGCCACCGCCCTAAGGTGGGGCGGCATTGGTAGCCTAAGGTGAAGTAGTGTTGGCACTCGACAGGATAGGACGAGGACGTACCTCCAGACCATCGAGGTGCTGAATTAGGATGGCCCCCGCCGGATCTATCCATCCCAACGTCCTTCCGCCCGTTGGAATCGCGCGTGAGAGGGAGAAACGGTTGCTTGGGAGAGCGACGTACTCCCTCCGTCCCATAATAAGTACATTTAGGCCTTGTTCGGTTAATACTTTCCTCGGAGGCATTGAGAGGTATTGGAGTGTATTGAGAGGTATTTTGACTTGTTAGAGATTTAATACGATCTAATCACCCTCAATGCGACTCAAAACGAACAAGCCCTAAAGAGTTTAAAATTTGTCCTAAAATAAGTGCACATCTACACGTAAGACAAACCAACTTTATTTGTCTTTTTCTATTTTCTCTCTTCTCGAGGTGTAATGATTGCAACTTTATAAGGGTATAAATGTAATTTAACTTTACTATTAATTCACTAATTTGAAACCTAAAAATGCATTTATTTTGGGACGGGGGATTAGAGCGAACCGGTATAGAATTTCTGAGGGACAGTAGGCCGTGACAATTTTGTATAATATCAGCCAACTTGAAGGGCTTCCATTCACATACATGGATGACGTGATGAAAGAAAAACTTTAAAAGCTACATTTTCTTGCTTGTGGCGCCCCCTTTCATCTCCGATGATGGCTTTTGAGAGCTTTTGACATAAGCCATTTTCAAACTGCTCCTTATACATTTTCGTAAGCACCGGCTTATGCTACTTCGCTACTTCCTCCCTTTCAAATTATAGTTCGTTTTGGCTTTTTTTAGGTTCATAGATTTTGTTATGAATCTAGACACAGTATTTATCTAGGTACATAACAAACATAATGAACCTAAAAAAGCCAAAACAAACTATAATTTGAAACGGAGGTAGTACTTCATAAGTCGTGCCAAAGGCCCCATGACAACATATACACATAGACACCTTTTTTTAATGAACCTGGGTGGAAATACTGTGTTTAAAAAATTAAAATAATTGGGAACAAATATCAGTGGCTCTGATTTGGTACTATGCTCATGACCCACATGAGAAAAATAACCGGACAAAAACACCATTGAGGCCTCCGTCCGTGCTTATCCATCTCGTCCTGCTAGTCTGCTGTCTTTTCCCTCTTCCTACTCTGCTAGCTCATGCCCGCTTGATTAATTTGCGTGCTCGCCATCAGCGGTCTGCAGCTGCTCCATCCTCGCCCAAGCTCTTGCCACCGCGCCCCGCAGGATCGACTGTCTGTCTGCTAACTCTCTCAGCCGGAAAGTCTCTCTCTGTCTGGTCTGCTTTCGCTGCTCTCTTTTCCTGTGCTCTCTCTGTCTCTCGTTTCTCTCTTCTTTGTTATCTCTCTGCTCTGAATGGAAAAGTCTATATAACCACCTGAACTGCCACAGGTGGGATACATGACCCCCTAACCTTCAAAACAGGATCTTTTACACCCTAAACTTTTGCAAACCGGATATTTAACCCCTAGAGCTGTTTTGCTAGCTGGTTTTGCTTAGCTGGATCTCCACGTCGGCATGGATGGACACCATGGCACTCGGGTCTGCTTGCCAGGCTGGTCAGGTACATCGTCACCAGTTCACACTGCCTCAGGACCATCTCCAAGTCCAATTCGATGGCCCAGCGACAGCGCCACCTCGCTGGTGCCCAAGCTCTCCATCTCCGACGTGCCCTCGCCGGCCTCCTCCGCAGCGGCACTGCCGCCGCCGGCGACTGTGACGGCCTCCTCTTCGACGTGCCCTCGCCGGCCTCCCTCAGCGCCCCGTCCGCCCCCGCGCTCTTCATCTCCATCTCCAGCCAGTGCTCCCTCTCCAATCCCCTCGGCCGCCTCCGATCTCATCGCTGCGAACAGAGAGGGAGGAGAATCCGAAGTGGCTGCCTGGCCGCGAACGAACGCTGTGGCAGCGCATCGTTGCTCGGCAGACTCGCAGGCAGAGGGAGCATTGCTGGTCGGGAACACCAATCAAATTTACTGGGTGCTCTTCCTCGTCGATTCCAACTCCAACAATCCCACATCCACAGCATCGAGCATCAAATCATTAGGATTATTGACTACGCCAAGTACTGCAAGGACGTTGACTAGCTAATCTTCAGCACTTACATCTGGTGGATGAATACCGCAGGCATGAACGTCAGGTCAGCTTCCATCGTTGCCTGCTGCTTTCTGGTGGATTAATTTCCCATCTGATTATGGATTGTAAGTGCATAGCTTATATGTAATTTTCTGCAATCAAGCATTAGGATTGTGCTCTGACTTCCGAGGGTGCTGAATTTTTGCAGGAGACCAAATTCAAGGTACTGGACAAAGCACGACGAGGTTCCTAGGATTAAGGCATATGACTGCATATAGTGTGGGACGGCCGCCTCCTCCGTAGGAACCGGAGCGCCGCCGTGATGGCCTTCGCGGGAACAGCAGCTCCAGACACATCCCCACCGTGTGCAGGAGGTCCGTGGGTGCGCGACACGCTCACTGCCAGCTGAACCTCTACGGCCACAGGCAGCGAAGGCAACACGGTCTCGGGCGCGGCGGCAACGCCAGCAACAGAGAGGGAGAAGACATGCCCACTTACAGGCGGGACCCGCCTAGCAGTTTGTCCACATCATTCATCCCAGTCCATTTCGGCGCGCCATCAGCGTCCACGGTGGCGAAACCCACTACATGGCATGCCAACTCAGCAAAACCACACAGCAAAACCACTTCAGGGAGTTATTTGCATGGTTTTACAAAGGTGAGGGGGTTATAAATCTGGTTTTGTAGTTCAGGGGGTCATGTATCCCACTCGCAATAGGTCAGGAGGTTATATAAACTTTTTCCGCTCTGAATTGACGCTCCCTATCCCGTGTCACGGCAAGACAGTAGGCCTGAGGTGCAGGGGCCAGGCGGCGCCTCTCCCCATCGTCGGGGGAAGCGGTGACCTTGGCTTCATCTCGGCAGGAGCAGGGAGGACATGGTGTTGTGCTGCTGGCTTCCATGACTGGTGTGGGAGGAGCAGGGCTCAAGTAGGACGGCAGGTGGAGCAGAGCTGCGTAGCTGCGAATTGAATGTAGCGCATGTTGCGGCGGCAGGCAACAATGTTTCTCTCCAATCTGCGCCAGTACAGAGTTAGACGGTGGAGGGCGGCAGGGCTATTGCCAGGTTTGTACCAATCTCTTTCGATTCCCCTCCAATCTCCTATCTCTCTCCGTCGCCGCCCTTGTGCGAGTCTAGGGACGAGACCGTTGCCGCTGCCTTCACTTGCACCTATCGTGCGATGGGGGCCACCGCCAGATCGACTCCACGCCGAGCACGCCGAGCTGGAGGTCGGGCCTGTGCGGGGAGGCGGATCTCCGGTGATGGGTCTTGGTGGCTTGCAGGAGGCGAGCTGGTCGTGGCGGATGAAGTTCTTCTCCTATGGCTGCCACCTCCACCTCCTCGCCTCTACGCGCTCCTCCGCCGCCTCTCCACTGATACCGTTTTCCTCGGTTGCGCGAGGTTCCGGTGGCGCTTGGGCTACGCGCGTCACGGCCACGGGGCGTGGGGAATCAGAAGGGAGCCGGCGGAGCGAGG
Source organism: Urochloa ruziziensis (assembly GCA_015476505.1). NCBI lineage: Eukaryota > Viridiplantae > Streptophyta > Magnoliopsida > Poales > Poaceae > Urochloa > Urochloa ruziziensis. Next base: position 30,689,396 of record CM027121.1, on the reverse strand, counting down.
AAGGAGGGAGAAATCCAGAGAGACGCGAGGGGAACGACTTTGATATGGGGCCTACCATGTGAGGGGAGGGAAGGGGTAGAGGCCGAGCCGCGCGGGGGCGAGGGCACGCGGAGCGCGGAGCCATCGTGGGTGGCGGACGACGACACTACGGTTTTAAGAGTGGCAGAGAAGACACGTTGCAACTTTTGCTCCATCTCCGGCGTCCAGCGAGCGATCCTCACAATCATCTTCTTCCCCTAGCTGGCTAGCTCGGCAGCCAGTGAGCACCGAGGCCGCCGTAACGCAGCGCTGATGGATAGCTTCGTCTTCCCGATGGCCGTGGCGGCGGCACCTCGCAGGATCCCGCCGGCGGCTGGAGCTAGCCGAGGAAGACGAGTGCGCAGGATCCCGTCTCTCCCTGACCGATGGGCCCTTTTGTTTGGGAATGGAGGGTGGCGTTAGATCGAGAATGGACGCTGGAGATCGAGAATCCGGCTCCGCCACGAAATCGGTCACCGGTTCGGCCCCGTCCGACGGCGTCTGCTGCAGTTTTACCCATCTCCTCCCTCGGCTCCAGCGCCCGCCGGTCGCCGCCCTCCACGCTCTCCTGCCCAGCTGCAGCTCGAGTCTCGGCTTGCGCGGCGGCACCGAGCGAGGGGTATGCCAGCCTATTCCCCTCCCTTGGCATCCTGCTGCGCGAAATCAAACACCCAAACCCCTGACGCGTATTTGTATTCGGATCTGACCATGATTTTACCTACTAAATTCCATCCTTTTGCAACAGTCCTGTACTGGGTCCGCCCGTGCTGCGGCTGAGCGCCGATGGAGCACGCTAAGTCCGGCCCTAGCAGTTGGCCGGAGATGGCCGACGTGGTGCCGGTGCCGCAGGACGATGGGCCCAGCCCCGTGGTCCCCATCGCCTATCGCGACGACTTCCGCGAGGTCATGGACTACTTCCGCGCCCTCTACTTCGCCGGCGAGCGCACTCCCCGCGCCCTCCGCCTCACCGCCGAGGCCATCGAGCTCAACCCCGGCAATTATACCGTGAGAATCCAGCTCTTCTCTCTCTGTCTCTCTCTCTCTCTCTCTCTCTCATGAGGTTATCGGGAAATTAAAGTTTCTACGGTTAAATGAGAATTTTTTAAGGGAAAGAATTTATTTTGCTATAGAAGTTTAACCATTTAATTACAGTTTTGACTCAAAACCTTTAGCACTGTGGCTGCGAGCTTCACTGGCTACAATGGAGACAGTTTCTGAACCGTTCCTATCGTGGTCCATTTATGAGTATGCTATGCTACAAAAAGTAGAAACAAGCAGTGAGGTTGAGCCAATTTTAGAAAGTTGGAATTTCTGTGGCCCTGTTTAGATGTTTCGCGAAATTTTTTTCGAGTATGTTCCCTCACATGCATGGCATATTAAATGTAGTCGAAAAAATAACCCATTATATGGATGGAGTGTACTTCGCGAGACGAATCTAATGAGCCTAGTTAGGTCGTGATTAGACAATAAATTGCTACAGTAAACATGTGCTAATGACGGATTAATTAGACTCATTAGGTTCGTCTTGCGATTTACTGACAGAATCTGTAATTAGTTTTGTAATTAGTCTATATTTAATACTTCAAATGTGTGCCCGACATACTCGAAAAAAAATTCGTGTTTCATCTAAACAGGGCCGTAAATTGGCTAAATAGTGCCTGTTTGCAGCTTTAGATAGTTTGTGCTCTGATATACTGTCTATCATTCAGGCAGCATGCTTTTTCATCCTCTGTGACTGTGGTATCTGTTAGGCCACAGCATGCTTCCTGACCATACTTTTCGTCCTGTCTTATGTTTCTTGATGAAGTATGCCTCATTTTTCTTGAACAGCAATGGTGTTATGTACTGTCACAGAATTGCTGTTTGTTCTATTACTAATACCACTATATATTTTTAAGCTTATCATGTAGTTCATTTTGATATCAATCAATCTTTTTGGTAGTTACTTTTTTACTTTATTATATAATTATAATTGTTTACTTGATAGGTCTGGCATTTCAGACGCCTTATTCTGGAGGCACTGGATTCTGATTTACTGGAAGAGATGGATTTTGTCGAAAAAATTGCTCAATGTAATCCAAAAAATTACCAAATATGGTGAGTTCCGTTATAGAAAAAATATTATAGTACATATAGTATTTCACAGAAACTACTCTCCTATTTGGTGGCTGTTGAGGTTGTGTAACTGGCAATTTCTCGACTTCCATAATTTTAAATTTTATCCATCTTTCAATACTATATGGAGCTCATGACTAACCCTGCAGGACCCAATTATAATCTTCAGGCATCATAAGAGATGGCTTGCTGAGAAATTAGGGCCTGGTGTTGCAAATAAAGAACATGAATTCACAATGAAGATACTTGCTGTTGACGCCAAAAATTACCATGCTTGGTCTCATAGACAGGTATGCACATTCCATTTTACTGTATAATAAGTATTCTACACCTGGTTACTGTACTAAACTAAAGCTATCAGTATAAGTAAGAGCTTTCTAACAATATTGCTTTATTACAACTGTTGCAGTGGGTTCTTCAAGCATTGGGTGGGTGGGAGAGTGAACTGCAGTACTGCAACCAGCTACTTGAGGAAGATGTCTTCAATAATTCAGCTTGGAATCAGGTCATCCTCTGTGCTTCTTTGTCTCCTAAAAAAAATTCTAGTTTCATGCAATTTCACCCTTAGGTTATCTCCATCATTTGAGCTTCATAGATCATTTCATGTTGGTTTCATCATGAGTTACTTCCTCTGTTTATAAATATATGTTATAAATATATTTTTTTTAGAGGAACAGGCAGGAAAACGCCCTGCCCCATTTCGATGAAATAAGGCAAACCAAATGTTTGTTACAGCAGTGTTTAGCTCATTGGCCACATGGCCCCAATGTGCCCAGGAGTACAACCACCATACGAGAACCTAAACCAAACAACGTTAAGCCAGTTTTTCACTACGACTAAGAACTTCATGCATCAGACAGCTTCCACTGCTTAGGAGGCACTTCAGACGCCCCCAGCTTGAACTTCTTCTTCAGGCGCCAATTGCCAAGGGGGTCGCTAGCGCTTCCTCCAAGTAACTGGACCATCGCAGCATTTCCTCCTTCGTGCTTTCTGTGAATGTTGGCTTCCATAATCTCCAGATCCTCTGCAGTATTTGTTTTTCCGAAGACCATACCTGCTTATGAAAAACCAAATCGTTTCTCGTCAGCCATAACCCCCAACATACTCCTGCAGAGATGCAATTAAAGGAGCCATGTTTTTTCTGACATAGCCATTTCCCAGCCATATCCTCGAACGAGTTAATTTGCTTGGAAGTAAAGCGGAAAACATACTCCCACAATCTCTTTGCCACTACACATTCAAAGAATAAGTGTTGGATAGACTCGTTCCCATCGCAGAATTGACACCTAGATGGTTTCACTATGTTGCGCTTTAACAGATTATCAGTCGTCATCAGTTTGTTGTTGGACAAGAGCCAAAGGAGCACCTGCACTCTAGGGTGGACTTGAACTTTCCAGACAGCCGGCACATATACCGGCTTGACACCTCTGAAGTTTATAATCGCATAGAGAGATTGAGTTGTATAATTGCCTGAACTAGAGTATTGCCATACCAAGGCATCATCCTCTTCACTAAGGCTCACCTCTGAAACTACTGACACTAGCTCGTGCCACTTAATCACTAATTGCTCAGAAAACGTTCTTCTGAAATTTAACTTCACCTCTACTCCATCCCACACTTCTGCCAAAGTTTTGCCAGCTTGATTACAAATACTATATAACTCCCAAAATTGAACAGCTAAGGGAGCTGTCCCAAACCACGTGTCTTCCCAAAATCTGATTTTCCTCCCATCCCCAACCTTCCACCTATATCCAAACTTCAAAGCTTGGGCTGCCCAAAGCACACCCTTCCAGAAAGTGGAAAGGTGAGTGTGTGGTAGACAGAAGATGTTGGTCACTCTACTCATATACTTCCTCTGGATGATCTCATGCCAGACTTTCCCCTCACTCTTCAGGTACCTTCTGACCCATGATCCCAACAGGACCAGGTTCAGATCCTTCATATTAGGCACCCCTAGACCACCATGTTCTTTTTTCATACTCACTAGCTGCCAATTAGCTAGATGGATCTTTCCATGACCCTCATAGTCATTCCACAAGCAATTTGCCATATGTGAATTAATGATGTCTAATGCCCACTTGGGAAATTTGAAAAAGGACATCAAATAAATGGGAATACTGGCAAGACAAGTTTTGATCAAAACTAGTCTTCCAGCATGAGACAACAGTTTTCCCCTCCATCCAGCAATTCTTTTGACTATTCTATCTACCAGAGGCTGCAAATCTTCTCTTCTTAGTTTGTCATGGTGTAGCGGGATTCCTAAGTAATTGATTGGTAATTTCACATGCAATATATGTTATAAATATATGATTTACTTCCACATGCAATTTCACTCTAAAGAACTGTACAATTTTTTTTATGATTGACTTCCTCTGTTTATAAATATAAAAAAGGGCGTACCCAGTGCCGTAGGCTCCCGCACTATGCGGGGTCTGGGGGCAGGTTGTTTAGCACACAGCCTTTCCCGCACATAAATGTGCAGAGGCTGGGGCTTGAACCCTGGACCTTCCGGTCACAGGCGGTGAAGCTCTACCACTGCACCAAAGGCCGCCCTTTTTTCTGTTTATAAATATATGTTGTTATAAAAATTTGCATGATAGGGGCCTATGTAAACCTTTTCACTGTTATTTGTAATAATTGTGTATAAGAAGAAATATTATAAACTAGATTGTCGAGAGTATTTTCATTATATGGCCAGCAGAGGTAGCTTTATGTAATTAGTGGTCAAAGCTGGACAAGAGTGCCTTTCTTTATGCTGATTAACTGAGATCACCCATTTAGCTTGCATTGAAGTATGTTGAATTTGTTTTGCAACAGAGATATCTTGTAATAACAAGATCACCGCTTCTTGGTGGCCTTACCGCGGTGCGTGATTCAGAAGTAGATTACACAATTGAAGCTATTGTAGCAAACCCTCAGAATGAAAGCCCTTGGAGATACCTCAAGGGTCTATACAAGGGTGAGAATAACTTGCTAGTAGCCGACGAGCGCATATCTGATGTTTGTCTCAAGGTCTTGAAGAACGATTGGAGTTGTGTATTTGCTTTGAGCTTGCTGCTCGATCTTCTTCGCTTGGGTTTGCAGCCTTCGGATGAACTTAAAGACACTCTTGAACCAACAAGGAATTCCGATCCTGAAATGGCAGATGCTGATCTTGCAACTGCTGTTTGCTGTATCCTACAGAAATGTGATCCCCTCCGGGTAAATTATTGGTCTTGGTACAAGACTACCCTTTCTTCTCAGATATCCTGACATAATTTATGTGACTTGGGTTAAAATGGTTCGCTGTATCTGCATGATGATAGCCCAACTAAAGCGGACAGTGTGTGTGTGTGACTTGACAGCAACACTTGTAAACTGGATTTTGCTTGGCAGAATTTATTAGCGTTATTGTTCCAAACAACACTTTTTGCAACAAATATTACTTAATATATGCAAGCTTGAATACATTGCAATTGTCATGCGAGCCTAGGTGAGAGTATGTTTTCCCTTTTGCAATTGTTTGGCTAGAAGAAATCGCCCTGGTAGTGTCGTCTTTGAAAGCTAAGTTTCCGTCGCTTCGCTCCTATCCTAAGGGCGACCACAATGTGTCCGCAAAAAAAAAAAGGGGGGGGGGGGGGGGGGGGGGGGGGGGGGGGGGCGGCGGGGTGTTGGCGACCACAATGCGGGACAAAAGTAGTCCTTCGTCTTTTTGTTTCATCTTGCAAGTAGTCCTTAGGAAGAAAATAATAAAAGTTACATGTAGCACTATGGACAAAATAGTACTTGTACCAAAGGCAGTAAATAAATTAAATTAGACAATCAATATTCCATTTACTGGATTTTTTAGATCAATGGGCACAGTTGCCAAAAGCCCACAATCCGACCATCACTATTTTTGTAACATCCAAGTACTAAGGTGTAGGGAAGCAGAAACAGCTGAAAACAAACACATGATGAGAGATCCTCTAAGAACACAACCGGCTGGTAAAAGTAATTGAAAGCCATTAGAGAAAGAAAAATGAGTTTGCATGATCCGCTAGAAACGCAACCAGCTGATTAAAGGAATTGAACCAGCCATTTGAGATAGAAAATTGAGTGCCTATTACTATTACCTGTCACAAGGTTTCTTATAAAAATTATAAAGAAGTATGCATGTCCCAACTGCTAGCCCATTGTAACACAAGACAGTAGAACAGCGCTTGCGCCTAAAGTTTACGTGGGCTCCGACTTGGGCCTAAGGCTATAAGAATGGACGACGAAAAGAGTAGATCAGGCACCAACTTGGCCCAGTGGCCCACGAGGCCACGATCCACCACACAGAGACACGGCGAAAGGCTCCGGCCGGGGCTGTGCTCCCCAGCCGCCGGTCATGTCGGCTGGTCGCCGTCGCCGGGCGCCCGGCCCCTTGTTCTCGGCTCCGCCTCCCCGCTTCTCAATTTGAAAGGAACTTGATCCGCCGCCACCGACTTGGCAGTCGCGGCCGGGTTTCGCCGAACGCCCGGTAAGCTCCCCTCCGCCATCTTCCCACCCGCGGTGGCGCGCACGATCGCGCGCCTCGGCTGTGCACGGCTCACGGATCGCCTCCCGTTCTTGCCGTCCTTGTGGTTGCTTCTGCCGTGCGATCGTTGCGATGGTCGGGGGATAAGGAGCAGTTCCTCAGGTGAACACGCAGGGATCGGGAAATTTTGCGTCGTTGGACAATGGTGCGTTGCGCTTCCAGGTTAGATTGAAGCGCAAAACCCCGCGAAATTACGCGGAGGGAACTGAAACTGTGGTCACCTGCATCCTAGCTGTTGCGTCTGTCAGAGCCCCATTTTGGCCGCCAGTGCTGGCCATTGACTGGTTGTGGTTGGTCCTCAATTAAGCCAGTGGACGGTACTGCATCAGCTGAAGAAAGATTTTCAGTTCTGATCACGTAACTTTAACTATTTGCTGTTGCTTCAATAATATGCATATTTGCTTCCAGTATCAAGATTGACGAACTTAACCTGCTCTCATTTATATGGTGACATTTACCTTACTTGATCTGACCTGAGCACTATCTGTTAGGCTGTGACTGTCAGGTATATTTGCAGTTTTCCATGTGCTTTTATAGAAACTGTTATCCAAATGGTAGTCCACAACAATTGCACTATAATGACTGTAACCCTAGTGCAAGAGTTCGACATTGTTATCAATATCCTAAGTGGGTACAATGATTGTTTTTCGTGGAGAGCTAGACTAGACCACATGCAGTCATACAGGCACACTTCAGAGCACTGATATGACAGACTACTTTTTTGTGACTTAGTCTGTCTAGATAAGCCACAATTGAACGCATTTCAAAACACTCCTGATATTTAGCCATCAACATGCATGATTAGAATATTCCTTTTCTATGTACATTACCCCTTTTAGCTGCTGCTGAAAAGGATAAGGTGGATCAGACCTTCCATTGGCCAGTTCAATGTTGTCAATTACCAATAGTAGTTATGGCCCCGGGCTACCTTTTTGCCACTCCATCAATTTTAGGTTTCTTGACAAGGACTGGTTTTGGCCAATTGATGTCATGTTCCAAAAGGACCACTACTTCCTTTATGATATATAGCAGTGCATAGTAAAAAGCAAAAATGAAATGATATTTCTGTTTTTGCGCCTAGTTTCTGCAAATTTAAGATTTAATATATTCTTAATGTTACATACTTGATGCACCTCTGGTAGTATCCATATTGGAGTGCTGAAGGTAATAACTAAGAAACTGGCAGAGAATGAAGAGCACCATGCTAATACTTTTTTTTGTTCTGATGATTTACATTATGAATCGCCATGAAGGCGTTTCTCCACATGTGTTCACCAGGGTTAAGACTACATACAATGTGGTAAAATCATTTTGAAAATCAACAAAGGTGACTTGTTAGTGTTTGTAGCTTACGTTGGTGTGGTATAACGGGTGAGATACTAGTGCTGATGATAGTATCTATTGATATGGAACATCTAGATTGATTTGGATCTGCACTGAGCCATACTTCAGCGTGATCCTTTTGAGAGAACAACCATATCAAAGTAACTTCCATAATGGAGACAGACATAATCAGAATGGACAAGCTTTAATTAGAGTACTATTAGATTTTGCAGAGATAAGTGAGACCCAAACATGGCTTCCAGTTTTGTTTTGTTGTTCCAAGTTTGCATCTTGAATGCTTCATCTATTTGGAGGTCACACATGTCACATCCCATGAGGCAGTATGTTTGCTACATTTTTATGGTACTTCTTCTGCTGTTACTTTCTGGTTAAGTTAAGACTCAATAATTTCTTAGGTTTTTGAAATTTGTGGACTAGCTGGTGCTTTTTCAGATGCTATTTGATCCAATTATCTGTTGTCTCTCTTTCTCATTATGTGTCAGAATGTGACGCATGTGGTTCTGTTAATGCTTCATTAAGCCTGATTATGTATGCCCTGAGTCCTGACTTCTGAGTCTTGACACAGTTGTTTCTGGTCAAATGGACTCTTATGCTACTGGATTAACAAATTAACCGCACAAGTTTTCAGTAATTGATTGCAGGAAAAATGTCACTGTCATAAGTGAAAATGCTATAGAATGCCTTAATATACTTAGAGGCAAATGACACTTCAGCAAGAAAAACATCAAGATTCATATTTTCCTTGAAGAAATATGGCTCATCATTCCAAATAGTTGCATGTAGCTGTACTTTAGATTCAGAACAGTTTTATTTGTTCGTCATCATTCCAAATAGTTGCTGCCTTTTGCTCTTATCGTCAGTTAACACAGTATTCAGCATGTGTCATACTTGTTAATGCTCAGTTGAGCATTCTTCTTTGTACAGTGTTATTGTGGTGTAACAACTGATGGAGCTGTCATAATCATCAAATGATTGCTTCCAGAGAGCACTAAAGATGGCTCAAAGATGAGGTAACTCTTCTCTATTTTTTTGTGCTTCATAGATTGCAAAAGAACTTTTGCTATGGTTCTGTACTAACATATGTTCCACAGAACTACAGTAGGTACGGTCATGAAGACAGTGGTAGAGATGCCTTTTGAAATATTCCTTGTCCTGGGGCTAGGATGGCCAATGGGTCATAGGCATTTTTCCTTCGTAGAAATGTCGCCCACCTTGCCTCAAAGTGGGCCTTCCAGTCCTGTTCAGTGTTGTAATTTGGCAGATATTGCTTAACCCCAATACCTGCCTTGTCAGAGAATTCTATTATCTGGTTGTTGAGGTTCAATGTATGTTCAACGCTGTGGGGGCCTGACGAAGATGGTGCTGAGGATAGGAATCCCACTAGGTAGAAAATTTCCTCATCTGGTATGACTACTGACGTTCTGTTGTCCCATCTGCATGAAATGTAGTCAGTCAATCAAACTACGGAAGGTGCTTCACCATGAGGTTTCTGGTTTCACATATCATCTAATTGCCTGAATTTTTATTGTCAGCTAATTACCTGAATTTGTTTACTGGGTAGAGCAATATGGGACCATTGTTGCTATCTTTCAGAATTTTCCCAAAGACCTCCTTTCCAAATGTGTGGATCGAACTTTTTGGAATCATGATATTTAGCCATGGGTGTGGGACTTCCCACATCCCCTTTGCTCTCAGTTTGACCTCAGAGGAATGCACCCTATCGAGGAACTCGATGTAGGTGACATCTGTGTGGAATAGTGATGGAGGTATATATCTTAGTAGATACAGTAGGTTGTTGACCTCCTGCAGACATGTATACACACATAGTTTGATCACTCTCAACTTGATTTGATATTAGTCAAAAGTCATAACTGTATTTAATGGCATGTAATTTGGCTGCTCACCTGTTCCATGTTGTCTGCCTCTTCAGGGTTGTAGTTCTTCGTCATCTCGAGGCAGAAGAGTACTCTTCCATCAGATTCGAACTGGCTAGACCACTCTGGATCCTGTGGGTTAAAAGATGATCTCCAGTTGTTCAGGATGCCTGTCCTGTTGATGATGACGAAACCCTCTATGTAATCAAAGGATGTCTCTGTTGAAATAAGCATCTCCTGATCCTCTGTGAAGCTTGTGAAGTCTGAGTAAAGAACTCTAATCCACCTCACCTATTACATATTCAAACCATTAGCAAGTGGCTACTACAATCTGATACGTTAAGTCGGTATAAATGAATTGTTGTGTCGTACCATTTTTGGAGCTGGCTCGAGGGCAATCCTGGCTCTAGTGATGATGCCGAACTGACCTAGGCCACCAAGAGCAGCATGGAAGAGGTCAGAGTTCTGCTCTGACGAGCAAGTCACGATGTCACCTCTTCCTGCATTTGACAGTCATGATATAGAAGTCAGATAAGAACCCATTCTGTTGCTTTGGAAACTTTTAAATCAATCATATTATCAAGGTTTGTCTATACCTGTCACAATCTCCAGCTCCTTGACGTTGCTGATTTGTGGGCCATGTCGGAACGTCTGGCCACTGACCCCTGCATTCGACAGCGTGCCTCCAATTGTGAGGTGGAGATAATCAGTCCATGACTTCGGCGCCAGGCCATACTTAAATGTCTCATGCAGGACATTTATCCAGAGTTCTCCTCCTGAGGCATCAACGTAGGGCGAGGCACCAGAGTGCACCTTCATTTTGGCAGTCGGGAGGGATTCCATTTTGATGACAATACCTCCAGCCGCCTGACACTGCCCTCGGAGTGAGTGTCCATGCCCACGGGCCGCCACGGTGAGCATGGAGTGCTCACCCCTCAAGAAAATATGCCTGACTGTAGTGGCGATGTCATCTACTGAGCCTGGATGAAGCACTGCAGCTGGCATGAAGGTAGAGAGATTTCCAAAGTCCCTGGCAGCAGTAGATATGTCGTGGAAGCTGAAATGGCCATCAAGGGGCAGTTCACGGAGGGATGCAAGCACATCTTGATCATGCACGTGGGTGGTGGCAACTCCAGCAAAAGCAAATAAAAGGAAAAGCTTCAGGTATGGCAGAACTGACGGCTTCATGGCTCTACCTATAGCTCAAGAACCAATTATAGTAGGGCAGTTCAAGTTTTGAGGAGAAAGATGAAAGGTGTAGTAGGATAGTGTGGTTCAGTGCAGGAGCAGAGGGATGGGAACGGAGATGGAGGGAGGAAGGAGATATAAAGGGGGAATTTGGAGGGTTTGCATGTGGACTAGTATTAGAGGTATGAGAACAGGCTTGACTGCCAAAGGTCCTCTATCTTAGTTGGTTAGAGGGGCTGATGCATGGTCGCGTCATTAGATCCGGATTCGATTCCTCGTTGGAGTGGATTTATGGGGATAGTTTTATGCTGGGGTTCGAGGGTTTTCTAGACCCGGATAAAGCTACTTCTTCTTAATGAAAAACCATGGGGCTCTTCACCCTACCGGTCTAGTTTTTTAGAACAGGCTTGACTGCAAAATATGGATGCAGGCATATTGTGATGGTGCAAGTGTTCATATCTAGAGTCTCTCTGTATCTAGAGTCTCTTGCTTCGTTGCTTCTGTTTGAAGCGTGGCACAACATGTGTCAATAAATGAATGGAGGAAGGATGTAGAGATGTAGTCCATTCATTAGACTCAGTCTATCATGGTTCATATCATTCTCTACACCAAGCCCATGAGAACAGTGGCATCACAAGGATTGTGCAATGACAATGACAGATATATTCTGAATCTGTATGTGTGACACATTCACGCATATCTTAGCAGGATTGAACTTCTGGTCGATCCAGACTGAGGTAACATAACAGCTATGTAAGTGGTGGACCTGATTTCTGTCTAGCAGGGCCCACTTGATGCTTCAAATCCGATTTCATGTGCAGAATTTCTTGTCAGTCTTCAGCAGAATCAGCTGTAGATGTGCTATATTTGTGCCTTTGGACTTGTAAGTGGCAAACATCCTCTTGAGTATATCTGATAAAGTTGCTTTCACGCGATGCTTGTTTAGACACTGCATGTCAGAACATAGCTGGTAAGTGGCAAACATCTATTTCCACAGAATACATGTTGGTAAGAATCATTCTGTCTACCCAGTTTTAGGAATGTTGATACATCGCTAAGAGAAATTTCCTTCTCAATATTTTGTTCTTAGCTCAAGCGTATGGACATGGAATGTTCAAGGATTCTTTTCCTTTGTGGTAGCCAAGAGCTTTCACATGATAAATGTCGAATCCCTTTGCCCACATGGTGCCGATTGTAACCTTAGCTAGTCACCTGGTTATTATTCCTTCTAAGGTTTCTCCGGAAGAAATGTCATGTTCTTGTAGAACCTTTTATTCCAAGTTAATGAGTTATATGGTTAGAGTTTATCTAATAGATTCTTGTGATGACTTCTGGTATCTGATAAACCCTAAGCAAATCTGTACAGCAAACAGGATGTTCTTTCAATTATCATATCTTCTCTTTACACGTACTGATATTAGGAGACAGCTGACCATACAAAGTATAAAATGAAGACCAGGCCTACTTTGTGATGCTGATTGGAGAAGAGGCAACTGGCAAAGTATTTACTTCTCGGATAAAATGTAAATCTTTTTGCCAATACTATTGGCAGTTAGCCATGACTTGTCATTTTTGTTCATCTTCTTGGCATGTTTTTGCATATATAAAAATTGCAAGCACCAATATTTAGTTCTGAAGTGAGCAAAAGGACTGAAGCGATACTACGCACCTATGTGTCACAGTTGAATCTATTGTGAACTTCCTGTCATATATCTAACTGCTTCGAAGAAAAATCAACCATGTGTTTCAAATTGCACGATCACAAAACGTGTCTCGTTCGTGACCAACAAATAACAACTAACTAGGCCTCTGTTTTTCCAAAAGCCAGGTGCACAAGAGCTGCCAAAATCTACTGGTTTGTGATCTTTTTTTTTTTTTGAACCGACTGGTTTGTGATCTCAACAAAGTAAAAGCGTTTCACATTACCCAATTATAAATGTGCAACTAATGCGAGTATTTGTTTTCTGATTATTTTTCAGAAATATTGCCTCCTTGTTTTTAGTTCACCAGATCTTTGGTTAAATGGGTACTGCTGATGCAACCTACTCCCTCCAGTTCCTTCTATAAGCCACTCAATTTATGTCATCTAGAACTCATAAGCATTTCAAACCCTTTTCTTCCTCTTATGCCTTGCTAAATGAATGACGACGTCTCTAATGAACGAATAAATTCCTGACCTGGGAATAATTGAAGGGCAAAAGAGTATTTTCATCTACTTCCTTAACGCATACTCCCTCCATACTCGTATTAGATGATGTTTAGGACAAGGTTTTAGTCAAACATTGGGAATATAAATCACGAATAACTTTTAAGCCGTTGAGTTTGAAAATGTGAAAACCATATGAATAGATTTGTCTTGATAAGTATTTTTAGAAAAGTATACATATATTATTTTTTAATAAATATTTTTGTAAAAATAAGAAGTCAAAGTTACATTTTGGTGACCGTGTCGTTGTCCTAAACATCATCTAATACGAGTATGGAGGGAGTATGCTCGCAAAATCTAGGACGGACTATAATTGTAACCGGAGGTACCTATTATTATATCTTATCAAGGAATGACTTCTTGTAGTGCGTTTTTCTTTTCTGCTTTATCTTGACAGCAAATGTAGGGAGCTGCCAAAGAGACTAAGCTAATATCTTTTTCAGGAAAACGAAAGGTAATTTTATGTGGTAGAAGTTTTCTGCAAATGTTTTTTTTCTAGGAAATAGATCGGCTCTTGAGCCACTTTCTTCATTTGAAAAGAAAGGACGTCCTTCACTTATCAACTTGTGTGGACGTCATCATATTTCCATTGCCCGTGGTGATAGATAAATTAATACGTATCGTTTGCACTAACCTGAGAAAACGATAGCTTAGCATCCTTGCTAGTCTAAGGTGTTGTCACTAATGTCGAGCTGTCACTATTTACATGTGTGGATCAACAAATAAGTGTTACTTATTGTGAAGGTATAATTTTAATCAAAATTTGAATTATACAATTCTAGAATGATGCATGCTTTAAATAGAGAAAACTTTATGAAGTAATTAAACAAGTATTCAAATCAGTGTGGTTCTTTGAAAAGAAATGGGGATGCCTCCATCTCTTTAAAGGAGGTTACCACTCGTTCCCCACATGGTAGCTTGACTCCAGAGGAAAGGATGGAGATTAGATTCCCTAACTAATCCATGACATGCATCGCAATCGCATTTCACAAAGGTGACATTGATCTGCATCTACATGCTTTCTGGAGTTGTTCCTTCGCTGTTTTGGTCCGCGCTGTCGATGGCCAGGAGGCTCGACGCCCAGTCCCAGCAGGAGTCCCCTACACACTGCTATAAGATCAGTGGACGGGGCCAGCATTGCCAATATTAGTGGATGGCAGTTGGGCAGGTTGGCTACGTTCCTTTGGTGGCAATGGCCATTGGCCACTTTTAGTATGCTGGATTTGACAGCCAAGGACCAGTTTCTTTTTCACTTGAGGGGCACCTTTAATTATTTCTTCGAATTACTTTCAAATAAAGCTTGAGAGATGTCTTGGCAAGCTCTCTTAAGTCTACAATCTCTTGGTAAACAGGACCAAAATGGATAGCTATAACACTGATATGCTTCAGCTCTGAAAGGTCTATTTTTGACATGCTGAAGTGAAGTAATTTCGGAAGGTACGAATTTTATAGGATTTATGTGAGAAATTATGTTTTTATTGTTTCTCAACCTGTCATGTTTCTAGTCATTTTGTGATATATATAAGGTTAAGAATCTTCTATCTTAAGCGTTAATAGAAAAAAGAAAACTTTGAGCAGAGCACATGTCTGGCAGCTGGTCTATCCGTTGTTCACAAATAATATCCTAGGTTTCAGTCATATATACATTAAAATTAAAACCCAAGTCAAATAGCCACTCATATCCTTGTACGACAACAACTCAGATGAGATAGCATTTTTTAGATGGAAACAGATGAGATAGCACTTGATGCCACATGCACACGCACCCCCAAATCAATCAACTGTGTAACATCCCTGTGAGAATGCTAGAAGCGAATCTGCTTGTTACATAAGTAAAAGTGGTAAGTGGAGCTTAAACTCCGTACAGGAGGATTCAACTTTGCAGTGTTCAACCTCGATGGATGCTTGTCGGCAGAGTTTCCTAGCTTGTCTTTCAAACCTCTAGTCTAGCAAAAGATGTATATTTCTTCTTATGTTCTCAATCAGATAATGGACTATAATAACGTGCCAAGCCATTATTTTTTTTTCCTTTTTTATTATCACTCTGGTTATCAACATGATCTCCGACACACATCTTTGACTACTAACCTTTTCTAAGTATACGTTGGTAAACATACATTAACTACAACACATCTCAGCTTGTAAGGTTTTCTTACGGTGAAACCTGCTTATGCGGGTTCGAGTCGTTGATTTAAAATTTAACCAATGTTATTTTTTGAGTGGTAGCCTGTTGATTATGAGGAGTCAATGTGACTTCGTCAACCTTAAGGATTAACCGACTCAGTCTCTCGGATATGCCCATAGAGATAGAGTTGTGTGCATGTATTCATAAAGTTAAGTGCACGTACGTTTGTGAGCGTCTGTGTCTTAGCATCTGTATTGTGTTTCGCAAAAAAGAAACATGTCTATGTGGTAAATCGTGACATACTGTTCATACCACTACAAAAGTTTTAAAGGTTTCACAACATGCACTCTAAAATGGATGAATTATTTTTATGTGCTTGAGTTTGGATATTTGAAAATGCTATGAATATGTTTTACTGAAACTTAGTTCCGTAATAATATACATTTGCCATTTGTTATAAATATATCATAAAAGTATTAGTGATCGAAGTTGTGTTCAGAGACAGTTGATGCCCAAAACGGCAAAACATCCCTTATTTTTGCCTAGAACATGTATGTCATATCATTTAGCAAAATGAAACACAGAATATACGCATGAAACAAAGAATCACCAGATCACTTTCATTAATTAATCTATACATTGGAGTGATATCCAAATATCCTCGAGTAAGAAGAACGCGAGGGGGTGAGTATTTCTTGCTAAACATTGGCAGCAGCCAGCAGGAGTTTGGAGGAGAAAGGTCGCCGAGCATATAATGTGGGCCCAACTGCGAGAGTACGAAGGACGAGGCCGTGGAGAGTTTGCCGGCCGGCCCTGCCTTAGAATTGCACGTAAGTGGACTCGAATGGGCCCACACTTCACGTGGGCCGCTTGAAATTTCTTCCGTCGTCCCACCACCGTTGTCCGCTGTCGTGTCGACCACCCCCCTGCAAACAGAAACACAATCCGCAACTTTGGGGGTTGGAAAAGCTTGAAAAGACGGACTGGTACGGGGAAACTTTGTCCTCGGTCATAGCACTTTTCATCATAATAAAAGGTCAAGCAAATTCAATGGACATAGAGAAACAATTATTCATCAGGAACCATCAGGGACCTTTTCCTGAATCCTCTGGCTAGTATAATAAGTAGTTTCTAATCCTTGATCATAAACATTCGACCATCAGCGTCATCTACCTCTGCATAACTCCATTTGTTATATAATATAAAAGATTTTGCTTCTAAATTTAGAATTTCAGTTTAGATCACATCAGTAGTTAGAATGGGAGTCCAATCATGGTGACAAACTGACAATGGGCCTGTTGGATGGAGGGGTAAATGGAACAAATTTGCCCCATTTTACTCCAAAAGCGTCAAACATGGATAAATGGGGTGGGGTAAATGTTTTGCCCTTCTAATTTCATTTGTCCCTAAAGAGTGTCAAATTGGGCAAATATCCGGTGAACCCCACCAAAAACTTCTCTCATCCCCTCCCATCCCAACAACTTGGCCATTCAAATGGCCTTTGAGGGTAAATATTTACCCCTCAATCCAAACACTCCAAGGGGCAATTTTTTTTAGTGTCAAATAGAAATAGCAAAACATTTACCTTGAGATAAATATTTACCCATCAATCTAAACAGACCTAATGATTAATGATGAATTGATGATCAAGGGAGCCATAGCTATCCTTGATCAATGTACACCTGTTTGGTTTGTAAATGCGATGGTGCAAATACATGGTTTATACTGAACTTGTTGACTCAAATCAAACGGTTGTACAATGCGCATCCAGCAGCACCGCTAGCTGCAAGGGGTATAAAGGCCAATCGCTTGAACTAAGGGTCTATCTACTCCCTCCGTCGCACAATATAAGCATTTGTTGACTTTCAAACATCACGTTTGACCATCCATCTTATCAAAAAATTTATAAAAATATAAAAACAAATAAATCATACTTGAAGTGTACCTAATGATAAAACAAGTCAGAATAAAATAAATAATATATTCACAAATTTTTTGAATAAACGGATGGTCAAACGTGATGCACAAAAACCGAATAATGCTTATATTTTGAGACGGAGGGAGTATTTGGTTTCTGCCGACACTTGCCACGTCAAAGCTGCGTCTCGCCGCGTGTGCAGCGGACAAATCAAGCGCCAGACTTTTGGCAAGAACGCGCGGAGGAACAGAAGGGCGTCGTCACACTTTCTTTAGCACGTCGGGCAAACCAAGCACGAGCCTAATGTTAGGCGCAACGACATGTGGCGAGCTCTACCTCTACAATCCGTTAGGCTACGCGTCGGTGGCAGAACTGCACGGTATAAGTGTATAACCGCACTTGTTTCTCATCTGGTTTTGTAGGGGCCAAACCAAATTAAAAGGGTGGCGGTGTATGCTGGGAACATGAATTTTTTACATGTGTATGTGACCACATGATCACTTGTCTTAAGGATATCTCATTTTTTTTTTCCATCCGACTCTTCAAAGGCCATCCTTCCAAATGACTTAACATTTTTGCCATCTTCTCTCCTCGGTTCTTACATTTTTGTCAAAACTGTAGACGTGGCATGCCAACATGGCCGAGTGATGTGAAATGACTCCTTTACCCCAGTCATTTTACTTCAGAAACTTCTCTTTTTCTATAACCTCTCCTCTCTATGGTAGGTGGAGCCAACTTGTCATACCTAATCTTAACTTATCTGCCTCCCTGACCTCCCGACGCCATGCCATCAACTTATCTGCCTCCCTGACCTCCCCGACGCCATAGCCATGGCAGCTCGCCGCCGGCCGCACCCGCCCGTCCGTCCACGCTCCGGCCGCAACTCGCCCGTTCGCCCACACGCCGGCCGCAGCTCGCCCGTTGTAGCTCTGGCCGGCTCGCGCCTCACCGTGGCCGCCGTCACGACGCCGTCCTCTGCCCCGCCCCCGCCCCCCCTCCCCTCCCCCCTCCTCATGGCCAGAGCGAGCCCGAGGACGGCCGTTGCGGCTGCCCGTGGCCGCCGCTCGACCTGGGCGAGCCGAAGCTCGCCATGGAAGGGCCGGCGCTCGCCGCCCGTGGCCGGCACGAGCCATGGCCGAGCTGCCGATGTCGCCCGTCTCCCGCCGCTGGCCCGTGGCCGGCGTGCACTGTCTATGGCTCCGCTGCTTGCTGGGGGCCGACCCGCCCCCTCCCCTGACCAGCGTGCGGCTCGTGGCCGCTGCTCGCGGTGGGAGGGCCGCCGCCTCCCCTGCCGCGGTTGGATTGGATGGTGGTTGGAGGCAGAGAAAAAAAGGAATGCAGGGGAGAGGTGAGGTTGAAGATGACCCGACATGTCCCACATTTCAGTGGTAGAAAAGAAGAGAATGGATGGCTGAGCAAAAAAAGGCAAGGGTAAACATGTCATTTTGCACGACCTGTCCGCGCTGATCATCCGCCATGGCATGCCACATCAGCGATTTTGGCAAATGCGTTAGAACTTGAAAGAGAGGATGACAAAAGTGTTATGTCATTTGAAATGATGGCTTTTGAAGAGTTACAACAGATGGCAAACAATTAGATATCCCCTTGTCTTAAAATTAGTGGTGAAATTAATCATGAGTATGTGAGAGACTCAATAGATGGATGCATACCCGCGGAGTTGCCTTTCCGGTATGCTGGTGCCTGTACCTCGGTCCAACTCTGGGCAACATTGGCGTTGGCACAGCCGTGACAGCGTTTCTGTTTGTCATTCTGCCGCGCTTCACTGCCCGCCTACCCTTGCAGAAGCTATTGCGAGGAATATGACGAATTGATGATCCTGGACAAGAAGCTATTACGAGGAATATGATGATCCTGGACAAGACGCAGATGGACCGGACCGAATGGGAAGCTTTGTGAGGCCGTGATGCGCTCGTGTCTCTACTCCAGCCTGAGCGCCTTCTTCTGGAGCAGATCTTTTAGTTTCTGCGTGCGTTTGGGCTTTGTGCTTCCCCACCTGCTGGCTCCCCTCTCTTCCCTTTTCTTAATTTTTCCCAGCGGAATCCCTGTCATATCGACGACGTGGATCAACAGCATGGAAAAGCACACAAATTCACGAGAAACTTCATTTTTCTAGTGCTCCGAAGATAACGCAAAACTGCAAATTAGCTAGACCATAAGAAGAATATTCAAAATAATATCATGGGCACAGTCAATAAATACTAATAGTAAGACAGGTTCACTTGATAGATACCACGCGTCATAAGCGTACATGCAAAGCAGACATCTGTGTAGCCACAGAGACCTTAATTTAAGCTCAGACAGACCACGACCTCAGTTCAGGAAATAAAAACGCAGCTGCATCGGCAATGACCAGCTCAAACCAGACCACGCGAACTAGCGTCTGTCTCGCTTGGAATTTATTCACCATACTACTGACTGACTCATTACTAAGAAAACACTAGTAGATTATACTAATAAATAATCTCTCCTGATGGAGCATCATCATCAGAAGGCACCGTCCGTGTCTGCTTCCTAGTAGCATCACCAGACTCCAAGCTCCGATCAACAAAGCAAGACACCATCCCCAAAGCACCAATGTTACCATGCTTACAAATTCTAGTTGCCTTAGCCCTTCTTCCCTCCAGCAGCTCCTCCTGGAAGTAAAAGACAAAGCGTCAGAGAAACAACAATCAGTATAGGATATAAAGAACAAAAACAAACAGCGTGTGCAACTAGTTTTTCTGTGCAAATAGTACTGACCATGGTGCATCGATCGTTTGGACGTTTCAGGGTCATCCCGCCCCAGTGCGGCCCGGGCCAGCACAGGCTCCTCCCGGACCGTGTTCATTTGAGTTTCGGTTGATTGCTATTCGATGTCTTCATCATACTCCCCGTCAGACAAGTCATCACCTTCCTGGAAGGCAGTGACATCAGCTGGGTAGCGGAGGATCCCACCGATCCCGCCAAATCCCCGGCAGAACTGAGAACCTTCCTGGGACTTGTTTGTGACGAACTCCAGCGTGCAACCAAACTGGTGGTAGTTCTCTGCAAACCACTCCAGCAGCAGGGTGTTGTCGACAACCTCCAGATCTCCAGATGTTGCCTCGTCAGTGAAGTTGCTCTGGTCAGCCTCCTGAGTAGGGTTCAGATACTTCACGATGATTTCTCCTGTGGCACTATTCTTGAGCTCATACCTCCTAACATCAAGATTTTCCCACACAATCAGAGTTTCTACTGCTCCCATTTCCAGAGCTGTCATGGTGTCATCCACACCAAGGACATACTTTCCCGTGTCTTGGCTTATCTCCTCAAAGTACTTCCCGATCAGCTTCTTTTCTTGGACAAACTTGACGTCAGATAAAACCTCAGCAGACATCTCAATGGCTTGGTTGAAGCCGCTATCCCCTCCATAGGACACGTCAATCATCTTGACTACCTTGGCTTGCAGGCGCGGATCAAACATCTCAGATTTTCCCAGTTCGTTCTTGAAGTCAGCAGAGCCAGCAAGAATGAGCCCCACGATGTTTGGCTGGTTGGTGGCTGGATTGATGAAGTACTGGGTCGCAAGCTCAGCAACTTTGCGCAGGTAATTGTGTCGCCTCTCCATGCGGAGGCGGGCAAAGCGGACTGCAGATTGCCCACCTCGCCCATGCTTCTTTGGGAGATCAACACTGAATTTGTAAAGAACCTCCCTGCTATTGCCACTCAGGGTGCCATACAATGTTCCATTACCATCCATGACTATGAAACCAAATTTGTCATCAGACGCCAGAAGCTCATTCAGTGCCTCGGTGTGGAACTTGTTGTCACAGAGATACAGGGAAGCATTAATGGGCCTAAATGGCTCAAAGTCAAAGGTGACCTTCTTCTCTTTGCCATCATCAGTGACAATGGTACCAGTATAGAGCACCAAACCATTGGGGGGAACTCGATTGTAAAGCTTCAGCCTCTGTTGAGCTGAGGTTATGGCAGCCAAGACAGATTGACGGTTGACTCTGCTCTTGATGTTTGAAGCAGTTCCATACTCATCACCCAGCATCTTAGTGACACGTGAAACCTGATCGCGAGGCGGCATGATGAGAGAAATCATGCTAGTGCCATTGCCCCTAGCAGCATCAAGGGCCTTGATTAACTTCTTGACCCTCCAGATCTCAATGTTCTTGTCAGCTTCGCGTCCCTCACCCATCTTGAATTGTTGGGGTCAGCCTTCACCTACAAGACAAGGTCAGGGAAAAGAAACACCAGTAAGCTACATAATGCTGCACACTCTTCTATTGAGTCAATCAATCATGAGAAAAAATAGCCTAGATTGTACCAGCTGATGAGAAAAACATGACAAAGAATGCACCAGTGATGCAATATACGTAGGTGGAAATAAACAGCTAAAACCGATTTAACAATGACATACTACCCCAATAACATATACTGAGGCTACAGCATACCAAAAATACAATGCTGAATTAACCATATAAACCGCAAAATAAGTTAGAAAATTCAAGCACAGATACATCTTATTCCAAGACATTCTGTTTCACTAAATCTGTAAAGATTGATCTAATGATATTATATACTCTTATGTACAATTTTAACGAATATGTATCTTGAAAATCCAGACAAAGTCTAGATGAATAGAAACATAGTATCTTCTAGTACAAACAAGACATCCGTCACACCTTCAAAAGAAGGCCACCTGCATCGCAAATTCAGAACGCGCACAGGCAGTGTTTTTGCATCACCAAAAGCAAGCGCACGCGTATTTCAGAACACAAAGTTAGATCAGGACAAAACTAACTCATGCAGGTCCAAAAATCTAGCGAGGACTGTTCAGGCAAACAAATAAGAATATCCCACAGTGAACGCTACATCTAGTGCAGATCGCAACATATAATCCGCGCATCCAAATTGGTGGAAACCGCAACATAATCCGCGCGTCACGAGAACGGATCGAAAGAAAACCTGCAAGGACCGATCCCGATCGACACCCCTGATCACTACTACCACGACGAACCGCTGATTAACCAACCAGCGAAATTACTGCGACTAAAAAAAAAAAGCGGAGACATCGGCAGAGGCATCACGCACCTGCGTGGGGTGGGCGTGAGCGCCGCGCGGGCGCCCGGCGGCGGCCTTTGCAACCGATGCGGCGACCGGATCCTCAGGAGAGATCGCCTCTCCTCTGCTCCCTCCTCTCCTCCCTCGCTTGGCGTTCGGTCCGGCGCGTGGCGTTGCGGCTTTGGCCTTCGACCTTGTTTGTTCGAGGCCGCGAGTGGCGGAGAGGCTTATATGGGACGGAATGGCCAGGCGGAGGCCGAGATGGTTGCGAACTCTTGCGAACGCGCACGAAGCTTTCGGCTTTTCGGGGAAGCCGCTCCGCGTCCACGAGGCGCGTACACCGCGGGCGCACCGCGCGTCCGATCGGGATCGGACGGTTCCGAACAAGAAAGTGTGTTTTTCTCTCGTCTCGGACCAAGAAAGCTCTCTTTTGCCTTGAGAACCAAGGAAGTGTTTTTATGATTTTTTCTGACCTGCGAGAAAGACTTGCGAGGACATTCCAAAAAAAAAAGACTTGCGAGGACTTAGCATGAACTGTATTTGCAAGAAAATGCACTTATGTGTTGTGTGCACAAGAAAGTAAAATTGGTTTTACGATTTTTACCATATGTGGAGACTCTACCTAGGTTTACAAGTGCATTGCATTTAGGCATAGTATGACACATTCTAAGCATAAAAGTAAGCCAAATTTGACAGTGCTTATTAGCCACCTCATAGCCCGTATATGTCATGTTAAAATCACTTACTTCATAGTCGATAAAAGTCAAACATATACAGTCAATTCCGTTGGTGGATAAGTTTACTGGTTGTGACTGATTTCGGTTGTTTCAATAGTATTATGTGAGCAAGCTCACTGTGGCTGGAAAACAAATAAGTAAAAGTGGCTAATAACGCGTCATCTTTTATAGTAACATGTATGATATCGAGGATCATAATGTTTCTTTCTCAAAGCTATTTATCGGTAGTTACGCATGAGGTATGTATAAAACCGGAACGCTAGCATATTCTAGGTGGTCAATTCAAAATTATGTTTTTCCCCTCTTAGAATTGGAAATACCGGGTCTCAGCCCATAGAAAGATTAACACTGTTTAGATAGCATGTGTAATTTCAACAAAATATACGCGATCACGTGACAACTGACAACCATCTGCCTGAGAGTGTCTGTGTGCGCGCAGCAGTAGCACCCGCGCGAGTACGAGGGAGGCCAGCTTGCCCCCACCCCGCTTTTGGGTCCTCATATTCTAATTCACCAACTCTACTGCAATCCAGTCCGGCTCGTGCGTCGTGCCGCCACGACCCACCGAGCCTTTCTCTTTTGAAACATAATACAGATACCCACGTTCATATACACGCTCCCACGCTCTACTCCGTACTTTCATAGGAATGACTTATGCATCAAACTATCTGATTCTTAAAAAAAAAAAAAGTACTCCAAGAATGTTAGAATGACTTGTATTTTGGAACGGAGGGAGTATGTTTTTTTTTCAATCCCAACAAATAAAAAAGGTTGTTTCCATGCTTCTCTGTGTTTCTAAGTCTAAACTAGCATATCCTCACATATGAAAAACAATCTCAAATAATTTTTTTTTTTGCAACATAGGACCGTTGTCATCCATAATTCAAAGCAAAAAGAAATTAAACCGAGAAGTTCTATGCTCGGTAGATGCATTTTGGACGCGTAAGTATTGAACCGAGAAGATATTGAATTGTACTTCTGACTTGATAGAAATTTGCTCCCCAACCAAACGGCCTTTGTGGAAGAAATCGTGTAGAAATTATGATCCATTCTCAACATCCTCAGAGATACAGCTCGTACCAGCCAGGGTACTGCATAGTGCACAAGCACACAACTGTGTGTGCACGAGCAGTCGAGCACGGCCCCTTTGGACGCCACGCCAGCTTGGCGCGCTCCGATTGGGCGGCGGATGAGGCGCGTGTGAGCCACGCCGCGCCAGGCTGCGCCCCCCTCCGCCGCACAACCTCACCGCACCGGCTCTCCATAAGCCCCACCCTCATCCCCACCGCCGCCGTCTCCTCGCGTCCGCGTCCGCCCAGTCACCACCTTGCTCCTTGCAATGGCTGCGGCGGCCTCGCCGGCAGCGTGCGCGCGGGCGTCGGTGTCCGGCCCCCGCGCGGGGGCCCGCCTCGCCGTTCGCACAGCCGCTCTCCCGGCGGACGGGCGGGGCGACGGCGCCTCCTCCTACAAGGAGTTCGGTACGTCTGCCCCTCGCAGCTTTCAGCACTTCTCGTTAGTCTGTGCGGGATACAATGCGGGATCGATTGGATGAACTGAGTGAGAAAGGATAAGGGGTTGCAAAATGCGGATTTTCCTTGACAAACAGTAGGTCTCGCTAAATAGAGTACTAGTTCATGTGATTTCCTGGTAAGATCAATCCTGAGTATAGGACGCAAATTTTCTTTTGGCATCAAAGTTCAGAGGTTGGGACAACATTACACTGAGCCAAGCTGCACAAAGTATTGTTCTTTAATCCCGAAAGCTCAAATTGCTAAACACTCTGTTTTGCTTGTTGTTTTAAGGTCTGTACTCCCTGAAAAAGAGGATTGAAGATGCAGTTGTCCGGGTTGAGACGACCGCATCCAGTGCTCTGGAGGTGGAGGAAGCACAGAGAATTAAGCAGGAAGAAGTACTGCGGAAGCGTAACTTGTGGGATAATCCAGCTAAGTCACATGAGACGCTATCTGCTCTGGCGGATGCCATCAGGGTGGTCGACCATCTAAAAGACCTTCGCTTCAAGGTGCTTTCTGTGCAAAAGTTTTGAGTTAAACAAACAGTTTTGTTGTCAAGTTTTGAACACACAAAATATGCTTTCTACAGGCTTGAGGATATAAGCTAAACCGTATATACTCTGACACTTCCCTTCGCTAAATAGTGCAGATTTACAATTCCGCTTGTTTTGTCTTGATGTTATGCACCGAAACTATGAGATGAATTTGCAATTTTGTTTTCTGTCCAGTGATCGTTGAATATACTGTGCAGGCTGAAGAGGCAAAGTTGATAAGTCAACTATCAGAGATGGATGCCATAAATGGCGAGCTTTTTAAGCAAGCATACAAATCTTCAGTAGATGCTAGCGATTATCTAGACCGCTATGAGATGTACAAGCTTCTTAAGGGTCCATATGACAAGGAGGGAGCTTGTATTATTGTTACTGCAGTATCAGACGGTGTTGCTTCTGAGGTAAGTTGATCGGTATGTGTATTATCAGTCGAAGGTTAACGATAACAATATAATAAATGCCGATGTAGCTTTAGTCATAATTTCACCTTGCTACATTTAATACATATCTTATCCCCTTTTGCTCTGACAAATCAGTCTTCAACTAGTATTCTGCTCTAGTCGAAATTAAACTGAAGAGTGGCCGCTTCATTTGTAAACATTTTTTCCAGATATGTAACATAACCTAGGGTGGTCCCATATCACTAAATATAAGTTGATATTTATTGTGATGTGGAAAGCTTCAACGTTTTGAAATTATGATATTTACTTTGAAATTGATAAAGTTGATATTTTTCTGTTGCAGGTATGGACAACAAAGGTCTTTGGCATGTATACAAGTTGGGCACGGAAGCAAGGTTGCAAGGTTGGGTTGATTGAGAAGGTTTCTTCAAAGAGTGGCCATGTGCAGTCTGCAGCAATGGAGATTGAATCAGAGTACATGTTTGGTATCCTTTCTGGAGAAAAAGGAATGCATCGAATGACATACTCTTCCCTTGAAAATTCTGACACTTATCAGGTGATTATGCTTTCTGTTGTTGTTTGGTAGTTTATCAGAATCCATCAGGGAATATTGAGTGTGAAGTTTAGATTATATACATGACTTATCCATGTAATTATCACACAACACATAAATGTTCTACTAATATTTAACCAATAGATTGCTCAAGCTATGGAAACTAATGCTCGAGCCTAACAATCTCTTAATTGTTGCTATAGTGTTGGCTCTGCGCAACTGTGTCATGGTCGAACAGTTATATCATGATCTTTTTCCATATGCTGCTATTTATCAGAATGGCTAACCCAAAATTTACCAAAGCTTGCAGGCCTTATCAGCTAGAGTCGACGTAATTCCCCTGTTCTTGGATAGACCAGTCAATCTTTACTTGGATGACAATGATATAGAGATCGCCCCCACACCTTCTGAATATAAGAAGCGTGACAGCAGAAACTGTGCTGCTGTCAGGGCTCTACACAAACCAAGTGGAGTCTCTGCTGAAAGTTCAGGTACTGAACAAAAGCCTACTGGGTATGCAAATGTGAATTGTTACCAGAATTTAACAATAGCCTTCAACAGGTGAAAGAAGCTACTTTGCAAACAAGCTAAAAGCTACGAGTAGATTGAAAGGAAAGCTCCTCATAATAGCTAGGGAATTGGGAGTATCAGACATGACAATGATCAAGAAACAAGCAATAGAGGACAAGTGCAAGTGTGAGACGCGAAGGTACACATTTGGGCCCCAGAAGTTGGTCCATGATCTCAATACTGGCATCCAGTTATCAGATTTGGACTTGGTTCTGGAAGGCGATATAGAGCCATTCATCAGAGGCCGTATTATCTCCAGACAATGATCATACACCTCACCGATCGATTGATTCTGATCCACATTGCGATCTTGTACATTTGTTTCTTTTCTGATACATGCCACACCACATCAAAAGATGATCTCTGTAAAATATGCCATATTTCAAGCCAAAAGGCATGACACCAGGTATACAAAACACCACGTCACTGACATGCTGTGCTGTCAAACTATCATGACCATTCAGAATGTCAGCAAAAAAGAAAATGCAGTAGTGCCCAACTTCACGGATGAGTAGTTTCGTTGTTCGGCGAATAAGTATGCTTTGGTGAAGAAAACTGATATTTAAAGTATGAAATTGCACTAGGGAAACAATATTTGAAGGAAAAAGGGGGCAACATGGAAAAAGGGTGCCTGCGCTGAGGCTAACCATTATCACAGATTCTATAATTCACCAATCACCAGGAAGATGTAGTTAGGAATATTCAAGAAGAAAAACATTGCTACTGTATTCAAACTGGTAACTTATAGGAGATACAATTACAATACTTGTTATAGTATGCAGCAAAAGAGCAATATGATTGACATATAAAATCTCAAGATTTGCAGTTACATATCTTTTCAAAACTACTAGAGTTCTAGATACTGAGGTTCAAGTTTTTTTGAGTATAAGCTCCATCCTAAATTAGGTCCCTGAATAACATTCGCATAGCTCTGGCAGGCATTCAGTAATCTGGGAATTTTTTGGTGGAGATTCTGCCATACTGAGGTTCATGAATCTCATGCCAACTCTTCACTTATCTTAATATCTGGGCATTCATGCAACAACACCACCATATCATTTGATATGCTTTTGATCCTATTAGATTCTGTAGCTCCATCTGCAGTTGATGTTACATGTGTTTCCTCTGAAGGATAACTACTCTGACAAATGCTTTCATGGAACATCTGAAGTGCATCATCTGCTGATATTTCTTGCACAGAGCTCTGCACATCCAGAAGTTTTCTTCTACACTGGGCATCAGGCACAAGTTTTTCCTTCAAACTATCAGGAAGGCTAGCTAGTGCACTGCTTGACAGATAACAAATAAACAGGAAAATTAAAATCAGAAGGAACATTAGAAGATAATGGAGGTACAAAGAATCTGTTCTTAGCAAGATATACCTGGTAACCCCACGAACAAGGCCCCACTTGTAACCAACGTTTACAGATTGCCTAAACCCAACATTGAAGCCCTCCTGGGCAGAATCCTTCTGCCCTTCTGTTATACCATCCCTGTAACCCATCTAGAGTAAACCAGAAGCAAACGATTTTAATCATGCCTTCTTTCAACGAAAACTGCAGAAGAATAGTTAGAATTAACAACTGTGTCCCATATAAACTCTAGGGTATACCTTATGAAACTGGTTCTGCCTATGGATCCACTCTCTGTCTAAGTTAGAAGCATGCCCAGGAGAATCTGAAGCATCATCCCATATGTCATCGTCTTCAGCAGCGACAACATCATGACCATTAGCTGTGACAAAATGGAAGAAATCATCTCTCTTTTTTGGCAGAAATCAACTAATTTTAATAACAGAGGTACTTCTAATTAAGTAATGCCTAATGGTACAAATTACCTAGTTATCACTGATTAAACAAAAAAATGGGTTGCCCAATCAGGGAGACGCACCATGCTGGGCGATTTCAGTCCCACTTGATGAAGGTGCTGCTTCCACACTTAGCTCCTCCATGGAAGCGGCCACGTCCTCTGCATCCCCAGGGCTGGCCATTCAGAAAATCAACCTGCAGTCTACTAATTTCAGGCTTACAATACTTCACAATACAGTCTCTTCACTTCGGGACTATGGTTTCTAATGGCCATAAAATCCTACTAATCTTAATTCACATTGAAGAAATTATATCGCTCAATGAAGGTGAGTAGACAATCATCCAAAAGACTATCACTAATCCGTCAGTGGTTCAGTACAACAATTCTGAAGTAGTACAATGGAACAAGTTACAAATTTTGGTGTAGAATCCTACCAATGGCTACAAGCCTACAAATCCTTCAGTAGTTCAGTACAAGAAGCTACATCAGTACAGTTTTGACTTCGGCAGTACAAGCTACAGACCTAAAACGCAATGGAAGGTACCTCGCAATACGAATTAGTCAATTATTACCTTGCTAGCTTGTTATTTCGTGCCTGCAAACTGAAATGAAGTGCTGTCTGCTTAGCGCTTGCTGTTGGGTGTTGCTGGATGCCTAGCGCCTGGCTTGCTGCTGCGCCATGCTGCGTCGCACCGGGCGCCTCGCGGGACCCTCGCATTCGCAGACTCGCAGCTCGCACCCGCTAAGCTGCGCCTCCCTCCCCTAGCCGAGTCGCCGCACAACGCACCGCCGCCACTCAGGTCGCCAATCGCCCCCAAATTCAAGAAACATAGGGAAGGGTGTAACCTGTTGGGTGCTTTGCTTACCGAGGAAAACGGACGACCCAGCCAGCGATCTCAGCACCGATAGCCGTACGCCGGCGGGCGGGGAAGCAGGCGGCCGCAGCTGCGGATTGGCCGGCGTGTGTGCAGGGGGCAGGAAGCGACGATGGGATTGGTGGGGTGCGGCAAGCGGAAGTTTGGAAGCCCAAGGAAGAAGGCCAGGAAGCCGATTGCAACTACTGAACTGGCCCACTCAGGCCCGTTTGGAAGCCCATGAGGTCTCGCTGGTTTGGTTCGAGAGAGACGACGACGGTGGCGCCATGTACGGTGACTTTTGTGGGTGAGGGAAAATTGAAATTCTACTGCATCTTCCTCCACCGCTAAGCCATGGAGATGCGGACTCGTCAACGTCCTTCTTCTGGATTCAGTCCTGACCGTCTGTAGTCTGCCTGTGGCGTGGGCGCTTTCTGCTTGCTCAGCTGCACACCAACATGCAAGCAATCCCTATCGATTCCTTTCTCTCCCAGTTCGAGATGCCAACAATCAGAAATTGCAGATGCAAGCAAGCAGCCATTTTTATTTTTTCTTCTTGGCCCAAAACAAGAAAGCAAGAGATCTTTGTTTTAATTTACAACAGAGGAAGAATCAGAGAAAGAGGTCTGCACGAGCAAGCAAACAATCAAGAAACAGACTTCAAGAACTTGTAGCTCATCACTACTGCTGCATCGGCCTCCGTCCTGCCTGTGCTCCCGCCCGCTCCTGCCTTGTCTGGGAGCACTTGTCGACCTTGGCTAGGAGTGGCTGCGCGAGGGAGCAGCAGTCCCGCCGCAGATGCAGAGCATGGGCGGGCCGGCGGCGTAAGAACTCGGAGAGAGCGGAGGGGGCGACCAAAAGAACGAAGCAGACGCAACCTTGACGACTTCAATTGGTAGCCTATCTATGGTCATTTTCGGAAGTTTCGATGAAAAATTGAGTGAAAAACGAGAAAATGAATTGGAAAAATAAGAAAGGGCATTCTAGCGTGTGACCATCGTTTTATAATGGCAAACTAGCGAATCCAAATTGCGGGATGGTATTGTGGCGAAACCCAGTTTTGATAGTGGCAGAATTCCAATTTTCTCAAACGTTGACGAGCTACGCGCATCTCGGTCTTAGACTTTGAACGAACGGATCAAAATGCGGATTAGGAATTTTGTTTAGTACAGGTTCAGTTAGAGAAAGTACTCCCTCCGGTTTGGTAAAAGAAGTCGTTTTGGACAAGATTTGAGTCAAACATGGGGAATATAAATCGTAAATAACTTTTAAATCATTGAGTTTGAAAATGTGAAAACTACATGAATAGATTTGTCTTGCAAAATACTTTCATAAAAGTATACATATGTTAGTTTTTAATAAATTTTTTTATAAAAATAAGAAGTCAAAGTTGTTTTGAGTCAAAGTTAGACTTTGAACGAACGGATCAAAATGCGGATTAGGAATTTTGTTTAGTACAGGTTCAGTTAGAGAAAGTATAACAAAATCTACTCAGCAGACTGAGAGACTATCCACGTCATAAAAATTCAATGCGGTGGAATGAGAAGAGAAAAGAATTTTTTTTTTCGAAATTTTTCAGGGGGGCATAGCCCCACTTACTATTAATCGAAGGGTACGCCAGAGGCGTAGTACAGCATCCCGGCTAGCGGGCAGATGAGTACAAGTTATGGGAGGGAAGGAGAGGGTAGCAGATGCAGGTACACAGGTAGGTTAATTACAATTTTGTCGCCAGGAAATCTATCCAAGCTTCCATCTCAAACCGGGTCTTCCTGTACCTGAATTTCCATGTTTGCAGAGAGGACATGGCACTTCGTAGGGTGCCCATGGTTCCAATGTCCTTGTGATCAAAGATAATAGAGTTTCTCGAGAGCCAAAGTTGGCGAAGCAGTAGGAGGATGATATCAGGCCACACCGTCATTGGAAGCCCCACTGGTGGCGTCGTTTGCCAAGGCGTGCACATGTTGCGTTCTTCGATGGTAAAACCGAGCTTGCTCCAGAAGTTCTGAGCTGCTGAGCAGTGAATGAAAATGTGGACGTCAGTTTCCAGCAGGGAGGAGCACCGCTCACAGTTGGAGTCCTCGCGTTTCCTAATGTTCTTGTGTAGCAGATTAGCCCTTGTTTGAAGCCGCTGTTTGTAAAGAAGCCAGGAGAAGAGTTTAACTTTAGTGGGCAGACGTGTTGACCAGATTACAGAGGCACCGCGATCACAGTTGCCGGTGTGGTGCAGTAAGGAGTAGGCTTCGCGAGAGGAGAAGGGTTTGGAGTTGGTCGAAGCGAGCTGGTGAGTATCAGGCACATGAGATGGCTGGAAGGACGAGAAAATGTTTTGTACTTCTTGAAGTTCAGCGCGGGCAGCTTGTGTAAGACGGTTCCTGAGAGCGACACCGTCTTGGAGAACTGAATGTAGTGTGCAGAGGGGGTCAATGCTGTGGGAGAACAGAGCAGGGAAGCGGTCAGCCAAGGCAATTGCCCCTGACCATCGGTCATGCCAGAAGGAGGTGCGACGTCCATCACCCGGTTTGACAGTCGTGATGGAGCGAAACCTTGGGAGTTCATTGTAAATGATGCGGGCAAGGAAGCTCTCCGGCCATCGTGCACCGACGCCATTCGGCAAGTTGGAGTGCACCCAGTGTTTCCAAGGAAGAGGTTCGGAGCTGAGGAAGCGGTCCACAAATTTCATTAGCAGGCAGTGGTTCTGAGTCCGTAGATCTTTAATACCTAAGCCACCCTCAGTCTTTGGAAGGCACACCTTTTCCCACGCAACCAAGCAGCTTGCCCCAGAGCAATGGTCGTTGCCCGTCCAGAAGAAGGCTCGTCTCCTAGCGTCCAACATCTCCACCACGGTGGGCGGCAAGGCCAAGGAGCACATGAAGTAAACTGCTAAGCTCCCGAGCACGGCATTGGTTAGCACCAAGCGCCCCCAACGCTAAGGAGACGAGCTCGCCATCCAGCTAAATATCGATCGAAGGAGGCTATCAGGGGTGCATAATCTGAGATGAGAAGGCGAGTTGGTGACAAGGGGAGTCCGAGGTAAGTTTGTGGGAAGGAGGAGATCGGGCAGCCCAAGATGGTAGCCAAGGTGGAGCTGGTGGGTTCGTCGACATTCAGAGGAACGAAGGTCGATTTGTGGAAGTTGATAACGAGTCCTGTGGCGCGCGAGAAGGAGTCGAGGATGTGTTTGAGTGTTGTGACCGAGGCAACATCTCCGGGAATAAGTATTAGGGTGTCATCAGCGTATTGCAGGACGGGACATGGTAGAGTGGGGTCTATGGGATGAGCCAGCATGCCGTCAGCGCATGCTTGGGAGATGAGGCGCTGGAGGACATCAGCCACTATGATAAACAGGAATGGCGAGAGAGGGTCCCCCTGTCGTAACCCACGACGACAACGTAGCCACCGGCCCGGAACTCCATTCAGGAGGACAGAAGTTCTCCCATTGTCGAGAATTTGCGAGACCCATCCCCGCCACATTGTGTCAAAACCACGGGCAGCGAGTATAGCATCAAGGCTGTCCCAAGAGATGGAGTCGAAAGCTTTGCGAAAATCCAGTTTGAGGACTGCGGTAGAACATCGCCGCCGGTGACAGCATGAGACGAGATCGGCAGCGTATACGTAATTCTCAGCAATACTCCTGCCATGGACAAAACCTGTTTGGTCGGGATCGACTAGAACGGGGATAAACGGGCGCACTCGGTTGGCCAACACCTTAGTGAAGAGTTTCATTGGACAATTCTGGAGGGAGATTGGACGAAAGGCGTCTGCTGTTCTCGCGTCCGGTTTTTTTGGGGAGGAGGACGAGATGCGCTCGGTTGATGGCCTCCATGTCTGCTTGGGAGTTGTAGAGCTGTTGGAATAGGTGAAGCAGGCGAGACTCAATTTGTGTCCAGAATGATTTGTAGAAAGAAGGCCCAAACCCATCAGGGCCGGGGCTAGCATTGACGTCCATGGCGAACAAGGCCGCACGGACTTCGTCTCTAGAGAAAGGAGCGGAGAGAGCTGCATCCTGAACCGAGTGGGTTGGGTAAATTGATCGCAAGTCGAAGGACCAGGAGGTTGGCACTGGTGTCCCAAGCAGAGAGTGGTAGAAGTCATAGAGCAAAGCTGATTTCGCTTCGTGCGTGTTGTGCTCCTGGCCACCAGATTCAAGAATCGATATAAAGTTTTTCCTCCGACGGTTGGTAGCAGAGGCATGGAAGAACTTTGTGTTCTCATCCCCTTGTATCGCTAGCTTGATATTGTATCGTTGACGCCAGGTAGCTAGCTTTTCAAGGGACAGCGTGTTGATTGCTTCAGTGGCAAGGGCACGGAGCTTGCGTTCGGCTTGCGTGAGAGGCCGGCACTCTTCCAGCCGGTCGAGAGCTTGTATGAGCAGTTTTGTATCCGCTTCTCGCTGCTGTAGTGGGCCGCGTTTTTTGGCCCAAGCTCGGCATGCCCGTCTGCAGGTTTTCAAATGGCGAGCGAAACTTGGGCTGTGTACTGTCTCTTCAGCCCCCTGCACAATGGGCGACATTGCTTGCTTAAAGAGAGGGGAGATGAGCCAGGAATTCTCGAAGCGGAAAAGCTTAGAGCGTGGAATGGTGGACGAGACTATCAAGCTAAGCGGGACATGATCTGAGGTGAGCCGCGTCAGCGACGAGAGGGTTGAGTTGGGGAACTTCTCATTCCAAGCAGTGTTAATAAACGCCCGATCCAGACGCACCAAAGTTGGGATCTCTCGTTTGTTCGACCAGGTGTAAGCTCTGTCCAGAAGGGGAAGCTCTATCAGGGCCAGCGAATGGAGGGTGTCGTTGAACATGGAGGCTTCGCCCGCATGGAAATTTGAGTTGTTCTTGTCTGCAGGTGTTCGCGTCAAGTTGAAATCGCCAAAGAGAAGCCACGGCATGCTATCATCCTGGGGGGAAGTGGAGAGTTCAAGCAGGAATGCAGGCTTGTCGACGTGATTTGCTGGTGCATATATATTAGTGAAGGCGAACTTTGAGCCATCAGCCAAGAGGGAGAACACGCAAGTCAAGGAGAAAAGCCGGCGGTCAACAGAGAGAAGAGAGAGAAGCGACTCGTCCCAAGCCGTGAGGATGCCGCCTGCAGCTCCAACCGACGGAACGTGCTCAAAGGATTTTAACCGGGAAGGGAGGAAAGAGCTCATTTTCCTGGGAGACAAGGATTCGAGTTTAGTTTCCTGGATGGCAATCAGAGCAGGTCGCGCAGAGGTTAATTCCGCGAGCACTTTACCACATTTGATGTCGTCACCCAGACCGCGCACATTCCAGGAAATGCAAGGAAAAGAAAGGTTACTCATGGACAACCAACGAGCACACCGACTCACGGAACAAACTTAACATTAAGCACGGCACAAACATGAGCTTGGACACCTTACATCGGCCAGCTCTAAGCCGAGGACACAACCACATGGACTCACTAACCCTCCAGGAAACGAAGGAGGGAGAAACAGCCTTTGCGCGGAACGCCCTACGCAAGGCACATGGAACCCCTAAGGAACGGGACTGATCCAACACAAGAACAGACAGACACAAGGAGGATGGCATGTTCCCGGGCGTCAGCCCCACCCGTGAACACCCATCAGGACCAACTTGGCAGCACATCAGCCACTAGCGTGCACCTCCTCCTCCACGTCGGACAGGTTGGCTAGCCCACACACACGGCCGAGGAGCCGCAGTTTGCGGAGCGGCACCTTGGGCGGTGCTGGGCGTTCCAGCATCCCTGAGTCCATGATCGCCCTCCTCAGACGATCGGAGGCCTTGTCCAAATCGAGCTGGGC
The DNA here is from genome assembly GCA_015476505.1 of Urochloa ruziziensis. Lineage (NCBI taxonomy): Eukaryota > Viridiplantae > Streptophyta > Magnoliopsida > Poales > Poaceae > Urochloa > Urochloa ruziziensis. The sequence continues at coordinate 30,654,254 of CM027121.1, read as the reverse complement.
CGCCTTGACTTTCGTGGCCTTGGTGGCGGCATCCACGTAGCGAGGATCTTCCTTGGCGGCGAGACGTCTGCTGCGGCGTAGCTTGGAGGCGGTGTCGACCTCACGGCGGCGGCGGACGCGGCGTTTCCGGATGCTCAGTTCGTGTTCCTCCACAGCAGGGAGGTCACAAAGGGAGGGAGGATCCGGCAATGCCGCGAGATGCACCTCCGTGATCTCGTCCTTGTCGCTCAGCAGGACCGGAGTCGGTGGTGGCGGCGGTGGAGTAGGCAGGTCGTAGCAGGCCGGATCAGGCGACCGGCTGAGCGAGAGGACGCGCGCCACGGCGGAGAGCGTTCCCGACGCGACCGCCGGGAGCGAGACTGGAGGCGACGCCTGGCAGCCGACGGTGCGGCACGAGCCGCGGGACGAGGGCACCGAAGAGCGCCTCGGCTGCGGGCGAGTCGACGATGTCCGGAAAGTCGAGTGGCTCCCAGTGCGCTCGTCAGGAGGAGAGAAACCCCCAGTGGGAGGCTCCCCGGCCGAGCCGTTGTCGAACACGTGATCATGAGCCGGAAGAGAAAAGAATGAAACGGGCGCTCCACAAAACGTCGGCTAAAGGCGAATGCCATGGCTCCCATGGTCCTATTGGTCCCTGGGGCTAGTGCTATTAATTAATGACACATGATGTTGGATAAATGAAAAACGAAAGAGATGCTCTGGACAGATGACGCCCATTAACCTTGCTCTTAATACATAGACCATGGTGAGTGAGTGAGTGAGGGAAGACTATTTAAGTTATACGAGTACACGCACAAAAAGGAAGTCTTTATTTTAATAATTATATATTAACTATTTTCTTGAAATTGCAATTTGATTGGATACATTATGCAGGTATAAGAAAATGAATTAAATGGATATACATAAAATCCGAGACAGTACAAATTATTGATCACGGCGTACGCATCTGAGAGTAGCATTAATTTCCACACTCCCGATGGTCGCAGAGCAATCATCCCTTTACAAATACACACAATCTCCTGGGATGCAGAAGTATAAATGTTGGTATACATGTATACATAATTATTGACGTACGGATGTACCACTACGGGATGATTCAGGTTCTTTGCCGTGTGCCAGGCGGCCGTGATTCCCGTAGTGTACGGCGAGTAGAGGGAGATGGAGTACGTGCAGAGCTCTCGATCTCGAGAGAGCCAATTAATAAGCTAGCTTCAGTTGAAGCTGATGGGGTAGACGCGGTTGGTGTTTGGGTAGAAGAGGCCCCAGTTCTGCTCGACGCCGCTCTCCTTGAGGTTCTCGTTGAACATGGAGAAGAGGATGGTCTCGATGGCGCCCGGGTGCCTGGGCGTGCCCTTCCCGACGTGGTTGATCAGGTTCTGGTTGTACAGCGCGGCGTTCTCCGGCGACGCCGCGACGCCGCCGGCCGACGGCCACCCGCTCTCCGACACGACGAGCGTGACGCCGGCGCCGCCGTGCCTGGCCATGGCCACGTAGAAGGAGTCGACGGTGGCGTCGAAGAGGTTCTGGTACCCGTACTCCCCGTCCTGCAGCACGGTGCCCGGGGCCGTGAAGAGCGCGTAGCTGAGGTCCATGGCGGACGGGTTGGTGGCGTAGGTGAAGTAAGGGTAGACGCTGGCCATGAGGGGCGCGCCGGTGCGGGCCAGGAAGTCCAGGACGGGGCCCATGAAGCCCTGGGCCTCGTCGGTGAACTCGGCGGCGGAGGGCGGCTTGTACCCGCCCAGGATGGCCTGGGAGACGGAGGTGGTGACCTTGATGCCGTCGAGCCCCGCCGCGGCAAGCGCGGCGCGGACGTTCTCCATGGCCGGGACGAGGTCGCTGGTGGCGGCGCCGGCGACCTCGTTGCCGACGCAGACGCAGCGGAAGGTGACGTCAGGGTAGTACGCCTGGATGTTGTTGCGGACCCAGGAGGCCGCGGCGGCCGGGCTGGACGCGAGGGTGGAGAGCACCTCGTTGGGGGCGCCCACCACCACGCGGATGCCCGTGCCGCCCACGGCCTGGAGCGCCGCCTGGTCGGGGGCGTAGATGCGCATCAGCGGGATGCCGTTGGCCTTGTACATGCTCACCACCGTGCTCGCCGGCGGCAGGTTGTCGCCGCTCATGCCGTAGGACACACCGATGGAATCCACGCCTGCACGTATACGTACGTACGTTCCCATCACACAGTAAAAATGATTTAGAAGAAAATTTCAAGCACTAGCTAGTCTTATGGATCATGCCATTTTTTAACTCTAATATAGATTGCCCTAAAAAACAATATATAATACATCGAAATAAAGGACATATTTAGCTGAGAGGACGCGGCCACGCGAGGCTGATGGCATAATGATTTTGTTGATCCAACGCCTGCAGTACGACCACAGCATGAGGCTAACTGCCTAGCTATATAGCCAGCCCACGCATGTTACCACAAATCTAATTAACCATAATAACTAATAATCATAATCTTACTGTATGTAAATAAGTTATAGTTAACAAGAGATTTGTATAAATTTTACTACCAAAGTCTCATGCATTTTTTGTCTCTAGTAGCTAAAATATACAAACATACTAGTACCTTTTGAAGCAATGTTTTAACAAGAAAAGAATAAAAAAAGAACATGATGAAGAGAAAGAAGAGGAATTAATCACTTGGAGCAATGTGGGCAAAGACCCCAAGGAGCAATGCAGTAGCGAACATGGATGCTGCGCCCTTCCTTTCCATCCTCTCTCCTCTCAAAACTCTACTCCCCGTCTTCAAGATGCTACTGTTTTAGGATCTTCTGGCTTGTGCTTACACGTCTCTCCAAAACTCTGTTCTTGCTGCTTGGATGAAACAAACCACTGCCCATAGCCCTCCTTATATAGATAGAGATCATGCATGCAGTGTCCAATATCACTTGGCCCAACATCTCCAGCACCGACAAACCTTTTTTTTTTTCATGTCCAGCACCGACGTTAGTTTAACCTCTTCATTTCTTTTTGGGGCCCGCAACCTTAACCCTCTTCTACCTATTTACCGTGACCCGAGTACCAGCCTCTGTCTCTCTTTTTTATCGTCATGTCGTCGATCAGGTGTAGTGAAATGTTTAGGCATTTGTATGATCAAATCGATTAGAGATAATAATGATTCATTTTCAAACCCTGTTTTACCAATTTCCTTTGCACAACACATCCTAATTTTCTCAAATTCAAAATGTGAAAAACATGGACTTGTACCATCGGAATTCAAAATGTGAAAAATTGGCTACGCATGAGAGGTAGCACAATTAAATGAAAAAAAGAACCTTACATCATGGATTCTTCTAATTCTATCTGAACAACTCAAACCAACTCGGAGGTGAAGGAGTAGTTATAATCTAATAAGAAGAGAGAGAGAGCCAATGATTACCTATAAACCTTTTGCAGATTTAGAACATAATTGAAATATTCCCTCTGGCTAAAACGTGGCCATCGCAGTTAGAAAGGGACACCTAATCGCATTGGATTGAAATGCCATAACTCACTGCTAACACACAAACTATACAGATGGAGATAAAGGGACAATTAATCGCACCTGATTGAAATGCCATAGCTCGCGGCTAGCTTAAAAGCACACAGGATCGAGCTGAGATGCGACATATATGTATGGACTCCCCTGATCAAACCAAAGATTTTGTGTATACATGTATCCAATTAAGCAAACTTGGTGCACATCGTTTGTGTTGGTTGGCTGGTTGCCTTGCGCCTATTGGATGATATGCATGTCATGTCGTCACACCTTAGGGCTCATTCGGTTCCTATGGAACTGTTCCACCCGGATTGAGGTAGATATAGCAAGAAATTTATGATAGATATAACAATAGACCGGGATTTATTCTGGGTCGTGAACCAATTTGCTCATGATAGCTACAACAAAAGACCTGAATTAGTTCCACACTTCTTGACTAGTGAATTGATTCCCGGTCTCTTGGTGTACCTATCATGAGCAAATTGGTTCACGACCCGAAATAAATCCCGGTCTCTTGGTGTACCTATAAAAAATTTCTTGCTATATCTATCTCAATCTGGGTAGAATGGTTCCGGAGGAACAGAATGAGCCCTTAATAAGTTTTATTTTTGCGAAAACCTTAATAAGTTGTACATCTCTATCTTTCTTATTTGGATGCAGTGACATATATTATATACATCTCGACATCCCCTCTGTCAGGCTCAAGTTTGCTTCAAATCATACCGTACACAAATATGTTCACGAAGCCTCCGCTTGTTGGTTTATATATTGTGGATTCTTTTCAATGATCTTCGTTTGGGTGTTTGAAATTTTGTTTAAACCAATCTATTAGCCTTACCAAAGGCTGTAAAACCGGTTCGACGGTCTCTGCAGATGTGGTAACTAAACGAACTATGCAAAGTACACACACTGACACACCCCGGTCCTTCTTTCTTTTTCCTATTGTCACAACCCCACTTTTTCGAGACGCGATTTGCTGGTCGATCAACGACTGATCGACAAGTGACGGATCCACAACAGGAAAATGACTGGCCGATGGGCAAGCTAGGACGAGCACCACTGTATGGCCCCTGATCAAGGACTGGTGACGGAACCACGCAACTATTGACACGCCTTTCCAACCGCGCGCAACGGACGAGAAGTAGTTAGAGGAAACAAATCCCACTACGGCACTACGCAGCATTAACCTTTTCCAATTCGGTTGGAAGAAATCTTCACCGATAGATCATGCAGCGTGGCCGTGTTTGGGCGTCCTTTGACAGAGGTGATGGTATGACTCTGCCTCTGCACCAAATGGTAGCCACTACGGGAAACTAAATCTTTGCCGTGTGCATATAGCTTTGTCATGTGATAGATGTGAAGCTCACGGCAACTAAGCAACACACGGCATACTCTATCTTTGTCGTGTGCTCCGGACCAAACACACGACAAAGATTATGTTTGCCGTGTGCCGCGGGTTAGGCACACGGCGAACATTAAGCACGTGCCTGCAGACGCTGGAGTTTGTCATCGCCTGCTCGCGCCGTTATTGTTTACCGTGTGCCTCGAACGCTACACACGGCAAAGTATATCAAGTGTCTGGCACGTGCGGGTGCGGCCGGAGGTCCGAGCGCCGGCCTCCTCCTTTGTTGTGTGTAATAGGGCCTAGGCACACGGCAAACAACCTTCATCTCATAGTGAGCGTGGAACCCAATAATAATGGGACATTACAAATAGTTCTTAGAATTCGTCTAAAGTCTATAATATCCATATAGTCGACTATCTAAATAAAAACTCAATGTGGTAATCGAATATTCCAAACAATGCTCTTTTTTTTAACTAGCAAAATGGCACATGCCACAGGCACGTGTTTTAAAAAATTACAAAATTAGTGATGTACTCCCTCCGTTCTCGAATATATGTCGTTTAGAACAAGCAAATTAGTTCATTTTTTAACTAAATGGCTTGTCCTAAACGCCATATATTTAAGGACGGAGGGAGTAGTTAACATGGACTCTTTAGATTAATCTAGAGCATTCGATCATCATAAAATCCGACGGTGTAGGAGTGATGTAGTCAACAGTGGACTCTTTAGATTAATTTAGAGCGTTTGATTATCATCATAATATCCGACGGTGTTGTAGAGGTAAGAGTAACCCGTAAGATTTGGTACGAAAATTTCGTCATCCTTTATGGTATCCTTATGGTATAGAAGAAAAACTTTGTTATACATCGCAGACGGTTATTAGATGATGAAAAGAGTTTCGGCTATATCCTTCTGTCAAATAGAATCAATCCACGGAATTATTACACGTAGTAGACCGTCTCTTCCAATTCCTTGCTAGATTGTCTTTTATAAGGACTACCCCTAAACTTTAATCTTTTAATCTTCATAGATAACTTTGTACACTAAATATCCTTAGTGACGCTTATACACAGACCTCATCGAAAAGGCATGTTAGCATGAAGGTCTACCTTCCTGTAAGTTTACATTCAAAAGCCTTGCTACTGAAGTATGTCTGTGTCTTAGTTTATCTCCATTAAAGCTCTCTGAAATGAGATGTTTACGAGCGTTCGTTGAATTAAATACTTCTGCAATTGTAGTGTATCTTCTAGGAACAATATTATACAGGGATGGATATTGGGATTGTTGAAGATGATCTAAATTCAGTCCATATCTAAATGCCAACTTCTGACGGAGTGTAGCGGAGGCCCGTCGTCGGGAGGCTTGGGCCAGAGTGGAGCTACTAAAGAGTTGATTTGGTTAAAGGGATTGTTTGCTGAGTTTTGTGGAGTTGATTCTTGCATTAACCTATTTTGTGACAGTCAAAGTGCTATATGTCTCACCAAAGATCAGGTGTTCCATGAGAGGACAAAACACATTGAAGTCAAGTACCATTATGTTCGTGATGAGATCGAAAAAGGTAAGCTAAAGGTATGCAAATCAGTACTCATGATAATCCTGCTGATATGTTCACAAAGCCTGTTCCTGTTGCTAAGTTTGAGCTTTGCTCAAGCTTAGTTGGTATAATTGCATAGCCCAAGAGGCTGTTTGGCGCCAGAAGTATTGTTTGTTCCTGTTGATATGTTCAGGGTGAAGGTGTTGATTTATGCTACAAGATGAAATTTGTCTCAAGGTGGAGTTTGTTGAAGATGATCCAAATTCAGTTCATATCTAAAGGCCAACTTCTGACGGAGTGTAGCGGAGACCCGTCGCCGGGAGGCTTGGGCCGGAGCGGAGCGGACTGGGGGTGCGGGGGTGGGGGTGGGGGGGGGGGGGGGGGAGCCCCCCGCGTTACGGTACGTGTCATGATATATCCCGTTTAGGTTTTTTCCATTGGAGACTTGACTCATTCATTCTTGTAAGCCGCCGCCACTGGCGTTGTACTCGAACCCCGACATAGTGAAGTTCTTGCTGGCTGGCGCCCGTGGTTTTTCCCTCTCATATCGGGAGCGATTCCACGTTAAATCTCGTTCTCTTTACTGCTTTGATCGTTTACTTTCATCGTTTATTCAGCCTGACGCTTATAACAGGGATCTCCATGTCTGGTTACCGTTCCTTCACCTGGCCTAATATTTTGTTCTTTAGGTACTTATTTTTTAATAATTATTGTCAAATCTCATCCTCATTGCATAGCTTAATTAACCACTTACTAAGCAGACATTTATTTTGCATATCCAGATTTTGTATACCCAAACCACCTTGTTCTTTTGATTGGCACAAAACATTTGATTTAATTAGTTTGTATTTCTTCTTATGTTGACCATTTTGACAAAAAAAGATCTTGATATATAATCTTCCATCTTCTTATAGCAAAATTCTGATTTTCAACCTACAATTAAAAAATTGGATACGAATGACCATCCAACTATAAAAACTGGACAAATTTGACACTTTGGGGTAGGTTTTACATTTTTTAATTTTTAAAAGTTTTGATTTAATAAAAAAATCATAACTAATTCATTTCAAATAATTGAAATTTGAATCTGGTACCCAATTTTTTCTAGAAAATGTAGGTTCTTTGTTGCTACTCTACTTGGAGTTATTTAAATATTATATTTTATTACTTTAGTTTTTTATTAGTCAAAATAAAGTATAATAAATATGACCAAATAAGATTCAAATAACACCAATAGAGTATCAACAAATACATTACATTTTAAAGAATTTTTTGTACCAATATGATATTTTCTAATTAAGTAATTGAGTTATATTTTTTATTAAATTAAAACCTTTTGAATTTCTAGATAATCAGAACTGCTTTCAAAAACCACCTAAAGGGCAAAATCTGCCCGTTTTTGACACTTGGATGGCCTTTAAATTCCGGTTTTATTGTTGTAGGTTGAAAATAAAACTTTTGCCAAATTGGACTTTTTCCTATATTAAATAGTATTAGTGACAGTGATCATCTTGTCTATGCCCCTTTTTGGTTTGGAAATATGCTGTTCACCTTAATCCCCATGTTCCCGTCTTGGGTAATGGCCTCTAGTCCTCTAGATCTCTACCCATTTGCACCAAGTTTGATAAAAAGAGGATTTTAAAATGCTCCGCTTGTAACATGTATAGTTACTGTAAATAGTTCTCTAAAAATGCATTGGTATTTAGTAACACATATTAATTATTTTCTCTTTGATTCAAAATAAGTAAGTTTGGCAATTAGATTTGATGGAGGTGTAGTAAAATTTATAAAATATTTGCAACCATTTTAGGATTACTGAGAATTAAATATATATATCATTGTGATGCCTTCATTGGTGAATATAGTTGAAAATGCCACAAGAATTGCACCTAGATGATCTGAACAAAAAACAATTAAAGCCACGCCATCTTTTCCCTACCCATTGCATACGGGCTTTTTTTCTCCCTATTTACGATATGTTCTAAATAAATTTCAGATAGTTTGCTAATCTTGAAAATATCTTTGTTTCACTTAATGCAGAAGCTGATTTTGTCGTTTGCAGTATGGTACCGCTCTGATGCTCTAGTTCAGTTGGGTACCGTGTGGTACTCCCTCCGTTCCAAAATGTAGGTTGTTTTGGCATTTCTATATCCATAGTATTTGCTAGGTACTTAGAAATAATGTATGTTTAGGTGCAGCAATGAATCTAAAAAAGCCAAAACGATCTATATTTTGAAACGGAGGGAGCAACTTTTATCGTACTGTATGGTAGCTATTATAATAATAAAAAACTTTACTGTTTCAATAGTTCCAACATTCCATTGTTTTATTTCTGAAAATTATAAATGAAATGCTGGACTAGTGCTTTTGAAATATTATTATCATACAAATACGTTGAACTAAGGTTTTAAAAATGGTGACTGCATATGAAAGGCGTTGTAACAAATTGGTAATAGAACATTGACCGTGATATATCAAACAAGTGAATTAGATTTTAAAAAAATACTAAATATAGCATTTAAAACTGTTAGATTGGATGAAAATACAAAGTAGAAAGCAACATAACTAAATGAAATAAGCAAAACAAAAAGAAAAAGAAAAGAGCAAATCCTGACTTCTGATAGGCCGAACAAACAACAGCATGCCCGCTACTACCACAGCCCCACATCACCGACCGCATTATAGTCGTTATAAGCCGTTGTAGCGACCAATCATCATCAGTCGGTACAGAGTTATACCGACCTCAACTTTTGCAAAAGCCGACGGATGATGCAATGGTATATTTGAATTTATATAACGACCAACATTTAATTGGCACAACGTGAAATACCGAACTCATGGTAAGTTACAAAACTGTACCGATGAATGGTTGGATGCTACTTTTCTATTTATGCCGACCACCGTGTGACGGTATTTATGGGTTGTGGTATAGTGTACTGAGTCTGAGTAGGTCCATTTAACCTCCTCAACTCGATCTTATTCTTAGGATTGTGCACCTGATGCTTGTCACTGTTAAAACAGTTTACTCTTTAAAATCATTTGACTTTTTCGAGATAGCCATGTCACAAGTTACAATTTGACTCTGCTGTTTCTTATACTCCCGACGTGAATACATGATCTGTTTGACCACTGGGTTTATGTCGCTTTCCATGTACTGCTTTATTTACAACGGCTAACCCAAAAAATCTACAAAGAAAAAAAAACCGGGTGTTGTCGGCTAGGGTCTACATAATTCCCATGTTCCTCATAGATCGGTCAAACTTCACTTGGATGTCGACAATATACATAGAGATCTCTCGCTAATCCGGCCGCTTTCCCCACGCTCCCATAGCTATCGGTGAACGGGAGCTGAGTGGCGTTGCCGATGGCAGAGCCACCCCTGAACTCCCACCGTCGCGCCGTCGTCGCTGGGCTCTGGTAACCAGAGATGTAGAGGTCGTCGGCGCGTATCCGGAGGAGCAGCGAGTCCCCGGAGCCGTGCCGGAGCGTGACGCCGAGCCACGGTGCCTTCGTGGGGTCCTCTTCCTGTGGACGGAGCAGGACGAGGTCCAGGTGGCGCGTCGCGCCGGCGTGAAGCACCAGCTGGTTGCGCACGCCCGTGATGAACCCACCGTAAGACGAGCCATGGGAGACGTCGAGCTCCGCCGTGAACACAGGCTTCTCCATAGCTGATGAATTAAGGATACAAGACTGCCGCGATCGCCGATCGGATAGAGGGATGATTCACCAATTTTAGATGGCGGACATGGCTTCATAGGAGGAGCAAAAGAAGTCAACTCGAAATCGCAGAAGCAGTTGGGCTAAACACATACCGCTTGCATGTCAGATTAAAAAAGGGACTGTCTATACCTCAGCTGGGTGAAATAGAGGCTCCCCTCACCCTAATCTGTGAACCATTGGATCAAAAATCAACCATTCAGATCTTTCCTTCTCTCTCATCCTTATCTCCTTCGTCCCCACGCGCCTCCAACCCCCGACACCTTCTTCCTCCTCACATTCCGCACGCCGACCACGCCGCTCCCCCGCCGCCACCGCCTTCCCGACCGGCTCCGGCGGCTCAACGCCGCCGCCGTCCCCCGCGGCCCCACCCTAATCCGACGAAGGAGATCTCCCCCGCTACCACCGGCTCCTTGCCCGGCTCCGGCGGCTAACGCCGCCTCCGTCTTCAACCGCGGCCCACCCTAACCACCATGGCCGGCGAGCTCCCCTGCAACCTCCGTCGAGCTCGTCACGGACGGCATCCCCCGCCCCGGCACCTCCCAACCGCCATCCCCTACCGCCCGGCCGGCGGCGCCCCCGCCGCCGCGCCTCGCCGCCCCTGCGCCCGCCTCCTCCGCCGGGCCGGCCTTCCGCCGCCGGGCCTCCCTCTAAGTTCGGTGGTGAGCAACCACCCCGGCAACCCCGAACCATAAACCTCCACCCCCTCCACCACCTGTCGCCGCCGCCGGCCGCCCCGCCCACCGCCCACCCCTAACCCCGGTGCCCAGGTGAGAAGAAGGAGGAGGTAGAATGTAAGGTGAGCGAGAGAACCGGCTGTTTCACCCGGGTGTAGTTTAGCTTTCCTCTTAAAGTAATAAATGAAATGTTAAACAATGAAAAGAACATAGAGGAACGTCTCAAAGCCGTCCGAGAGTCCGACACGCTGATAGGTGGCAGCATAACCACAAGAAACGATGCTTTGCCATATAAAGTATCGTTTATTTGGCTTAGCTAAAAGAATTTTTAGTAGCTCTGTATTAATATTTTGCCACGGCAGATGGAAGCGCCTCGAGCTCGGCATGCTTAGATAAAACGGGAAAAAAAAATCCATGAGCGAAACAAAAGGGCAAAGGCACACAACAAGCATGTATGGTGCAGAGTGTCGACTCTATTCCCAAACATTGCTATCGCATAAGTTTACATGTGGTAGCAGCCTTGGTTGGGCTCCGTTGGAATATCGAGTTAAAAATATGCTCAAACTAATGATATGTAATTTATGCTAGTTTGAAACTAAAATTTTGAATTTAAGATGTTATTATATTATTTATAAAATATATAACTATAGTTATTTAGTGAATTTAAGATGTTTTGTTATTTTTATATTCATAGTTTTTGTTATCCACCTAGACTAGACATAGCGCATATCTAAATACATAATAAAATTTATAAATCTAAAAATGTCAAAATAACCTATAATCTGCAACGGAGAGCATACAAGTTTTGTCGTCGCAGATTGAGATGGCTGATTCGTCCGCTGGGGAAAAAAAATGCTCTGTAGTAGCTCTACATGCTCAGTTAACGGAAAAAATTTCCATGAGCAGAGCAAAGGGCAAGGGCACAAAAACACGCCTGTACAGTGGAGGCTGTGACTCTCTATTCCTAGGCATTGTCGTCGTGTAGGTTTACAGGTGGTACCATACTTACGGTCGGTTCAGCTCTGTCGTTTGAATATCGAGTTAAAATATGTTTAAACTAATGATAGGTAATTTATGCTAGTTTCAAACTTAAATTTTCAATTTAAGATATAATATTTAATTTATAAAGTAAATAATTGTATAGCTATTTACTGAATTGATTGTTAGGTCATACCATACTGTATATTGCAAGTATTGGCGCGGTATACATACGTTAAATTAGAATCCTAGGCACACCACTGCCAGCAGGTTGCACACGCCGGTGATGAGAATTCCGTGAACATAGGATTCTCCATAGCAGGTGAAGGAAAGCTGATTGATGTGGCCGGGTAGAGGAAAACACCAATTTGAGACTGCGGACATGGCTTCATAGGAGGAGAGAATGAAGAAATCAACACCGGAATTCAAGTGGGCAACTTGTAGTAGCAATTGGAATTTGGGATGCACACATATACAACTTGCAGTGAGATTGTAGTTGACTTCTGAATAAAATGATCTAGAACTCCGCGCGTGTCAGATTAAAAAAAATAATGAGATAGCAATGCGTGTCAGATAAAAAATAATGAGATAGCAATGGAGAGAACATTTCAAAGTCTTCCAACCCGCGCAAGGGAATCTTGTTGAAAATAATTGAAAGGAAAGCAGATGACAACACAAAATAGAAGGAAATAATTGCACCAGAAGCTTTTTTTGAAACGAACCGGCAGGAGAGCTGCCCGCTATATTAAAGAGAAGGAAGCCCGGACAGGCATGAAACAAATTACAGTAACTGTACAAACTCCGGTAAAGTGCCTACAAAAATACGGCACTTGGAGAGGAGGAACACGCTACTCAAACAAGCGAGCGATGTGAGATGCTCCTGCTGCCATCCAAAACTTCGCTTGGCCCTTGATGTTGGAGATCACCGATGGGCACGAAGATTCCTTGCGCTCAAAAATTCTCGCATTTCGCTCTAGCCAAATCTCCCAAATGATTAGAATGATGAGGCTCCGAAGTCCTTTGCTGTCGCTTGACGGCTGCCGTGCAAGTTGAGTCCACCACTCTTGTACTGATTCAAATTGTCCCCATCGTGCAGGCTGCAAGCCTGCCGTCTTTGTCCATGAGCCGATAGCGTCCCAAATGCGCCTTGCGTAGCGGCATTCGGCAAATAGGTGGATGCCAGTCTCTTGTGTCGCTCGGCACAACACGCACGTATTGCAGTGTGGCCATCCCCTTTTGGTGAGACGATCTGCTGTCCATACTCTATTTTGAATGGCCAACCAGCTAAATACTTTGCATTTAGGAGGTGCCCAGACCTTCCAAATGAGCGCCTCAAAGTTTGTAGTTGTGGATCCTAGAAACTGTGCCTGATAAGCTGACTTTGTTGTGAACTGGCCGTCTGCTGTTAGCTTCCAAGTGATGCTGTCCAGGTTATTTGGCTGCAGTTGTGTTTGTGAGACCAATTGCCAAAGGGTGCAGTACTCGCTGAAATGATTTGATGAGAAGCTCGCGTGTTGTAAGTTTAGATCCCTGATCCAGTTGTTGTTCAGCAGCGCGTCCTGGAGGCTTCTGTTTTTTCTTTTAGAGACGCTATGGACTTTCGGCGCGATGTCTCTTGGCCGCCGTCCTTGCAGCCATGCACTGTCCCAAAAGGAAATTTGTTGTCCATTGCCCACTGTGATGGTCGTAGCCGCAGCAAAGAGCTGCTTGTCTTTGGTTGTGCAAGTGGTCTCGTCAGTAAACCATGTCGCATCTTGTTTTTTGCACTCCTTCCATAACCACCGTATTCTCAATGCTCGTGAGAACCTCCCTAGGTGTAGGATGCCTAGCCCACCTCCCTTCTTGTGCCTCGCTGCTCTGGTCCAATTTACTTTGCATTTGCCCCCTGTGAGTGTCTCATTGCCGGCCCAGAGGAATTGCTTTCGCTTGGCATCGATGAGCTTCAGTATCTCCTTTGGCGCCCGGAGGACTGATAAGAGATGGATGACTTGGGACGTTAGTACAGATTTTACCAGGGTGAGCCTTCCTGCGATGGACATGTTTCTTCCATTCCAACCACTGAGTTTGCCCACCATTTTGTCCACCAATGGTTGGAAGTCGGCATTCTTCAGTCTAGTAGTTGTGAGCGGCAAACCCAGGTATTTGATTGAGAATTGTGTTCTTTTTGCTCCAAATCCGCTAAGTACACCCTGAAGATCTAGCCCCTGGCAGCAAATTGGCACGACCGTTGATTTTTGAAAATTTGTTTTTAGCCCAGTAACTTCTCCGAACAAGGTCAGTATGTTGGCCAGTGTTGTAATCTCTTCCTTCTTAGGGGCAATGAAAAGTGCTGCATCATCAGCATACATCGAAATGTGTAAAGCCGGGCGCCGTCCTCTTAGTTTGCTAAGCGCCCCCATCTCGGTCACCAGTTCCAGATTCTTTGTAGGGGGTCAATTGCAATGACGAATAGTAGTGGTGATAGTGGGTCGCCCTGACGGAGTCCTCTTCCGTGATGAATCGGCGGGTTTGGGATGCCATTTAGGAAGACACGTGAGGTTGAGGAGGAAAGCAGCGCCGCAATCCAGCTCCTCCATCTCTGGGGGAAGCCTAAGTGTTGGAGTAAGCTGAGGAGGTATTCCCATCGAACCGAATCAAATGCTTTAGCGATGTCGAGCTTTAAGAAGAGGGTCGGGGTTCTGTTACTGTGATACCGCCGCACCGCATTGCGTACTGCCATGAAGTTATCGTGTATGCTTCTTGTTTTGATGAAGGCGCTTTGGCAAGGTGACACTATGGAGTGCATGAACCGCTGAAGTCGCAGTGCCAGAGCTTTCGTGATGATCTTGACGAAGGAGTGGATGAGGCTGATGGGCCTAAAGTCCCCAACTGAGTCGGCTCCTTCTTTTTTAGGGATTAGGATAATATTGGCTGAGTTGATGAGTTGTAGGTTGGATGTCCTTAGCGAGTGAAACGCGTTGGCCGCAACAATGATGTCATGTTTAATAATATCCCAGCATGTTTTTAGAAATGTTCCCGTGAATCCGTCGGGCCCTGGCGCTTTGTCACATGGCATTTGGTCAATTGCACTTTTAATTTCTTGTTCAGTAAATGGGTCATCTAAAGCAGAGAGATCATGTTGTTGTATGTTTAGAAGATCCCAGTTGAAATCTGCATGTCTCGGGGGTGGTCTTTGCATGGCTTCTAGGAAGTGTGTCTGTACTTCCTCTGCCTTTTCTTTGTGTGTAGTGACCCAGCCTGAGTCATTCTTTCTAAGGTGTTGAATGAAGTTTTTCCTTCTTCTTGCATTGACTCTACGGTGAAAAAATCGTGTGTTTGCATCACCAAACTTGAGTTCTCGTAGTCGTGCTGCTTGATTGCGACGGGCACGCTCGATGACCGCAAGACCCTGCACTCGCACTTTGAGCCTCCGGCGCAGCTGCTCCTCAGCCGGTGTGAGCGCCCTGGATTCCTGAGCCACGTCAAACCTAAGGATCACTTCCAACGCCATATGTAGTTGTAGTCTGGCATCAGGTATCAGTCTGCTGCTCCACTCCTTCAGAGCTTCTGCCGTGTCTTTAAGCTTGTAGTAGAGTCTGTGGAATGGCTCGTAGTGCATTGATGGCTTGTTCCATGCCCCTGAAACGACTTCCTTGAACCTTGGTAGCTTGACCCAAAAATTCTCAAACTTAAAAGAGTTTGGTCGCCTAGGTCCGGTTTGATTGGACAGGAGTAACGGGCAGTGATCGGACTGTGATGTGGAAAGAGCGTGTAATATATGACCACCAAATGCGTCGTCCCATTCCTCATTACAGAAAACTCTGTCAAGCTTGACAAGCGTTGGGCACTGCCTTCCGCTGCTCCAAGTGAACTTTCGGTTCTGGAGGTGAATTTCCTTGAGGTCGCACTCGTCAATAGCCTGTCTAAATTGGTTCATGAGACTTGGGTTAAGGCGGTTGTTGTTTTTGTCGCTGGCTTTGTAGATGAGGTTGAAGTCACCCAGGACAAGCCATTGAACGCCCTGTTGCGGCTTCAGCTGCTTCAACTCTTGTAAGAAGGCCAACTTCCTTGTTGTCCGTGTTGGCCCATACACGACCGTGATTTTGAAGGTACTTGGTGATTCTTTTAGGGAGACTGTCGCCGAGATGTGGTATTCTCCTGTGGTGATGTCAGAGATGTTCATGTAATCGTCATTCCATAGCATTAAGATGCCACCGCGCGTGGCACTGAGGCCCCCCGCCGACTTGTAGGCGTGCTTCTGTAGGCGTTGTCCCCCCAGATAGGCCGCAGTGGAAATGTCTACGTTCTGGAGCTTCGTTTCCTGGAGACATGCTAAATGGCAGGTTGTAGTTGCAATTGTCTCACGCACTGTATCTCGTCGTGCTTGCCTGTTTAGGCCTCGAACGTTCCAACATAGAATTTCAAGGTTGAGCGTTGTCATTTGTTATTTGGTGTGGGCTCACCGGTCGCCGACAGTCAGACTTGCGCCGCCAGCGCTTGCGCTTGCATGTTGTCTGCTTCCTCCTGCAGATCACCAATGGCGTCACCGGCCACAGCAGCTAGCGCCTCATCAAGTTTGTCAGTGTCGTCGTCGTCGAGGTTGAAAGCAGCTGTCAGTGCTGCGACAATGTGTTGTGGAAGGGGTCCCTGGAACATGGCCAAAAATTCCTGCAAGGCCGCCTCGATGGGCGAAAGTTCATCATCTAGTAGACCAAGCTTGCGGCAGAGGTTTCGTTGTGCTCGTTGCATTGCCGGCATTGGTCGCGTCGTAGAGAGTCTGACGCTTCGGCGTACTGTGGACATGTCAAAGACGCGGCGGCGACGTTGCCGTTTAGGGTGTGTAGATGCCAACGGCGGGGCGTTGTTGTTCTGGCTTGGCTCCACCGAAACGGCTTCAGTGGTGTTTCTGCAGCAAGGCCGGTGCCGGGTTGATGAAGAGGGAGGTGACCAGTGACGCACCACCGGGCATTGTGTTGTCCCGCTGTCGCCGCTCCTCGTTCCCCCATGCAGTCCCGTTCTTCTCCGGTGAGCCGTCCTGCACGTGAAGGTTTCCTGGCATCGGGTCGACGGTGTCCTCGCTATTGTTGTTCCCTGGCGTGACGGTGCGGCCACGTGACGGGGTGGAGTCGGCCGGCAGCTCCAGGTTGTTGCAGGCAGCGTGGTACATGCCGATGAAGCTGTTGTCTAGCTCCCCCGGCGTAGCATGCAGCGGCGACGGGGGCCGCTGTTGCGTGGAGATGTCGAGTGTGTTGCAGAGGTGGAGCTGGTGCAGGGCTGCCTCCACTTCCGCCACCGGTGTTGGCGCGGGAGGAAGGTTGTCGAGTATACGCTTGAAAGCTCCAGAGATAGGGACCGTGGTCGGTCTGTCAGTCCAGGCTGGGACGCTGTTCATCGCAGTGTCGGACCAGGCTTCAGACCCTGTGTCCTGGACGTCACGGATATGTAGCTTGTCCGCCAGCACCGTCGCCTTTGTGGCATAATCAATGAAGAGGTTGTTGAGTGCTCGTGTGTCTGGTAGTCTGGGTATCTTGTTGCCGTTGAGCAAGTTCCTGGCTGCTTCTTGGATTGCAGAGGCCTGGTAAGCAAAAAGAGATTGCAGTTCTATCACCTCTCTGGAGCGCAGGTCACAAAGCTTTGGCAATTGGCCTGGTAGCGTGATGTTTTCCTTGTGTGATGCCTCCACATGGTGCCTGCCGCCATGCTTGGAGTTGGCCCCACCGTCCCAGTTCGTGTGTGGGGGGGAACGTTCCCGCTCACGGTAGACGTCACAGCCGCTGCGCTTGTGCAAGCCGTTGTTGCGCCTGGCGTGGTGGCCGCGCCCGTGCTCGTCGCGATCTTCTTCGTCGTCCTCTTTGCGCATCCAAACGCTACACCGTCTGTGGTGGTCGTTGTTGTAGCCCCTCTGAAGTCGCACACGCTCCTCCTTGTCCCGATGCCTTTGTTCAGCGTCGTGCTCCCCGTTCCGGCCGTCGCAGTTGAGGCCAGAATGAGGCGGCAGCTGCCGGCGAGCAGCGCGCTCCACGGCGTGTCGCGGCACCGTCTCCCTGTCAACCGCGCCGGGGCGCCAAGGTGGCAGCCGGCGCGGGGTCGGCGCGGGGAGAACCTGATATCGCCCGCGCTCCCTCCGCTCGAGTGGCGTCGCCATGGGCGGAGGTGACCCCTGGCGAGGCACGCGCCGCGGACCTGTCTTGGGCGGCGCCGGCACTGGATGGCCGGTGTGCCGCGGCGACGGCTCGGGCGGAGACGGGCCGTGGCGTTGAGCGTGGCGAGGTGGTCCCCACGTGCAGCCGCGAGCGCGATGACCAGAGCGGTTGCAGGAGAAGCAGCGGACCTTGTTGCGGCAGGAAGCAGCGCGGTGGCCACGGGCAAGACAGTTGAAGCAGCGGCCCTGAGTTCGCTCGCGGAATGCGCGCAGAGCAGGGGAAGGTGGACGTCCTTGCTGAGATGGCTGGTGTCGGCGTGAATGTGGGTTGTCATTGCGGCTTGAATTTCTTCCTTTCCTCCACCAGTACGGTACCCTGACCGGCGACCACCCCTCCGCAGCAGCCGTTGCAGCCGAATTGAAGGTGCCGCGAGCGGCCACGCCAGAGGAGGCAGGGTGGTGCCGCACGGGTGGCCCCCCGGGGGTGGCAGCTTCTCTTGCGCGTGGAGCTTCAATCCAGCGAGTTGACATGCGAGAGGTGTGGTAGTAATTGCTGTTGGTGGGGATGCTAATGGCAGATCTGAGCCTGGTGGCGGATTTCTTGGGCGGCATGGAATTGGAGGCTGGTTGAGCTGTGCCTTTGACGACATCTGCAAAGGAGCGTGGTGGTGGAGTGTTCGTACCTTGCTGTGACTCCGGCGTGTCAGGCACCACCGAAACCCGTCGATTCGGTTCACTGGATCCAGATCTGGGCGGCGGAGGGGGTGGAGTTTCCTCCCATGGTGCTGCGCTAGTTGGGGCCGGGCTTGAGCTGGGTGTTGCTGTAGTGGAGATGGGTGGCCAGAAGGTGGCGGATGTTCTGGGTGCGTCCTGGGGGCGGCGGAGTAGGTGCGGCGGCGGCGGCGTCGCCGGCGCCGGGCGCGGGCGCGGGTCGCGTGGGAGCATGGCTTATTGCACCAGAAGCTTAACCTACAGCTAACCGCGCCTAACCCATATCCTTCTTTTCTTTATAAAGGCCCCTCTCTGTCTATCTTTATCTACAGATTACACTTCATACATACCTTGTCCCAAATTTCATCACCGACTTCATCTAGTTCAATTGTTAGATTTGCTTGGAACTCAAGGCAAGCATCCAATCCCTCATTTTGATTTACCTCTAGTTCAATCGTTAGATTTTCTCATACTTGAGATCTGAATCCTGCGTTATTTTCAGTTTCAATTCATCAAGCCATGGCAGCAGTCCTGCAAGCTTTGGTGTCCTCCGTGAGTAGCATGCTGACGAACATGATGAAAGACGAGGTGACCATGCTGCTCGGCGTCTCCGGCGAGGTCAAGAAGTTGGAGGGCAAGCTCGGTGGCCTCAAGGACTTCCTCGCTCGCTGATGCCGATAGGAGGCGCATCACCGACCGAGCACGTGCAAGGGTGGGTGGGGAAGCTCAAGGATGTCATGTACGACGCCACAGATGTCATGGAGCTATGTCAACTCAAAGCCATGAAACGGCAGGAGTCTGTGCCTGTTGTCGCGGACGTGGGATCCTGGAACCGCTTTCTGTTTTGGCTGCAAAACCCACGCTTCACCCATGACATTGGGAGCAGGAGGAGAGGAGCAATGCACAGAGCAGTGTTACCAACTTCAAGATCGTCTCTGTCGTGGGTGTTGGTGGTATTGGCAAGACCACCCTTGCCCAAATGATCTTCAACAATGAAACGATCGAGGACAAGTTCGAGAAGAGGATATGGCTTAGCATCACCAAGGACTTCAGCGATAAGGCTGGGCTGTTACGGACTGCATCGCCGCAGCTGGAGGTGATCACCGTGGGGATAAAGAAGTATCACAGCTCGAGCCAACACTTATGGCTGCCCTAGCCGGGAAGAAGATCTTTCTGGTCATGGATGATGTCTGGAGCGACAGTGTGTGGAACGATTTGCTTAGAGTCCCGTTTACTGCTGCTTCTCGAGGTAGTGGTATCCTTGTCACAACAAGAGATGTCGGAGTAGCACGGGGGATGAAATCCGGGCAACCATACCACCGTGTCGACAAGTTAGAACCTGAGGATGCTTGGTGCTTGCTTAAAAATCAGGTGCCTACGTATTTTACATATTTTAAAAAGATTTAATTCAGTACCCATCTTATTCCTAGTAGTGGACCATGTTGATTCCCAGTTGAAATGTGCTAGAAAAAGAGAGAAGAATCATATAAATCCTCACTAAAAAACTAGTATCCATCAATTTTGTGTATTCTATTCATCATTGATAACAATGGGCATTAGTTAAACACTTAAACTACATCTGACCTTTTTTCGTTACAAAAAAGGTGACAGCCAAAGCACCCCAATGATACCTCTTTCTAAATTACTTGCCTCAGTCATTATAAAAATAATGTGACAAGAGTATTTCTTAAATTTGCCTCTTTTTTCCTCAGTTAGCTTGATTCTGGTTAATTTTTGAGCTCTTTTACGGTACCCAATACTACCTAATGGTAGTATGGTAGTATAACCGGTTTTTTGTTGTGGATAAAAAGATAATTTGCACACAAATATATTATTTAGAATTCATGAATAACGTGAGATTAGGATAGATAAAACATTTCATATATTTGATTTCATTTATTAAAAAATATTATTTTTTTGTTTCCAATCATACCCTTGTACTACCTATATTACCTATGAATACTACCCATACTACCGTAAAAAAACCGGTAGTACAGAATTAATTTCAGCCGTTGGATCTTTCGAAATAGGTCCTTTTTTATTACATACGAGTCATTTCTAAACGGTAGTACAAGATAGTATTGGGTACCGTAAAAGACCTCTAATTTCTTTGGTTTCATGCCTTGAATATCTCTGTTAATAATTGCTATTAAGATAATATATGGCCATTTTTTTGTTTCATGCCTTGTATACTTTGACTATGAACTATGATTGAGAAAAAAATCACAAAATAAACAATCATCAGTCTCATCATTAGCCTTATCTTGTGTGTTTGATTCCCAACAGGTAGCTTCCATTGAGAGAGACGAATTTGTGATTGAGAGACTGAAGAATATTAGGTTGAAAATTATTGAAAAATGTGATGGTTTACCGCTTGCTATCAAAACAATTGGTGGTCTCCTTAGGAAAGGAGACATAAATGAAGGTAAGTGGGAGAAAGTACTGAAAAGTCATGCATGGTCGGTTGAGGAATTGCGAAAAGACTTAAACCATGCAATATATTTGAGCTATGAGGATCTTACTCCTCCTTTGAGGCAATGCTTTCTGCACATCTCACTTTTCTCTAAAAGTACTAAGATCCATAGAGCCATGGTTGTTAAGATGTGGACTAGTGAAGGATTTGTTCATGGAAGATCAAATGCACTAGAACTAGAAGAACTAGGTGAAGAGTACTTCAACGAATTAATATTGAGGAATCTTATAGAGCCAATTGACAAGTATGCGGATCATTCTGTTTGCACCATGCATGAAGTTGTTCGTGCATTTGCTCACTATGTGTCTAGAGATGAAGCAATTATATTCACAAGGGACATGTTGAATCCAAGTGAACATTCACTCAAAGTATGTCGCCGTTTGTTTGTTGAAACTAATTCACAGTCAGATGAACTAGATTGGAGTGCCGTAGAAAAGAAGACGTTGAGAACATTGATGTTAGATGGCAGTTGTTCGCACCCAAATTTGGCAGTTCTGGCCAGGGGCGGTCTAACCTGTTTGCCAAGGCGGTTAGACCGGAATTTTCAAGTTTCTCAAAAGGTAAATTGGACTGCACCATCATCTTCCTCTCGTCGAGCTGATCAAAATGTATATGTGGATCGCCTAATTTGGAGTCCGGATGAGAGAGATATGACCCCGGGAAGATCTACACCTGCCAGGGGCGGTTAGACCGGTTTCCAGGGGCGGTCAGACCGGTTTTGGGCTGTGTAATCCGAGTTGAGTTGTATTTTAGCATGGAATTTGTAAGGGTTTCGACTCCTAATGGGGCAAGACCTCCCCTCCCTATAAATATAAAGGGCCACGGCCGATTGAGGGATCCAATCGATCAAAAACACTTTTATCTATTATTTTGCATCTTTTACCTTTATGTTTCTCAAACCCTAATCTCTTCCAACCCCATGTGCTGTTCTTCTTCTACCTCCATGGTATGAGAGGACATCCTAGCTGGCCTGCCGAGCCTAGGACAACCCAAGGTGCGCCTGCCCCGACGGGGTCCCTCCCGGGCGGGCGTTCGTTGGTCTCTCGCCGGACTCCCCGGCGAGACCGGTCTAACCGGCCTCCAATACCGGTCTAACCGGGTTTGGTGCAAGGGGCAGCAAGGAGTTCCTCTGCGTGCTGTTGGCCCTAAAAAGGCGCCAACAAATTGGCGACTCCGCTGGGGAAAACACTCGAAGGATAGCAATATGATAGCGCTCGAAGGATTACCTGAAGATCTACGCAAGGGCATCAATGAGTCATTGGTTCCTCATTGTTATCAAGTGGCTGAACAAGGCGTCATCATGATGAAGATAACTACCATCAATGCTTTGAGGACATATGATCTACAAAAGACTGGTAGGTCCAGTTTTATATGCAATTTACTTAAATTTGTAGATGAATTACTTAATAGAAAGAATAGTGTAGATCAGATCCCCGCTAATCAAGAGTCAGTTGCTCTAAAGCCGGCTATTGATATGTTTGATCCTTGCAACAATTTGCCAACTTGTGATGTTGTTGGTCAAAAGACACATCGGCCGTATCTAGCTGAAGTTGTCGAACCAAAATCCCCTAGTAAAAGCATAAAAGTTGCATCTAGTACTCGAACGCTCGGGGGGCAACAAAACAAAGGCAAAGGTGCTAGTTGCGCCGCAACCGGTCCGACCGGTTCTCAAATCGGTCTAACCGCCTTTTATAAGGTTTTGAAAATAAATCTAAACCAAAGATGGTTAAGCCCAAGAAACCTGAGATTGGTGTTTGGAAAACCGTAGAATCCAAAGGCCGTAATAAACGTCAAAGAGAAAAGCCGATGTCTAATAAGAAAGTTTAGGCTAAGTCTCAAAAACAAATTAATGTTAATGATGTTAGTCAGCCTAAATATTCTAAACATTCAAAATCTTCTCCAAGAGAGAAATTCCATGATCAGAATCGGCAATGGAATATTTTTCCTATACCAAAGCCGTTTCCATCACATGGATCGTCTATGCCTATGCCATGGGGGGCTTATTGCAGCATGCCTTATGTTTATCCACCATGGTCTTATAATTCATATGTGTCGTCTCTTTCTAGATACTTTTGTCCAGATTATATTACTTCTAGAGAGCCGATAACTAGTGAATCATCACCTATAAATAATGATCGTTTTCATCAAGAGAATCGGTCTATGCAGAAAAAGAAACCTAAGGTGGTAAACAAGTTTATCATGTCAAAAAGGATGGTAGAGTAAACAAAAATTCAGATTTGACACTTGATAAAGAAAAGCCGACTATTGAAGAAAAATCGGCTAGTGCTATTGCTGAAATTGTCCCCAATGATGAGACTTTGTCAAATACTATAGCTGAGCAATGATCAAGTTCGGCTGGGGGGCAAGATGACCACAAAGTGGCTGGTTCAAAACAAACCGGTCTAACCGGTATCCAAACCGGTTTAACCGGTATTGCCAGAAATTCTGGTAAAGCTACAAATGTCACACCAAAGAGTAAGGTGGTGAAGAGGAAGCCAAGCTTTGCTGAATTGTTGCATAAACATCAGAAGATAGCCGACCAAAAGCAAAATGATCGGTTAGGGAACAATCAAAGTAGGGATTCATCGTCACCAAAAGCAAAGAAACATCGACGGTCATCATATTGGTCTTCATCATTTATTCCATCGATGCATGTGCCATGGAGTGCATATTCAGGTATATATAGTTATAATCCATGGTTTTGGTATAATCCTTGGTCTTCATTTTATGATTATCAATATTATGCATATGCTTTACCAAAGAGCCATACTCTACGCGATCAAAAACCATGGCAGCACCATGATTTCTGCTATTAGATATGTTGCAAAAGCTGAAATAGTAGCTTCATCCATGGTGAATTTATTATAATTTTGTTTCGGCTACATTAGTAGACATAATGTGCTTACAAGTCTTGTGTATGGGCGATGTATTGTTCATCATCGTCTTTAGACAATTCTGGACCAAAAGAATGTTTTCTAGTACGCATGCTTTACTAGAAAACAAGGGGGCATATGTTCGCACCCAAATTCGGCAGTTCTGGCCAGGGGCGGTCTAACCTGTTTGCCAAGGCGGTTAGACCGAATTTTCAAGTTGCTCAAAAGGTAAATTGGACTGCACCATCATCTTTCTCTCGTCGAGCTGATCAAAATGCATATGTGGATCGCCTAATTTGGAGTCCGGATGAGAGAGATATGACCCCGGGAAGATCTACACCTGCCAAGGGCGGTTAGACCGGTTTCTGGGGGCGGTCAGACCGGTTTGGGCTGTGTAATCCGAGTTGAGTTGTATTTTAGCACGGAATTTGTAAGGGTTTCGACTCCTAATGGGGCAAGACCTCCCCTCCCTATAAATATAAAGGGCCACGGCCGATTGAGGGATCCAATCGATCAAAAACACTTTTATCTATTATTTTGCATCTTTTACCTTTATGTTTCTCAAACCCTAATCTCTTCCAACCCCATGTGCTAGTTCTTCTTCTACCTCCATGGTATGAGAGGACATCCTAGCTGGCCTGCCGAGCCTAGAACAACCCAAGGTGCGCCTGCCCCGACGGGGTCCCTCCCGGGCGGGCGTTCGTTGGTCTCTCGCCGGACTCCCCGGCGAGACCGGTCTAACCGGCCTCCAATACCGGTCTAACCGGGTTTGGTGCAGAGGGGCAGCAAGGAGTTCCTCTGCGTGCTGTTGGCCCTAAAAAGGCGCCAACAGCAGTATCACTTTTGAGTTGAATAACTTTTCCAGCCTCCGGACACTTTACATAGTGGGTGCAAAATTGATGCATTCATTGAGTCCCTGTGTCAACTCAAGCATATGAGATTCTTGAGATTAGTATCTACTGATATATCCAGACTGCCAGAAGGAATTGGCAACATGAAATTCTTGCAGTTCATTGCTCTTTCTAATTGTGAAAATACTGTACAAATGCCTGGCAGCATCATAAAGCTAAGGCAACTAAGATGTTTTGACCTCATAGACACAAAAATAAGTGGTATACCAAGGGGATTTGGTGGGCTAACAAACTTGAAGTCAGCAGTTGGGTTTCCAGCTCATATAGACCTTCAGGGCTCTTCACCAAAGCCAATGGAGGATTGGTGTAGCTTGCAAGAACTGGGACAGATGCATCAACTCGGGTGGCTTGAGCTAAATGATTTGGAGAATGTATCTGCAAGCTCTTTCGCGAGGAAGGCCAATCTTGCTACCAAGGAGCACCTTACCTACATGAATTTAGCATGCACCAGTGGACTGCTGGGAGATGATGAGCTGGTATTAAAAAAGGAAGATGGCTCACAGGCGGAGAAGAAACTGGATTGAGGACATATTGATGAGCTCTGCCCTCCACCATGCTTAGACAAACTTTCCATTGAAGGATATTATGGGTGTCGATTCCCAAGCTGGATGATGTTGCCGACATCAGTAGAACCTCTCAAGCGACTGAGATTTCTATTCCTTAAGGACTTGGCTTGTTGTACCCAACTGCCTGATGGCTTGTGCCAGATCCCCGGCCGGCTTAGACTTCATACAAATTGATCGAGCTCCCGCTATAAAGTATGTTGGGCCTACGTTCGTGCAGGCAAAACATTACCATGATGACCAACATCCAAGTTCCAAGAGGCTGCTCACATTTCCTACACTGCGCAAGCTGCACTTCTTGGGTATGGTGGAATGGGAGGAGTGGGATTGGGAAGTGCAAGCGAATGTGCAAGCTATGCCCTTTCTAGAGGAGCTTCGTATCCATCGTTGCAAACTGAGGTGTATCCCCCCTGGCCTTACCTTCCATGCAACGTCTTTGACAAAATTAGTGGTGTCCGATGTTGAGCACCTGGAGTCCTTGGAAGCTTCACTTCGGTCACTGATCTCAAGGTGGAGGCTAACCCCAATCTGGTGAGGATCGTTGGTCTCCCCAAATTGCATAAGCTTTCCGTCATCCGTTGTCCAAAGCTGAAGGCGTTGGAGGGCACGCCAGCACTCCTTAGCCTCAAGCTGGAATCTGACAACATGGATACACTACCAGAGTACTTACGACAAGTAAACCCAAGGCGTCTAGTAGTGGACTGCAGCTTAGATCTTCTCCAATCTCTAGCCAATAGTAGTCCAGAGTGGGACAAGATCAGCCATATCCGACAATTCAAGGCCTATGCAGAGGATGGAGAGAGGCAAAGGGGATGGTTACTTCCTGTATAATGAGCTCCCAACAACATAGTAGATACAAATGTCTCAAGGTAAATTAATACACTTAACAGTTTCATCTTAAATTTCTTATTTAATTTGATCTGTTTTGTTTAGTTGCACGTGTTTATTCCGTCCGCACTCTGCAGGGAACACCAGACGGCAGCCGCCTCACCACAGTCACAGTCACACCTGTCCCCCTCCCCCCCTCCTCTCTATCAAAGCCGTGGATTGCCAGCCCGTGTCAAGCAGGACCCACATGCCATTTACGTGGACCTTCGGCCGAGGCCTATTTTACGGTAGAAGATGATTTTACTATTAGGCTAATCTCAATGGATAGTATCATGATGGTGTATCTAAGGTAGCCACATCATACAGATATCATTAAACAAATTAAACAATAGTTCCAATGCATAGTATCATGTTGTTATTTTTTAGGAGCTCCAAAATAATCAATTGATGTGTTGTTGTGTCTATGAGAGTGGGCCTAATACATTAGAGTTTTTGCAAAACATATGGATACAACTTTTCCCTCTCTCTAAGGTCAGTCTCAGTGGGGAGTGTCATGAGCATTAAATATAGTGCCACATCAGCAAAATTGCTGACATGTCAGAGTCATTTATGAAGAGAGAGGATGATGAGTGTCATGGAATGGGAGAGGAATGTCATCACCATGACATTCCGTTGGCACGGTTCTCAATTTTTTGAACTAATTAATCTTGACAACTGTGCATAACACTTCCCAATGAGACTGGCCTTATTAAATTTGTTGTCACATCATCAAACAATCCTACATGGCACCTAATTAATGCTTACTGATACTACCCATTGGGACTAGTTTGATGATTCTTTTAAAGCCATCACAGGAAACCACCTAGAATTCTAGATGGATACTTTAAGAAAAAAAGAAAAATCGTAGAAATGCACTTAAAAGCAAAACATCTAGCTATCAACTCGGCATACTTAAATCATCATCGTCGTTGGATTTATTATGTTTTCTAAGAAAATAGTGAGCTTTATCAAAATAGTTCATCAGCTCGTGGACCTCCATGGACTAGTAAACTTTAAATGTGGATGAATATTTGTGTTGACGTCGTTTTTCAAACGTGTTAAAGCCGATGTCAAGAGCAAAGGAGAAGGTGTTCTGGAATCGGAATTGGATGGGATGGTGAAGTTCGAATCGGATGATGCAGTAAAATTCGAATCAGACAGTACGATGGAGTTCTAGAATCGGAGAAGGAAGGGTTGCGACGTCGACTGCTGGTTGGGCTTAAGCTGGCCCGTTTTTTGTATCTTTTGTTAGTTAGATTTGAGTCTGTTAGGAATTGTTGGCTTAGGAAGTTTCTTTCGTTTGCGTCAAGATATGTGTATATCGTAACTCACTTTTACTACTCGTAATTTTCATACAAGTCGGCGACTTCGCCAAAGTTTTTCTTTCATGAATTCTTCTGGGCAAGTTGAGGCGATCTCGATCTTCAAGGCCTGCTTGTAAGTTTCACTTCTACTGAGTAATATGTAGGCTTTAGCATCTGATGCATCGATGTTGATTTGTTTAGATTTATTTGACAGTTACCGATGTGGGGACCATCCTTCAGATGTCCTTTAACCACCTGTATCAGTCCCTGGATCAGTACGCTGATACAGGTTTTACACAGAATTAGTATTGAAAGCAATAAACACGCAGTAAATAAAGAATAACTACCTTCGCCTTAGCGGAGAGTGGCATTATGACCCATTCAAGGAGGGGATGGGCCGGGGTGCCCTACATGTCCATGTACCTGTAATTATTTGAAAGCAAGGCTGAGTACATCTATGATTGGTACTCAGCAAATCCTGTGTAAAATTATGATGCATGCAAGGGAGTGAGGTGTAACGGGTTATATTTGGCGGAAATGTAAAGTAAAGTTATGTTTGTAAACAGGGGTGGGAAAGGAGGATTAAATAGTTGTTTGGTACTGGAGGGGCATTTCATCCCTGCCAGTCCCCATGTTTTAGTTTTCTTTCTCTCCCAGAGGCCGTCAGGGTCCTTCCTGGGCCGGCTTATGCCTCACTCATCTGGGCCTCCGCCCATCTCGTCATTTCATACTTTATTTCTACAGATGTATGCTAATCAACGGGGGCTTTGACTAAATGGGCTCATAACCGAGAGCCACGGCTATCGACAGATTAGTTACTCTGCAGAGGTTGCACCCTATGCCATACGGTCGGTCAGCCCATACCGTGTGCTTAGGCGGTACCGACCTACGAGACCTGTACCCGCCGGTATCTGTCTCCAGACAGTCTTTCCTAGGTCCAGCCACGGATGGTACTGGGGGCTAAACAGGGGCTACTAATCATCCGCCTCGCGGATATCGACCCGGGTCAATGAGCTCAATTAATAGGGCCGTCGCCCTTCAGGGCCTCCCGCCCTGTACTCTAGTCAACCTGTGCCGCCCAGTCCCAGCCCTCTGTCTGGGGCTGTCTCCAGTACATCTGTTTCCCGACTTGGTGCGTGCCCGACTAGGCACTGGGCGCTACCCAGTTCGCCGGTCGGCACTCTGCACCAATCATGCGGCTCCTTGGGATGGATTTACTAGGAGCTGCTAGCGGGGTGTGGGTCAAGGCCTCACATTACAGGTCATTCCCGAAGGCTATGTCCTTTTTGGCCCGTATGGCGGTACTGGCTTTAGAAAGACTCTCCCGTGAACCGGTCCTTATGCGACCAGAGCAAGCCTTTGAGACAGGGTCCTCTTCTGAGGCTGCCTCCCTTACTCGCAAGTCCGTCCTTAGGGGTTCTATTCTTAGTTGGTTCATTTTATATTAAATTCCAACATTCTCTCTCTCACCTCTGGGAATCTCTTCTGAATATCAAAGGTTCAGAAAGTTCCTAAGAAATCTACTTCTAAATAACGCTCGGTCAGCGACGAGTCGTGACCGGGGTTATTAATGGGTTGTTGGGCTAGAAATGGCTCTAAATCAAGGGGGAGGTGGAATATAGAGGGTTTTCCTTAGGTTTTAATAAATTATGCATTCGATATTATTAATTTGGTTGATTTTATTATGCAGGAACTGGGACTGGCATGACCAAGGAGTTGGTTGCCAGGACTTGCCTTCCTGAACGGTACTTGGACGTCCGCTAACGCGTACGTATGCTCGATGCTGACCAGGCGTGGCTTCTGGATCTTCCGGAGCTTCGACATCGTGGTTGGGGCCTGGTCACGCCATCGACCTATCGAGAAAATAACGTTCAGTATGAACAATACATCAATCAATTCCTATAGAATAGAAGTAAAGGATAAAAAGAGATATCAAGAGATAATCCATTAATTACGGTAAATAATTAATGGATTAAGGGAATGACTCCCAGGAAATTAATAAGTAATTTCCTCGAGATGATCGAACGGTCGGGGAGTTATATGGACTTCTAAGAGGTAACCCCCGGATGACGGCGACTTCTAAGAAGGGCTTGGAACAGTGGGTACGGGGATTATTGGATTGCTAAGCAATAATTCCGGATAATTGATGAATGGTTATATTTATTATTTAGAAATAAGTTTCTAAATAATTAATGGCATAGAATGGATTCGAGGAGCAATGGCTACGGTGTTACCAAAAACTCGGGTTTTGATCGGGCAGGTGAAACGGCGCTCGCGGGGTTTTAGACGGGCTCTCGGCGGGGTTTTGGGGTAGTGCGATTGGGATTTGGAGCTGGGTATAAATCCTAGGGAACCAAGCACATGAAAATGCTTAGAATAACCCCTAGTACTTATAGAAATTTCTAGGGGTTTTATGGAGCTTTGGAACGGAAAAGGGGATTTTCGGGGTACACTTAATAGGATTTTCTATTGTATGAGAGTGGCTCTTTTGGCATGTGGGGTTAAGAAATATCCTAAAATGGTTTTGATGGCTCTAATAGGTTTAGAAATATTCCTAATATTTTTGGAGAATTTTAGGGAATTTTTGGAATGGGGGAAGTGCTCCAAATAAATGTTTGTGTGCAAGGATCGGGGCGTACCTAGCATTTTTGCAGCCGTTGACGCAAAGGGGCAGGCCGGCTGACGCGAGCGTGTGGGGCCCATCCCGTGCGCTGTTTTGTGTGCCGGCGGCGGCGCCCGCAGCGGTGGGAGCGGCGGGGAAGGGGAGGGAGCTTGAGCTCCGAGCTTGGTGAGCTCCAGAAGGGGCGATGGTGCCCTTTTATAGCACAGGCGGATGCGCGGGAGGCGGCCACGTTGAGCGGGGAGGTTGGCAAGGCGGAACGCGCGACAGGTTGAGGGAGCTCGGAGCTCCGGCGGGCGGTGGTGGTGGCGCGCTTCGTGCTCCCGGTGCCGGGGCTTCATCCCGGCCGTGCGTGGCTCGATCGTGCGGTGTGGGCAAGCCAGCAGGAGAGAGAGAAGAGGGGCGGAGCGCCGGTATGGGCGCGATCGGGCGGCATTAACGCCGGTAGTTGGGGAGGTGGCGGCGGTGGCGGCCGTGGCTTGGCCGATGGGGGTCGGTGCCGCACCTCTGGTGCGGTGGCAGCTGGGAGTGCTGCCACGCGTTGCTCGCGTGCTCCGGGGGTGAATCCCGGCTGGTGGCCGGGAATCGAGCGGCGGTGAGCGGCAAGGCGCACGGAGCGGAGGGCGGAGGGAGGAAGGGGATGGGGTGACGCCACGCCTGACGTCAGCGCGTGAGCCGAGCCAGCAGAGCGGACTGGCCGAGGCGGGGTGAGGTGGGCTGGAGGGAGGGGAAAAGAAGGATGGGCCACGGGCCGGCCGGAAGGAGGGAGGAAGTGAACAACGCCTGAAGTTGGAGGAGCAAGAACAGACTTTGACCGCGGGCTGCGAGGGATAGCTGGGCCAGAGACAAGGTTCGGCCCAACAAAGGGAAGAAAGGGTTTTGAATATAGGTTTGGGTTAAATTTGAACGGGGATTCAAATTTAAATGGGATTTGAGTGGAAGGCTTGAGGTGGATATTATTCGGAGATATTTTGGAAAGATTGGAGACGGGGAATTAATATTTAAATTGGATTTAAATATAAATTCCAAGTGTTGGAGAGAGGGACTTCTACACATTCAAATGCAACACACATGTTTAATTCGATGCATGGTTGGTTTAGAAAATATATTTTGGAACATTGTTAGGAGAGAGATTAGGTTTAATTTAAAGAAAAATTTTGTAAAGCCTGGATTTCTAAATGTCTTAAAAAGCAGGGCGTTACAACCGACATCTGCTAAGTTTTTGCAAGTTTTATCTTGTTCAAGTTTAGTTTTTGTCACAATCTATCCGGCTTAGAATACGTCGTAATCGGCTCCTGACAAAATTATTTTCGATACTCATCTTGATAGCCAATTAGATCTGTTCTAAGTGTTACTCTGCTTAGCACTATTAGATCAGCTTTCCTAGTTATCTATTAGGGCGCGGCTTTCATCTTTCCTGGCTTGCCACCGCCGGCTTGCCTGTCGCCGCCCCACAACCAAGCATGCCGCCGCACCCGCCGCCACGCCTCGCACCACGCCGCCGTCGCGCCTCGCACCAGGCCGCCGTTGCGCCTGGCGCCAGCCGCACCCGCCACCGCGCCTAGCGCCGGCCGCGCCAGGCCTCTCGCACCCGGCCGAGCTCTGCACAGGGGACTGCGGCAGCGCCAAGATCCGCGCACGACTGCATGTCCGGCTCGCGCCACAACCCGCGCGGGAGGAGCAGCCGCTGCGGGCGCGAGCACGGCGGCGCGGGGAGGCCGTGCGGGCGTGGGAGGCGGTGTCGGACATGGAGGCCTAGGGCCCACACGGACGCAGGAAATACTACAAAGGAGGATATGACAATGAGCGGAGACCGTGGTGCAAGGCAACATAGGACTCTACGAAGTATGGAAACTAGTCGACATAAGGAAAGTACTCGCATAGCGAGGCTTGCTCGGGTTACTACTCGAATTAGACTAGGATTCCATCCTTGTAACCCTGCCAACCAGTATATAAGGTTTGATAGGGACCCCTCTCAGAACAAGTTCTGAATCACAACTCAGAGCACACAATTCAATCCAAACCCCAAGAATACATAGAATCTTGACTAGTCTTATTGATCATCGATCGATAAGACAAGCTTGTACTCATATTCACCCTACGTAATACAAGATCAGCAACAGGACGTAGGGTATTACGCCTAATTGGCGGCTCGAACCTGTATAAATCTCGTGTCACGTAATCGTCGAGTTCCTGATTCTACTGTCACTCCACCAAAACTCTACCGCCTAGGGATACCCCTCGGTGGGATTGCCAGTAAAACACTGACATGTGGCGTGCCAGGTAGGGGGGTCGTCAAGAATCCTGTGGAGAATTCGACGACTTCAAAACAAAACAAGATGATCCGGGAAAGCACCGGTCTCGGAACCAAGCTCGAAAAGATGATCGACAACATCGACTCACTTCAGTCAATAGAGGCATCGCCAAGCATGGAAGAGCTCGTCGAAAATTTCGACGAAATCCAGCTGTCTGACATCGTCAAGGGACAAGCGCTCGAATCAAGATTGCTTGCGAACTCCTCTCAGGAAATTCACCCCGAATCCGACTCGACTTCGTCGATGGTTCGAGCACCCACCCAACCCTACCCACTTTCGAATTACACAACTTGGCATCTACTTACCAAAGGCTCATATGTTCCCAATTCGAGTCAATGGTAGAGCAGTATGTGGATTACCTAATCTGGATCGCTCTAGAGCATGTCACTTCTTGCAAGGAGGCAGCCCAAGTACTCGATCACGACTCGGACTCGGATGATGAAGGCCCTGATGGTGCTACCAGGTAGTGCCTATTCATAACGTCGACACCAGAAGGAAGAACCGCAGTATGGTGGCAAACAAACCACTCAACCAACAAAAGTTGCGGCTCATCCATCTCAAGCTTTAACCTCGATCATGACAGGGTCCAAATCAAGAACAACAACATGGCACACCACACTCAGGACCTTGCCATATACATGATTGGCCTCAAAGACTTCGAAGAAGCTAATCTCTACAAGAGGGAAGCAATCCTCGAGCTCTCGGAAGCACTAAACAGTACCTAGGAGCAGGATAGGAAGAACAGTCGAATGGTTAAAAACCAAAGGAGGGCCGAGCGACGTGCTACTCTACGGAGCAAGATAGGCAATAGCAGATTCACTCAGTCAAATAAGTTTTGCAATTCTCCAGCGGCCAACACCATGGAACTGACACCAAACTATTGAGATAAAAGATCTTCTCGGGTTGACCACCACAATCATCAAACAACTCGATGATTATAAGGCCCCGCACGAAGAAGAAAGTGATGACTTAGAGGCACGTTTGCAGATCGCCGCAGTGGAGCAATATGATCCTCAAAACAACTGGAAGATACAGCCTCAAGAGATCTAGAGTACTCTTAAAAGGAAACCAGTCGAAGACGCAACAACAGTCATCCAACAGCTCAGCGAGCTAAAATCAAACTCCAATTCAGCAGCATTCAAAGAAGCGCTTAACAAGAGATGCACATTGCACCCAAATCAAAAGCACTTCACTAAAGAGTGCTACACACTGAAAAAGGCGCTGGGAATCCCTGTGAAAAATCAAAAGACTACTCCAGTTCAGGACATACCAGAAGAGCCCTACACATATCAACACCACGGCGCTATGGTAATGGTGAGATCTCGACCAACGAAGGAACACCAAGGCAAGAAAACGATACCTGTTTCCAGGAGTTTCTTCCCAAGTAAGACAGATACCAACATATTCTTCTCAGAAAAGGATCAATGGGCAACTTTTTCAGAAGCAAACCCGCCACCACTCATAGTGAAACCAGAAATTGGTACACTCAAGACTACGAAAGTACTAATAGATGGAGAGGGCTGGGCTTAATCTACTGACAGTCTCATCCTTACATGACATGGGTTTCGACTCCAAAAAGTGGATGGTACCCGCGACCGCCCCGTTCTTCGGAATCATTCCAGGCATAGAAGCTATGCCAATAGGATCAGTAACCCTTCTAGTAACCTTCAGAAGCAGCAACAAGTCGAGGACAGAGTATTTAGGCTTCGAAGTAATCGACTTCAGCACTCCATACAGCGCAATCTTTGGAAGACCTGCACTAGTCAAATTCCAAGCAATTCCAAGTTACAACTACCTCGTCTTCAAGATGCCCACTCGGAATGGCGTCCTATCACTTCAAGGAAGCCTAGGACAATGTCGCTGCTGCCATAAAGGAGTCATTAGAAAAGTAACTCCTTCAATTAAGCAAATCTGGCCAAAAGAGTAAGACTACTCTTTTCAAGAAGAAACACAACCACTCGTACCGAGAAAAGACCCTAACCGATAAAGGGCGTCGCAATATCTAGTAGTTTTTAAGCAAGTAGACTAGATCTCCATACAAGAGTAGTCCAGTCATTAAGTAGTTTCCTTACAAAAAAAAGAGATACTACTACTCATGTAACAAAGGGTTATATAATATAGACTTATAAAAGTATCATTGATCGTGTTGCCGCATAAAAGCCTTTCTTTTTGCATTGGTCCTTCGACTAGTTTGTCTATAAAAAACCACTTGTCACATATTTAGTTTGCACTTCCTCAAAAACTCAAACAGCCAAATCTGGAGGCTTTTGGTTCCCAAAAAATTTTAGTGGAAGGTCAAAGCCTTGAGGCACTAGGCAAAGGATTAGATAACCACACAAACAGGAGAATAGTGCACATGATACAAAGGTGAAGCATCCACACTTTATTCAAAAGCCTTGGTTACAAAAGCTGTCAAAAACTGAACAGCATTTACAAGAACAAGGACAGCAAGGAGGCAAGCATTTACAAGAACAAAGATGGCAGGTCACTAAAAGCAGCCATACAAGTAATCATCCTGCCTTCGACCCAAGAACAGGCTACAAAATGCCCATATCTGGCATCTTGCAACTTCTCTTCTAGCATCAAGGGCACGGGCGGAAGATCTGTGGAGGGAATGCACACACCACAAGAGACCAGTTCACAAAAAGACCTGATCGTCTACACACAGAACGATATTGAGGCGTTGGATCAGACAGTAACTAGCGTCACCACGTACTTCCGTCCCAAGATCAACAAGACCTTTTAGAAGGAAGCAGAGGCCAGCACCAGACTATCTACACCCAGCACGGCACAAGGACGCCGTGTCCGGCTATTGGTGACTACCTCCCACCACCCCTTTGCAACTACTCTCCTGGCATCAAGACTTCAAGCATGACGACGAACTGGTCTGGGAGGATGAACCAAAAAGAAGGCTGAGAGGAAAGCTAAACTAGCCATGACTCCGAGAGCATGAAAGCCAACCATCAGCAACCTAAAGCCAATTTATAGCCAGAAAAGTAGCCGTATCACCAAGACTTGGAAGCAAATCTCCGGCAAATCAGGCGTCTATTTACTACCAAGGAGTTCGAAGATATTTAACATCCACAAGTTATGGAAGACAATGCAGAAATCAAGGCCTATTTATAGCCAAAGAACGACGCAATTAAACAAAGATTCACTGTTTACACGTGAAGCTTTCGGGCAGATACGACAAAAAGATTCGATCCTATCTAAAAATAGCAAGATGACAACGAGGCGCAAACCCGCACCCAAGTCACGGACTCAACAAACAGAAGGATCAAAACAATCAAGGACAAAGATGAGACTGCAAGAGCATAAACTTTTTCAGAAAGACACGTCTCATCAAAGTCCTCCTGGGCTCTTCGAGTACTTGAAACAAACAAAAATCAAGACCAAAACAAGATGCCCGATCTCAATGAGCTCAAAAGATGTCTACACTCTCCCAACAAATTGTTCAGAAGAAAATGCCAAAGACACTCTTCAGAATGAACTCAAAACGCAGACGAATGCTTATTAATCCAGGACCTCCGAGTGCTTATTTCCAAGAGAAATAACACAAAGTGAGAGGTAACTGAAGAGGTATGCTTGGCCTTACAGCAGCAACCCAGAAACTGGACCAGATCATAGAGCCCAAAAAGAGTGAAACAACATGTCAGGCAAACCACTCGGCTAAACTGGTCTCAGAAAAAAGCTATCGGATCCATTCCGAGTACTTCCAAGAGAAGTACAACCATCACCAGGATCTCCGAGAGGTTACTTCCAAGGGAAATAAACTCAAAGCGAGAGATAACTGAAGAGTAATGTTGGCCTTACAGCAGCTGGACCAAACATGGGAAGAGAATGTCAGGCAAACTACCTTGGTCTCAAAAACAAATTGAACACGATCCAAGAACATCTCATATATATACAGAGCCTAGTTGGCAAGACAAACAGGCATATCATTGACAAAAGTAGGAAAACGCGTGCATAAAACAGAAGCACAGTAAATTTCAGATTGTTTTCACTCTTTACAAAAGATCATCTCAAAAGAGTATTTCCTCTTCATCGAAGAAAACAAAAACTACTCTATGAGAGATCCAGCTTCTCCATGACTTGTTCGGCTATAGGCCTAGTGGACTCCAAGTACTCCTTAAACTTGACGTCAGTACAATCACCAGCTTTACCGCTCAGTACACTGTCTAAGCTAAATTCCGAAACTAAAGATCGAACAGAAGCAAGGACATTGTTTGCTACAAAAGTATACGTACGACGCAAGTACGAGTCAAAGCACCCTGGAAGCTCTGCAAGACGATCAAGAAGTAGTCCAGGGCGAGAACCAGCAGGAGTTGGAGCAATGGAATCTGCAACCACCAAGGCAGCCTCATCCAGGTCTTCGTAACGCTTGATGAGAGCTTCTTGATCAAGTTTCAGAGCATTGTACAAACCATGAAGACTCTAGGATCGTTTCAGTTGCTCGTTCTCATCAACAACGTTTTGCATACCATCCTTCCACTTGTTGCGATCAACTTGGAGCGTCGCATAGCCGTTCTCCAATTCTAAAAAGGGGAAGCCAGTAAGCAAAAACCAAAAGAAAAAGACAAAGGCCAGGAGTCAAAATACTCACCTTGCAATTTTCTTTTCCATGACTGGATCTCAGCAGCATGCTTGGCTTTGATCGCTTCAATATCAGCATAATTATCAATATTATTGATAATCATGTCGGTAGCTTCATTGTGGTCTCGAATACTCTTCCAATGAGCATCTTCTGACCTCTTATAGCGAACTTTGAGATCGGTGTTAAGTCTTTGAAGCTTCGCCACCTTAGATTCAAGAGAAAAAACTCTTTGTTTCAAAACCTGAGACTCGTCAGGCAAAACATTATCAGATGACAAAGCAAGTTTTCTCCTCGCCCCGAGCCAGTGACGACAGGGATGGTGACGACTACTTCCTTAGAAGAAGAAAGTATTGGCCTGTCAGCAGTCGTATCACCAAAAGGAGACTTGTCAGCCGCACTTGATTTCTCAGAAGCTTTGACAGTAACTGGGGTACGCAATGTATTCACACCTAAGCAGGCATCTTCCTTCTTTGGAGAAGAACCCGAGGGCGAACCAGTCGATGAATTCTTCAAATCAGATAGGCGGACAGAAACTCTACAAAAAAAGGGCAGTAAGGAAAAATTTTCTAAAAAACTAGCCTAAACAAGAGCTTCAAATATCAAACCTATTCGAGCCAGACATACAGAGACGAGGAGCGTGAAATACCAGCTTTCTTGTCTTCTTCACAGCGGCACTTGGCTTCTCGAACAACGAGGATCCCGCGGCCAACGAGTTAACCACATAATACTTACTCGTATGCCCAGACGGCATCACAGAAGCAGTATCCATAGCATCTCCCAAAACTGATGAGGCACTGACCTCTCCAGGAACAGGCTCGGGGGCTGATGGGAACAAGGCCTCGGAATCCATCCTACAAGAAGTACAAGTCAATAAAGACCCACAAAAGTGAAAGAGAGTCATACAAGGAGCAAGAAAATTACTCAGTGTCAGGATTTTCAAAAGAACTCGAGGGCTGCATCGACGAAACAGAAGGACTACTCTGTGACACATCACAGGGAATCTTCACCTTGCGGACACAAATCCGTGGTTTCCGCCTCAGAACATCAAGAGAAGGTCCCTCACTCCCCCAGAGGTCATCAACTTGCTCCTCCTTAACACGAAGGGATGCAACAAGAACCTACAAAGATGACATGTCAAAAACCACTCAAATACAAAGACCAGTCGATGGAACCCAAATCTCGAGTACCTGAAAAGGAGGGTGCTCCGAATCGTAGAGTTGAGGTACATAAGGCTTCTCCACAACCTCAGGAAGCATCAATCGAACCCTCTCCAAGATTCCCTCCTCAGAAAGGTCCTTTGAACTCATACGAGAAGGGTCACCACGACCACTATACTCGTAGCCAAGCCTCTCTCTCAGGCTCAAGGAGTCAAGGGTTGGACCCTACGCTCAACCCAACTATACACAACCGAGGATACTGTCACCCCCTGTCTCTTCAAGTAGTCGATGCTCCTGAAATAGGACGACAACTTCTTGGAATCACTATGAATGGGAGCCTCACTCCAGCACGACTCACTCATAGGAGCCTTTCCAGTGAACTTTGGTAAAGCGGGCGGATGATTCCCAACGTACCACCACGACTGCTTCCACTCGGTTCCGTACAGAGGCAAAAAGTAGTCGAGGTATTTCTGTCTAGAGCCCAACCGAAATTGAATAACCGCTCCCCCAATGGGCGAGATAGAGAATTCTCTCGGAAAAAGGACAAGGACAAATAACTCTCGAAGCAAGTCGAAAGCTTCGCAGAAGTGAACAAAAATAGAAATATGGAAAATCCCATTGGGATCAAGATTCTGAATTTCAAGATGATAAAAGCTAAGAAGATCACGGAGGAAGCAACAAGAAGGAAATCCAAGACCTTTGTCCACAAAAGAAGAGAACATACAGATCTTGTCAATTGGATCTAAAGGATGACTCTCAATAGAGGGAGGAGCATACCATTCCAAAAACATCTGATCTTTCAACAAACCAAGATCAACAATGTCACGCCCTGAAATTGTTGGATTTCAGGATGTGATTAGAAACAAGAATTAAACAATGATTTCTCATAATTTTAAAACTTTTCCAACATTTATTTGTTTTATAGGAAATTTAGCATAGGAAAAACAATTGGTTGTTCTTCTGAATTAAATAAGTTTGTTATGTGTGTTGCATTCATGCTGATGCATTTTGGTGTTTCATGAGTGCTCAGGTTTTAAAATGTGTTTATGCGACGTTTGGGTCCTTCTGAGAATTTTCTGGACTTTTCCAGAATTTAATTCTCTTTTTCCTAGAGCTCTTTCTATTTATTAGAAGGCTCTAAAATCTTTTTCACAAGCTCCGGGTATTTTATTTGGGTTCCTCGTGTCCCAATCTAACTCTAGAATTTTTCCTAGAATTTTTGAGAGCTTTAGAGTATTTTTCGTGGTTTAAATGAATTATCTAGACTTATCTGGATTTTTCTTTATACGTGAAATTATTTTCTGAATAAAAGAGGGAAAACCCTAACCCTAACGGGCCGAGCCACCCGGCCCGACCCGCTAGGGCCCATCACGGCCCAACCGAGCCCGGCTGCACGGCAGCGCCGCCGCCAGGCCACGGCCTGGGCGTGCGTGCCCGCCTCGGTCTCCGCGCGCCCTATAAAGGGCGAGTGCCCTCGGCCTGCGCCCCCTTGTTGCTCCCTTCCGCCGTCGCCTTCACCCGCGCGGCGCGGCGCCGCTAACCCCGCGGAAGCCAAGCTCGCCGAGCGCCGCCGCCGTCCGCCGCCGCTCTGTCCCGCCGCCGTCGCCTACTGTTTCATGCTGCTAGTTGTGTTGTTTAGATGATGGAACAGGTCTGGAACCAATGTAGCTTGTGGCTTGTCAGTGTCTCCATAGTGTGGAAAAAATTGACATCTGCTGTTCAATTGTTATCTTGTGTTTTGCCCCATTGTGCATGTAGTCTTCACCGTGTGTTCAAGGGGGGTTATTTACTATTGGTGCCGTGATTTTGTGCCATGTCATCCAATCTCATTCTGGTACCGAGGCAGTGAAGCCTCAAGTGTATTCACTGACAATAGACAGCTGGAAGCACCTTGACATGTGCTTTTTACATTATTTTGGATGCTGTAAGCATCATGCAGGTTCATGAGTTAGGACTCATTTATGATTTATCCAAATCCTGTTTATGCAGTGGCAACTTGAACACTTTGACCTTTATACTCTAAGACCTGTCTAGTATGGCTCAGCATTTGTGATTGGATTTTACCCTTTTTTCTTACTTTACAACATTGACGGAGTAAGTCCTCAGATAACTTTTCCAGTGTGTGATTGGAAAGGCATTTAGCTACATTAGACTGGCCACAGCGGTGCCTCCTACCGATGCCTCAAAGAGGAAAGAGAACATTTACGCATCAAAGCAACTATTGCACGTAGCGATGCTGAAACTAAAACAATAGGCATCGAGGCAAGTGCACCCTCCGTCCCACATTAACTGCATTTATTGGATTCAATTTTTTTCCGAGATTAAACGGACCATACGCTGCTCCATACGAGTAGCACTGCTACTACATTCTCTGAGTCACCGGTTCAGTAGCGCGTGGGCCAAAGCTAACAAAAAAAATACTTGCGAATATTTTTAAACCAGCACCTCACATAGTATTATTAAACCAGTCCAACGAATTATTTTTCTCTCAGACTTTTCAGCCTAGCCTAGCGAAACGAACGGGACGGTTCCACGTATGTACAAGCTAGGTGCTCGTCACTCGTTCCTCTCACTCGCCTCAAAATCCAATCCTTAACAGGTCCCCTTCCCTCGCCATCGTCTACATCTGACTTCTTCCTGTGGATATGGAGATGGCCTGTTGCTAAGGATGCAAGCGGACATGGAGATGGCCTGCCGCAGGAGCCTGCCTGCATTCGATTCGTGCCTCTGCTACGATGCTACGCGGGAGCTGCAGCCTTGTGCAACCTCGCAAGAATGGAGATGAGAAAACAATTGTGCCGCCGAGTGACTGCAGATGAGAGAAGAAGATGTCGAGCTCTGCCATGGCATGCAGCATCAGGGCGCGAGCGCGTCATCGAAGACCCCGCCGAAGCACATGGCGTACCGGAACGCGTCCCTCACGCCGCCAACGGCCTCTCCCTGCTCGCTCCGACGCCGCAGATCTCCAGTGAGCTCGGTGGCCGCGAACTGTCGGATGCCGGCGGGGCTCATGACCCCTGCCGCGAGGGTGCGGCGCAGCAGCCGTCAGAGCGGGTTAGTTGCAGCTGGTTAATTACGAAGAAGGCCGCCGGCAACAGCGGTGGTGGCTCTCGACGGCTGCGGCATCCGCGCGTGGCTACTGGCGGTTTGGGAGAACGATATCGAAAAGATGAGGCTGAATTTCGCAGGGGTAATTTCATCATTTTATCTTTTTTTGGTTTTCATGCCGGACCCTAGACGTCCAAATGATGCCGTGTATTTTACCGAGCGGTTTACCTGCAGCGCCAAAAACGCTCGATTGTGCCGCTTCGCTCGGCTTGTTGCAGGCTTGCGGGACCAGGAGTGGGAGCATAGCCTAGCGAAGAATGTGGGGGGCTGAGTGAGGACGGCAGCCGACCGGCCGTCGTCGGACACGGCGGGAGAGTGGAGACGGAGACGTGTGAGGGAAGGCATTTTGCAAATGTTTGAATCAGCTTGATAAACACGATCTAAACTAGAGTATTTAAAAAACATATTTTACAGACTGGTCCGTAGGACCGTAGGGCAATAGTTCAAACTACAATTACTACTATTTACCAATCGCTATCCAAAATAAGTTACAATATACAAAACCGCCCGGATCTTACTTTCCTGACAGCAAGCAACATAGATCGATCGGTCGGCGGGTGTCCGGCGCCCTGCTGGTGGTCTCCAAATTTGTATAATACATTAATATTTCCTTGGCTAATCAGCACGTGACCAAGTTGATAGCGTAGTGGTAAGACGTGGTGGAGTATTCCGTAAGGTCTTGCGTTGGATTCGTACTAGCGCTCCTGTACGCATCTTTCGTTGGATTTCAGCAGGCGCCATGATTTTTCCATTTTAGCCTAGTCACGTGTTTATTATAAAAAAATATAACGGCTGAAGTAAGCACGCATCTTTCGTTGGATTTCAGCAGCGGAATGCTAAATTTGCACTCGCCCGAACGGTCGATGACCACGCACTTCCCTTTAAAGTTTTCGAAAAACTTTTTGAAAACTTTAGTTGAAAAGTTTCCGAAAAACTTTACTTGAAAAAGACCATTACTCCTGTCCTCCGTCTGGATCTCCGCGCTCCCCTTTACTTTCAAAGTTTTCGAAAAAATTGCTTGAAAACTTTACTTAAAAAGTTTTTGAAAAACTTGCTTGAAAATTTTACTTGAAAAGTTTTCGAAAAACTTGCTTGAAAACTTTACTCGAAAAGTTTTCGAAAAACTTTATCAAAAAGAAAGAGGAAGGAGGACGCACAAGCTGAAAACGGCGAGCTGTCGGAAATCGCCCGGACGGAAGCCTCCATCCGGGCGACCGTAAAATAGCAATACCCTTTCAGCAGGCGCCATAATTTTTCCATTTTAGCCTAGCCACGTGTTTATTATAAAAAAATATAACGGCTGAAGTAAGCACTATCATTGGCGTAGCTTAGTGGTAAGACATAAACCCAGTTCAGAATCCATGTTTGATTCCTGCCATCGTCATAATTTTTTCATAATCCCACGCATACTACAGGGAGGCTGCTGGGAATTTTTTAAAGCATACTCTACCCACGTTTTTTAAAGGTGGCACATCTTTTCTTTTAAGTAAGCGGATTTGGTAAATTGTGATTGAATTATGATATCAAATCTATGATGGTTATTTCAGGCCCGAATTTGAGCCCGGATGGGCCGTATGCAGATCATGACGGTCTTAAAATCCGTCACAAAATAAATAGTTTTTTTAGTGCCACCCCCAGACCCCCGTTGTCACTGTCTGCATGTCTGTTTCCTTCCCGGCCATGGGACAACATGCTAGGTTGCACGCGACCATTGTCTCAAGTATTATCAAATCTGCTACACGCTCAAAACTGCTTCCTACAACTAGTGCCATCCATAACAGCCCGCGCACTTGCTGCTGCTCTCGCAGCCTCGTCTTCCTCGCAAACGATGCTACAACCACCCCGTATGTCCTGCAGTGTGCTCGTCTTTAGGCATGGTATGACACTAGCCACTAGGCCAGTCTCCAGCTTGACCTGCG
The DNA here is from genome assembly GCA_015476505.1 of Urochloa ruziziensis. Taxonomy (NCBI): domain Eukaryota; kingdom Viridiplantae; phylum Streptophyta; class Magnoliopsida; order Poales; family Poaceae; genus Urochloa; species Urochloa ruziziensis. The sequence continues at coordinate 30,610,983 of CM027121.1, read as the reverse complement.
CCTGCTGTGGAGATCAGTAGTGCTGCATGTTGTCGCTGCGTTGGCACATACCATGCTCGTCAGGATCGCAATGTATGCAGTGGGATTCCATCGGTTGCTCGCCAATCTCATCGATGACACATACAAACCTTCGGATAGAACTTGGCATGTGGCGGCTAGGGGTTAACAATTAAGGCTGTGAGCATGGCTGATGTGTAGATGACATGATTAGATCAGAGGGGTAGGATCAATTTAATTTCACCGAAAGATTTAAATTAAAGCTAGAATTTTGTGAGACTAACTTTATGGCAGAGGACTAATCTAGACATTTGATAGTGGATTATTTTAGGCCCATTCTTCATAATGGCATTAGTGGGTAATTCTGTAAAGAGAGTAGATCCAACGACTATCATCATCAAGGATCGTTACAATGTATCGCATTGATGACTAGATGTTTTGTTTTTTTAGAATTTCTAATATTTTTGTCCTTTTTTAGAGTGTCCACCTATTATCATAGGTGGCTTCACGTTGAGGCTTCAAAAGAAGCCTCCATTTAGTAATAGTAAGATAGACGGGTATATGTATGTACGGCCGGGGTGCCTATAAACTGCAGTATCCAAGAAACATATACTGTAGGATTCCCTTGTGTAGAAATTAAGAGGAAATGTAATGTGTTTATGCAAAAAAAGTTGAAATGAACTATCTACGCTGCACATATGCTGCTAAATGGCCAAATAATGTCCCTTGTATTCTATAAACCGTACATCCTTTTAGATTTTTTTATAGGATCATAATTTTTGTTATGCAATTAGACATAGTTTATATCCTAAGTTCATAATAAAAGTTAAAAATCTTGAAATGCAAAAGTTATTACGCTTTTAACCAGACACCACGTCTGTACCTGAGTATTAGGATTTCTCTTGAGGCTTGTCAAGAGAAATCCCCGTCCTTCCAGAGGCATCTTACGGCCCTAGTCGAGGCGAGAAAACCCACGAGATGGATCCCGGTAGAGCTAAACTAACTCTACGCTAAAGCTAAAGGGAAAACTTTTATCCTGAAGAGGAATAAAGAAAGCGAATACTAAAACTCTGGAAATAAAGAAGTAATCTATACTATAAAGCACGACGAAATTTTCGTTTCGTCCGTCGTCTTCCGTTTCGTCCGTCATCATCTATATCCCACACCGTCAGATTTTATGATGATCCAACGCTCTAAACTAATCTAAAGAGTCCATATTGACTAAACCTCACCTTTGAGCCTGCATTGTCGGATTTTATGATGATCGAACGCTTTAGATTAATCTAAAGAGTCAATATAAATTACACATCTAAATTAGTATTTTTTCCTAAAACACGTGCCTGCGGCACGTGCCCTTCTGCTAGTATATTAAATAAACTCTAAAAGATACAAGAGCTTTACCAGAACTCCGAAGACTCCGGACTTCTGAGCGAAGCTCGACTCAACTCGACTCTACTCCCAACTCTAATCCTAATCTAAGAAATGGAAAAGTGGAAGAGCTCCTTCAAGTGCTTCACTTGAGTGTAGTGTGTGTCTTGGAGTGAAGAGGAGGGGTCCTTTTATAGCCTCCCAAGGTCGGTAGTCGGCGTAACCGTCACGCCATCGACCTGCTTAACTTCCACGCCAAAGATGGTTGCGTGAAGATGCAGCAGGGGGCCGACCGGCCTGGTGTAGGCCGATCGGCCTACACCTGTCCCCTTTGGCAACCGCCTTCGTCGTGGACGCTCCTGATTGCTTCGTGAGGTCAGTAACAGTTGGATTCATGGCCATTACGGTAGTTAGAGGCCGGTCGGCCTCCCCTTGGCTCGTGTCATCCCTCCGTTGAACCGACGTACTCCTTGAACGGTGTGATGTGCGTCCAGCTTGGAGTTCACACGGATCGTGCCCAAGATTTGCATGCAAGTGGGCCCTTTGATCTATGGTTAGGCATGTTAGGCCTCTCGGGATCCTCTGATCAAACAATCTTTTAATTCAACGTGGATGATCATCTTCTCTGGTTCAGCTGTGCTCTGCAAAAGTGGCTCAACCATCTGAGACAGACCCAGGCCGGTCGGCCAGGTGTTGTGCCCATTTGGGTCACCTTTTCACCTGTTTTCACCTGCAAGCACAACTCATACAAAACTTGTGAAATTCGTGAGAAATAAACATTTTATGCATGAAACTAAGTGTAATCCCTCATTTATCACCGAAGAGTTGACGGTCACCAACTGGTTCTAAGGACCGTCAACAATCCTCCTTTTCCAAGTGTTTGACATGCCATGGCGTGTATTTTTGTCTTACGGTCGCGTATATTCACTACCACCAAGTTGAGCATTCAAGGTTTTCATATTTGATATGCTACCTTAAGTTAGCAAAATTTTGCTCATGCGGTTCTTAGTATAATTATAGTGGAACCCTATTCTTCTAGTAGACCGTTGTGTATTATACGATGAACATCTTACTTGGATGTTATTCTTTTAATTTTACTTTTTCAAATCTTATATTGCGTATTTGGCACTTCATTCCCATGCAAGATTTGGCCATATCTAGTGCATTGATTTTCTCAATGAAATCATTTTCTTATATGAGATTTGGTTTCTTACTCTATTATAATTTCCTCTCACATTTAATATAGCTCCGAATCATCTAAATGTTGTAAGATGCACTACAATTAATGCTAAAGAAGTCATGCTAGTTGGAGGATTGAGATATTGTCCTTAGTTGGTAGAAAAACATACCAATATATCTATAGCATTAAATTAGCTTCATTGAATACACAGAAGGATATGAAATATTTCTCATAGTGCAAAATATATTAAATCCACCAACTTTATATAGAAGAATATCAACATGTACCACACAAAAACGGGCACCATGAAAATATATATCACAATATAATGAGATTCAATAAATATTAGTTTTATATTATACAAGCATATTGCCCGTGCATTGCTACGGAAAAAAGAGTCTCGTGCTAATTACAAATATTCTTATTAATAGAATTATTAGTAATAACTTTATTTTTAACATATCAATAATTAGTACGCCCGCTTCGGACTTCAATGGATAGGATGGGCAAGTAAGAAACATCACACATCAACCAAGGCGCTTCGTTTTGTGAGCACATGCGGACGGAGTCCGAAGTCAACTTTGAGATTATGGTCTGTGATCGCATTAACTGCATGCTTTACTGCAGAGTTTGGCATGATTCTCGTGCCATTGCCAAAAAATCCTATTTTTAACGACAATAGCCAATCAAAAATCAATTGCGTAAAGGTCGAGCACACATCATGCAAGATATGGAACTTAGAGAATATGAAAATATTATTGCTCTTTGTTTTTCAATTCATATACTAATTATGTAAATTAAATATCTTTATTAGGATAAAAATAAGTTATACTTTTTTACTTCAATTGAAACCTAAGAAATAAAATTGGATTGTTAGAAGCAATTGAATCTATCGCGTTTATCTTATGTTTTAGTGTAATCATTGAACACAACACCATCTTAGCTCGAGCGATGGGATCTCCCGATGGGAAGGTGGAGGTTGGCGGTTCGAACCCCTGTTGCAGCACCCTACACACACATCAGGTTCTCATTTTTTTTTTGGCACGTTTGGTTTCATTTAGGCAATTCGGGTGGTTTCTCATCGGTACTATTAACCTAGACTCCGGTTTTCTTATTTGAGCGTTTGGTTCAGCGGTTTCATCTGGTTTAGAGCGATTTCTCATCGGATTATTAGTAATGCATACCAAGATTACAACAACGACACTCTTTTCTTTATTATTTGGTAATAAAGAAATATGGTTATTCCTTTATTATTTTCAAATGCAGCAGAGGATGGATTTGGAGATGTTGGTGCGCTTGGATTCATCGCTGATAGCTCCATCATCCTAGCTGATTTGCCCTCCTTCCTCGTGCTAATGGATCCCTGCCTCCCCCCCCCCCCCCCCCCCCCCAACCCGTCTCCTATGCGGAGCTCTTGACGTCAAGGAAGCCACGCGCCCGTGAGCTTCGGCACCCCGTGGGAGGATGCACGAGACGTGTCCGCGTGCTGCGAGCTGCAGTTGTGTCTCCAGCATCCTCCCTACGTGTCGTTCTCCACCACATTTCTACGACAGAGCACCAATGTAGCGCAACACCCTGGCCGTGTCGACATCAATGGTGAGACGCCGCCGCCTAGCTTGTCGTGATCCTGCCTCCTCTCTCTCTCTCTCTCTCTCTCTCTCTCTCTCTCTCTCTCTCTCTCTCTCTCTCTCTCTCTCCCTCCTCTCTCTCTCTCCACGTCATACTCCCACTGGCAGATAGAAAATCCGTGTCTACGGCTGTCAATCTCCCGCCGATGTGTGGCCCTCGATGCGGCCATCACCCATGTGGCTTGATAATAACCCCTAGAGACACTTATTAATACTCACATTCATGATAAAGAAATTGTCCAAAAGCTTTACACTTTCTTGGGTAAAAACTTTGTCAGTAATACTCTGCCTCGTTGGATGCTCCAGTAGGCCCATGCCACATGACCACAACCAATACCCTTTTTCAGTCCAGGTCTAACAAAGATTAAGAGAATCTATACGTTTTGGACTGCACCATGGCACTTTATATGTTTGTCAGCTTCATGGAGTGGACTCCCTCTCCCAATTAACTCAAATATCCAAACTCCAAATCTACCAGCCGACTCAAAACAACTGAAGTCCTCTCTCCTAGTTCATTTTGGTGAATTTTGTGGCTCGTGCTTTAGAAATTGGTGGAGTTGTTCGATCACGCAGTTTTTGGAGTGGAAGTAAAAATGTGGAATGGTACAATCCCAAACATGATATATATTGGTGATTGAACCTGTATGGTATGTGCAAAATGTTTTAATCCATGTCTCGCTTAAAACATCAAGCATTGTTTTATCGAAGGAAAAACAATGTATGGGGAATGTGATTATAGATGCACGGTACGATGAATAATGGTAATGCCAGGAATTGTTCAAAAATGGGTTATTAGAATATAATGGTTTCAGCGACACAAACATAAGAAAAAAAAAGCTTCAACATAAGGTTTATGAATTATAATTAATACAGACTCAAGCACAACAAAGCAATGTTCTCTTACAAAGTATGGCTGGTGACAGAAACAGGTTCACCACAACTTGATAAAAACATCTTCCAGCAAACACATGATAAGTTAGGGTAACCGAACCATTTTGTTGAAAGCCGGTCTTTATTTTAGAGAGGTGACTCTAAGGTCAAAGCCCCTTCCCCTCTCACTTACCTTCTACTAATACCGCATTGTTGCATCCACTACAAGAATTACCCACAAATGTTGTTCCCATACTCCGGGAACAAACCTTCTGGTATCTCAAGGCCATCAAGAGAACTTATAGCTGAGTCATCTATGTCGATGCCGCCGACCAACGATGTCCCTGCAACATCTAGATCGATATCATCGAACTCAAAGGTGGGACCATACAGGTCGCCAAGAAGAGCTTCGAGGGGAAACGAGGTGTTATCCTCGTACTGCTCAGAAGGGAGCTTTATTGATGCAGTGATGCTAGTGTCATCCCCCTCCATCGCCTCGACAGGGCCATCACCTTGGGACCTTAGGAGTGCATAGTTGATTTCATTGACCAGTACTAGTTGATCACCATTTAATCCTGCATCATGATTCTGATGAGGCGCCACAAATCGTGTAGTATTGCTACTCCCACCATTTGGTGCTACGCCCAAATCTTGACGAGGCACCATGAACGCTGCATCATTGTTACCACCATCCATTGGAGCTGCGTTGAGACCCTGATCCACTATGGACAATGCAGCATTGTTGTCGCCACCATTCAACACTGCACCGAGACCCTGAGGCACCATGGGTGATGCAAAATTGTTGTTGTCAATGCTCCACCTGTCAATGTTAAGTCACTAACATTGGAAGGCATGAGTGACGCTGTATTGCAGTTGATGCCACCATTTGGCTCTGTGTTGAGAACCCGAGGTGCAACGAATGGTGCAACATTGATGTTGCCAAATGCATTCATTGTTGTTGGCTCATTCACATTAGAAGCTATGCCAAGAACCTGATTGAGCTCAGCAGTGAATGAAGATTCACCACTACAGTCATCATAATCATCACTGAATAATGCCTCCAACAATGCTGCCTTCTTTGATGTATTGCTGAAGTTCTGGGGTGCAAGTGCGACAGGTGCATCTGCCTTGCTTTTGGACATGCCCATGCCCAACATGCCTGCAACCTCGGCACCTTCGTGTTGTTCTGCACCAAGGATTGGAGCCTCAAGAAATGACAAGCTGACTTCATTGTTGTACGCTTCTGCCTCTGTAGCAGCTGCAGCAGAAGCCATGCTGCTAGTGAAAAGACCACTTGTTGCTGTAGGTGCAACCATGTGTTGCTGCACCACAGGCGACATCGGTGTGCCTTGGTACACGAATGGCCCGAACGTCAACAACGAAGGGATGTCTTGCTGCTGCTGGTTGCCAATGTTGGGGGCAAACTGCTGATGCTTGTATGCGGCGTTAGTGGCAGCAGCCATGGTGGTTGTCACTGCAGTTGGTGACACGATGTTGCCAAGCAAGGTGTTGCGCACAGAAGGTTGCTTGCTGCTGGTGCGCCGCTGGAGGCAATGTTGATGGTGTTGATAAGTACATAGGAGGCGTTGTTGATGCGGCAACAGCATTGCTTCTTGGCTCGGCGGCGTCCGAGAAGAAGAGGAACTTGGGGTTATAGGATGGCACGATGGTACTCGTGAAGAACTTTGGATTGTAGGTAGGCGGCACATTGGGCGTTCGAGGGATGGACTGCACGAGCAGAGTTGGATTCTTGCTTCGGCCTTGTTTCCGTTGTGCAGGCTATAAAAGAAATATAGTTGAGTCATTTGGTAGTATCCTAAAGTAACTGTTAACAATGGAGTACTAAGTAATTCTTATAAAATATAAGTCATAGTAAAATAACAAGTAACTTAACAAGCCACAGCACGACCGCATATTCCACTACCTCCATGAACACTTGCTGTCAAAATTATGATTTTACATATTATTATTGTATACATAATATCAATTAGGATTAACTGCTTTACTAAAAAATGAACAAGAAAGAGTTGTCGACTATATATAAAAATAAAGGGGTAACTACATGCTAGGAATTACAACATCCTGAAAAGGGGCAAAGAGACAACCACAAATGTCATCACATCAACACCATTTCTATTCATTGTGTCTGATTAAACAAGCCACAATAGCAATCCATAAGGCATTAGCTTCACGAGTAATAATGTCAAGAGTTATACAAAAAACCATGGATGTATGCCTTCGGTAGCACAAATCAGTAACTTGCAGGATGCTCACTCTACTCTACAGGGAGACTAAAATGAAGGTACTACCGATAGCAAGTTCCAGAAAAAAAATTGCAGTAACTGTAACAAGATCAGATTTACTCATTCCAATACCCTTGTAAAATAGGTAGACGGTAGATCGAGAAAGAGGAAAAAAAATTAGCACCTGTAGCTGGCTGGTCTCGTTGTCTTTTTCTTTCCCCTTGGCCATCGGGTAGCCTCCTGCTTGATCGACAAATGGAAAAAAAAAGTTACGGGAAACATAGTAACTAGTACATGACAAGTTATAAGAATCTTATCCCGAGATAGATCAACCTGTGACGGCAGAGGAGCTTCTAGATTCACTGCAGCCCTTCTTCTTCCGGCCACATCTGGCCCTCACAGCTTTGTAGTGCACGCGGTCTTCGTCCTCTCCTCCGGCGTCCAGGCCTGCCTCATTGGCCGTGCGCTTTCCGCTGGTGTTGCCCCTATTCGCCTTTGTCTCCAGGTGGCACTTGTGCCACGCGATAACATTCCACAGGCGAGTGCGCACCTCATTGATGTCCAGCGGCTTCTTCATGATGTAGGTCCCCGAATGCAGTGTGCTCAGCAGCTCATCTGCCTCGTTGCCGGTGGCCTGGTGATCCTGTGGAAGGACTATTGCCAAAGCATTAAGAGACACAATCAATATATATGTATCTTGCCCAAGATCTCTCACATGCATGCAACAGGATGTAGTATGATCATACAATAGATGACAGGGATGAGAAGGTCGGCCTCCACGATGCCACGGAAGTCGAAGCCGCAGGCCGCAGCCTTCGCGGCGTGGGCGAGGATGACATCGAAGCCTGTGAGGTCGCCGCTCGTGAGGGACTTGAGAGCATGCGTGACGGTGCTGCATACCACCACTACAAAGTGCAAGAAGAGGCTAGTCACTGAGATGGTGTTTGAGAATAATGAACACCCACAAGTTGGAAAACACACGTGCAAGATACTGAGAAATTTGTCCAAATGCGATCGAACTTTCTAAAGATAAAATATTTACATGCCACAATTAAAACTTTCCAAACAAATTCTTACAAAATGACATGTTTACAAAGACGATTCATACAAAAAAAATAAAAATTGATTCATATATGCAAGATGTGCAAATATTTACTAAAATTACTAGCTATCAAATAAAAACTGTCATATCGAGCTTGCTCCAGAATGCACGTACCATCAAAATTCAAGACAGAGAGCAGCATGGTAGCCGATTTCACAAATTTGGTGTCGTCGTCAATGAGCAAGGCTCGGATGCCCTTAGGGAACATGGCGACCATCTCGGCATCCATTGAGACAACTCACGAATGCCTCTGAATTGAGAGTGGTAGACAACTGATAAGAGAAAAAGGGGACTCTGAGTCCGTATTTATAGGCTATTTCCGTCGTTTCTTGTTTGGCCGGCAGGCAGGACTGCAGGCCGGCCTGCGTTCTCTCTAACGTTTGAATGAGTACATGATGGTTGCAAATATCAGTGTATCTCTACTAGTCTCTCTCTTGTTGACCGAAAACATCTACCATCTACCTGTTTTGTCCGGTCTTGGTTCCCGCAGGCCAGAGGGTGTTCTTTAACCCATTTCTCCTAGTATATAATATCACAAGCATATCTATAGTATAATAACTAGCACACCCAAGAAATTGCCTGCGTGGTGTGGTGACACAACAAGGGCATGCTGAAACTCCTTTTAATCACCAGTTTAGCGGCTAATGATTGTTAATCTTTTATTTTGAAATCACCATAACTATTTCACCTAGGTGGTAGAAATAGGGAGATACAGTAGGTGTATATATATAAATGTAGCATAGATAAATCACTAAAAATTTGCAAATATAGAATAAAGAGTATTCACTACTTCTCTTCCAACCATAGATAATATGCTTAGCTTTGTACTAAGTTCTCCTAAGCTGGTTATCAATATCTTAAATTTTAAAACTTGATAAACAAGATTCACATTACTAGATTCATTATGAAAGCTACAACATTTTACAAAACATGGCTATTTTCATTTCAATTATAGTAGATATCCTAAATAAATTCATATATATTTGTGTTTAGAGAAAGGAAATGTTACTTCTATCACGTAAAGCCATTAATTGCTTGATTTCCAAATAGAGATGAAGGAATCTCTTTTTCAAATATTGAATTAAGTTGAGTCCTTCCTGTTCATTAAATTGATGCTATAAAAGACAATGTTAAATCTTTGGATCTCCTGATGGATTTTGCTAGAAGTCCTCACATTTATGAAAAGATTTGTAAATCTAGAAGTTGTCTTACATTTGCTGAGAGAGGAAATATGTTATTATTGGTCAAGGTTTATAGATTCCATTGAACACATATGTAAACATTATTTAATTGAGATCAAGTGGTTGCTTGGCTATTCTTTTAATATGCGGGCATTTATGAACAGATTTGTATATCAGTGGAGAGAGAGTACATTAATATTGGTCAATATTTTTCTAGATTTGATTGCTCATATATATAACATCATTTATTTGAGACCATGTGGTTGTTTGGATCTGCAAATCCATTTTAGTAAAAGTAATCTTAATTGGGTTTTAAGAAAATAGGTTGGGTTAGTTAACTAGGTAGATAGCGTGAGTTTTACGACAAGAGTAGGATTCCATTACAATTATAAGAAGAATAACATCCAAATTGCTCACGAGCAAAATTATGCTAACTTAAGGTAGCATATCAAATATGAAAACATGTACGTGCAACTCCTTTGGCAGCATATCAAATATGGGGAGGTGTGACCCAGGGTCAGGCCAAACCAAGGAAGCAACCGCCCCGCCCCAGCCGCCTCCATGCGGCGGCCCTTCCTATTCATTTAACTGATGCAATAAAAGACAAACGTGAAATCCTGGCTATATTCTGATGGATTTGTAGGAAGTACTTACATTTATGAACACATTTGCAAATCTAGAAGTCCTAGATTTGAGAAGAGAGTATATTTATATTGGTCAAGACTTTTAGATTCGATTGCATGCATACATATGTAAACCATCATTTATATGAGAGACCGAGTTTTTATCTGTAAACCCATTTTTGTAAAATGTAGTTTGAATTGGGTTTTAGGAAAGCAGGTTTTGGGTTAGTTATTAGTTTCAGTTAGATAGATAGCGTGAGTTTTACAAAAATTGTGTAGTTCATTGGTTGTGAGACGCTTCACTGAAGCCATATTCGGTTGGCCGAAATTCTTTTACCATTGCTCATAGAGTTCATTCTTCTCCTCTGACCTGTCTTTGTTATTCTTTTCTTCCAACTCATGTAGCCTGACATTTCCCTATAGTAGAAACATGATTAATCATTGGTCACAGTGTGTCTACCTCGTCATGGGCGGACAACGCATCTGGCAATCGAGTTGGCGGTGACGAGGAGGAAGGCAGCAGTATTAGTCAAAATCACCGATCTACAGTGGCTTACTCTGCAATGGAAAGACACTGTTTTTTTCTTCAGGGAATGCTATTGCTACCATTTTTCCAACTTTACATTCCACTGTGCATACTTAACAGCTACACGTACATGCATGTTGTATACACCGTAACTCTACACACTACACGCGTGTAATATATATACGACATATCTGTAGTACACGTACATAAATTTCGTATACACACACTACTAGTTGATCTCCAGCTAGGCCTTTGACTCGCGTCCTGATCGGGGACGCCCAGCCTAATAGAAGGCTGGTGGGCTCCTATCGCGTAGCCCTATAAAAGGAGGTGGGGACTACAACACAAAGTACGAGGTTGGCTGCTGCCTCCACTCCCCCACCGTCCCCTAACCCTAACCCGATCCAGAGGGGTGACTGCGAGTGACGGGAAGTGCCACCAGCGGCTGCCATCGCCATCGTCTCTACACCACCCGTCGATGCTCGTGTGCAGCCTCCACCGGCAGAACAAGTTAAGGAACCAGGAGGTCAAGGTATGTCGGTTAAAGTTAATTAGCCTGCTCGATCTACTCCTAGATGACCTGTAGAAATTAACAATGGCATCAAGAGCTAGGTCTAGAGGGTAGATTTGAGTTGGGATGTAAAGAAAGAAGACAAAAAGAATTTCGATCTCGAATTGGAAGACGCAAAGAAAGAAACACCCGAAACCCTAGATCCACTGAAAGGCGGAGAGGAAGGGGATCCTCACCTGGACCCTACTGCCGTCCCTACCACCGCCGACGCGCGGGAAGAACACCGCCGTCGAGCAGGGAGTCAACCTGAGTTGCCAGTTTGCTGGTGCTCCACGCGCCGCGAGCATGGGCTTCGGACGCCGACGCAAGGCCGCTCGACGGCAGCGCGCTCACCCACGGGCGAGCGCGCACGCCGGTGACGGGGCCTGCAGCGGTGCCACCACCTCCTCTGGCCAGGCAAGGGTTGCCAGCCGTCGCCTCTGTGCAGAGGAAGCAAGGGGAGGGGGAAGCCAGTCGAGGCGGCTGCGATGAAGAAAGAAAGAAGAGTCGCTCGAGGGATCGCCATCCTTGTCATGACGGCGAACCAAGCGGCGCCGGCGGTTTAAGCGGCGCGCCGGCGGCATGGTTGCGGCCGAGAGGATGAATGGGGCTATGGTTCAAAGGGAGCCAGCGGCCAGCGGTTTTGCTCAGGCGAAAATCGTGTACGGCTGTCCAATCGGATCGGCGGCTCAGTGAGTTTTCATTTGTTGTCACTGCAAAGGTTAAATAATTGTTCCTTTTTAATATAATTGGAACGAATGGAAGAAGTCGTGTGCCGGTTTTTTGGATTGTGCCAAGACCGAGCAAACAAGTCGAGCTGGTCCGTTTGCCTAGCTCGTGGGCCGAGCTGCGTAGAGGTTTGGACGCGCCGAGAAAAGGTGGACCACGAGTGCACGAGCGGGTTGTGGGCCGTTTTTCACGACTGGGCCAAAAGTAAAGATGTGAACATTGATGTTTCACATTTAATATGATCTTTTCAGAAGCAATTATGTGTTGAATTTATGTAAAGTATGATCTCTATTCAATCTTGAACCAAAGGGATAGTTTGTTTTAGAGAAAATAAGGTTCTTTGAGATGTTGTTTCTGAATAGATTTAAAGTTTATGCTGCAAAGTAAAGTTTTCATTCTATAAATTGAGTATATTTAGAGGAGTAGAAAGACAATCATTTAAAGTTAAAATTATGGTATTTTTATTTTCTGACCAAAGTTGATGATAACAATATTATAATTCTATGAGTCCAAAGTTTGATGTTCAAATATCTGATAAATTTTGTATCAAAGTGACCAATTTTTAGAGAATTGATAATGATTAAAAAATGCTCTTAAAAGTAAAGGAATGTTTACTTTTTCCGCTGCGATTGAAGATGGTAATCATCATATTAAATTCAAACCAAAGGGAGAATTTAATTTGAGAAGCAAAGTTTTAAAGATAGTTGAGTTTTTCTACGTTATTTTCATTTTTGGCCAAAGGTCATGTGAAATTGATGTGGAGATAAAGTATAAGAAATGCTCTTGAAGTGGAGAAATGTTTAAAGTTTTTATGTTATTTCTATTTCTGCTCAAAGGTGATGTGGAATTAATGTAAAGAGGTGTTGTTCTATTCTATTTTCTGCCCAAAGGTGATATAGAATAGAACATAAATGTTTTATAGTCTAATAAGCATCATTGTTGATTTTTGTTAATAATTTTCTCAAACAAAAGATATTCATGCTTTGATTCTTGAAAGCAGTAAGGAAAATGATCTGCGTACTTGAGACTTAGAAGATGAAAAAAGAAGAAGGTCATAGCATAAGGGACAATGCTCTCTTTAAAGAGTGCCTTCAAAACAAAGCATTCTTGGACATTGATCCAAGAAGAGAGAAAGATTATTGAGAAGTATTTCTCATGTACTCTATGAAGAGGAATGTATTTTCATTTTGTCATCATGATGAGAAGTAATATTTGGCATGCATGTTTAATTTTGACCAAAGTCGAGCTAATTATGTGTGTTAAAGAACATTCAGATTTAATATCTAAATTTGATGATTGAATATGCAAACAGAAGAGCCAATTCTGGCATTTATGTCCCTCATAGGGAATTACCCGCATTGTGGGGAAATTTTGAACAAAACCCACATGGTGGAAATGTTAAATATAGAGCCAGCATAGCTGGAAAGTTTGAGAAGATACCTGCATGGCAAGGTAAAGTTGAAATAATGCTTATGTGAGACAATACCGCATGGCAGGAGAAAGTTAGTAAAGGACTTATCCTGCAAGGTGGGAGAAAGTTGTTACAACTCATGTGCCTTTAGCATATCCCACAGCGGGAGAAAAGTATGGAGTAGCATTCATGCTATTCTAGTATTGATTGTGCATTTTGTGTCATGGTCATTAACCATTCAATGAGTTTAAGAAGAATATAAAGTCACAGACAAACATAAAGATATGAATGGCATGCGAGTGTGACTTGCAAGAGAACTAAGGATAAAGAACTCTGTTGAATTTTTGAAGAAGAATGAGGAAAAAGTACTCTCGTACGAGCTAGTAATAATTCTATTTTGCATGACGTAATTGTTGGCGGTTGTTAAGTACCAAAATAACCGCCAACATTCTCTACTAAAGTGAAGGATTTTGCAATGCTAACATGCATATTTCCCTTCGAATAATGTAGTTCCACATGTCCTTGGAGAATATTTGGTTGTAGGTGTTTTGCTGCAGAAAATAAAGGAAATTGAAGGAGAATCCATCTCATGGATCCAAGTGACAACTTCTCGACGAATCAGAGGCCGCCACAAGTGCATCAAATGGATTGAGGGGCACACCGGGGACCAAATCGCCTCACCTCAGTGTGTGCACGTGCAAACAACACTTGGAACCCACATGCCAGCCACCCTGAAGAAGCACAATCCAAGTGAGGCCATGGAGGGGTCGGTCGAATCATTGGATTGGCCGAACCGCCACTAGCCCCTCTCATCTGCTGCTTCCACGTGTCAGCTCCTGGTGCTCTCCTAAGGTCAGTTCTGAGGTGCTCCAAGGAATATTCGCTCGAGATGCTACTGCTTTGAGCCTATAAATATGAGGGAGGGGGCTCCAAATGAAGACACACAACTTTTGAGCAATTCACTCTCTTCCTTAGGCTCTAGGCTTAGTGGAGTAGGCTAGAGTAGCTCTATTCAGGTTCTAGGTCTCCTTTGACCTTGGATAAGGCTGTTGTATCTCTTAGTTCCAGGATGACTTTGATCTACTTTGATCATTTATCTTTTCCATACAATGTTTGTCTTGGTTATGATATGATCGAGCTGTGTTCGTGTTCTTGCTATCATGATATGCTTGGCTTATATGCTTGATTAGTCTTATACCCTTGCATAGATAGTAAGTTATGGATGCTCTCTCTCGTATTAGACTTTGCTCTAGTTCAATTAGAATAAGGTTACATGTATTGCATGATCTTCATGATCAAAGCCACGGTATAGGTTCACCGGTTATTCTTATAAAAGCGGCATCGATCCAAGACTCAATAGTCTGGAATGGTCGATGTGTTGTGAACAATGCGAGCATGGAGCACGGGTTGGAATCAACGGTTGATTATCAGTGTTCCCCATGATTTGGCCGGGGTAGGCCGCAGGTGGTGACAGCCCCGTTGGACCCTTTGAAATCCTCCACGTTCGGGTTCCCTGTAGGCGTTCTGAAATGAGTAACAACCTGGCTGTGCTTAAGCAGCGAGGGAGGTTATCTCCCCTTACCTGGTGCTTTGGTCTATTTCATCATGATGTATAACCTGTATCTCTAATCTAACATGTGCATGTATGTGAAGTGTTTAGAACCTAGATACTAACTCTTAGTCCTTTCCCTAGTCTAGATGTCCTTGAGATGAACCCTAGTGTGTGTCACACTACCCATATCATATTATTATTCTTACCCTGTCCTTTGTATATGATTCTATCCATTCTATTGCTATATTCATGATCGCAACAGTATTCTTTAAGCAATCCTTCCTTTCTTTGGGAAATACGATACCCTTGGGAATACTCATGGGTGAAATGCTACAATGGTATATCCGTGCGCTTGCGGATCAATTCGCAACTATTAGATTACCACTTGGAATTTCTAGCGGTACTACTAGGGCAACTAGTAGTAACGTTAGTAAGTGTCAACAAGCATTTCTGGCGCCGATGCCGGGGAAGGCACTGTTAAAAGAATTACTTTGCACATGTCTATATGCATAGATGGTACATCTTTACTCAGGCACGCTAATGTTAGATATGTATTCTTTATCTTTGATGCTAAAGACAGGTAGTGTATAACTGGTTTCGAGTTGCCAACAAATTTCATTGAAGATCCCGAGTCATTGGTGAGAAGGGTGTGATCTCGCGTCGTCCCTCCCCAGATTACTCTTTCGGCAACTGAACCAGCTTCCTTTGTGCCATCCACATCAACTCCTATGGCTCAGAAGACCCTCAACGAGTACTCGGCTCGCTCTACTGCCCAGGTGCCGCGAGGCCTTGCTGTGGATATTGGAAACGGGAACTTTGAGATCAAGACGGGCTTAGTCACGATGGTACAGGCCAGCCAGTTCTGTGGCAAGGCCAATGAGGACGCGAGCGCCCACCTCCAACAGTTTCAGGAGTTGTGCAGCACCTTCACTATAAGCGGAGTAAGTGAAGACGCTATCCGTCTTCACTTGTTTCCATTCTCTCTGCTTGGGAGAGCGAAGCAATGGTTCTATGCGAACCGGGAAAAGATTGGTATGTGGGAAAATTGTGTCACTGTGTTCCTCACGAAGTTCTTTCCATTGGGCAAAACTAGTGCCCTACGTGGAAGGATTTCAAGTTTTCAGCAAGCAACATTGGAATCTAATCCCAAGGCGTGGGAAAAGCTCCATGAGTTTGTCCTAGTCTGTCCTCACCACGGGATGGGTAACTGGCTTATTCTACAAAGTTTCTACAATGGGTTGACTGTGACATCCCGAGGCCATGTTGATGCCGCTGCTGGAGGTGCTTTCTTCTCATTGACCCCTGAAGCTGCTACAACTTTAATTGAGAAGATGGTGACCAATCAAGGGTGGAGCGATGAATGACTCCAATCCCGTCAAAGAAGTACGCATACCGTCAAGGAAGCGGATGTGCTTACTGAGAAGTTAGACCTCCTCATGAAGAAGGTGGACGATATCACTCAAGAAAAAGTTGTCATGACCAACACGGTGCTGCCCATGGATTCTCACATGACTTGTGAGGTCTGTGGCACTTCTCAGGGAATTACTGCCCTGCGACCCAGGAAGATGTGATGTACATGAACGGCAACAACAACTTCCGTCCACAAGGAGGCCAAGGGTGGAACTCACAATGCCCTTATCAAGGAGGCGGCTATGGGAACTCTTTCGCCCTAGCGAGCCGTCCATCGGGGATCTCGTTCTTGGAAAAGCCAAGATCAACGAAGGATTCAATAAGAAGTTGGCTGCCAACGACAAGTCCTTGGAAGGTCTTAATGTCAAGATTGATGGTCTTTCTTCTGCTCTAAAGAGTCAGTTGAGTTTCAACAAGATGTTGGAGACTCAGCTATCCAACTGGCGGCTGCTCTGCCACCAGCTAAAAATGGGAGGATTCCAGGGCAACCCAAAGCTCCTCATAATGTATGTGTCGTAACTGCAAGATGGGAGTCACGGGACTATGCATTTCCTCCCACTCACACCAGGAGGCTCGTGCATCAGCTGTGGGATGAGCCAGTGACCATGCATGGAAGAGATCTAGGCTATCCGGTAATCAAATGCTCAATTTATGATTGTCACTTCAAGGAGGCACTATGTGGCCTTGGGGCCAACTTGAATATCATGCCCAAGTCTATATTTGAGAAGTTGAGTTATCCTGCTCTCTCTCCAACTATGGTGAGGCTCCAACCAGCCGATTCGACAATCCGATATCAAGAAGACATAGTACAGAATCTCCTGGTGAAAGTCAGGAATCGCTACGTCTTCACGGATTTCATAGTGTTGGATATGGAAGGTAATAGGGAGCTGCCGCTCATCCTTGAGTGACCCTTCCTATATGATGCCAAGGCAAAGATCGGTGTAGGAGTTAGAGTGATTCGTTTCCGCATCGTGAGAAAGAACATGACATTCAAGTTCCAGCCTCAAGAAGAGCTATGCTACATGATTAACCAGACGATGAATGGACTGGGAAGTGGGTAAAACCACAACCCCCGTCTACAAGACCAATGACCGCACCTAGCAAGAAGAAGAACAATAACAAGGTGTGGAACAAGAAAGATCGATCAACCCCATCCACTTCTCCAGAATGGGGTGACGAATGGAATTAAAACGCCGAAGAAGAATCATGCTTGTCGGACTTTAAAAGGGTAAGCCCTTCGCCGGAAGGTAAATTCGGTAGTTATCTCATATTTCCATTTTCAAAATTTGGATTTCCAATCATTTGATTTTTTCCCCATTGCATATTTGAATTTTCCAAACCACCATTTTCGTGCTAGAATTACTTCTAGCCTTTTTCCCTTTTTTGAATTTCTAAAAATGATTTCTAGATTAGAATTTCTTTGAAAAATCTTTTGAGGAAATTTCTGGAGCAACTTTAGTCCTCGCATCACGGCATGACATCATGTAGCCGTTGGTGGGTGACTTGGCAAAAGGTGGGACCGGTGGGTCGGCCGAACCAACGGTTCGGCTGAACCCGACCATTGGTTGGTGGGCCCCAACCGGCGCCCAACGGCTCCTAGCCGTTGGGGCATGGCTCCCCCATGGTGCACCAGCCCTTTGCTCTATAAATAGAGGCCGAGAGGGGGTGCATTTCATCCATACACACTTACACTCTTTCATCCCCTCTCCACTCTTTGCTCTTGGGTTTTCCATTGGAGTTTTGATCAAGATCAAGTGCAAGAAATCTCTTCTCTCTGTCCCCTTGCTGCAAGAAAGTTGTTTGGTGCTCTCAAGTGTTGGCAAGCATGAACGGTGCACGCCGAAAGGCTGCCGGATTCATTAGGAAGTTGGGGGGATCAAGCTCATCCCGTTCATGGGATAGCGCTAGTTCCTCTCACCCTTCCAAACCGAATACGGAGCCAACGGTTATGGAGTACGAAGAGGAGCAAGAAGAGCAAGCCGAGGAGCAAGTCCCGGAGGTGTATCCCATTGATGCACCCTTCATGGACTTGCAAGATGATCGGGAGAGACAAGTCTATGCTCTCCTCAATGACCGAGACTTCGCCCACACTAGGGACTTTGACTCGGACCTCCTGGAAAGCATAGGTATGGATTTTGAGTTCATCACCATTTGGCATGCTATCGGTTGGGGAGGTTTCATGCCTATTTTCGAGCAAGGCTCTAGGCCTCTTACTCTCCAGTTTCTTTGCACTCTTCGGGACCTCGGTGACGGTATCACGTTTCGGTTTTTCGGAACGTCGTACCATCTTACTTGGAAATCTTTGAGTAGCATCCTTGGCTTCAACCCTGGTTGTTCTCTTGAGATAGAAAAGGCTTGCCACGATTTTTCTCGACATGGTTTTTGGGAGGAGATCGCTGGTTTGACCGCCGTTGGCAAACTTACACTCCGGTGTAACGACATTCAGAACCCGACTCTTCGCTTGATGCACAAGTGGATCGCCGTCATTCTCTTCCCAAGAGAGGACGTTTGACCTGTGCACAATGATGAGCTGGTGATCTTATATGCCATGGTGAACAAAATCAAGATCACTCCCGTTGTCGCTATGGTTAGACAGTGGTTGGAGAATTTTAGGATGATGGGACCTATTGAGTGTACTTTCCTTGATCACACGGATCATCAGGGAAAGCGGAGTTACCATAGGGGGTAATATCCCCTACATTGCTACACCCCGCTCCCTCGTTGATGAGAAGTACTTGATCCAAGGCCATACACTCAAGAAAGGCCCGGATGGCTCCTTGGTTTTCTTTTACCCTGGCTATACGAATGAGATTCTGTTACCTAACCCGGAGTTTCATTTGTATAATTGTCAGTCTCTGACCATGCCTCTTGTACCACAAGAGGAAGCTCGCAGGCATAGTGTTTCTGGCAGGTCTACCAGGAGCGCGACGAGGAGAGCCGCCGCAC
This sequence comes from Urochloa ruziziensis, assembly GCA_015476505.1. NCBI lineage: Eukaryota > Viridiplantae > Streptophyta > Magnoliopsida > Poales > Poaceae > Urochloa > Urochloa ruziziensis. The sequence continues at coordinate 30,591,667 of CM027121.1, read as the reverse complement.
AGCAGCCGACACCGGCACCACAGCCTTAGCCTTCACCACTGACCCCGTTCGCTGAGCCTTCCACGGGATACTGAGGCTATATGTCTCGCCCGGCTACATGCCTCCTGGGTATGTGTCCGGATGGGACTAGCCACCTCACCCGCATGAGGCCGAGAGTTCGGCGTGGCAGGACGCTTCGGCTGAGGCTTGGAGACAGCCAAGCCATAGGGAGAGGACCACCAGCTCCAGCTCTGGTGCTCCCCCAATGACGAGGTCTCACCGCTCTACTTCGACTCGGGACCACGACGCCCTCGCCCAGCGACTGGGTGAGCTCACCGTGCGCACCGGTGACTTGGAGGAGGTCGTCCACCAGCACGCACGGTCTTCCCAGTGTTGACGGTTGTTAAGTACCAAATACAGCCGTCAATATTCGAATAATTAACATCTCTTACATGCATATTTGGTTTGGAATAATGTAGTTCCACATGTCCTTGAGATTATTTGAGTGTAGGAGAAATAAAGGCAAAAGGATGTAGAACATGCACTCTTATGGTGGAGAAACACAACTCCAACCAATAAGAGGGCGCCACCTGGGCATCACATGGATCCATGGGCCCACAAGAGAGAGAAGAAACACCCTCGGCCAATCAGGTGCAAGCACACGGATAAGGGGCCCACCTCGGGGGTAAAATGCATAGAAACACCTAAGACACCCCATACCCACATGGGGACCCACCTGGCAGCCACTTGTCCAAAGACGGTTGTGAGGAGGGGCCCACCATGGGTCGGCCGACCCCCTGGTTCGGCCGAACCAGGGGTGTCTCCCTATTGGCATTTCTTAACAACGTCACCAGTTCCCCTGGCAACGGTGCCAGAAATGCTTGTTGGCATTTCTTAACGACGTTGCCAGTTTCCCGGCAACGACGCCAGAAATGCTTATTGACCAATTGGTAATCTAACATTTTGCGAAAGGGATCCGCAAGCGCACAGATATACCTCTGTAACATTTCACCCATGAGTATTCCCAAGGGTATCGTATTTCCCAAAGGAAGGCATGGTTGGTAAAAGAGTACTATTGCAATCATGAGTATAGCGATAGCATGGACAAAATCACATACCAAGAACAGGGGTAAGGATAATAAGGATATGATATGGGTAGTGTGACACACTGGGGTTCACCTCTAGGACATCTAGACTAGGGAAAGGACTAAGAGATAGCATCTAGGTTCTAATCTAATCACATCCATGCACAGGTCATATTAGAGATACAAGTTATACATCATCATGAAATAAACCAAAACACTCCGGTAAGGGGAGATAACCTCCCTCGCTGCTTAAGCACAGCCATGTTGTTACTCATTTCAGAACTCCTACAGAGAACCTGAACGTGGGGGCATTTCAGAGGGTCCAACGGGGCTGTCCCCACCCGTGGCCTACCCCGGCCATACCGTGGGGAACACTCATAATCACTCGTTGATTCCAACCCGAGCTCCATGCTTGTGTTGTTCACAAGGCATCGACCGCTCCGGACTATTGAGACTTGGATCGATGCCGCTATTGTAAGAATAGTCGGCGAACCTATACTGTGGCTATGATCATGAAGATCATGCAAGACATGCAACTTTATTCTAATTGAACAAGAGCAAAGTCTAATACAAGAGAGGGCACTTATATCTCTACTACCTATGCAAGGGTATAAGACTAATCTAGCATATAAGCCAAGCATATCATGATAGCAAGAACATGAACACAGCTCAATCATATCATAACTAAGATAAACATTGTACGGAAAAGATATATGATCAAAGTAGATCAAAGCCATCCTAGAACTAAGAGATACAATAGCCTTACCCAAGCTTAAAGGAGACCTAGAACCTGAATAGAGCTACTCTAGCCTACTCCACTAAGCGTAGAGCCTATGGAAGAGAGTGAATTGCCCAAGAGTTGTGTGTCTTCATATGGAGACTCGTTCCTCTTATTTATAGGCTCCAAGCAGCAGCATCTCGAGCGAATATTCCCTGGAGCACCTCAGAACCGACCTTGGAAGAGCACCAGGAGCTGACACGTGGAAGCAGCAGATGAGAGGGGCCAATGGCGGTTCGGCCGATCCCACGGTTCGGCCGACCCAGCCAAGGCCTCCCTTGGATTGTGCTTCTTTAGGGTGGCTGACAGGTGGGTCCGAAGTGTTGTCTGCACGTGCACTCACTGAGTTGAGTCGGTTTGGTCCCTGGTGGCCCGCTCAATCCATGTGATGCACACGTGGCGGCGTCTGATTCGTCGAGAGGTTGTCACTTGGATCCATGAGGTGGATTCTCCTTCATTTTCCTTTATTTATGCAGCAAAACACCTACAACCAAATATTCTCCAAGGGCATGTGGAACTACATTATTCGAAGGGACTTATGCTTGTTAGAATTGCAAATCCTTTACTTTAGTAGAAAATGTTGGCGGTTATTTTGGTACTTAACAGCCGCCAACACTCCCCTCACCTCGAGCCGCCACGTGTCCTCTCCAGGGAATATTCCTTCGGTGATACCGCCTCCAAGTGCCTATAAATATGAGTGGAGGGGCTCCATTTTAAGCACCACAGGTTGAAGCACTCTCTCTCACTTTTAGTCTTTAGGATAGTGGAGTTAGGCTAGAGTAGTTCTACATAGGTTCAGGTCTCCTTGGAACTAAGGGTATGGTTCTTGTATCTTCTAGTTCTAGGATGACTTTGCTCTAATTCAAAGATACATCTTTCTTATATAATGTTTGTCCTAGTCATGATATGTGTGAGCTATGTATGTGTTCTTGCTATCATGTGTTGCTTGGCATATATGCTCATGAGTTAGTCATATACCCTTGCTTCAGTAGTATAGGACCTTATGCCCTCATGTGTGTTAGACTTTGCTCTAGTTCATTTAGAGTATAATTTTGTGCCATATATAGTCTTCATGATCTATGCCATGGTAGTCGGTCCGATGATCTTGTATTAGATGGTTCTAGCTCAGCTCTTCCATCCGAGGGTTGGAGCCTTTAAAGGGAGTTAGACTGTTGCACATCAATGCAAGCATGGTGCTCGGATTGGTGGCTTCCATTGGATATGAGTGTTCCCCACGGTTTGGCCGGGTAGGCCACGGGTCGTGACAGCCCCCCCCGCCGCCGCATAGGGTCGAGACCAGTGGGGGATTGGAATGGATCTGGGAAGGGAAAGAGAGAGAGAGGGGTGGGTTCGGGGGGGGGGGGGGGGGGACGGGCGCGAGAGTTCGGGTGGATATGCAACAGCTGGCGGCGGAGAAGGCGAGGCAGGAGGCCGGGCGGCGCAGGCAGCAGGGGGCATACGCTCGCCCCCGGCCACCGATCTCGCCGCCACTGCAGCCGCGCGGGAGAAGGAGAAAGGTGGTGACGGGACAGGAGAGGATAAGGGAAGCTGGGAGACGGAAAAGGATAAGGTGAAGGGAAAAAAGAAAAAGGAAATAGAAAGGGCATTCTAATCATTTCCTTGTTTTTTTCCATTTCCAACGTCTAGGTGGAGCCGTTTGCTAGTTATTTCCTTAAAAAAACTCTAAAGCATTAACGGAGGCGGTTGCGTTACAAAAACTGCCTCTGTTAATGTAGTATTAACGGAGGCGGTTGCGTTACAAAAACTGCCTCGTTAATTATTAACGGAGACGGTTACTTTGCTCCGTCTCCGTTAATGGATCGTCACCGCCTCCGAAAAGATGGGCATTAACAGAGATGCCACATTTTGTAAGTGTCTCGAAAAATATTTTGACAATGTCTCCTAAAATGTTTTTTTGTTAGTAGCGATAGTAGCAACCGTAGCGACTTGTACCTATGCAACAGTGTTCACAAGTCCCATTCTTGAAACAAAGTTGTCACATTTCTCTTTGTGGAAATCACAAGTCTGTCAGGATGTAGGAAATCCTCTTTGTGGAAACCAAAGTTGTCCCATTAGTTGAACGAGCTATTCCAGGCTCTTACCACCGGGAGACATGCATCGCGGAGTAGAAGTGAAGTCTGAACATTTATGTATTTTTATATTGATTTAAGGGGTTGTTTAATTCCGATGAAAAAATTTGGTGAAATTTTTGCCAAGAGAATCTTACCATTTAGTAGTACTAAACACGCACTAATAGTAAAACTAATTACAGAATCTCATATGAAAATCGCGAGACGAATCTAATGACGGTAATTAATCCATATTATAGACGATTAGTGGATGGTTACTGTAGTATTACTGTTGCAAATCATGTCATAATTAGGCACTTTAGATTCGTCTCGTAATTATCCAGGGTTATGGAATGAGTTTTTTTATTAACACACGTTTACTACTCATGAAAGACTCCCTTTGCTGCCACCGGTGAAAAAAATCTGTGAATGAATTGAACACGCCCAACGCATAATTGAATCCACAAGCTGCTCTTTATTTTATATTTTTCAATTATAGGGATCGTTTGGAATGAAGGATTTTTTGAGGAATTTTAGAGTTTGCCGTTCGTCCGGAAAGGAATCGAATGGATGCGTTTGGAACGAAGGCAAGCCAGTTTCCGTTCCAGAGGAAAGGGAATGAGCCATAGACTCCATACACATTTCACGGGGAAAAATGCATTCACTCCGATCTGAAGCAAATCTTTCTCGCTCGCTCTCTCATCACGATATCTCTTGGAGTTCTCTCTCTCCTCCCTCCCGCCATGAAATCTCAGAGAAATCCGTGCAAAAGCTTGAACGGCATAACAGAAATCGGCCTGCAGCCACTGCGAGAACAAAAAAAAAAAAAAAAAAAATGCATACACTCCAGGAAGCCTTGCCAGCGATGTTCTATCACCGCGCCATGGATAAAAACCAAAGCTGCGCCATGATAAAATCGATGAAGGGTCGAAGTGTCCGTTGCTCAGTTCTAACTGCATCTATTGGGTTTATAAAAAAACAATGCAATCTATTGGGGGCTCTAGAGCAGGAAAAAACGCTCATTAGTGCCGGTCATACGGCACGTTATTAGTGCGGGTCGCTATGACCGGCACTAATTTGCCGGCACTAACGTGTCGACGCGTTAGGCGGTCACAGGACCGACACTAACTTGCGTCGACCGACAAAAAATAAATGACACTCGTTATGTGCCGACCGGTGTTATTGACGGCACTAACGTGGGCGCGCCATGTTAGTGCCGGCTCTAGGCCGACCGGCACTAACTTGCGTGGTACCAATGAGCGTTTTTCTGGTATGCTCCCTGCTGTTGCTGGGGAGGGAGGCAGCGGTCTTGCTCTTGGCTTGATCTCGTGCGCTGATGCCTGATGACGAAGAGAGGCAAAGAGCGGGCAAGAGAAGCAAAGAGCAGCCAAGAGAAGCAAGACGAAGGAGAACGATAGGATAGGATAAGAAGTCTTCCGGAATAACTTAAAGTAGGTAGTGGGAGTTGACAGTTTGACACAGAATATTTGTTAAAGAGTTGTGAAGACTGAAGAGTAAGCAGCTCAAAAATGAAAGCACGTACTAGGAGTCAACATCAAAGGGTGGATTTCGGGCTTCTGGATGCTGGTGCATTCTTGTCAACGCCAAAAAGGGTATGCGCACGGTAGGTGAATATATTCCCCGTTGGTTTGGGTGGATACTATTCCACTTTCGATATGATTAGCGTAACCAGCCTCCAACGATTTGGAAAGACACTTAAACCCTTTTGTCCATGAAATAAAAAAGAAAAATCTCGTGCCCGTGCCATGAGGATGAAACAAACTACATCAAATGCGGTTTCTTCCTACCTAACAAAATTATTCAAGGCCTCCTTAGAAAGCCAATGTCATATTAACTTGGTAGTGCCAATATACTAGTCTCTCAGTTTCACAATATTGTCCTTATATTTGAAAGGTGTCATAAAAGAAAAATATGAGTGAAATCATTTCTATACTTCAAGGGGTGTTTAGATGGGTGGAAAACTTTGGATGGAAATGTCACATCAAAGGAAATATATTATTTAGGAATAGTAAACATGGACTACGAATAAAACAAATTACAGATCTAGCCTAGGAAATCGCGAGACGAATCTAATGACAGATAATTAGAGGGTAATTAATCAATAATTAGCGAATAGTTACTGTAGCATTTCTGCTGCAAATCATGGATTAAATAGGCTCATTAGATTCGTCTCACCATATACATTCCATTCATGTAATGGATTAATTTTTTCGTCTATATTTAATACTTCATGTATGTAAAATTGGCTTGATGTGACATTTCGATGGAAAATTTTGAAGGAACTAAACAGGGCCCACTCTACATTTTTGAGTCTAGGAAGGAAACTCGGACTCGGCCTCATGTCTAGGGAGGTAAAAAGAACTTTTTTCCTTAGATATTCATAGATGAAAGACTCACAAAGTAATGGGTCTAGCAAGTTGTTGGGGATCAGCAAAACGAGGCATACTCCCGAGCCCCTCCAGGGATGGAACCGGAGCCTAAAAGCCGTCCAAAGCCAAGCTCCTCAGGGGGCTCCGCGCCAGCTAGCCGCGTTCTACTTACGCACCGAAGCACCGCGTGGCCGCGCTGCCAAGGGCGGAGCCCCAGCAGGGGATTCGGCGAAACTAATCTCTCATATTTCAGGTTCAAGAGCACCAGGACGGCAACGGCTCGCAAGGCGGAGCCCCGGTAGTGGCTCCGCAAGGACCGACCGACGAGTAAGCCCTAAAACCTCCCAAGAGGGCTCCTCTGGCGCCGAAATCGGAGCCGCAAGGCGGAGCCACACGGGAACCGCGCCACGACGCCGAGGAGGCGCTCCCGAAGGCGGACCGCTGGAGGCGTACGCGAGACACCACCGGAGGCAGATTTACCGGAAGGCCGCCTTGGGTAATCAAGTCGAGCACGGCACGTCTGCAGGAATCCAAGTCGGATTAGCCAGGGTAGTTGGGTCGAGTGAAGAATGTACGTGAATGGGCTTGCAAGCTCTTGACTTTGTAATGAGAGCTGGGGGCATGTACCGTCCCAAGGAATCTGTGGGAGGGGTATAAAAGGCCCCCCTTCCCCTCTTGTAAAGGGGTTGACATTTTGATGAATACATAAGTTGGTGGGCTCAAGGTTCTATTTGTTGCTTCCCATTGTGTCTGGGCTAGTGGGACCCACGTGGAACCCTAGACTCAACACAAGTAGCAGATGAAATCGACATGGGGGTATGTTGGTGGGACCCAGTTTCAAGGGCCCGTTCATCATTGACTAGAAGATAAAAACATTTTCATTGATTTTCTTTTAGCATGATTTCATATATTTTGATTCCCATGTTTGTATTCATGCGTTCCAAACACTCATTTTCATATGTTTCTTGTGATTTCCATTCCTCTGTTTTTCCACATCCTTCATATGGTGTTCCTGTATTTTTTTTTCATTCCTCTGTTTTCAATTCCTTTGTTCCAAACAGGCCCTAGTTTCTGGCCAGCTGTTGTGACCGGTGCAGGCCTCTGGCACCTTTGCCTCTATGTTGTTCCTCTCCCAGGTGACGTGTCAACGTGTCATGACATGCTGAATCTGACACAGTTCAGAGAGATGATTTATGAGGGAATTTGGAGTAAAGAAATTGCGTAATGATTTCCTGGACGTTACATGTTTATATTGTAGTTTGAATCTAAATCCCGTTCAAATTTGGTTGAGTTCATATGTATTGAGTATTGACTGTTAATTTTTGATCAGGTAACGTATGCAGAAGGAGCCATGTTTTGGATACTCTCTGTGTACCTATCCAAAACATGGCTCTCTGCGAATAAGTATCCAAAACATGGCTCTCTGCGAAGTAATGAATTGCCATGATAAACAAACTGAATGCATAATTAGTCCTACTCCTACACACTACACTTTGTAGGGATACATGACTTGCCCAATATACAGTACTTCTTCTATGGAAAAATAAATGGAATTAAAGTAGGAACAGCCAAGTGACGCTGTTTCTACTTCAATTCTATTTAATTATTGGCCAACCAGGAAACATAAATATGCTGTTTAACGCAAATGACTTATATATAGACATCCTTGAAAATACAGGTGTAAGTCTCCGCCATGTTCCAGCAATTCTCATTCAGTCACAGTGTTTCTCTAAACTTGAAACTCAAGCTCTCCTCAAGGCTCAAACAGATCACCTTGACAAGATCATCACTTTAGGCATTGTAGGAATCAGGAATAGCGGCGGCAGAGATTATCCTCTATTGGTATGCATCTGACGTGATCGAACCTGAGCTCTAGATACTGAATTCTCGGCAGCTGAAACACCTGGCTGAAGTGATGCTGTTGGACGAACTGATCCACTTCTTTGAGTATTCATGTGGGGATAGTTAACAACTGTAGGGGCTTGTTCCTACGGAAAAGTGTTCACAAATAGTTAGGTACTGTATGTCAGGAGTTGAAATCCCTCTTTGTAGAAATAGAGTTACCATTTTCTCTGAATGTGTTTTTCCAACTCATACAAAACCAGACAGGAAGTGAAAGTCCATAACCAATTATGTATTTACAGATTTAAGTTTCGTAAAATTGAATTTAGTTGCTGCACTTTTATTTTTATATATTTTTTTCAATTCTAGTTTCTAGCCGGCTACTGCGACCGTTGCTGGCCTCTGGCACCTCTGCGTCCATGCTGTTGCTCCCCGAAAATGATATAGGGCGTGCGTTCGCCGCTAGAGCCTCCCAGCGAACGAAGAACGAAGAAGGGGAAGCGTGCAGCAATCCTAGCCAGGGGGTGGGCGGGGCGGTCGCCGGCGAGGTCGCTGGCGGCCAGGGCGGCGGTGGAGGCCCGGCGGCCTTTATGTTTTCGGGTTGCTGGGGGTTGCTGGAGCTCCCTGGCTATAGAGGGAGGCCGGGGCGGCAGGTCGGCCCGGCGGTGGTGGCGGGCGCGGGGAGGTGAGGCGCGGCGACGGGGGCGCCGCCGGCCGGGCGGTGGTAGATGGCGGTTGGGCAAGGCCGGGGCGGGGGCGAGGTCTGGCGACGAGGTGCCGGCGGCGGGGCCGAGCTCCGGCAACGGGTTTACGGTGGTGGTGGAGGTGGGCAGCGGAGGAGGTGGTCTGCGGGGGAGGTCACCGGAGTGGTTCGGGTGGCAGAGGTCGAGACGGCGGCGCGAGCCACCGGAGACGGGTATGGCGATGGCGGGGGCGAGCGCCGGCAGTGGTTAGAGGAGGGCAGGCCGACGCGGCAGGGGTGGGAGGTGAACGGAGCGACGCTACGGCGAGGTCGCCGCTGGCCGCGGGCTGTGGTCGAGCTGGGCGGTGGTGGGGCAGTTCAGCGTGGTGGTTGTCGGAGGAAGAAGACAGAAAATGAGAAGAGGAGGAAGAAGAACAGCTACCTCAGCCTTCGTTTGCCGCCACGTGCTCCCAACGAATGCGCGCCGAATAACATCGCCCCTTCCTCTCCCTTGTGAGATGTCAGCGTGTCATGAGTGACATGCTGAATCTAGCATGGACAGGCGGCCTCCATTGTTGGGCGGGGGAAGGCCGGAAGGGGAAGTGTGGGAGGCCACGCCTTGCTGGGCTCAACGGCTCGCTCTGGTGAGGGGAGGAAACAGGAGTGACTGGGGGCCGCATGTGCGGTACTCCCCCGTCCACGCACAGCCCCTTCCCATCTTCATGCGCAGACATGCAGATTCCTGGAGCCCACGGAGTAGATATTAGAAAACAATCCGTAGTTCATGAACTAAGTAGCCAATTCAAAATCCGATTGCACCACTAAATTTCTTATGAAGAGATCTACAAAACTAGACCACACTTGATCATATTTTGATTAGATTTTTTCTGCAACATATTTTTACAAAGACGGAACAGTTTCATTAAGAGTTTGAACAAATTCACCATGAACAGGATGCAATTGTTCCAGCTTCACGATAAAATGTTCCAGCTTTAAAAAGAAATTGTTCCAACAAAAAGAACATCCAAACATAGTAGAGTGTAGTCTAGTTTTAAATCTCATCATGAGAAATACAAAGGTGCAATCGAAATTTCATTTGGACATTTAATTTAAGTAATATGAATTCTCAAACTTGATCTACACGAAATCCCGTGCCGCATGCATTCGTGCCAAGTGAAAAAGAAAGAAATGTGTGGACTCTATCCAATAAATGATGAAGTATCATGCACACGGTGAAAGAAAAAGACGTGCGTTGGAGGCTGTGTCACCGCATATGCGGCGAATAGCAGTTCGGGGACGAAACTGCCGAGCAGCGCAGCGCGAGTCGCGGAGGTGGACATTGCGGTCAGTTGCTGTTTTTTTAGCGGGAAGGGAGGGGGCACGTCACACGTGGACACAGCTGCTCTGACCAACCGTTGCTCCTCATGTGGAAATGTGTGTCATGAGTCATGACATGCTAAAATTTGGCATGCACTGTTCAGAGATGATTTTTGGGAGAATTTGGAATTATGAAATCTTGTAGTAATAATCTTCTTGATTGTGCGTTGCTCATTTTGCCATAGAAACAACACTATCGTTGCTCATTTTGGCACGCTTTTTTGGGAGCAAATATATAATTCTTTTTCTAAGGAAAAATAAATAGAATCAACGAGGAACCAATAACAAACTGATATTGTTTCTACTTTAATTCCGTTTATTAATTGGCCAACCAGGTAACATACATTTGTTGTTTAATGCCAACGGCTTATATATAGGAAATTTACCTGCTTAGCCGATTAATTTGCCTTCTTAGCTGATTAGTTTTCATCTAAGCTGGTAAATTTCATCTGCTCACTAGACGAAATTTAGAAATTTTAATTTTCATCTAAGCTGTTTAATTTTCATCTAAGCTGGTAAATTTTGTCTGTTCACTGGACAAAATCTAAATTTCGCCTAGTGGGTAGACGAAATCTATATTTTGTCTAATGATTATAGATTCCGTCATGTAAATTCATATATTTTATGTATTTTCATCTACTTAGCAGACAAAATTAAATTTCGTCCACTGAACAGACGAATTCACTAGATTTCGTCCAATGGGTAGACGAAATTTAGATTTCGTCTATTGGGTAGACGATAGGTGTACATTTTTGAAACTTTTGAGATCTGGGATATTATTGTGTAACTATGTTAAAAAATTGTATTAAAATAGAAAAAATTCCGAGAGATATAGGTAGGTCCCCGTCATATTCCCTGGAGTATCATTAACTCACAATGCCTCTCTAAACTTGACACTGAAACTCCTCAAGGCTCCAACCCATCACCTTGACAAGATCATCAATTTAGGCATGGTAGGCACCAAGAAAAGCAGCAGCAAAGATTATCTTCTGTCAGTACGCTTTAGATTTAGTACAAGCTGAGGTCTAGATACTGAATTCTAGGGAGCAAAAGCACCTCCCTGAAGTGAGAGTGAAATTAGCTTCAGGCTTGGGGTTTTCATGTGGGAGAGTGAGCGATAGTAGGGATCTATACCTATGCAAAATTGTTCATAAGTGCTCACCTGCTCGCATGCACGGTTGGTTTGGCACACACTGGGCTGGCCAAGTGGGCCATACCTTTCCTCATTCCGTGAGCTATGGACCATGCCAAACTTGCAGGTGTATGCCAAAACCTTGCATATTAATACAACTCTTCAAAAAAGGAAATCCCTCTTTGCAGAAACAGAGCTGTCTTATTTCTCTGAATGAGCTGTTCCAACTCTTACAAAACCAGATAGGTAGACATGCATTGTAGAGTACAAGTCGAAGTCCATGACCATTTATGTATTTACTGATATAAGTTTCGCATAATTGAATTCACTTGCTGCACTTTTCTTTTTATATTTATCATTTCTAGTTCCTGGCCGACTGTTGTGACCCTTGCTGGCCTCTGGCGGCTCTTCCTCTGTGTTGTTCCTCTCTCTGGTGAGCGGTCAATGTGTCATGACACGCTAAATTTGACATGGGGCACGGACACTTTAGAGATGATTTGCGAGGAAATCCTTGCAAGCAAACGGAGTCTTGTTGTGAGACAAAAAAAGGATTTAATTTATTCTTGCTCCCCTGTATTGAACTATACAAGTTAGATTTTTTTTTAATTTTTAACTTTTTTTTAATTTTTAATTAGTAACAAGCACAAGTCTACGTGCTATATATTTTGAAATATATAATTTCAATGTAGCATATATATTATGCCTATATTTCTATTCGGGCACAAGTTAAACTTACTCACTTTAGCTTATCTTAATAAAATAGTATTTAAATTTTAAATGTCACGAAATTTGGCATGTACAATGTATGAGGTGTAAATATTCCGTTTTAATAGCATCCACAAGGTCAAGTGCTACATATTTTGAAATTTATAATTTTAAAGTAGATTATATATTATCCATTTATCTCTTTTTTTAAATAGTTTAAGTGTTGAAACATAATATGCTCTTGACATACCAGCAGCATTTACAACTGCACGACCATGGGCTGCAGCGGCCTGGCCAAGGGCTGGCGCCGGCCGGCGGCTGGCTGCGGCTAGGCGCGGCTGGCTACGGCCGGCCAGGCGCGGCCACGCCTGGCCACGGCCGGCTACGGCTAGCCACGGCCTGCCAGGCACGGCCACGGCTGGCCAGGAGCGGCTACGGCCGACCACGGGTGTCTACGGCTGGCCAGGCGCGGCCATGGCTGGCTAGGCACGGCTACGTCTGGCCACGGCCGGCTAGGAGCGGCTACGGCCGGCCACGCGCGTCTACGGCCGGCCATGGCCGGGCATACGTGGCTACGGCCAGCTACGGGCGGCTACAGCTGGCCAGGCGCTTGGCCGCCCGTGGCCGGCAGTAGCCGCTCCTAGCCGGCCGTGGCCAGCCGTAGCCGCGCCTGGCCGGCCGTGGCCAGCCGTGGCCGCGCCTGGCCCGCCGTAGCCGCCCGTGGCTGGCCGTAGCCGGTCCTGGCCGGCCGCCGGGGTCGTGCACATGTAAATGTTGCTGGTATGACAAGAGCATATTATGTTTCAACACTTAAACTATTTAAAACAGAGACAAATGGATAATACATAGTCTACTTTAAAATTATAAATTTCAAAATATGTAGCACTTGACCTTGTGGGTGCTATTAAAACAGAATATTTACACCTCATACATTGTACATGCCAAATTTCGAGACATTTAAAATTTAAATACTATCTTATTAAGATAAGCTAAAGTGAGTAAGTTTATCTTGTGCCCGAATAGAAATATAGGCATAATATATAGGCTACTTTGAAATTATATATTTCAAAATATATAGCACGTAGACTTGTGCTTGTTACTAAAATGGATCGTTTAGATCTTAAATATTGTGCTCGCAAAGTTTCGTGGTATTCGAAGATCAAACGCTATTTTATTTAGATGATTCAAAATGGATAAATAGGACGCAGAGTCTCCTGCCACGCCAGGCGTGGGGGAGCGACGCGGAGGGGCCTCCACGTCGTCTCGCCGCGCCACGTTGGCAGGCCCGCCGCGCAGACGCATGCGGCGCGACAACGTTATCCTGCCGCGCCGGGCCCACCGGCGCGGCCAAACGGGTCAGATCTGAAAATATCGTTCTAGAGGGGTTAATATTAAAATAAAATTAAAAAAGTTAAAAATTAAAAAAAAATCACAAGTTACACCTGGTCGAGCTAATAACTTTCTGTAATTTTCTGAATTATATATTTCAAATAGTGTTCTATATATGCCTCTTAAACTCTTCTGACAAATTGGGCTCTATTTTATTGATGGCTTATAAGAAAGATTGATGTTCATAAGTCATGCTATTTCTGCGCTCATGCATGCTCATTTGATGTCTTCTAAGACAATGGGATTGTATTCATAAGGAATAAGCACATCTCATAGTCTGTTTAAAATTCCTTTAAAATTCGCTTGAATTGGTCCATACCGACCGCTGGAATATGAAATCACCTTATACTTGCTTTAATAATTAAATATTCACAGCTTATTACCCTGGTCGAGCTAACTAGCTGCAATTTTCCAAACTACTTGTTACAGATTTTTGGAACCTAGTTGTGCAGAAACAGTACTAAAAATTAATAAATTATGATACATGTCTTAAAAATCAATCAGTCATACGCCAGCAGAATCTGAAGACAGCGCAATTCACCAAGTGTTGCAGGGTGCCATGTGGGAAAATGAACGCATAATCATCCTCCGCTATGAAGGTAATACTTTTATTTACTTGTAAAAAAAATATCTGTCCCTGTGGCCATTAAATGGAGTTACAGAAGAACCTACGTATTTGTGTAAATTTGTTGTTCAAGGTCAATGGCTTATATATAGACAGCTTTGAAAATAGCCAGAAAAGTACCGGTTCTGATCCCAATTTTCATTCATTTCAAATTGCAACATATTGAAAATTATCAAGCTCATCCCCTTTTGCGCGATAGGCATGGTAGGTGTCAAGAAGCATAGTACCAGGATCTGAGACACAGAGTAATTTAAGTTAAGGACTTGTGTTTTTTTAATTGACTAATGAATTAAAATGGCCGCATTGCAGAGGTTTAAAATTGTATATTGAATTCTATTGTAGTTGATTGCATAGAGTGTCATTGTTATTATATACCTCTGAACTCCAATTTCATTTTGCTTCATTTTATGGCATAATATTCACAACTGATAGATATTTTTGAGAAAAACATCTATTTGAAAACACAAACTTTTTTTTTGGCTAAAAGAAAACAAAAGACTTTTGTATATCTGACAATATACGGATCAACAAGTTGCCATGATCCAGCTAAGAACATCTCCAGCAATGGCCTCTACTTCAAGCCCTACTTTGTTAAGTAGGGTCCGACCCCAACCTTCTAGGGCTGTATTTTTGTGTTCAACTCCAGCAATAGCCCCTACATTAGACCCCTACTTTAACTATGACAAGCGGGCTCCACACGTCAGTGTCTAAATAATTTTTTCATTTATGACATGCGGGCCCACTGTTGTCCATCCCCTTCCTCTCTTATCTCTATCTTGTTTGGCCATCCCGATCTTCTTTCTTCCCCGTCCGGCCATCTCGATCCACGATGGAGAAGGGGGCAGCTGCGAGGAAGGAGACGCTAGCCGGCGCCTCCCTCACCATACCCGTCGGAGGCACGGGGAGCTCGGAGCTGCATGCGGTGGCAGGCCCATGGTCGCCGGCGGCCCGTCCTCTCTTGCTGCTGGCGGCAGGCGAAGGTGGAACTCAAGCTTGGGCGAGGGCGTTCGAGCTTGATCCAAATCGGCAGGCGGCGGTGGAGCTCGAGCTTGGGAGGGGGCACGACATGTCCTCCTCCTCCTCGTGCACACAAAGCATCTGGAGGACCGGCGGCGGCGAGCCCAGCTCGAAGGCGTGGGCCAGGCGGTGAAGGAACCACAGAAGGTGCTTGGGGACGACAGAGGAGGAGTGGTGCGGCTGGATTTGGCTGGACATCGACGAATTTGGCCAGACCGGCGAGCTTGATTGGATTTCTCCTTTGCGGAAGTACAACAAGGTCTGAGGGGAATCCGGTGGAGATGGAGCGGCAGGGTGGGGAGACAAGGATGGCCGGCGGCGTAGGAAGAAGGCGGCGGCGCCTGCAGCGGCACACGCGCAGGCATGGTGGCGCGAGGGAAAACAGAGCAACGGAAAAAGTAGGGGCCTCCCCAGCCACCCGTGGGAGATGGGGCTCATGGAGGGGATTTGGGTGCCTCCCTAGAGTAGCGGCTTGAGTTGGAGCTCTGCTGGAGCTGGTTTTTTTGCTCATCGGTCCCTACTTTTAAAGTAAGGGCCTGAGTAGGGGCCTTGCTGGAGATGCTCTAACTTGCTGTCTTGTCCTAAACTTAGTCTTCCAGATATTATTGTAGAACCCTGTTATTAGGCAGAAGTCATAGATAGCCGTGTCAGCAAAATGAATACATAATTGTTCCAACACACTACACTACGTATCGATATAGTAATAGAGGAATTGTAGAATAAAGTATATGTACATATCCTTGGAAACAGCCTAGTGATGCTGGTTCTACTTTAATTCCATTTAATTGGCAAGTCAGGTAATTAACATACATTTGTTGATAAAGGCCAACAGCTTATATATACATATCCTTGGAAAGAAAGGTATAGATCTCGGTCATGTTCCAAGGAGTGTCATTCACTCAAATGCTTCTCTGACCATGATGCTGATCTGAAGCTCCTCAAGGCTCAAACTCATCATCTTGACAAGATGTACTTTAGGCATGGCAGACATCAAGAATATTAGCGGCGAAGATTATCCTCTGTCGGTAGGTTCCTGAATCGTAATGTGATTTGAGCTGAGCTCTAGATAATTAATTCTCAGCAACTAAAGGACCTGGCTAAAGTGATGCTGTTGGATGAAATTATTAGCCTCTATTCGAAGTTTTCATGTGAACATTATGAGTGACAATCGAGACAGGCATCTATGCAAAAGTGTTCAAAAGTAGTGAGGTCCATCAGGAGTTTAGGAAATCCCTCTTTGTATGTAGAAACGGAGCTGTCATATTTCCCTGAATAGGCTGTTCCAACTCTTACAAAACAAGATATGTATTTACCGATTTGAGTTTGCATTGCTTCGTTTTTTTATATTTATCAATTCTAGTTTCTTTCCTTTGGCACCTCTGCCTCTATGTTTTTCCTCTCTCTGGTGAGGTGTGAATGTGTCATGACATGCTAAATCTGGCTTGCACAGTTCAGAGATGATTTGCCAGGAAGTCCTCAAAGGAAAACAGAGTTTTGTTGTGAGAATATAGAAGTTTTAATTGTAGAGTTGACTTGCAGTAATTTTCCAGACTACGTGTTTCAAATATTGTACAACCGAGTTAAGCAGAAGTACATCCTGTGGGAAACTGATGTTAACTCAGTATTACAGGACCCATGTGGGAAACTGAACGCATAATCATCCTGCACAATGCGGGTCACAATTTACTTGTGCAGCATATATTTGTTTCTACGGCCATTGAATATCATGGATATAAGTTTGCAGTTGATGGCCCAAGGCTTATATATAGGTTGTGATCCCTACTTTCATTCATACCCAATCGTTCCTGGCCCTGGTCACACGACATTGAACATAATCAAACTCATCACCTTTAACAAGGCGTACAGTAGGCATGGCAGGTATCAGGAATTGCTTTAGCATATCTTATCAACGTACTGGCCCTTCGTCGGGATTCTCATCTATTAACATCTGATTCAGTGATTGGAGTTTACAGCCGGGGATAGTCAGCCACGTCGCAAGGATCTGCCTACATGAAAGCGTTCACAGCCAGTGAGGGTTAGTAGAAGTTTAGCAAATCTCTGTTTGTCCAAACACAGCTTTCATAGCGCTCTCTCTCTATATGCTCATCGAATTCTTCTGACAGTTTGGGCTATATTTTATTGATGGTTCATCATCAGAAAGATTGATGTTCATAACGCATGTCAAATTTACTCCGATGCATGCTCATTTGATGCCTTGTAAGGCAACAACGAGATTGTTTTCATAAGGAATAAGCACAACTCATAGTATGTTGCAAATTCTTTTAAATTCGGTTGGATTGGTCGATATGGACAACTGGATTATGAAATCACCTTCTACTTGCTTTAATAATTAAAACGTTTACAACTTATTAAACTAGTCGAGCAAATTTGACTTGTAAGGCCTTGCTCCGGCGAGGGGAGGACACGACCGGGCGGCGGCGCGCAGGTCGTGGAGGGTCTCGTGGTTTCTGTTTTCTTTGGCGGGAGAGGAGGGACAGACGGATACAGCTGCGTGGACCATTGTTCCTCTCTCTGGTGAGGTGTCATGCTCATGACATGCTAAGTTAAGTAAAGTTTGCATGCACAGTGGGGAGATGATTTATGTGACAATTTTGTGTAAAGAAATTGCACAATGATTTTCTGGATGCTTCATGTTTAGATTGTAGTTTGAATCTAAAGCCCTTTCAAATTTGGTTGAGATCATATGTATCAAGTATTGACTGTTAATTTTGGATCAGGGTCTTCTACAGTGCTCCATACCACCATAGAACATGGCTCATCAGAATACTAGTATATGTTAATATGGAGAACCATAGAAGAGCTCTTTCGGATGAGGTAACGTCTGCAGAAGTCAATGTGCCATGCCATTGTAAATTCAGTACCCAGTCAATGTACAAACTGAAATAACGATTTGTCTCGGCCCACGTCTCTCTGCGAAGGAGTGAATTGCCATGTTAAATAAACTCACACTGCACTCTGTAGGGATACATTACTTGCCCAACATACAGTGCTTTTTCTATGGAAAAATAAATGGAACTAAAGCAGAAACAGCCAAGCATATTTATGTTACCTAAATATGCTGTTTAAGGCCAACGGCTTATATATAGATATCTTTGAAAATACCGGTATATGTCTCCTCCATGTTCCCAATTACCATTCACTCACACTCTCACAGTGTTTCTCTGATCAACGCTCAAACACATCACCTTGACAAGATCATCACTTTAGGCATGGTAGGCATCAAGAATAGCAGCGGCAAAGATTATCCCCTATCAGTATGTGTTTGATGTGGTCCAAGCTAAGCTCTAGATACTGAATTCTTTGCAGCTAAGGCTGGGTCTGGCTGATCTAAGTGCTGAGGCAATAACCCAGAGCTGGTTTGCCTAGCAGTTCAGCATCATGCCTGAGAGACGATCCACCGTGGCAACGCTCATATGTCTCCCCACGAGCGTGCTGACCCTGAAGCTAGACAAAATCAAGTCTGTCAATGCTAGAAGCACACTTCGTCGATCATGTGCCGGATTCCTAATTCCTTGACCCGGTTAGCTTGCAGCTGTACTCTGCTTCGACGTCATATCATAGCCATGATATGGTGGCGTCAGGTCTAGTGGGGCTAGCGCACATGTGAGTTGCCTACATTGAAAAACTCTTGGACAGATTCTCAGGCTTTCTTCTTTTGGAAAAGTAGTTATAGCTAGCAGCATGAGTAGACGATACTGACTGCCATGTCGCTCTTGCACGGGAGACCCGGCAGGCGACAGCTCTCCTCCGCAACCAGAGTCCAGCTCCACCTGCTTATTACGCAGCTCGAGCTAACTTGCTGCAATTTTCCAAACTACATGCTACAGATTTGTAGAACCGAGTTGGCATAAACAGTATAAAAAATTAATAAATTATTGTACATGTCTTAAAAAAATCAACCAGTTATAACGCCAGCGGAATCTTTAAGACAGTGCCATTCACGAAGTGTTGCAGGGAGCCATGTGGGAAAATGAACGCACACTACTAGAAAATGCAACATTCCGTCGATGGCAGTTAGTGCCGGTTGTTTCTGAGCCGGTACTAATGCGCTACTTTCGCACCGGCTCATAAGCACAGTATCTTCGATGTTTACCGACTGAAACCACCAACTGCTACTAAAAGAGTGCCACCAACGTTGAGAATATAACCATGTATAGTACTGCCTGGTAGTTTGAACCTGTACTAAATGGCGTCCAAAACATTTAATACCGGGTAGAGACTTCACTGATACAAAAGGTAACATATTAGTACTGGGTGAAGCGTCCACCCGGTACTAATCTCACAAGGCCAAAAAGAATCTGGCCGCCAAGCGAACAGCCATAAGCGCGAGCGACGTTCTCCGTTATCCTTTTTTCCCTTCTTCCCTCGTCCTTCGCTCTCACTTCCTTCTCCTCTCTAGAGCCTAATCTCTCTCTCTCTCTCTAGCTTCCCCAATGGCGCGAGCTTGGCAAGTCTTTCGTCGAGCCAGATGAAGTGAAAAAACTACAAACAAAGATATATTTATTCCATGGATGGTACATGGTTCAAGCGTCAAAAGGATGAAAGATGTTCAGGGTTTGCGTAAAGGAGGAATATTTTTTCAATGGAAAACTGACGGTTTGGTTGGAGTTCAAATATATCTATGTAGTGTACCGACAAGACGCCTTGGACACGTATTTGGTTCAAACCTGGGTTTTGTAAGTGATTTGTTCTAATAGTTTCTTTCTTGTCATGTAAAAAAATCTATGACTGGCGGCTTGTTTATTGCTTTTCATGCAGAATGCAGATTCAAAGATGTCGGAGGAGCTTATTTTTGACGTTGGTTTCATGGACCTGTCAAAGATAAATAGAGACGAGATTCTATCAGATCCAGAGAGGACATATCAGAACTTATTCAAGTTTGTGCATAAACAAAATTATACGGACTCCATACTCTTGCCATACCACTGCGCGTGAGTGCCAACTCTATGTACTCCATTTTATTTTCTTAATTTCTCAATATTATCTCATTATACTATGACACTTATATATATGCATGTAGTTACCACTAGGTCCTCATAGTACTGAATACTAATAGAGATGTGATAAACGTCTTTGATTCGTTGAGAAAACCAAAAGAAGAGTACCAGTAAGTCATTGACATGTTTACAATGTCGTATATATACTTTTCACCAATTCAAATTGCCTTTAGACTAACATTATTGACTCATTTGAACTCAAATTTGAGACTAACAACATGATTATGTAATCGCAGGATGTGGGATGAAATTCGTGAGAAGCACTCCGCTTTGTATATCAAAAACTCATATGGCATACTGAATTCCCGGTATGCATGCAATTTGTACATATATGACTTTAATCAATTAAACAAATTATCTTTAACTTTGTTTTGGCCAATAGTGTTCCCAACAGGGTCAGGAAATAATTTATTCGAATACTACGTTTGCGAGTACATGCACAGCTGGATTCAGGAAACAATTACTAACCATGATATTATGGTACACTATAATTATTTACAAATTTCTAATTCAAGTGCACCATTATTATCTTGAAAATTGTGTTGATTTAATTTTCAATTGTTTGCAAATTGTAGATGATGAGCATCTCCGAAAAAAGTTTAGAGCGGCACAAGATCGACGCGATTGCAGAACAACTCGTGGGATTTATTGGGACGAGATCGTCAGTGTCAAAGGAGAATTCCATTATGAAGATTCATGGGATCATCCGGACAACTCAAGTTGTCGTTCTTCCTCTGCTCATCCTAGTCGTTCCTCTGTAGGTCCTAGTTCTAGATCGTAATAATGCATGGATATTAAGTTAACTTAACTTTTTTGGCACTAAGATGTAACTCTTTTGACACTAAGATGTAATGTATATGTCCTTTTGTATGCTTATACGAGCCTTTATACGAATACTAGTGTAGTACGAGATCCGTATTAGAACAAATACGTAGGCAAAATAAATATACAAACAAATATATATTTGGCTAGCTAGAAAAGAGAAAAACAAATGGTGCAATTTAGCACCAGTTGGTAAGACCAACCGGTGCTAAAGCTGCTCGCGCAGACGCTACGGGCGCGGCTCCTTTAGCACCGGTTGGTGTTTAGACCCGGTGCTAAAGGGGGCCTTTAGCTTCGGCTATTTGACCCGGTGCTAATGGGGTACCCTTTTAGCACCGGAAGATTAGCACCAGTTTGGAAACCGGTGCTAAAGGGGGTTTCCCAACCGGTGCAGATAGGGCATTCTCTAGTAGTGATACACATAGGTCTCGATCATGTTCATTCCCTGGAGTATCATTCACTCACAATGCTTCTCTCAACTTGACACTGAAGCTCCTCAAGGTTCAAACCCATCACCTTAGCCATGGTAGGCATCAAGAATAGCAGCCGCGAATATTATTATCTGTTGACACCCTTCAGATTTGAATCTTGCTGAGCTCTAGATACTTAATTCGCGGCAGCCGAAGGACCTCTGTGAAGTGATGGTGTTCGATGAACTTGTCCTCTAGATTGTGGAGTATTCATGTGGGGATAGTCAACAACGGTAGGGGTTTGTGCCTATGGAAAAGTGCGCATAAGTAATGAGGTATGCCAGGAGATTAGGAAATCCCTTTTTGTAAAAACAAAGTTACTGTGTTCAACGCGGATTTTCTCCTCAGCGGTGTATGTACACCCCGAGAATGTACAGTTCCCTGTTTCCTTGTCGGAGACCTCCCGACGCCAAAATTTACCGCCCTCCTGCCGCACCCATGGGCCCCCACCCCGCCATGACGGGCTAGGGTCTTGCCGGAGTTCTCCATGCCGCTGCCGGTGTGGACTCCCACTAAAGGTCCAAATCTCAAAGCATTTTCGGCCGCCTTTTAGGGGGTGTATGCACACCCCGAGGAACGCCATCATTTTCATTACCGTGTGTTCTCTAAATGTGCTTTCAACCTCTTACAAAACTGGACAAGGAAACATGCATCGCAGAGTAGAAGTGAAAATCCATGACCATTTATGTATTTACACTTATTTTTATATTTATTCAATTCTAGTTTTTGGCCAGCTGGCAGCTGCTCGTTGCTGGCCTCTGGTACCTCTGCCTCTATGTTGTTCCTCTCTCTGGTGAGTGTCAATGTGTCATGAGTCATGACACGCTGAATCTGGCACGCACAGTTCAGAGATGATTTACCATGAAGTCTTTGAAAGAAAACAGAATTTTGTTGTGAGACAGCAGAAATATGCTGAGGTGACAGACTGGCAGTTTGTCTACTTCAATTGAAAATACACAGGTATAAGTCTCCGCCATGTTCCCAGCAATTCTCATTCATTCAAAGTGTTTCTCTGAAGTTGAAACTGAAGCTCCTCAAGGCTCAAACACGTCACCTTGACAAGATCATCACTTTGGGCGTGGTAGGTATCAAGAATAGCAGCTGCAAAGATTATCCTCTGTCAGTACCAGTACTAAAAAAACATTAACGGAGGCAGTTTTTTTTGCATTAACGGAGACGGTTTTCGCAACCGACGGTTGGAAAACCGTCTCTGTTAATGCCTATTAACAGAAACAGTTTTGCTACAAAAACCGTCTCTGTTAATAGGCATTAACAGAGACGGTTGTGTTACAAAAACCGCCTCTGTTAATGATTTTACAGATAAAAAAATAGATTTGAATTTGAATCTAAATTTTGTCATTTGAATCTGAATTTTGTCAGGCCACACACATTACAGACATTCATGTCGGATAAACACATAGTACAAGTCCTTTTACTTAACAACACAGTAACACTATATCCTACCTAACATAGCTATAGTTTACAATGCACAAATGTCATTCCAGAAATCAAATTGATCACTCAGTTCCCACTCACAACAGGTGATGGCAGTCTTCCAGCAGCACAAGCTGAAAACAAATTGAGCATAAAGCTTAGACATGTCACATGTCATATATCAACACTCAAACATGCAAGAGCTTGACTAGAAACATACTAAATTATGAAGGTTTACATCCTTGGTTTTGGATTGTGATATTCAGATTGGCCACAATGGAGCAAACAAAAAAAGAACGGTTCAACAGCCTCTTAGGTGTATTCAAACTAAGACCTTCTACAATTCTACACTGGAGTTTCATGTTTAACAATTATGAACATCACATATCATGGTTCTTAACTGATCAAGTAACCACCATTTAATTAGAAATAACTTGGACACAAAACTTTCAGTATATTCAGGTATGTAGATAAGACAGGGCACTAGGAGCAAAGGAACTAGCAGATATCACACATACCAGAATAAAAAGGCTGGACACGTTGAACCATATATTGCCACAGGAAAAGTTAAGGCTGCAGAGATACATAAAAAAGTTAAGTAACAGACTAACAGCAGTTTGTAATCAGAGAAACACGTATTTGACATTTAATCAGAAAAATACTGAAATTTATCCTAGCATATTAGTGTAGGCACAACATTGTTTATCGTTTAACTCAGTACAAAGTCAACAAATTGGGATATTGAAATAAGAGGCAATTTGAGGGTACAGTACAATGCAGTTTAATCTACTCGTTGTACATATTTGTACTGCACCTATCTACTGACTACTACACTCTTATCCACAGAAATAAAATGACATATAGTAAAATGACTACTACACTCTTATCACTCAAATACTTAGTTGACCTTGATCTAGCAATAATTGGTCAACGATCATTCATCTAAAAACTATGCAGCAATGATTTTTTAGGATTAGAAAGAAGGGCAGCCAAGAGCTAACCTGTTATTGATATCAGCTTTGGAGCAACGGTTTCTGCAGCTGATGCAGCCCATGTAGTTGCACTCCCTTGAAGACATACCATTTGCAAGTAAACTCAGGAAATGTATACTACACAACTTAAATATGCTGCTCAATTACAAAGTGTATAATTAGCAAAATCAATATGCATTAACACACATATATAGCAACACTGAAATAGGATCTATGTCTAGGAACCTGTAACATGCAAATGACACGGTCGCATTATTGCCATATATTTTCTCCAAAGAAATTTATTAGTTTCAAGATAATGTTCATCACAGTTACATATAGATAGTAGTCAGAGAAACTCATTTAGTAGAAGACTTTTTTTCGTTGAACGAAATAGTAGAACAAACTTACCTGGGTGTATGGCCTGATTAGGTGAAAGGGATACGAGCAGTTCGGTGACAAAGGAAGCTATTAGAGGTGATGCACCTTTCTTGGTAGAATTTGAATTCTGTGCAAAGAGCTTGACACAAGTTTGCCTCTTATTTCTCTCCACAGATAGGTACCTTAGCATTGCAACAACGGAAACCTTATTAGCTCGTAATATACTGACATCAGTTTTCCTTTTTATAATGTTGTGCCGAATTCAAATGCATATTACAATACCAGCACATGCCATTGAAAAAGGTGGCCAATGCTAACTGAAATTATGTGGACTCAAATGCTCTACTGACTCAGGCATGACTTGGAGAGAAAAAAGAATGGAAAAAATGTCAGCTAGTTTTCTTTAGCACTACATCCTACTCTCCCTAGTAGATGAAAAAATAAATGAAGGACCACATGTATTACCTATGCTTAACTATTATTCTTCTATCAGAGTGAAGATATTGCTATTCTATGGCTTTTGCAAGTGTGAACTCAACAGTGAATAATGAATAAGTTCAGATCGCAAGAGACCTATAGCCATCACACAGGCCCAAAAATCCCCAAAATCAGAATCACACAGATGAAATCACGCAGGACCTTGTCATCTTCATATGCAATGCATTATACAAACGAGGGCTCATGGACCATGGAACTCCAAAAAAAGGACATTCTAGCAGTAGTAACATACCATAAGCCTAGAAGGTTTAGAAGGGGACAATCACAATAAATTATCCTACAGTCAGTGCTTTAGTGATGCAAAAAGTTCTAGCAATAGCAACATGCATAGGAATAGATCCACCACACTGCCATACCAGACCAGAAATGGAATCACTACTAATCGATCACAGAAGAGGGCAGGAGGCATTGCAGTTACCAGCCTTGTCGAGCGCGTGCTACAGCTCCTTGAAGATGCAGTAGAGCTCGAGCTCCTTGCGAATAAGGCAAAGACGACATGGATCTGCGCCTTCTGCTTTGCCTCCATCTCCCACAGCGCGAGCCGCGCGTGCTCCGTCATCGCCGCCTGCCACACCTGCGCCGCCGCCGTCGGATCTCAGAGAGGGAGGGTGGGGAGAGGAAGCGCCGACGGATGGTGTTGGGCAGGCGACACACCCGCTGGAAGACGGATCTGGCTCGGATTCCTCCGCCACCAGCGGGCGAAACCCTAGCTGTGGAGGGGAAGACGCCCGTGGGGGAACGGAAGAGGGCAGAGCGGGCAGCCCCATCGCAGCACGGTCTCAAAGAGGAGGGAGTGGAAGCGTGGCCAGGCTCGGGGCCGCCGCCGGATCTCGGAGTGGAGAGGAGGAGAAGCGAGAGAGAGAGAGGCGATTTTTCTCGGAGAGGAGAGGACGGACGCGTGTGAGGAGAGGACGGACGCATGCGAGGGAGGGGGTATGGGCGGACATGAGGCATGGGTTTCAACGGGATTGAAGGAAAATTTCGGGTCCGAGATTGTTTTTCAGAGACGGTTATTTGCACCGCCTCCGTTAATGGATCGTCTCCGCCTCCGAAAATGATGAGCATTAACGGAGACGGTTCTGTTACAAAAACCGCCTTCGTTAATCTATTAAAGGAGACGGTGGCTTTGCTCAAAAGATCAATAACAAGGAAAAAGTGTCAATCAGTTATAGGCAAGCAGAATCTTCAAGACAGCACAGTTCACTCCGTATTACAGGAAGCCACGTTACTGCAGAAATCGTTAATCTAAGCGGCGTGAAAACCTCATCCGCGCCGGCGCTGACGCCGCTTCTTTTTTGCCGATGCCAATAAGGTGGTAATCTTAAGCAGTTATTTAACCGCTTCCAATGACTACTTAAATGTGTCAGCGTTGTTCGCACCGCTTAGAATTGTATGATACTCGAAGCGGGTTTTCCTTCGCCGATTCGTTTGGTTCCGGTATATGAATCGGTTCAATACGCACCGTTGAGTTTAATTTCCCTAAAATCACCGGGTTCGTAAGCACAGGTTAGAATGCTGTCAGGGCAGCTAAAAAACATAATTCACAATCGGATCCTGGAGAGTAATGCGGCATTGTTATGAACGAATTGCACGAACATCATTTGCACATACTATGGTATGTGCACGTGTACGTGCTAGACGTTCATAACAATAACATCATACTCAATTCGTCATTCGGTATAAGTTCATCATACAAAGATTGATTGAATACCTTAAATATCACAAGTAATAATAACATGGCAATATAGTAGCTACAAGTTAATCACATGAGGTTAAACATCACAACTACAGAATAAATGGCAATTCGTTCATAACGCCAATGCTTACTTCACCAGATCTGATGGGTGGCAGTGCTTACTTCACCGGATCTGATGGGTGGCGGCGCTTACATCGCCACCATCGCACCTGTAGAACCTCCATCGTGCCCACCATGGGGACGAATGTCATGGTCGAAGAGGGCAAAACGACGAAGGCGCGTCATATCCTGCCACATCTTGGAGAGCGCAAGTGTTTCGATCTGTCAACTGTAGGCAGCCGCCATGGCGAAGAAACTGGAAAACTTCTGGAGGGACTCTACTCTCACCTCTTCCCGCCCGATGTTGATTGCCCTGGTAATGGATCTTACTAGCAGCTCCTTTCAACGGTCGGTCGGTACAGAATCAATCATGGCCAAAACTGCCTTGTACGAAGCCCGAGCCTCTGTACGCACGATGGCATTCCTCACCTTGGCCACGGCCAAGGCATGAAGCAAGTCGTGGCAAAAGGACATCTGTGCAGTCTGATAAGCATAGTATGCGATGAGGGCTTCTTGGTCTTGTGGACTGGCGTGGCTCAGGACCTCAAATGGACGGGGTGTCATCATGGTGGATGTGAGGAGGGCAGAGGAAGATGTGGAGGAGATGGGAGGAGATCTAGATCTAGATGTGTTTGGTGGTGGGCGCGCGGCGGCGACTGGTGGAGTGGGGATAGGGTTAGGATTAGTGATGCCGCCTCATATATATAGATTCAGAGTCATTCTAAGCAGTCTGTTGTTGATCGCTTAGAATGAGTGCACAAAAAAAACACCAAGCATAAGTACATATAAACATGCAAATGATTAAACAAATACGTTGTTTATAGCACAAAACGCTACAGATCTATATCCTAAAAAACATGTGCTACGTGGCAGCAATACAGGCGAGGCATGTATGTCCCCAAGCCAATCTGTCTACATATGGATCTCGGGGACGCGGTAGAAGCTCACCGTCTGCCCCTCTCCATTTCCAGCTATGGGCATGGAACATCTCCACATCCCTTGCTTCAGGAAACCGCACGAAAAAGGTGTGGTCGAAGCGGTCATTCTCCATTGTTATCCTGGAGCGTTAATGCCCGAGTACATGCTTGACGACGAAGCTGATGGTGATGAATGGGTTCCGGCGGGGGTGTCGTTGGGGACGACGTGGTCCCAGTCGAGGCCCAACAAAGGCAATGATGAGGTGGTTATGATATCTGGGGATCACCTGAAGCTGTTGAAGCACCCTTTGGATGATAAGCTCGCAGCGGTAGCTTCGCCCCTCCATGCCTGCCGGCGCCTCCATGCCCAACCTCTTGGGTTCCTGCTTGCAAAAACAAATGGACAAAACAAAGGAGAACTTATGGAACGAAGAAAACAGAGTACCAATAATTAAATAAGACTACGCACAGTACCAACTTCTCCATCAAGATGAACCGGATCGATGACACGTGTCTGGTGCGCTTATTCTAAGCGGCCGGTTATGAGCTGCTTAGAACGAACCATTTCCCTAGGTGCCAAACTTTATGTATTCTGAATTGTTTACATCTGCATCATCATGTGAATAAAAAACTATTATGTCAGGCTCTCCTTATATTTTCTGTTGGCTCCGTATATATACTAGAAAAATTGCATCAATTTTGACAGGTATCACAGAATTTTCATATATAAGTACCTTCAATTCCAGACTAGAAAGTAAGTCGATCAATTGGACTTTACGCACACAGTCCAGTTGATCAACTTCCTTCCACTCTAGAATTGAAGTGAAAATTCTGCAATAGCAATCAAACTATATGGCGGGACGCAAATTGAGCAATCTTTGTACTCTCAAACACATATATGGAGCCAACAGAACATAAAGGAAAGACTGACATAGTAGTTAATTTGGTTCAGATGATGCGCATCAGGACAGAAACAATTTAGAATACAATAAGTGGGCACCTACTCGGAGATCATCGCCGCCCGCTGCTACTCGCCTACGTACTCTCAAATGAATCTTTGCGCTCTACTTCTTCTCTGATGTTTGGAGAGCAAAAAGTAAAGGGCCATGGGAGAGGGATCAATGCAGGCCATATCAATCGAGGAGGGACTATATACACAATGGAGAGTGGAAAAACGCAGGCAATCTGAAGGGGCCAGCCGTCGTGGTTTCAATGCACGCTTAACTCCCATGCTTTCTCAAATTGCGGGTGCTTCAATTACCTAGACGAGCGGTTCAAATTCCCAATGAAAAAACAATTAATCGGTTAAATTTCGCACCGCTTACAAAACGAATATTCTACCCGTCATATTCTACACCGGTTAGAATGTGTTCTCATTTTAACCGGCTTTTGTTTAAGCCGGCTCGTTTAATTAAACGAGCCGGCCCATTAGTTGTACCGGCACATTTGAGGACATTATTCAAGCCGGCGCCGTTCCAGCCGCTTCCATTGATTTAAACGAAGCGGGGCGTTTTGGGCCGGCGCGGATGGGCTGATGAGGTTAATGGTTTCTGCAGTAGTGCCATGTAAAAAACTGAAAGCATAATCATATCCTCCACAATGTAGGTAAAATGTACTTGTCCAAAATATATTCATCTTTGTGTCCAATGAATTATGTAAGTTTGCTGTTCATGGCCATGGCTTATATATGGATTTCCATGTCAATCCAATTTTCATTCATACCTATTGTTCCCGGCCCTGGACACGACATTGAACATAATACAACCCATCACCTCTAACAAATTAAAGTGTACAGTAGCCATGGTAGGTATCAAGAATTGTTGTAGCAGATATGATCATCGCACTGGTCCTTGGTTACCAGTAACAATGACTAATTCTCGGGTACATTGGCTGAGCTCTACATGCTGAATTCTGAGAGAATGGGTGATAAGGATGAAGGATTCTCATCCGTTAACTTCTGCTTCAATGACGGGAGTTCACGCAGCCGGGTATAGTCATCCACATACCAAAGATCAGCCTAGCTATATGACAGCGTTCACAGACAGTGAGATTTAATACAAGTTAAGCAAATCGTTGTTTGCCCAAACATATACAGCTTTTGTAGCTCTATATATTTCTCTCCAACTCTTCTGACAGATTGGGCTATACTTTATTGATGGCTTATAAGAAAAATTGATGTTCATAACTCATGTCAATTTTACACTCATGCATGCTCATTTGATGCCTTGTAAGACAATCCCATGGGATTGTATCTTACTATTACTAATTAAAGGCTCCTTTTGAAGCCTTCACGTGAAGTCACCTAGAATCCTAGGTGGACACTTTAGAGAAAGAGAAAACTGAAAGGAGCCTCCACGTGAAGCCACCTAGGATTCTAGATGGACACATTAGAAAAATGGAGTAAAATTACTCACCTATGCCATTATGATAATTAACTTAAAATAGCCCCATATATTTATATCTAAATTACCCGTTCTGCCACCAAAGGAAAAAAACAAGATCGAAGCCTCCATATGAAGCAATATATCTGTGAACACTATACAAAAAGAGAGAAATTCTAGAAGGAAAAAATATCTAGCCATTGATTACCCGATGGATCTGTTGGCCAATGTCTCCCCTCCTGTATCTATAGCTAGCGTGATCTTTCTGCCAAACTAAAAACATCACACAGATTTCCTACTCGGTTTGTTTCCCCAAACCCCTCTATAATCTTTCGAGAAAACCTAGCATGCCGCTGTTCCAGCCCCGACGCCTCCGATCCTCTCCTCGGCGTTCCGCTTGGCAATCCCTGGTTGCCTAAAAGCTCAAGCGTTAGGGAGGGTATAACTAAGGATGGATTCGGATCGAATACGAATGGATTCGAATTCGGATACCACTATTTACCACATTTTAATTTGAATTTGGATACGAATACGAATCTTATCGAATACGAATACAAAACGAATAGTTCGAATTCGGATTCGCATTCGGATGTTTAGATGATTTTGACCGAAAATGTCTTAGTGTGTATTAATTCACTTTATGAATTGTTTTAAGAGTGAATTATGTGTATATATCTCATGTATGTTATATATATTTGAATAATTAAATATACAAATATAAATATAAATATTTTTCATAATATATAAAAATATTTTAATAACAAAATAGTACATTAGTAAGTAAAATATAATTTATTAATTAGATAAATAAATTAAAGCAGTTAAAATTGATATGACTGTCCATCTTAAAGTTAATTAAAATTTATTATATATACCATTAGTAATATTATAATCAATATAATTTGTAATTATCATGTAGATAATTTTTAAATTGATTAAACAGTTTATATCATTTATAATTAATAGTTAGTTAAAAGAGAAGTTAATTTATGTCGAATGTTTGGATTTTTCTCGAATACGAATGTCGAATGCCGAATGTTTCGGATTTTTCTCGAATACGAATGTGGAATCGGATAGAGAAAATTGTTGGAAATCGAATTCGGATACATCCATTTGACATCCATATTAAAATCGAATACGAATACGGATATCCAAATTTACGTTTTTATCGAATACGAATACGGATGTTTCGGATGTCCAGACATTATAAGCCACAAGGAGGCGACGAACACCATGTCCATTGGCGCCGGTGTGCTGCCGGTTGACGTGGCTGTCTTTAAGGTAACAAAGTAAATGTTTTCCTACTTATATTAATCATCACTGGTGATGGAAAAGGGGAGGCTGACTGAATTATTTAATAAGCTGTAACCATTTAAATACATGGGCCAAAATCATTTCCTGAACTGCTGTCTTACCAACAGTCTGGCCACAGGGGTAGAACGATTGGTTCATGTAATTGAGTACGGTTTACCTATAACAGTTTTCTTCTGTACAAAGTGACCATGCATATAATTAAACAGAGAAAAATGGAATACATACATAGAAGCATATAAACTCGACCTGCGGGGGGTAAGACAGCCCCCGGGCATTTTACTAAGAGAGAAGACCTTCTCACGCAGGTCGAGAAACCCCCGAACCTCTGCCCCACCCTTACACAGGGGCCGGTAGCCCTTGTGAGACAACCACTGGGCTGACGGCTTCTGCAACTACCCCCAGGTAGGAGAGCCCAAGCCAACCACAGATACGACCTGGGCGGGGCCTTGACCTGTGCTTTGGTTATGGCGATAGACGAGGGGATTTTTTAACCTCAGCCTGAAATTCGCTCCCACGGAGAGTCGAACCCAGGACCTAAGGAGTGCTACTGAGGCCATCTAACCAAGTCAGCTAGAGGCCCTTTCGCTACATAGAAGCATATAATCAATAGGTTTTAGTGAGTTCATATTACCAATCTAGAAACTTAATAAAAAATATGATTATCGCAATGTTATCTGTTCTACAACACTATTAGTTTCCATCACTACACTAAACTGGAATTGCCTTGGCGGCCAGGAATTTCCTTGGCGGCGAATTGAAGTCGCCAAGGTATATGGTGTTTTCCTTGGCGGTACTTGTAAACAGCCAAGAAAATATAATTTCATGGCGGGCATTTTAAACAGCCAAGAAAATATGTCATTTTCTTGGCTGTTTTTATAAACCGCCAAGAAATATATCCATTTCCTTGGCTGTCGTGTTCAGCTGCCAAGGAAACCATGCATTTCCTTGGCTATTTTACTAACCTGCCAAGGAAAGTGTGTATTTTCTTGGCTGTTTTAGTAACCCGCCAAGGAAAGTGTGCATTTTCTTGGCTGTTTTGTGTTATGTGCCAAATAAATTGTGCATTTTCTTGGCAGTTTTTAATGAGCCGGCAAGTAAATTGCACTTTTTTTTTGTCTAATCCATGTTGACAAGCAATTTTGTAAACTATTTTGTTGCTTGAATTTCAGATTAGGAAGAGAATAGCAGATCGATTGTCTGACAAGTATATGTGCTGCTGCCTGGTCAACTCAACTAAGCACATCTATGTTCTGTTAAATGTTAGTCACAGAATCCTAGAATTTTTGAAGCGTTCTCTTATTTTGTTCCTGATATTTGTGTACTTTGTAATTCATGCATATATTATGCCATGTATAAAAAAAACAGGCATGACATGATTGTTTTTTGGGTTCATGTGCCAACCATATAAATGACAAATTGAAAGCTGACGTGGCGTCAGCTTATTACGATAATTTCAGTTGTCAATGTGTACGTGGCATCAGTTTATGATAACATGACAGCCATGTCGTCAAATCAATGCCTATTGTGTGTGCTACGTGGCTGCTCTAGGCTGCCATGTAAATAGTTTAAATTGGTGGGTTGGCGGTTGGAGACAGCCAAGGAAATGAGTTTACTTGGCGGTTGAAAGCAGCCAAGAAAAATAGTTTACTTGGCGGTCGAAGGCAGCCAAGACAAGTAGTTTACTTGGCGGTCGGAGACAGTCAAGGAAAGTATTTTACTTGGCGGTTGGAGGCAGCCAAGCAAAACAATTTACTTGGCGGGTGTATCAATTCCTTGGCACTTTATAAATTTTGGCATCGTGCTAGTTATCTTGGCGGCCAAACCGCCAAGAAAATAATCCTTGGCAGCTAGCCGCCAAGCATATCGATTTTCCTTGGCTCTCTATGCTTGGAGGATTTTGCTTGGCGGCCGGCCGCCAAAGACTATTACCTTGGCGGTTTTAGGCCGCCAAGGCAATTCGAGTTTGGTGTAGTGCATGGTATAAGGTGGATTGCTACTCCATTTTTTTCTAAAAACGTAATTTATAGCAAAATTACTCTGCAAGGAAAAAATGTCAGAACACGTGCATATTGATACAAATAGTTGGTCTCGAATTATAGTCAAAGCTGCAAATCGCTGATTCAGTGGTTACTGAAGTTCTCCGAAAAGAGACTGATTCTACTTCTACAATGATGCTGATCAACCAAGCTTGAGTAAGAATATTTCTTTTGGTATATGCTCGAGCAAACTTTGCATTCTGATGTGGGTCAACATTAACATTTCCAGTTAGAAAAGCATGACAAATCTATAAGTTTGTTCGTCCATTGATATGCCCATGAATTCACATATATTTTCTTCTCCTATAAGATGTTACTTTTGGGGAGTACTTTTAGATCGCTTCCATATAATTGATATCGGTTCTAAAATGCGTTATATAACTATATTATTAAAAACAAACTATATTTGTACATGGTCTATTAGATAGTAAAAACCTCTAGCCCGTGCAGGTGCACGGGTGGATGGACTAGTCCAATTAACAATAGTAAGATGCGCTTGTTTCATATATATGTTGTAGACCCAATCTATGCGGTTTTGCTATACACCGCATGTGCGGTATAAAAGACAGCAACGCACACACCCCGAGGAGACCAGATGCATGGTCGCATGCACCTCCCCCGAAACGGCCAACAGCGCGCACCCAACAGATACGGAGTAGATCTCATGCACAGTGCAAACTAAAAGAATTCGTACCTTCTAAATTAAATGTCTAAACAAAATTCCGATTGCACTACTGCATTTCTTACGATAAGATCTTTGAAACTCGACCACACTCAACTATGTTTGGATGCCTTTTTTTGAACATTTTTTTATGCAGCTGGAACATTTTATCGTGTAGCTGGAACAATTGCACCCTCCTCATGGTAAATTTGTTCCAACAATTGACAGAATTGTTCCATCTTCGTGAAAATATGTTCAAAAAAATCTAATAAAAATATATTCAAGTGTGGCCTAATTTTGTAGATCTCATCATAAAAAATGTAACGGTGCAATCGAAATTTGATTTGGATACTTGGTTCATGAAATACGAATTGTTTTTGAAATCTCTTCGTGGGCCCGAAACTGTGCATGTCTGCGCTAGAGGGTGTGCGTCAACCGGCGGGGCCCGCGTCTGCGGCACCTACCTAGTCGCTCCCCAATCTATGAAGGACTCAGCGGGCAAAGTATCCATGAGCAAATTAAAACAAATATGGATAAGCAACAATACAAGACGTGCCGACACTGCATAGTGACAGTTGCTGAAATTCACTTATGTATTCAGATTGCCATGTGGTAAACTGAATGCTTATAGATTCTAAATATCGCAAAATCATTCAACTTGTACTACAATACTTGTCTCACAGTCCAATTGAAGCTTAAAGGAGAAAATAAAAGAGCAAGTGATTTTAGATATAAAGTTCAGGCAGAGGACTTGTATAAATAAACATGGCACATATATATGTATATGATTGAAAAGAACTGGCTTCTCAAGATTTCCTTCACTTGTAATGCTGCCCCTTCCACGTGATGATTAACGTCCTCAATTTCATAACCATTTACAAGGCACAGTTTAGGCATGGCAGGCACGAGGAATACCAACAGCTGAAATTCCTCCATTGCAGGCCTTCCATTTTCTTTTATGGAAACAGCGCCAAACTTGTCTTGCCTTCATTGGAGTCCTGAGGGAACAAGGCTCCAGGGGCTCCTATTCTTGAAAGCAGCATATTGTATCAGAAAATATCTGGTCCCCTGCAGCTGGGGAAACAGTGAAAGACTACGAACCAAAACTTGCACAGGAGTGCGGTGTGTGCTTTGTGGTGATTCGTGGACGTAGAAGCTGCTGGAGGTGCCAGCCGGAGCTGATCACCTGAACCAGGGGCATTGGCTGGCGGGGGAGGTGACACGGCTGGACATTTAGGCTTCTTCTGTGCAAATTGTGGCAGGCTCAACTTAGCAAAATAATAATTATGACCCAAGAAGCAGGGGGCGGATCTAGAACAATAATTGAGAGGGGCACTGCTCAACAAATCTTAATTTGTGAAAATTTATTGATTACTTTTGCTTCAAAATTGTTAGTAAGGTCCTGTCTCATTACTTAGGCATGAATTTGAAAACATCTTATTTGTTGCCAATAGAGGCGGTGCTGGCCCACTTCTACACCCGATATACCATATAGCCCCCCTTCATATTTTAGTGTAATATTATATTGTTCGCGGATAAAAATTGACCTTTACAATGGGAATTTATTTTTATTCAAGCATATTTTGGGAAACTGATTTGCCCGTTGTTCCTTGCTTGGGTGAGGTGTCAATGTGTCATGACATGTTCAATTTGGCATGCACAGTTCAATCAGTGTTACAAGGAGCCATATGGGTACTCATCATCTTCTTCCCTGTACCCCCGGGCTTCATCACGCCTCTTGGATTCAAGGATGGAGCGCGCGTCGCGGTTGGCGTTGATGGTTTGTCGGAGGTCGACACTGTGTGCCGGCCTGTGGGATGACGTGGTAGCGTCGTTGCGGTGAGTACGTCCGCCTCGTTGGCGATCATCCTCTGGTCGGTGTGGGGGTGCGACTTCTGCGCGGTTGGCTTCCCCCAGTCGGCTTGGATTTGGTGGACGATGCCTGTCGCGGGGAGGTTGACGCCCGCTGCTTTCGACTTCTTCGCTTGGAGCTGCCCGACCGCTGTACGATGGTGCGGCGGCGATGGCTTTGTCGAGAGTGCGGACCATGTCGTTGATCCGTTCGAGCGCAGCTGCCGTCTCTGGGGTTCTTGGTAGGCTTCGGACGTGGTAGGCAATCTCCATGGCGTTAGCCATAGGAGAGTCGTAGCGTGCCACCCGCGCGAACTCTTGAGCGAGGTTGCGCCCGGCCATGACGCGATTGCGAGCGTTTAGGCGGCGCTGAGCCCTCCTGTTGTTCTAGATTTCTCTGTCCATGGCCGCTTGGGTGGATTCGCCAGCGGGTGCGTCTTCGTTCGCAGAGATATCTCCTTCTAGCTCAAAAGCGTAGCGCGGGTCGTTGTCGACGTCGCCAGCTGCTGCTGCGCCAGCCATGAAGACTTGTCGATTGGGTTTGACAGAGTCACTGGAGCTTGGGGTGACGAGTTCCGTAGAGCTTTCCTCTTCAGGCAGCAGCGGTGTGCCGTACTGGAACGGCAGGTCGTCAGTAACTTCAGACCCAAAGAGTACAAAGATCTGGCGGGACTCATAGATGTCCCGTGGGATCATGTCTCTTTGGTACACTGATCTTCCTTCAGGCGTGGCGTAGATCACGAGGTCGTGTTCGCCATCGTCTTGTAGTGTCTTCTCGTCCGAGTCCGAGTGACATTCGGGGACCGCTTGGCTCAAAGAGTTGGCGTGTTCTGCCAAGACTCGGACTGAGACGTCCCGCGTTGAGTCCATGACGGACTCGGTCTGGCTCCGTAACGCCTCACAATATGCGTGGGTCGAATTGCAGAGTCCAAACGGGAATTGGGTGGGAGGGTTGTTTGTTGTTCCGAAGTCATGATTGACTTGGACTCTTGCCCGCGGATCAGGTCCGCGAGCGTGATCTCGCCGAGTTGTTCGGCCAGATCTTCCACGATGGGCGCTTGCTCCTGCTTCAACTCCGTAGGTGTCTCGATGTAGCTGTAGAAGCCACCCGAGCCGTCAGCGACATAGACCCACGAGCCAAAGTGGAACGTTGTGCCCTCCTGAGGCGCTTCAGCTTGAATGTAGGTCACCATTGCGTTCTCCACGGGATCTTCGAGGAAAACCCCTACCTGGCGCACCAGATGTCGGTGTTCTACCGTCGATCCTACCGAGGGGTATCCCGAGGTAGTAGAGTTTCAGGCGGGTTTCGCCGAGATCAAGAACACAAAGGCTAAAAGACTCAGGATTTTAGACAGGTTCGGGCCGTTTAGATGGCGTAATACCCTACGTCCTGTATGGTGGTCTGTATTGATGAGATCGTCTCTTTGGAGGGGTTCCTGCCCAGCCTTATATACACGGCAGGCAGGGTTACAAGGTCGGTTTCGAGTAGAATCCTAACCTATTACAACTCATAGAGTGCTTTACAAGCCAATCCGAGTGGTTTACAAATCATACGGCTAGTTTCCATAACGAGAAGAGTCCTTGCAGTACCCTACTCGTAGTCTTAAGGCCCGGTACGACTCTTTCTGGAGATAATCCATGCGTCCCTGTGGGCCCATGGTCATACCTCCAACACATGCACTGAAAAAAAATATATTTGACTCCATGACCATTCAATAATGTAGGTTTGCTGTAGAGGGCCCAAGGTTATATATATAGATATCCTAGTTGTGATCTCAACTTTTAATCATGCCTAATTGTTTCCGGCCTGGACACAACATTGGACATAGTGAAACTCATCACCTTTGACAAGGCCTATAGTAGTCATATTAGGTATCTAGGATCGTTGTTGCAGATCTTTTTATCACACTGGCCCTACGTTACCAATAAGAATTACAATTGATAGCAGATATTTTACCTATATTAAGTAACCAGTGATGGAGTTTTCAAATGGGGACATTGAACTAAGAAACTGTGAACCTTATACAGTGTTAAGAAAAACATGGTTCTGTTGTAAAATGTCGCAGCCCAAAATTTCTGTTTTGGGTGTTGTGAATAGAAAACACTAAATATAAGAAATAATTTACCAATATTGCGAACTGAGCTACCCACCAAGCTAGGGTTCAAATCCTCGACTTGGCACTAGTGCTCGCATTTTTCTGGATTTATTCTAGGATTTAACCGGCGCTATTCTTTCAATGGTAGGTACATGCCTGTCGACAGGGAGGCGTGATAGTACTTGGTGACTTCGTCAATCTCGAGGATTCGCCGGCTGAGTCTTTTGGAGGTGCTCATAGGGATAGGGGTGTATGCGTCTGTTCGTACGGACAAGTGTGGTTGCGTGTTTGTGAGCGTCTACATCTGTGCTGTGTGATTCTCAAAAAGAAAAAAGTAACCAGTGATGGAGTTTTCAAATGAGACATTGAGCTAAGAAACTATGAACCTTATACAGTGTTAAGAAAAACACGGTTCCCCTGTAAAACTGTACTTATATAAGAGAAATCTTGTGGAACAGAAAAAGGACGCGGCCAGATCATGACTGAGTGTTTGACAATAATTTGTTACATGTTTTAGAATGATACTTTTGTTTTATAAGTTTTAGATCTTAGCAATACAGGAGTCAGTACTAAAAATTTGCATGAGTAGATTGAAAACAAGAATGAATCAGTAATAGAGACTCGCCAACACTGCATAGAGATAGGTCAGCAATTTACTCTTTTTCAGACAGCCATGTGGTAAACTGAATGTTTACTGATTCTAAGTATAAAGTTCAAGGCTTCAAGCCGAGGACTTATATATATACAGATATGGCATATATATGCTTGAAAAGAGGTCACTTCTCGAATCTCAACATTGTCTCACTTGAAACGGCTGTCCCTCACATCCTCAAATCATAATCTTCAAAAAAAAAAAAAAAAAAGGCAAACATTGGGAGGGACACGCAGATACCGCTGCGTGGACTGTTGTTCCTCGCTCTTGTGAGTTGTCATCACATGCTAAATTAAGTAAATTTGGCATGCACAGTGCAGTGAGAGAATTTCGAGTATAGAAAATTGCGCAATGATTTCCTGGATGCTACATGTTTAGATTGTAGTTCGAATCTAAAGCCCGTTAAAATTTAGTTGAGTTCATATGTATCAGTATTGACTGCTAATTCTAGATCGAGGTCTTCTACAGTACTCCATAACACTGAATAGATCATGGCTCACAAAACACTAGTATATGGTAGTATGAGTACCGTAGAAGAGCTCTTTTAGATCAGGTAACGTATGCAAAAGTCAATGTGCCATGCCATTGTAAATTCTCGAAAAAATTCCTTATGTGGCATTGACAGAAACCTTAATCCTGAATCTGCCACCGAAGAAACATAATCTTATAATTACTAATTGGAGACTCCTTTTGAGGCCTCCACGTGAAGTCACCTAGGATCTTAGGTGGACAGTTTAAAAAAAGAGAAACAACAAAGGAGCCTCCACGTGAAGCTACATATATAGGATCCTAGGTTGACACTCCAGAAAAGATAGTAGAATTACCCATCTATTCCATTATAAAAATTGATCTAAAATAACCCCCTAATTATATGTATAAAGTACCCACTTATGCCATTACAAAAATATAATGTAAAGTAAACCTCTAACTATTAATCTAAATTACACACTATTGCCGTTAAATAATTTTCTTGATGTATAGATCGTGGCTTTATGATAAGATCGCTTCCTTTTTCTCCAATTAGCAACAAAAGGGAATATCTAGGTTAACAAGCATGGAATGACAATAGACCGAAGGAAGTAGGCGAGGTGCTGCCGGAGTGTGCGATCAACTACGTGGGGTGATTAAAGCACAAGATTGATGCTTATGGTACGTATATTCCTACACCCTACTCGATGTTAGTTTCCATCTACTCCCAGACTTATTTCAATGTCTGCATGCGTTAGGTATGGACGCAGGATTTTGAGGAACCTACGATGCCAGCTAATCCACTAATGCTTTAACTTCAAACCATATTTAGTTTCCAAGCCAAATTATTCGTCCACTACCTCAGCAACAATGCCAGATGCAGCAGTCAAATTTCTTAAAATAGAACGCAAATTAACTTGCATGTTTGTGCGGTTGTGGCTAATGGTACATATGATGTTTCTCTCTCCCCTTTGCTCCTCTTTCATTCCAAAAATCCAATTTTTTTTCTTTTCAGTTTCATTCGAATTATCTAATAGGTCTGCTAGAGCCAATGCCTGCTTTGGATCTTTGGACCGTGGTTTGGTCCATCTCTTTTGCTCATCTACTTCTTAATAGTGTTTAGTTGCTCAGTACATCTAATTCAGAAATGCATGCAATTTGTACATATACGACTTTACTAATCAATTAAACGGATTATCTTTAACTTTGTTTTGGCCAATAGTGTTCCCAACAGGGCCAGGAAATAATCTATTCGGATACTACGTTTGTGAGTACATGCACAACTGGATTTAGAAAACAATTACTAACCATGATATTATGGTACGCAATAATCATTTACAAATTTCTAATTCAAGTGCACATTATTATCTTGAAAATTGTGCAGATTTAATTTTCAATTATTTGCAAATTGTAGATGATGAGCATCTCCGAAAAAGTCTAGAGCGGCACAAGATCGACGCAATTGCAGAACAACTTGTGGGATTTATTGGGACGAGATTGTCAGTGTCAAAGGAGAATTCCATGATGAAGATTCATGGGATCATCCGGACAACTCAAGTTGTCGTTCCTCCTCCGCTCATCCTAGTCGTTCCTCTATAGGTCCTAGTTCTATATCATAATAATGCATGGATATTATGTTGTAGTATAAACTTAACTTTTTTGGCACTAAGATGTAATGTATATGTCCTTTTGTATGCTTATACGAGCCTTTATACGAATACTAGTTTAGACGACATCCGTATTAGAACAAATACGTAGGCAAAATAAATATACAAACAAATATATATTTGGCTAGCTAGAAAAGAGAAAAATAAATGGTGCAATTTAGCACCGGTTGGTAAGACCAACCGGTGCTAAAGGCGCTCGCGCAGACGCTACGGGCGCGGCCCCTTTAGCACCGGTTCGTGTTAGACCCGGTGCTAAAGGGAGCCTTTAGCTTCGGCTATTTGACCCGGTGCTAATGGGGTACCCTTTTAGTACTGGAAGATTAGCACCGGTTTGAGAACCGGTGCTAAAGGGGGTTTCCCAACCGACGCAGATAGGGCGTTCTCTAGTAGTGATACATATAGGTCTCGGTCATGTTCATTCCCTGGAGTATCATTCACTCACAATGCTTCTCTCAACTTGAAGTGAACCTCCTCAAGGTTCAAACCTATCACCTTAGCCATGGTAGGCATCAAGAATAGCAGCCGCGAATATTATTATCTGTTGACACCCTTCATATTTCAATCTTGCTGAGCTCTAGATACTTAATTCGCGACAGCCCAAGGACCTCTGTGAAGTGATGCTGTTCGATGAACTTGTCCTCTAGATTGTGGAGTATTCATGTGGGGATAGTCAACAACGGTAGGGGTTTGTGCCTGTGGAAAAGTGCACATAAGTAATGAGGTATGTCAGGAGATTAGGAAATCCCTCTTTGTAAAAACAAAGTTACTGTGTTCAACGCGGATTTTCTTCTCGGCGGTGTACGCACACCCCGAGAATCTACAGTTCCCTGTTTCCTCGTCGGAGACCTCCCGATGCCAAAATTTGCCGCCCTCCTGCTGCACCCACCCCGCCATGACGGGCTAGGGTCTTGCCGGAGTTCTCCGTGCCGCTGCCGGTGTGGACTCCCACTAAAAGTCCAAATCTCAAAGCATTTTTGGCCGCCTTTTAGGGGGTGTATGCACACCCCGAGGAACGCCATCATTTTCATTACCGTGTGTTCTCTAAATGTGCTTTCAACCTCTTACAAAACTGGACAAGGAAACATGCATCGCAGAGTAGAAGTGAAAATCCATGACCATTTATGTATTTACACTTATTTTTATATTTATTCAATTCTAGTTTTTGGCCAGCTGGCAGCTGCTCGTTGCTGGCCTCTGGTACCTCTGCCTCTATGTTGTTCCTCTCTCTGGTGAGTGTCAATGTGTCATGAGTCATGACACGCTGAATCTGGCACGCACAGTTCAGAGATGATTTGCCATGAAGTCTTTGAAAGAAAACAGAATTTTGTTGTGAGACAGCAGAAATATGCTGAGGTGACAGACTGACAGTTTGTCTACTTCAATTGAAAATACACATGTATAAGTCTCGGCCATGTTCCCAGCTATTCTCATTCATTCACAGTGTTTCTCTGAAGTTGAAACTGAAGCTTCTCAAGGCTCAAACACATCACCTTGACAAGATCATCACTTTGGGCGTGGTAGGCATCAAGAATAGCAGCGGCAAAGATTATCCTCTATCAGTACGTGTCTAATGTGATCGTAGATGAGCTCTAGGTACCTAATTTTCGGCAGCAAGAGGATCAAGCTGAGGTGATGTTGTTCGATCAACTTATCGTGTGGGGATAGTTAACAACTGTAGGGGCTTGTGCCTACGGAAAAGTGTTCACATGTAGTGAGGTCTGTCAAGAGGTTAGCAAATCCGCCTTTGTAGAAACAGGGACACAGGGTTATCGTGTTTCTCTGAATGTGCTTTCCAACTCTTAACAAAACCGGACAGGAGACATGCATCGCAGTCGCTGAGTGGAGGTGAAAGTACATGACCATTTATGTATTTACCAGAGTTTTGTTGTTAGACAAAATCAAGGTACTAAATAGCATTTAGCGGTATCGTAGCGGATTAGTGTCGGTGTAACGGATTGCGGATGCCGGGCGCTAAGTCCAAATAGCATAATTCAAAAAATAGTCAAAATTCTAGCATAAATTTACTTGAAATAATATAAAAGTTTTTAGTTAGCCATTACATTTCACGTAAAATCACAAAAAAAGTATAAATAAATATTATTTGTCATTCAATCATTCATCATTATCGCCTAAACAATCATTTTAACACTCTTATGGCATTTGATCTATTTTGATATGTTACTTTAACTATAAATTTGATGAAATAGCGGCATAACATTAGCAATAGCGGTCAAATATGAGAAATAGCGGTCATAATAGCAGGAAATAGCGGTGCTAAGTCCAAACTCGCTATCTTGGGTCCGCCACCTTGCAGCGGTAGCGGTAGAGGACCGCTACCGCTATAGCGACCGCTATTGAGAACGCTACGAACGCTATTTAGTACCTTGGACAAAATACGGATTTAATCAGTTCTTGCTCCTCTATAGGTCGAGCCAACTTGCTGTAATTTTCCAGACTACATGCTTCAAATATTGTAGAACCGAGTCAGGTGGAGTACTCAAAAGATCAATAACAAGGAAAAAGTATCTATCAGTTATAGGCAAACAGAATCTTTAAGACAGTGCAGTTCACTCTGTATTACAGGAAGCCATGTAGGAAGCTGAAAGCATAATCATCCTGCACAATGTAGGTAAAATGTACTTGTCCAAAACATATTCATCTTTGTGTCCGAATTATGTAAGTTTGATGTTCATGGCCATGGCTTATATATGGATTTCCATGTCAATCCAATTTTCATTCATACCTATTGTTCCCGGCCGTGGGCACGACATTGAACATAATACAACCCATGGCCTATAACAAATTAAAGTGTACAGTAGGCATGGTAGGTATCAAGAATTGTTGTAGCAGATATGATCATCGTACTGGTCCTTGGTTACCAGTAACATAATACTGTTGGGATTGATCTCCCTCCAGTGGGCCCAACGGCCCACTGGGCCTAGGTCTAGCGCCCTGATCGGGGGCGCACCAACCCTAATGGTTGGCGGGCCCCAGTTGCACTGCGCCATATAAAGAGGTGGGGGCCGGACGGCTCAAGGCATGAGGTTCACCTGAGCCGCCACCCCCTCACCAACACACACCCACCGATCCGGGGGCGCAGGAGCAACGGGAAGCACCGTCACCCCTACG
Source organism: Urochloa ruziziensis (assembly GCA_015476505.1). Taxonomy (NCBI): domain Eukaryota; kingdom Viridiplantae; phylum Streptophyta; class Magnoliopsida; order Poales; family Poaceae; genus Urochloa; species Urochloa ruziziensis. The sequence goes on along the minus strand of CM027121.1, from coordinate 30,548,036 downwards.
CCCCGACGACCACCGGCGCGAGGCACCGGCACTGCGCGTCGCTGCCTAGCGCAGACTTCATCACGCGAACGAGATGGCCGGGTCGAGCTCCTCCGCCGCCGCTGTCGCGCCCCGCGGCGAAGGTATGACCCCGCTCTCCCCCTCTCTCTCTACCCCTAGTAATAGTCTGTGCATGTGCATCTCTTGATTCTCTCTGTGTAACTAAAGATCCCGGCTATTTGTGCATCTAGTGATCCTAGGGGTCTAACATTGGTATCATACGCCTACTAGAAGTAGAAATAGATCGGGAATGGATGGAAAATCGATTGAAAATCGAAAAAGAAAAGAAAACCGAAACCCTAACCCAAACCCTAACCCTAACCCTAGATCTAGATCTAGGGTAAAAGAAAAAGCAAAAAGAAAAGGGGAAAGGCCGCTCGGCCTCACCTACCTCGCCGCCGGCGCCCAACGCCGCCGGACAGCGCCGAGCCGCGGCCGCGGGACACCACCGCACGCGCGCGGGCTCGGGCTTGGGACGCCACCACGGCACCACTCGACGGCGGCGCACTCTCTCGCAGAGGGAGCGCGCTCGCCGGCGAGGGGCACCGCGGCGGCGCCGCAGTCTTCCTCGACTCCGGCCGCCGGCTCTCCGGATCTCGCTGTGGGGAGAAGGAGGGGGAAAGGGGGAGGACAGAGAAAGGAAGGGGGAGGGGTAGCCGCGGCCAAGCGCCGGCGCCGCCTCCCCTCACCGCCGCCGGCTGCGCCATGGCGGCCGCCGCGCGCGCGGGGGAGAAGGCGCCGCCGGCGCCGTCGCCTGCGGGCACGAGATGGGCGGGGGGGAGAAAGAAATGAGGCTAGGGTTTCCCCCCCTCCCGGCCAGACGCCTTTTATACGCGCCATCAGCGCCGGGGACGCCGCTCGGCCGTCGATCTTCGATCGGACGGACGGCGGGCGTCGCTCGGTCGGCTGGGCCGAATACGGCCCGAGAGGGGCGCGGCACTGGGCCGCCTCGGCAGCCCAGCCGTTGGCTGCCGGGCCGCGGGCCCAGGCGCGCGCGCAGGCGCAGGCGTTGACCAAGCGCGGGCCGGTCGCTCGGTCGAGTGGGCCGAATGCGGCCCAAGAGGGGAGCGGCGCTGGGCCGCCTCGGCAGCCCAGGCATTGGCTGCCGGGCCGCGGGCCCAGGCGCGCGCGCGATCACGGGCCGCGGGCCGTTTTCGCGTATGGGCCAAAAGTAAAGGCCGTGCATAGTGTAATTTTTTCATTTATTCAAATGTTTTTCAGGGGTATATTTCATGTATTTTGATAGTTTTTGTATATTTTGAATTTCTATGCATTTTGAACCAACGAGATAAATGTTTAGAAGTACAAAATTGAAAGTTTATGCCCCTGAACAGTAAAGTTTTATGAATTTTATTCAAGTTTCCGCTGCAAAGTTTAATTTTTTATTCTTTTAAATTTAATTTGAACCAACGGGATAATTAAATTTGAAAGAATAATTAAAGTTCTTTTGTACAGATTATGATATGATTATTTTCTGACCAACGTTGTTAATAATTATGTCATGATTTAAAGGATATATGCTTTTATTTCTATTTCTGCCCAACGGTGATATAGATTTAAATTGCATAAACAGAACGTTGAATTAATGCATGCAATTGTTATTTATTTTTCTCACCTTCAATTGTGAATTTCAGGAGGTTCCAACTTAATGGCTAGTTTCAAAGAGATTCCGGTTCTCATGGGAGACAACTATGCAGAGTGGAGGGAAAAGATTGATTCTGCCTTCATCTGGAATGACATTAAGTGGGTGACCACGACACCACAGCCAAAAAAGCCACTGAAAACCCTGAGAGCTGAAAATGAGACTGATGCAGATTGGCAGCAAAGGGAGAGGGATTATGCCCTCATTGAGAAGGCTTACACCCTCTCAAACAGACAGTGGCTCATTGCAAATAACAAGTGCATGGCCTTGATAAAGAACACAATTGAGCCGATTTTCTTGGGCTCGATTGAAGAGAGTGTCTCCACTGCAGAGTACCTTGATAACATAAAGAGCCACTTCACTATGTGTCTTCACTGCCACAGAGAGGGACACTACAAGTATAACTGTCCAGATTGGCTAAAGTATGTGATGGTTTTTAAAGGTGAGAATGTAAAATAACTTCATTTGTAAATGAATCCTTGTATACACAGTTTTCTAAATCTACTTGGTGGATTGACTCGGGTGCAACTGTTCATGTTGCAAATTCTTTACATGGATTCCGTTTGACAAGGACTACGCTAAGAAGCGCAAGATGCGTTGAGGTCGCGAATGGAGTGCAAGCAAAGGTGGAAGCTGTTGGCGACGTCTACCTCGACTTAGTTGATAGTTTTTCACTTTTGCTTAAAGACGTACTTTATGTTCCTTCGCTTCAAAGAAACTTGATTAGCATTTCGCGTTTGGACAAAGATGGTTTTAATTGTCATTTTGGCGATGGCAAATGTGCCATTTGGTTAAATAATGATTGTGTTGGTGTCGCATACCTTCATGATGAGCTTTACTTGTTATCCATACGTGATAAAATGCATTCTGTGTGTAATGTGAATGTTGATGTATCCTTGTCAGACAAAGCGACAAAGAAAAGAAAGAGAACTCAAGCTGAATCGTCGAAATTATGGCACTGTCGTTTAGGCCATATTTCGAGGGGGAGAATAGACAGACTAGTAAAGAATGAAATTCTACCTCCGCTAGAGTTCTCAGACTTAGAACAATGCGTAGATTGCATTAAAGGAAAATTTGTAAAACAAATTAAAAAAGGAGCCAAACGAAGCACGGGAAATCTAGAGATAATCCACACTGATATTTGTGGACCGTTTCCTGTGAAAAGTGTGGATGGTTACGACTCGTTTATAACATTCACTGATGATTACTCCCGGTTTGGCTACATTTATCCAATTAAAGAAAGATCGGAAGCGTTGGATAAATTTAAAATATTCAAAGCAGAAGTTGAGAACCAATTAGAAAAAAGAATTAAAATAGTAAGAAGCGACCGTGGAGGGGAGTACTACGGTCGCCATACCCCATATGGCCAAGTGCCTGGACCTTTTGCAAGGTTCTTACAGGAAAATGGAATAAGAGCCCAATATTCTACACCGGGCGAGCCTCAGCAAAATGGAGTAGCTGAAAGACGTAACCGTACCTTAATGGATATGGTGCGAAGCATGATGAGTTACTCCACCTTACCAATGGGATTATGGATGGAGGCGTTAAAAACCGCCATTCATATTTTAAATAGAGTGCCTAGTAAGTCGGTGCCTAAAACACCGTATGAACTATGGACAGGGAGAATACCTTCCCTGAATCACCTGAGGGTATGGGGGAGCCCTGCTGAAGCTAAAGTATTTAACCCAAAAATTGGAAAGCTGGATCCAAAGACAGTGAGCTGCCATTTCATTGGCTATCCGGAAAAGTCAAAAGGTTTTCGTTTCTACTGTCCTAACGGATATACAAAGTTTGTAGAAACGAGACACGCTGTTTTTCTAGAGGATGACATGATGAGGGGGAGCATGGTTGCTCGAAAGATTGATCTTGAAGAGAAGCGGGTATATGTACCTACTCCAATGGTTCAAGAACCTTACTTCGAGTTACCTTTACCTGTTGTAGCTGCACCGACAGCACCTGCGGTTGTGATTCCACCGATAGCTCCTACAGTTGAGGTGCCAGCGTCTGCTGTGATTCCTCCTATGGCAACCGTGAGTGAAAATCTGGAACCTGTCCTTCAGGAACCGATAGAAACTACTGTTGATCATGGGGTAGAGCCACCGCAGCCATCGCCTATAGAAAATGTGCCAGAAATGGTGATAGAAAATGTGCCAGAAATAGTGGTACAAAATGTGCCAGAAATAGTAGTACAAAACGTACCAGAGAATCAAGCACAAAATGTACCACAGCAAGAGGGCCTGAGAAGGTCTCAAAGAGCCAGGAGACCTGCAATCTCCGAGGACATCTATGAACTAAATAATTTAATAGAAGTTCATATGGAGGGTGATCCCACGACATTTGAAGAAGCCATGAGTAGTCCTCACTCATCGGAATGGCAAAAGGCCATGGAAGAAGAGATGAGGTCAATGAGTTCCAACAATGTTTGGGAACTGGAGAAAATTCCTAAAGGAGCCAAAACAGTAGGCTGTAAATGGGTCTACAAAACAAAATATGACTCGAGAGGGAACATAGAAAAGTACAAAGCAAGACTTGTGGCAAAAGGTTTCACGCAAAGAGAAGGGATAGATTATAAAGAGACTTTTTCTCCGGTCTCTTGTAAAGATTCCTTCAGAACTGTGATGGCGTTAGTGGCACATTATAACGTGGAATTACATCAGATGGATGTAAAGACGGCATTTCTCAATGGAGAATTAGAAGAAAGAGTTTACATGAAACAACCTAAAGGTTTTATCATGGAAAACAAAGAAGATATGGGGTGCCGTCTAAAGAAATCCATTTACGGATTAAAGCAAGCCTCTAGACAGTGGTATTTAAAGTTTGACAGCGTCATAAAGAAATTTGGATTTATAGTGAATGTAGAGGACAACTGCGTTTACGCGAAATTTAAAAAAGGGAAATTTATTTTCCTAATCTTGTATGTGGATGATATTTTGCTTGCTAGCAGTGATATCAGTCTGCTACTGGAAACAAAGAAATTTTTGTCCACAAATTTTGATATGAAAGATCTTGGTGAAGCATCATATGTTTTAGGCATAGAAATTCATCGAGATAGAAGGAATGGGGTATTAGGATTATCGCAAAAGGCATATTTAGAAAAAGTTCTAAAGAAATTCAATATGCATGCGAGCAAAGCCACACCTGCACCTATAGTTAAGGGCGATAAATATGGGAGGTTTCAGTGTCCCAGAAACCAATACGAGCTCGATCAAATGAAAGTGGTTCCATATGCTTCGGCTATTGGAAGCCTACAGTATACGCAAGTATGCACTCGCCCTGACTTATCTTTTGTCACCGGGGTACTTGGTAGATACCAAGATAATCCAGGCATGGAGCACTGAAAAATGGTAAAGAAAGTTTTGCGTTACGCGCAAGGCACAACAGGTCTCATGCTTACATATACAAGATCTGACTCCTTAGAGATAAAGGGGTATGCAGATGTAGATTATGCGGGAGATATAGATGACAGAAAATCCACCACGGGTTATGTGTTCACTCTCGCAGCAGGAGCTGTCTCATGGAGAAGCTCCAAACAAAGTATCACTGCATCATCTACGATGTATGCAGAATTTATAGCGTGCAATGAGGCCTTGGGGCAGGCATTGTGGTTCAAGAAGTTTGTACCCGGTCTAAGAGTGGTTGATAGTATTCAAAAACCACTAAAGATGTACTGTGACAATCAGGCAGCAGTATTCTATGCTCACAACAACAAGTCTAGTAATGCTTCCAAACCAATTGAGATAAAGTATTATGTTGTGAAATATAAAATCCAGGGTCGCACCATAAGTCTCGAGCATATAGGGACAAAGGATATGCTTGCGGATCCGCTAACGAAAGGCTTACCACCCAAAGTGTTCAAGGAACACTTAGCCGGCATGGGGTTAAGGGAAAGCCTATGATCCTTGGATTACAAATGGCCCGAAAAGAAGAAAGCTTTGTTGTTTCAGAAATAGAGAGATGAGTTGTAGCTGGTTGATTCCATCGGAAAATACCGTGACGATGAAGCATGCTCTACGCGTCCATCTGTGATGAGACAAAGTACTTTGAAAAGAGTCCTTTCGGAGTACAAAAGTTAAAAGTGAGATCAAGGGGGAGAATGTTAGGTTGATCTCCCTCCAGTGGGCCCAACGGCCCACTGGGCCCTCTGATCTGCGCCCTGATCGGGGGCGCACCAACCCTAATGGTTGGCGGGCCCCTGTCGCGCTGCACTACATATAGGGGTGGGGGCCAACGGCTCAACTTACGAGGTTGACCCGAGCCGCCAGCCCCCCATCCACACACCCACCGATCCGGGAGGTGCAGAAGCGACGGGAAGAGCCGCCAACACAAGATGGCCGGGCCGAGCTCCTCCGCCGCCGTCGCTGCGCTCCACGGCGAAGGTATGACCCCGCTCTCCTCTCCTCTCTCTACCCCTAGTGGTAGTCCAAGCATATGCATCTCTTGATTCTCTCTGTGTACCTAAAGAACCCGGCTATTTGTGCATCTAGTGATCCTAGGGGTCTAACAAATACAACCCATGTTCTCGGGTACATTGGCTGAGCTCTACTTGCTGAATTCTGAGAGAATGGGAGATAAGGATTAAGGATTCTCATCCATTAACTTCTGCTTCAATGACGGGAGTTCACGCAGCCGGGTATAGTCATCCACATAGCAAAGATCAGCCTAGCTATATGAAACCGTTCACAGCCAGTGAGATTTAAGACAAGTTAAGAAAATTACTATTTGCTCAAACATACAGCTTTTGTAGCTCTATATATGCCTCTCCAACTCTTCTGACAGATTGGGCTCTATTTTATTGATGGCTTATAAGAAAAATTGATGTTCATAACTCAGGTCAATTTTACACTCATGCATTCTCATTTGATGCCTTGTAAGACAATGGGATTTCATATTAATAAGGAATAAGCACAGCTCATAAGGGAACAAGAGACAATGGGAAGATATAGGGGTTCGCTACGGCGAGGCGAGGACACGGCCGGGCAGCGGTGCACGTTGTGGTCGCGTGGTTGCTGTTTTCTTTGGCGTGAGAGAAGGGACACGCGGACGGACAGCTGTGTTGACCGTTGCTCCTCCTCCTGTCTCTGATGAGGTGTCAATGTGTCTCCTGCCATGCTAAATTTGGCACGCACTTTTCAGAGATGATTTGTAAGAGAATTTGCAGTTAAGAAATCGTGTAATAATAATCTTCTAGATTGTGAGTAAGGATGGAGATGGATGTCTGGACATCCGAAACATCCGTATTCGAATTCGATAAAAACGTAAATATGGTTATCCGTATTCGTATTCGATTTTAATATGGATGTCAAATGGATGTACCCGAATTCGATTTCCAACAATTTTCTCTATCCGATTTCACATTCGTATTCGAGAAAAATCCGAAACATTCGACATAAACTAACTTCTCTACCTAACTAACTATTAATATAAATGATATAAACTATTTAATCAATTTAAAAATTATCTACATGATAATTACTAATTATATTGATTATAATATTACTAACGGTATATAAAATAAATTTTAATTAACTTTAAGATGGACAATCATATCAATTTTAACTACTTTAATTTATTTTTCTAATTAATAAATTATATTATACCTTACTAATGTACTATTTTTCTTATTAAAATATTTTATATATTATGAAAATTATTTATATTTATATTTGAATATTTAATTATTCAAATATATATAACATACATGAGATATATACACATAATTTACTCTTAAAACAACCCATAAAGTGAATTAACACACATTAAGACATTTTCTGTCAAAATCAACTAAACATCCGAATGCGAATCCGAATTCGAACTATTCGTTTTGTATTCGTATTCGATAAGATTCGTATTCGTATCCGAATTCGATTTAAAATATGGTAAATAGTGGTATCCGAATTCGAATAATATGCAAGTAGTAAAATTCGCTAACGCAAAAAATTTCGGCGCGCGTGGTGTACTGCGCGGCGTGCCAGTCAGCTTGACCATTCAACTGACGAGGTGTACGATAGCGTCGTATCGGCCAGTTAATAGAATCAGGACGCTGGGCCGACACGACGTGACACTGTTGAGTTTCTCATCTTATTGCAGCGAGAGCCATCAGCCAATAAAGATTAAACTAGTACTACCACCAATCTTTCTAGGTGAAACGACAGCGATGCGCCCGGAAGTTGCAATCTAGAAACACTAATAGCTGGATATCAATCCAAACTTCACAAGGTGATAGTTTTATCCACAATAATTCCCAACAGCACGATAACCAAAATTAAGATGCAACAGGCTATTAAATAATCTATCGTCTATTTCAATAAGACAAAAGCTAATCGAAGCCAATTTAATATTAAGACGATAGATACAGCCGATGCAATCTTAATCAAGGCGGGATAACTTGTGAATACCGTAGATCAAGACGGAAGCGATGCGCCATAGGTCGAAGATCCAAGGTACTCGATAGCTTGGTAAAACTTGGGACTTATCTCTTCGCCGGCAATAGATCAAATACATTGTAGCCCCGCGTTGAGTGCCAAAGCTCCACCAATGATTATGTAAAAACATAACGGAAAAGTAAAGGGTGGCGATGCGCCAAGTTGTATTGATCGTGTGATAAACCGTTTACAATGGCCGCTGGCACATATTTATACCCTGGAGGCCTCCCATGACTCCTAACGTCAACCAAGTGTTTCCAAACTATAGGACTCTGACTTGACGACCTCACAACCGACACAAACCTTTCTAAGCTAAAAATAAAGAAACTAATCCCTAAGATACAAGTACGACTCCACATATCCCATCTGTGGTGGAATCGTGTAACACGTAGTCCTTTCGAGAGTCCTTTGCCAAATAAAACAAATATTCACTACTACACAGACCACTTTCACAAATGGGTATCACAACCGGTTTTGAGAAAACTGGTTGTGATAGGGCCATCACAACCGGTTTTGAGAAAACCGGGTGTGATGCCCCGTATCACAGCCGGTTTTTCTCAAAAACCGGTTGAGCTAGTCGGCCGGCATATCACAACCGGTTTTCTTACAAACCGGTTGTGATGCTCACTATCACAACCGGTTTTTGAAAACCGGTTGTGATGGTGAGCATCACAACCGGTTCTTTACTAACACATTTTTGGAGGGCTAAACGAAATCAAATTTTGTAAACGATCTCGGATGAACTTTTGACTAAAATGAAAGTTGTAGACCTTGAAAAGTTATGAAACATTGTAGTTCACCACTTTTTTATTTGAAGTCATCTTGTCAACCGAATCTAAGTTTGAATTTTTAAAATTTGAAAATTCAAATTTTGTAAACGACCTCGGATGAACTTTGACCAAAACGAAAGTTGTAGATCTTGAAAAGTTACGAAACATTGTAGTTCACCACCTTTTTATTTGAAGTCATTTAGAGTCTCAAATAAGCAATTTACACTCGGAAAACATTAATACGAGGGGAATCAAAATGGTATATAGACACAAACACTCTAGTGGTGTAGTGGTAGAGGAGGCTACGCGCGAAGCTGAGGTCGCGGGTTCGAATCCCGCCGGCCGCGTAGCGCGCGATTTTTTTGCGATGACGTGGGATGGTGGGTAGTGGGTGATGGGGTCCATCCCCCAAATAAATAAAATGTTTTGCTATTTTATTTTGGCTTATTTTGGAGTAGTAGATGAAAACCGGTTGTGATGTGGGTCATCACAGCCGGTTTTTGAAAACCGGTTGTGATAGGGGGACTATCACAGCCGCTTTATCTCATCCGCCCCCCAAAACCGGTTGTGATAGGGGTTTGGAACCGGTTGTGATGAGAGTTTGTGTAGTAGTGATTGATTGGTCACGTTAATTAAACCAACCAAAACAGCACCATATGTGACTCCCGCAAATATCTGTACCAGCCATGTTTTTAATTAACTATCATGTCTTGCTGGCATCCTTAATTAACCAAATCAGCCACAATCTTTCTTTAATTATCTCCTGCATGCACGTACTAAACTTCATCACGGCCGATCACCCATGACGTCACCATCGGCTGCCTGCGGCTCCATCGGCAGCCGCTGCTGTCTATCGGCTTTCACATTGGTACAAACAGTCGATTACTCCGTAATTCATACTACATCGGATTTTATTGGCTAAAATCCGGTGTCAACAGAATCCATTCGTATTCGATCCGAATCGATCCTTAATTGTGAGTGCTCATTTTGCCATAGAAACAACAATATCGGCCCAACATATATAGTACTATTTTTTAAGCAAATATATAGTACCTTTTCTATGAAAAAAGAAATGGAATCAACGAGGAAGCAACAAACCGATGTTGTTCTACTTTAATTCCATTTATTAATTGGCTAACCAGCCAACTTACATTTGCTTATATATATTTTCATATCCTTGCAAAGATAGAGATATAGGTATCGGTCACGTTCCCTGGAGTATCATTCATTGACAATGCTTCACGATCAGAACTTGACACTGAAGCTCCTCAAGGCTCAAACCAAACATCTTGACAAGATCATCAGTTTAGGCATGGTAGGCATATCAAGAATAGCAGCAGCTGAGATTATCTTCTATCGGTACGGTTCAGATGTGATACATGCACTGACCGTTGTTAAGAGTCCTTGTTTTATGATTTAATTTTATTAGAAGAATACACAGTATATTAGGAATGCAATGCTGAGCTCTTTTATCCGCTCTTGTTCATTATTGCCAATGAGCTCACTCCCTCGTCTTGGGACTCTGTCTGTTATGACAACCATGGTGCATCTCATGCTAATCACCTTTTCTCCACTATCTCGAGTGATGGCATCGGTGGGTTCTCACTTGATGAATAACTCTATCGAATGATGGCATCGGTGGGTTTTCAAATCACGTATATACCTTGCTCGTTAAGATTTTTCTGACATGGACCTGAACTTGAGAGGATCTTTCTTGGTAATCCTTTTTATATCTTGTGTTCCTTGTTCTCTCTTCTCCTCTTCACACTGTTCTTCTCTCGTATCTTCTAGGACTTGGCAGCAACTTAAAACTATGGAAAGACCCTATGTTACCCGGTGAGTAGGTAGATGGACTCTACGTAACATACTAACATGGAGTCCTTTTAATAGATGAGAGCGTGAGAGTTTTAAAGTCACAATCAGCTTCTCTGCAAACACGGAAACACCAGCGCAGCAGTGGCCGCCATTATTTTTTTTAATGGAACAGAAGGGGCGGGCCCCTACTGATTATAATATATTAAGGTGGCTTAAATGCCTTTGAGGAGTACAAAACAAATCAAGAGACGAAAAAAGAAACAAAAAAGATAAGAGCTATTACAACCGGGAGTCTATCCATAATTGCAAGTCTGGTTATTTGTGCTCTCGATCAATAGATGAGAGGGAGGACCAAAGGATTGCAAATAATGATCAAGAGTCTCGGCGGCTCGTCCACTACAAGGAATGTGGGCTTTTATAACGTTTCATTTATGTCATAGAAAGTAGAATTTATGTCACATATTGCAATTTGTGACACTCGCGTGATGAAAACTCATTCGTCACCTATTCCCCATAATAAAAGGTATTAGGTGACGAAAACGAATTTTTTCGTCACAAATTTTTTGACGGTTCTTGTGTCGTCACTAATTTATGACGATAGTTTTTTTGTCATTAATCATCCATAAAACGTCACAAAACCTTGTATGCGGATGATGTGGCGATGACTTGGAGCTGACGTGGCAGTGCGCTTACGACGATTTAAACATCTACAAATCGTCACAAAACATTGTATGCGGATGACATGGCTGTGACTTGGAGCTGACGTGGCATCACCTTTATGACAATTTAAACATGTATAAAACCTCACAAAACCTTATATGCGGATGATGTGGCAATGACTTGGAGCTGACGTGGCAGCACATTTATGACGATTTAATTCGTCACAAAATGTTTAATGGCCCAAAAAAGTCCATCAATGAACATGCTCTTCATGGGCTAAGCCCAAACATAGGCCCATTATTTTTTTCAAAACTGTTAGGCTAAGCCCAAACGTAAGCCCATTATTTTTTGAACATTTTTTTCATCTCATTTGAAAGCCACCTTTTGCACTATGGCCTTAACCCAACAGAACAATGGGCCTAACAAAATTCGAACAGCCCATTTGAACACAGCCCAGATATCACATGAAATGAATTCAAGCCCAAGTAAATTTATTCATCACAGATTCAGTAACTTTTCTCCAAAATAATCAGCAAAACACATGTGACAGATTCAATATCTTTTCTCCAAAATAAACAACAAAATTCTGTCTCAAAACACAGTTTACAGATTCAGAATGAACATCCAACATAATTAAGAATAAACATCCAACATAATTAAGTTAACAGATTCAGGCCGCATGGCTGAACAACACATATCAAACAGTACTCCAACCATGTAACAACTTCACTCATGCAACAACTCCACCCATAACATTAGATCACCTCAAACAGCAGCAACAACACCCATGTAGCAGAATCAACAGAACCAGGTAGCTCAAACAGTCCTCACTTGTAGTTCCTCTTCCAGTACTTGCTCCTTTCATTGAAAGATAGGCATGTGAGCAGTTAGGTCACCTCACCAAGTAAACAGCTATATATTACACACATAAATTGCTATGTTTTCCAAGTCATCCATGTATCACAACAACAATCATAATCTGGAAGCACAAATGCAATCTAGGCCAGTTCAGTAGAGAAAGAAAGAAAGAAAGCTACAATATAGGCCAGCTGCCCCCAGTCTGATCAGCACTAGAAAATTATCAACGCGTATAGATTCCACACATTACTGCAAGAGAACTAGAAAATTGATACCAACTTGACTTCACGATGCCCCTGCTCCAAAAACATACCACAAATGAACTACCATAATTTCATTCAAATTTCAGAAGCAGCTTTCCTCAGACAACCTACTCACCAAGTCACCAGGCCTTGTGGAAAAATCAATAAAACCTTGTGCATACCTGTTCAAGCATTGGAGATGCTTTTGCAGTTTTGCATATAAGAAAACACCATTAAAATCAGACATGGACAACCGCACATGAATCAAGCAGTTAGAAATGACCAGATGAAAATCTCACCTAATCTTTGTTGAGGCTCAGCAGACGACGAAGGAGTGAATTTGTTTCCTCAGCTTGCTTCTTGAGGGTTTCAAGTTCTCCCTGTTGCTTCTGGTTTGCTGCCTCAGTTCCTTCAAACTTCGACGTCAAAGCTTCCAATTGATTCTGCTGGTACTCAATTTGGCACCTAAGTGCTGCAGAACCTTGCCTTTCTGCCTGAACCTCAGCCTCGAGTTATTGTACTCTTGCATGCACAGCAGTTGTGGCACTCTTCTTTGGGGCAGGTGCCTCGAGACCAACGTTTCGAAGAAACTTTGACTTCGGCAATATTTCCTGATTCACTGCGTTATCATTTATTCCAACATCCGATGGTTCTCCATGATGTATCCACTTATCGTATGTGCTGCACATCCCATGGAGATATAGATGGTCCTGTACAAGTCCTTTATGCCCGTAAGATTGGTTCAAACATTGGCGACATGGACATGGTATCTCTTCATCATCACTAAACCTCTCTGAAACAAAATTCATGAATTCGGTAACCCCATCTAGACGTGCCTTACTAAATAGCCTACTATTGATCCAACCTCTGTCCATCTGCATAATAGTGAAATAAGAAAATTATTACAGTGGCACAAAATAAACCAAAATCAGCAAACTGGTCAAATTCATTTTTACTATTGCTAAATAGCCTACTAGCTATCTTGTAAAAAGATCATTTTTTAGCCTAACATGAACTTCTTAGTTAGAGTGAGATAGGAACATTGATAGTCAAAACTTGAAAATCGAAATAGATGTATTATCTTGGAAGCCTTCTGGCTTCATATAACAATTTTGTTTCCAAGATGAAAAGCTTGTACCGATCCTCGTGGGGTCCTCAGACCAGTTTTCTTGTACACTTCGTAAAATCTTGTACGGTTTACCGGTTACCTTCACTAATTTAAAGCTGGATCTGAGATGAGCTCAATAACTACAATATTTGATTTAATTTTGAATGCATTTTTGTACCATCAACAAACATATTTTGGCCTGTCTATCTGAACATAAGATGCGCACAGCCGAATGGAGTTTGGATTAACCTTATACCGGGAAATCCGTATTGGCCGAGATGCTGTACCTGCAGGCACATGCGGTGTAGGCCACGAGCTCCACGGCCTCGGCCTCGTGCTCCGCGGGCTCCAGGGCGCGCGGGTCCAGCACCTTGGCGAGCTCCCCCGCGACGAGCAGGCACAGGCGGTGCAGGCACAGGCGGTGTAGGCCACGAGCTCCACGGCCTCGTGCTCCGCAGGCTCCGGGGCGCGCGGGTCCAGCACCTTGGCGAGCTCCCCCGCGACGATGCTGGGCACGGCGTGGTCCACCACGCTGACGGGGCTCCCTCCCTCGGCCTCCTTGAAGATGGCGCGCCGCCAGCGGGATGCGCCCGGAGCGCCGGCGGGATGCGCCCGGACAGCGCCGGCGAGATGTGACCGGAGCGCCGGTCCGGTTCCCCCACGGCGGCGGGATGCGCCAGGACTCGGAACGGAAGAGTTTGTCAAAAAGAAGATTGGGAAAAGCGAAATGAAATAATTTAGTAGCAGGATATTTCTTAATATATAAAAAATTAGTGTCCTCATCCAACACGAACTCTTCGCTAGTTCAGTGGTAGAGCAATTCACTTTGGTTCGACCGGTCGCGGGTTCGACTCCTGAAGCCGCACGCACGTCGCCATTTTGTGTTTTCTTATTTTGCTCCTGGTATAGGAGGCCCAGGTCGAGTCGAGGTGGCCCAAGTCGAGTCGAGTTTCGGTGGGCTGCACGAAGGAGGCCCAGGTCGAGGTTCGGTGGGCTGATAGACGGTTGGGTGGGCCTAGGTCGAGGTTGAATGTTGGGTGGGCTTTGCAGCCCAGGCGTTTGGCCGGGTTGGAAAGAAAAATGTAATGCAAAGCCCAAGTTAATCATAGGACCCACTTGACCATGTAGCAGTGGGACCCATCTCTATCTATGTATTTTATTTTAAAAATTTGTGACGCTTAGCTGTTGACCTTAATGACAAAATGAAGTTCGTTACAATTTTGACATTGCACTACTTTGTGACGATTTTTAGTTACTCGTAGTGACGAACACCTCATTTTGGTCACTAAGCTATAGGGTCTCATATAAAACGTTATAAAACTTAACACCATAACGACGAATCCACTTAACGTCATATACAATTCGTCAAAAAAGCCAATATTTCTTGTAGTGGTCGAAGTGCAGCATTAGTTTAAGCACGCTTAGGGTCCCTCTGTGAATTACAAGGCCACGGCCATTGATTCTACAGATCTCAAATTCATTCAACTAGTACTCTCTAGAGCTACCTGTCAATTAAAGGTTATAAAGCGTAAAGGACAGAAACGAGCAAGTGATTTTAAGTATAAATTAAAGTTCAGCCTGAGAACTTATATATATATACATAACTATTTCATGTATATATACATGCTTGAAAAAAACTGGCTTCTCAACGTTTTCTTCACCTTGTAATGCTGCCCCTCTCACGTGATGATTAGCTTTCTCAAATTCATAACCATTTACAAGGCACAGATTAGGAATGGCGGGCATGAGGAATACTGGAATACCAGCAGCTGAAGTTTCGTCATGTCACTAGAAAGTGCGGCACGGCCGTTGCCACGCCTTGCTAGGTTGGCCAGTGCGAACTTGACCAGGTGCGCTACAGCACAGCTAGGAAGACTTGCAGCAGGGCAGTAACTTGACCAGGCCCGGACCTCAATACCAGCGGCAAGCAGGGCTATTCAGGGGATAGATGATTCATGATTGGTTCAACCTGTTGAGAAGAGGTGCATCTAAAGCAGTTGCTGTACAGTTCTGTGAGAGAAACAGGGCCCTGTGAATTTGTTCTCTGTAGATAAGCAAAAGACGTGTATTGAGATTTGAGACCTGCAAAAGCCAAACTAAATTGGAACACATTTCGTATTCATTTTTAGCTTCTGAAGTTTTAGGTACGTAGTATGTCTGTACATTATTTTAAAATTTAAATATGATAGGAAAATGAATAGGGAATTTGGGATAGAGCAGCTGGATTTCTGGGCGGGAACGTGTGTTGATGGGCACCTTCTTGGGGGGGTCGGAAAATTAACTGATAACACAGAACAGCAACGCCGTGTGGCGTGTGTCCTCCATTGGGGATCCCTGTCGCATTCATCGTCCCCCCTCCCAAGCATTATCTTATCCAAGTGACCGACGCGAGCGCATGATCCTTGTAGGAGCGCCGGCGCCGCATGTCCCATCTTCAGCCTCCATGTCTTGGCCGCGCCACACCGAGCAACCGTAGGTATGCTCAGCTGCAGCTGTTCGCGCCGCCGCCGCCGGCCTCGTGCCAGTGCAAGGGAAGCGACCTCGAGCCGTCCGAATACGCCGTTGATCTGCCACCGCGAGGAATGCAGAGCAGCGAGGCGTCGGCATGGGCTCATGCCGACCGGCAGCAGCAGGGCTGCGAGGCGCGGGCAGAGGTCGAACGGCGGCTCGAACCGCTCTCGCTATATAATTATTGAGTAATACCTTACTCTTATAATGCTTTCTTTATAGAAGCAAGATGATGATATAGCTAGAGCTTGTAGCATAATATTTCATACACAGACCTAACTAGCATACCCTCTTTATGTATGAAATTATGTTCCTATATTTGATTATTGGCAGATCATATGGATTTGATATGTTCGAATCACCACCAGAAAAACTCACATTGGTGCGTGGCACTTAGTGCCGGTCAGCCTGGAGCCAGCACTAACGTGGCCCGAGCGAGGAACAGTGACCGCGAAGCCACGTTAGTGCCGGTCAATAACACCAGCCGGCACTAACGTGCGTCATTTAGTGCCAGCTGGTGTTATTGACCGGCACTAACGTGACGCACCCATTTAGTGCCGGTCAATAACACCAGCCGGTACTAAATAACGCACGTTAGTGCCGGTCGATGTGTTATCGACCGGCACTAACGTGTCTCGAGCAGATTCCTTTAAAAGGGCACCATCCCTCACTTAATCACATGTGATGTATAGGTGAGATGGTAAGGAAGCAACGCGCGAGGCTAGAGGTCGTGGGTTCGAATCCTCGCGGCCGCGTACGCGTATTTAGGCGTGAAAAAATCGTGTGACTTGTGACACATGACGACGCGCGCGTGCGGGCCTCCCGGGTGCGTGTAATATTTTTTTTGGTTGACGTAAAAGCACGTTAGTGCCGGCTGGTCCAGCCGGCACTAATTTGTGCACGTTAGTGCTGCACATTTAGTGCCGGCCACAGGGACCGGCACTAAGGCCTCCTGTGACCAGCACTGATAAGAGGTTTTCTTCCAGTGAATACCATGTCTTTATCGACTTTGTATTCAGAATCAAAATCACAACATACGTTGTGTACAACTCAAGTCACTTCCGTTGTTTTTCGCACGACATACTAGGTGAGTCCCTTCTTTAGAAGGCTTACTCCCAACCATGATGGTTGCATATGTGTGTTTGTATGCAATTTCTTATTAGAATTTCTATCATCTCCAGCCACACACAATAAATTATGCAATCATTTTTTATGCACTCATAAAGGCTGTCATAGACTCTAATGATTATCCCCACAAATCATTCTAAAGTCTAGCATGTTCATGTATGACTTTGTTGAGTGATCAATTGTAATTCTAATAAATCACTATCGATTATCTATCAAGATAATAGTACTAGTATTGATTGGATGCAAATGGGTTATGTGATGAGTGCGATATCATTATATTGTCCACAAGGTATTTTATGCTATTGCTTCACAATTTTTATTAATAGAGTCTGTACCAACTTTCACACTTTAAAAGTGTTTTAAAAGTGTTTGTAGAATTGGTATGCGATGACTTTGAGGTTTGCAAGGTTCAGGGGGAGTCCCCTCATGAAGTATAGCATGTTCATGCATGTTGTACTCTTTTCTTTTTATGAGGTTTCCTCTCAAGGTTTGTCATATAAAAGTTAGTAATGAGCCAACATCAATATAAGAATATATGTCGTATCTCCTATTTTCCCAATTGAGGTTTTGAAATGAGGTATTCAAGACATACTATGTCATATCTTCTCCCCTAAAAGTTTTTCTGAGAGGATATAAAAGACATGCATTGCTCTCTAAAATCTGTTGGGTTTTGTGATTGAGAAATGACCATACATATGCCGTATCCTTCTCTTCCTATTTCCGCCCACTAGGTTTTAAATGAGTTTTAATAGCATATCACACATATTTCTCAGTTTTCTCCCATAGAGTTTTTCTCAGAGGAATTGTTGATAAGATAATTATTAACATAAGAGTATGGCTTATCTCATTTTTTCACCTGGTTTTTTTCTAGAGATAAAACAAGGCATGAATTACTCCATAAACCTTATAGGTTCATGATAGAATAATCTCCATATAAATCATTCATATTTTTCCCCCACAGGTTTTTCAGAGGAATTAAACAACATGTTGATCTCAAGATGGACTCGGTCAAAGGGTGGTGTTACAAATGAATTATATGGTTGATCTCTCCACACTCTAACAGCCATGGTTAATGCCATGGTAACAGCAAGGTTATGGCCATAAACCTCGCTCCCTAATTGATTCTATTTGATGGGAGCCATTGGATGGTGTAACATGGGGGGTGTTCAATTCCTCCAAATGTGCAAAAAGTTGCAAAAAGTTTTCACCTAGAGAACCGTGTCGGTTCATTTCTTCTCTCTATGCACGTGGCCCAATGCAAAAAGTTTTCACCACTTTTCACCAATTCACCGGAATTAAACAGGCTCATATTGTTCTAATGGCACGTTGTAACTGTATAATCTCCCTATAATAGGGAGTACTGAGATCAATATATAAGAGATTGCTCCATTTCACATATACATTGTCTCTCTACAATTTTCTTTCTTCAACAATTTTGACGTGTTGAATGGATTAAACAAACTGAATGCATAATTAGTCCTACACACTCACTACGGGAAACACACGCTTTGCCGTGTGCCCTGGCACACGGCGAAGCCTGAAAGGCACACGGCACAGTTGTTTGCCGTGTGCAAAAGGCTTTGCCGTGTGCAAAATGGCACACGGCAAACCGTACGACGGCAAACAGCTGTTTGCCGTGTGCCAGAACACGGGCACACGGCAAACCTGTTTGCCGTGTGCCAAGAGTTTTTGCCGTGTGCCATATGGGGCACACGACAAAATAAAGTAACTGACGGTGGACACCTGGAAAACGGTGGTTTGCCGTGTGCCACGTGTATGGCACACGGCAAACACAGGCTGTTTGCCGTGTGCCACGTGTATGGCACACGGCAAACACAGGCGCCCAATAGCATCCAATTGGGAAACCTTTGTATGCTCGTGAAGGGGTTGACCAGCTGCAGCTAACATGTCGTAGTACGCCTTCGCGCTTGGCTCTGGCTCATCTTCCCTTCCTCCTTCATCAAACTGAGCTTCCTCAAAATCATCTAACATGTCCGCCACCCCAGCATCTGAATCAAGTTCCTCAATGCGTTGTCTCACGGCCTCGTCTCTTCTACGATTATTGCCTTGAACATAGTAAGTCCACCGGGTTTGGTCTATCGTAAATCCGTGTTTGAAAAGATGACTTGTCATTTCTTTCTTTGTTCTTCGACGCGTGTTCCCACATTTATCACAAGGACACCAAGTGGTCTTGTTGCTTCCTTTAACCTTTGCAAATGGTTCATCTATAAAAGCCTCGGTCCTCCGAACCCATTCCACACTCACATCACCCCCAGGGTTCCAACCCGTGTGCATCCAGCTACGATCATTCATCATCTATGACACCGGCAAATGAAAATGGAATTCTTTTACATGTACATAATGTAGGTCCTATACGATGTCTATACTCTCTACTAGGTGAAGATAGGTCCTAATCCCACCCTAGGATGCGTAGCTAGGGTAGGTTTACATAGTCTACTCCGATCTGGGACAGAATTTCGGCAGCACCTCCCCGCTGTTCTCCAAATACACGTCCCAGAGGGAGATTGTGTATCCGGAGAACACCGGAGAGATGCTGCCGAAATCCTGTACCAGATCGGAGTAGACTATGTAAACCTACTCTAACTACGCATCCTCGGGCTGTCCAAATAACGTGGACAATTCGAAACAGATACGGTCGTAGAGATGCAAAGTTCTGCGTATTTACAACCGTATCTCTTTCGAACGGGAGACACCTAACTAGGTTAGGTGATCTACGAACATGCATGTAACGCGAGCGTGATGGCGGTGCTTACGGTGGGTCGGCGGTGTAGGCGTGGCCGGCGTGGTGTAGACTCGCGGTCCCGCTCCCGCTCCGGCTCCCGCTCCTGATACCGCTCCGGCTCCCGCTTCGGCTCCCGCTCCTGGTACCGCTCCGGCTCCGACTCCCGCTACAGCTCCGACTCTCCGTCGAATAAGTGGAAGCGGATTCCTGCAATATTCAATAAATGATTATATGAAATTCAAAATTTCGCCAGCACCTCCCCTATACGGTGAGGGTTTTCAAACCTGCAACAAAAACCACGACACGAAGGTCGGGCCACACAGATGTTTAAGCACACGGCTCAATGGCCGGACACAATGCTTTGACCTACAAAACCACAAGGATCACCTAAAGGCTCAACGGCGGCGAGGCGGAGATGGGCTCCCGTGGACGGTGGCTTCTGCACATCAAAAACCAAAGAAATGTCAATGTAAATATTTCGGCAGCACCTAATTATCACTAAGTATATGCTAACTAAGTTTTTCTAACTAAAATAGTAACTAATTATAACTAAGTATATGCTATCTAAGTTTTTCTAACTAAATTAACAACTAATTATAACTAAATTAAATTAAATCAAACAACTACTTAAAACTAAGCAACTAAATAAAAAAAACTCACCGGCTGGCCGGTGAGGTCGTGGAGCGGCCGAGGAGGGCGAGGAGCGGCCGGGGAGGCCGAGGAGCGGCGGAGCGGGGGCCGGAGAGGCGGCGCGGCGGCGCGGCGGCGGGGCGGCACGGCGGCTGGCGGCCCGGCGGCGCGGCGGCCCGGGCGGCGCGGCGGCGTGGCGGCCCGGCGGCGTGGCGGAGCGGCGGCGTGGCGGCACGGCGGCACGGCGGCCCGACGGCGCGGCGGCGTGGCGGCACGGCACGGCGGCCGGGGGTGCGGGAGGCGCGGCCGGAGCTGGGGAGGCGCGGCGGCGGGGCGGCGGCGGCGGCGACGACGACGGCGACGGCGGCGCTGCGTGCGTGTGTGAGTGTGTGTGCGCTGTGTGTGTCGGAGAGGCGGCCCAAAACGGCTAAGTGCCGTGGGCTTTGCCGTGTGCCCAGATCCAGGGCACACGGCGAACATTTTTTTTTATTTTTTGGCATTTCAAAACTTTTTGCCGTGTGCCCACCGTGAGGCACACGGCAACCAATCTATGCCGTGTGCCTCTAGGGAAAGCACACGGCAAAAATTTTCTGCCTAAACAGAAAAAAAATAAAAAAATATCAAACGGATTCAAAAAATAACCAAATTTGGGCATGGACCTGTCTAAGGTGTATGAAGACTATAAAAAATGACTTTTGTGGTAAAACAAAATTTGAATTGTCACGTTGCTTCAAATTACAATGTCTCATTCAAAACTCTTAGGATCTTCTCCCGAGAAGCTCCGGTTTGTAAAGAGGCAATGCGTCAACTTGCTCGAAACCTTCTACATTTTTTACCATAGCCTCTACGTATGAAAACATGACATCACGCCAAAATTTATAATGTTTTGGCCTTTTTTGTATTTTATAAAAATTTTAAACTAACCGAGCCCAAATGCGGTCACACGGTAAGCGAGCAATATATTCAAAATTTGATTCCATCTAATAGACATGGCATCATATTAGTCTTAAGAATTCGAATAACAATTTTCCGAACATTACATTACATTATTCGAAACACTTACGGTTCAAATTTGCCGTATCGACAAAATTAAAAATAATGATATAAAATGATTAAATATAGCAAACAGGCCGAAAAACATGCACAAAACTAACATGGAATAATACAAGGACAAAGAAGTTAGTAAAAAAAATTTTGGAGGCAAAATTCAAAATTTTTGCTGCCTGTTTGCCGTGTGCCTACGTGTGGCACACGGCAAACAGGCCACTTTGCCGTGTGCCTTCCTTTTTGCCGTGTGCCACGTGGCCCCAGCACACGGCAAACAGGCTTGTTTGCCATGAGCTGGATGTTTGCCGTGTGCCACGTGGCAAGGGCACACGGCAAAGCTGACGGCCAAGCCAACTGCCGTTTGGGGCGACCTGTTTGCCGTGTGCTGGTCGTTAGGCACACGGCAAACAGGCTTGTTTGCCGTATGCTACATGTATGCCGTGTGCCACGTGGCAGGCACACGGCAAACAGGCCTGTTTGTCGTGTGCCTGCCTTTTTGCCGTGTGCCTTCCTGGGTCCACCGTGTGCCACGTGGGCAGGCACACGGCAAACAGGCTTGTTTGCCGTGTGCCCGTGAAGAGGCACACGGCGAAGCCGTTGGCACACGGCGAACAAGCGGTTTCCCGTAGTGACTACACTGTGTAGGGATACATTACTTGCACAACATACGGTAGTTTTTCTATAAAAAATAAATGGAACTAGAGCAGAAACAGCCAAGTGACGCTATTTCTAGTTCAATAATTATTGGCCAAACCAGGTAACATAAATATGTTTTTTAAGGCCAACCGCTTTATATATAGATATCCTTGACAGTACAGGTATAAGTCACCGCCATGTTCTCAATTAGCATTTACTCACAATGCTTCTCTGATACTGGAACGGAAGCTCCTCAAGGCTCAAACACATCACCTTGACAAGATCATCACATTAGGCATGGTAGGCATCAAGAATAGCATTAGGCAGAGATTATCATCTATTGGTATGCATCTGTGATCGAAGCTGAGCTCTAGATCTGGCACATGTGGTCTCGGCAGCAGAAAGATCTGGCTGAAGAAGTGATGCGGTTCGACGAACTCATCCACTTCTTTGAGTATTCATGTAGGGATAGTTAACCACTGTAGGGGCTTGTGCCTACGGAAAAGTGTTCACATGTAGTTAGGTCAATCTGCCACGAGTTTTGGAAATCCCTTTATGTAGAAACAGGGTTAGCGAGTGTTTCTCTGAATGTGCTTTCCAACTCGTACTAAACCGGACAGGGAGACATGCATTGCAGAGTAGAAGTGAAAGTCCATGACCATTTATGTATTTACAGATTTAAGTTTCGCATAATTGAATTCACTTGCTGCACATGATCCCCGGCTCCCCCACAACATTCTGCACGAGGCGGGCCGCCGGCAGCACCGCGTCTGGCTTCTTTGGCACCCGTAGCCAGCCGCCACCTCCTGCCGTGTCGTCGAGGGAGCGAGCAAAACAAAAGAGAAAAACACAGATTAAGGAGCCAGATCCATAGGAGGACAAACCTACCCAATGAATATTGGACATGTGCTTGCACCTTTGGATGGCAGCGAGCGCCATTGACGGTCGACCTCCTCGTCATCGCGGTGGTCCTCCGCCGCCGCAGGTCTCCTCCTTCTGCACTGCTCGATGCCCGGGGGGGAGATGCGGATGGGACCGATGGGTACGGGATCCAGAGGGGTGGAGCAACGGTGGAGAAGGGGAGGGGCGATGGCGGCATCGGGGAGGAGGAACGGGAGAGAAGGTGAATGAGAGATTTCGGCCGGTGCACCATCTTGTGAGGAAGGAAAGGAGACATACGCGGATGGGGCAGTGATGGATGGGGGCGGCGGGTACAAAGCGTTGGAAAACCATAGGGTGACAAAACATCAGGCGGGGAGGGCGCGGGGGGCAGATTTCAACACAAAACGTGACCACCATGCGTCTACCCCACTCGCTTCGTCGTCTCGGACCACCGTTTGGTCCTAATTTGTGGGTCTTTTGTCAGGGGTAGGGGGTAGAGTTGTGGGTGAAAAACCGTTTCAATTCTCTCTCTTTATTTGTTTCAATTTTCTCACACGCGCTGGTTTTCTGGTTGGGCGTAGGCGGTTCCCCGTGGGTGGCTGGTTGGTTTTCCGCGCGGGCCGTTTGGCCGGTTGGATTCCTCGCGTGTGATTGGTTTTCCGGACTGGCAATTCGAGACTCCGGTGGTTTGGGAAAAAAATTCAGTACGCGACGTGCGCACCGTGCCCACGGTGGGCACCCTCGCGCGATGCCGTGCGAAACGGATCAGATGCCCGGTCCTCCGCGGCTCGCCCCCCGCGCCTTCGAAGCCCGTGGCCCTCCCTCGCGCGGCTCGGCTTCCTCATCAGGTCGCGACCAGTCCCAGCGCCTTCAACGCCCGCTCCCTCGCGCGGCTTGACCCCAGTGCCCACATGCCGCAACTCAATGTCCCCTCGGATGGTGGTGACACGCTCCGACTCTGGGTCATCAGGCTCAATTCTTGTTGCCCTGTTGAGGATGCCGAAGATTGATCGGATGGATTCACCTCCACGGACAATCTCTGGGGCTAGACTCACTGTCTCGGCTACGGAGTTGGCAGTCACCACAAGGACAACAAAAACCTTGATGACCTTGGAGAAGGTGGATCCATGTGACCGGACGAGATGCGAACCGTACCAGAGAATGAGTGCTTCCGAGGAGTACAGGCAGAGCTGTGAAAGGCCAAACAGAAGACCTGATGTCTGGCTACGGCGAAGGATTTGCTGCTCTGGTATGCGCAGTTCATGGCTGAAGAGTGACAAGATCTTGCTTTGAGCATTGAAGGCAGCCACAGTGCGGATATTGCTCACTCCTTCACCAGCGACCATACTGCTCTTTGCTTGCGCCTTTGCTGTGTCACCAGCAAAGCCCTTCATTGAAATTTGCTGAAAGCAGAAAAAACAAACAACATTCTCATTCAGACACGCGTGAAGTTGCATTCAGTATGTTTTCTACGCAGCCAGAGTAAACAATTGTTCTCATTTTAACACATCGCCCTAAGTTTGCTATTATATGTCTCTGACATATTGCACTAAGAATTGTTCTTATAGATGGACAAATGTCTCAGGTTAAGTTTAACACTGAAAGGAAGACATTGATCACTGAAGGGTAGTCCAAGAAATTACCTGGGCAAAGTTGGCAAGCGCAAGGAGCGGGAAAGTGGCCAGAATAAGGAGTGCTACTAACTGATGAACCTGAGCGCTACAGCCGCGGGCACTGGGGTCGAGCCGCGCGAGGGAGCGGGCGTCGAAGGCGCTGGGACTGGTCGCGAGCTGACGAGGTAGCCGAGCCGCGCGAGGGAGGGCCGTGGGCTTCAAAGGCGCGGGGGGCGAGCCGCGGGGACCGAGCGTCCGATCCGTTTCGCACGGCATCGCGTGAGGGTGCCCACCGTGGGCACGGTGCACACGTTGCGTACTGAATTTTTTTTCGTGGTTTGTTAGCTGTGGGCACGGTTTTCACCGGTTTTCATACGTTTGTGAGACTATTACGGTGACGTACCACAAAATTGGCAGAGACCCTCCTTGATTTACTATTAGGGGTAAAGAATAATAAAGGAACATCTCTCCCTCAATTATGGTCCGTAACCTGCGGTATATAAGTGCCGAATCGAAACCAATACGAAGAAAACCGGGCTGCCACCCGGTGAACGGGCGCCCAGGAAAAAAAACCGGGACCTCTCACCAGTAAACCGGCGTGAACCAGCGCCTCAACTTAAACGGGCACCTGAACCTGTTAAACCGGCATGAACCAGCGCCTTCCTCTACCGGCCTCCGTCCAATTTCAAAACAGCAGGGGTGGGCTCGTCCGGTGGGGACAAGGGCACGCGCCACGCGGGGCACAACTCAGGTGACGGCGGCCTCCGCGCGGGGCACAGCTTGACGGCGGCGGTGGCTGCCGGGCTGTCCCTGAGCTCTTGCTCTGTCGGACGAGACAGACGAATGAGAGAGATGGAGGGGAGGGGAAGAGGAAGAAGACGAGGACAATTTGGTCTAAATATTTTGTGAAACATGTTGAAGGGGTAAGTAATGGCATATTTCAAAGAAAGAGTGAATTGTAATGGCACGGTTGTGAATAGACGATTTTAATGACATATCTCTAATCTATGAAAATTGTAATGACATATATTAAAAAACCCTTTTGGATACTCTATGTCTCGGTCCAAAACATGGCTCTCTGCAAAGGAATGAATTACCAACGGCTTATATATACACACATACATATCCTTGCAGAGACAGATATAGGTAGGTCCCCGTCATGTTCCCTGGAGTATCATTCACTCACAATGCTTCTCTAAACTTGACACTGAAGCTCCTCACCAAGGCTCAAACCCATCATCACCTTGGCAAAATCATCAATTTAGGTATATGGTAGGCATCAAGAATATCAGCGGCAAAGGTTATCTTCTGTCGGTACGCATCAAGAATAGCAGCTCTAGATACTGAGCTAAAGGACCTAGCTGAAATGAGAGTGAAATTAGCTCCAGGTTTGGGATTTTCATGTTAGTGAGGGATAGTAGTGACATATACCTATGCAAAAGTGTTCATAAGTAGTGAGGTCGGTCAGGAGTTTAGGAAATCCCTCTTTGCAGAAACAGAGCTGTCCTATTTCTCTGAATGAGCTGTTCCAACTCTTACCAAACCGGACAGGTAGAGATGCATTGCAGAGTAGAAGTCGATGTCCATCATGACCATTTATGTATTTACTGATCTAAGCTTCACACAACTGAATTCAAATGCTGCACTTTTACTTTTATACTTATCAATTCTAGTTGGTGAAATCAATCAGTCATATGCCAGCAGAATCTTAAGGCAGCGCAATTCACGAAGTGTTACATGGAGCCATGTGGGAAAATGAACGCAGAATCATCCTCCCCTATATAGGTAACACTTTAATTTACTTGTAAAATAAACATATATCTGTCCCTATGGCCATTAAACGGAGTTACAGAAGAAACAACCTACGTACTTTCAAAAGAGCCCGAAAAGTACCGGTTCTGATCCCAATTTTCATTCATTACAAATTGCAACATATTGAAAATTAACAAGCTCGTCCGCTTTTGTGCAATAGGCATGATAGGCCGGTGTCAAGAAGCGTAGTACCAGGCACTGTCACCAAAATTGCCACTCCTGATCGGTAATGATTTCCTGTGAGGAGCTATTTGGCCCAACTCTATATATAACGAATTCAATGTGCCATGCCATGCTAAATTCGGTGCCCAGTTTTGGACAGAGACACAGAGTAATTTAAGTTAAGGACTTGTGTTTTTTTAATTGACTTGTGCATGTCGCTCATGAACAAAAACGGCCCTCATTGCAAAGTTTTCATGCAGTTTGAATTCTATTGTAGTTGATTACATAGGGCGTCATTGGCATTATATGTCCGAACTCCAATTTCATTTGCTTCCTTTCATGGCATAATATTCACAACTGATAGATCTTTTTGGGAAAAGCATCTATTTGAAAACATCAACATTTTGTTTTAGTTAAAAAGAAAACAAAATACTTTTGTGTATCTGACAATATACGGATCAACAGGTTGCCCTGATCCAGCTAACTTGTTGTCTTGTCCTAAACTTAGTTTTCAAGATATTATTGTAGAACCCTGTTAGGGCATGTACAACGGGCTGTCGACTCCCGTCGACATGCAGCCCGTTTTTCACAGAGCCCCCTCCGCAACCCGACTCGCCCCCGCGTCGTCGTCTCTCTAGTCTACGGCGTCGGCGCGTGCTCCCAGGCCGCATCGGCGACTCGGCGCGGGCTGTACGAAGAGCTGCGGGGAGACGGTGGCGGCGGGATCCGCTGCGCGCGCGGGAGTGAATCCGTTGCCGCCCAACGGTTCGCGCCACAATCCCCTCCCAAATCCTCTTCCTCCTCTTCCTATATTCACTGCTCCCTCCCTGTCGAACCCTAGATTATGCCCCAATGTCGCGGCGGGCGCAGTCAAGGAAGGAGGCGGGAGCGGCGGCGCGAGATCTCTTGCAGGCAGAAGCGTCTCGGGTGCGCAAGGCCTTTGCTCCCCCGAAGCAGAAGCGTGGTGCGGCGGCGATGCAGAAGGCTCCGGCGGCGCCTGCGCGGAAGGATGCGGCGGCGGCGGCGGCTACTCCACCAAGATCCTTCACCGACAGCGGCAGCTCCTTCTTCCACGGCAACAGCGGCGAGTTCTTCAGCAGCCCAGGACCGAGCTCCCAACCCTGGAACCATCAATCTTCAGAACCTGCAATGTGGTATTTTCTCCCAATTTGGCTCTGTTTTATGAATGTTTTGTCTGTTATTTTGGAATGACTCAACATAGAGAGCATGTTCAGACCCTGTTTTAGGATTATTTTGGAATTTCTCTCAATTTGCCTGCTGAGAGCATGTGTGATGTATTATGTGAGCAAATCAATTTAAGCAATTTAAGGATTGTCTGCTGTTTTGGTCTTGTACTGGTGTATCTGTTCTTTTGTCAAGCATACAAGTTCTGGTGTATCTGACAGAACACATGCACAAGCATACAAGTTCTCTGTTTTTAGGAATAAGTTCTCTGTTCTTTTGTAATTAATATGAAATAATGAAAATTGTTGGCTGTTCTATAGCAAATAATATGAAATATTGGTTGTAGGGGGGAAAATCCAACACCTCCCGGAGGCTTCACTAATTACCTGCAGCCCCAGATGTCTCAAAACTTCATTTTTGGTGGAGATCCTTCACAGTATGCATCATGTATGCATCCCCAAATGTCCCAAGATGTGCAATCAGAAGAATCCCCAGGTTTTTCTACTCCTGTTTCAGCTAAGGACAGGCAAGATAGATCATATGTGAATGTTGATAGCATGCAAGAAGATGCACCTAGGACCGAGAAGCGAATCTATTGGACTCAAGAAGAAGATGTTAGGATGGTGAGTGTCTTTGCAATTTCTATTACATTTGGACTATTGGCTGTGTAAGACAAAAGATGTCTAAATATATTTATAGTACATTTGCAGATGAGCTCCTGGCTGCTCAATTCAACAGACTCAAGCTGCGGTGCTGATAGGAGGAATGAGCAGTATTGGGTTGATGTTGAGGCTACATACAATGAGACTGCACCAAGCCATAGGACCAGAAGTGCCAAGCAAATTAAGGACCGTTTTCACAAGGTAAATTAAGGACCGTTTGGTTAAAGGCTAGAATGGTTTATACTAGTGGTTACAATGATCAAATGTGGATTGAGAAGGCCCATGCCTTTTATTTAGAAGACAATAAGAAACTAGGTTTAGGTCCTTTTGTCTTGATGGAAGTATGGAATACTGTGAAAACTGAAGCAAAGTGGATTACATACAACAATGGCCTTAAAGCATCAAGGAAAAGGGCAGCAAGCAAGAGTGCAGGCAATGACAACGAGGGAGATGCTACTGATCATATTGATTTAGATGACCTTGATGAGCTTCCAAGACCCATGGGGCAGAAGCAAGCTAAAAAGTTGAAATATGGCAAAGGGAAGGAGGTGGAGCACATAGACCTTGAAGAGCTGGACAAATTTGGTAAGATCCAAGAGGAACAGAATGCTAGTAGGCTCAAAGTGTTGGAAGTGCAGCAGAAGTTATCTTCTGAGAAGGTGGAACAAACCAAGCTTGCTCATCTTGTAGCAAAGGAATAGAAAGAGGCAAGGAAATATGAATTAGAGAGTAGGATGTTTGAGACATTCAACCACCTTTTGGCCATGGATTTGTCACTGATGTCTGATGAAGAAAAGCTTGATCATGCAAATACTATCAAGTGTTTGAAAAAGAAACTATTTTCTGATTAATGAGGTCAGTTTCATTCTGTTATTTTGCAAATTTCATTCATTTTCAGATTATGTACCAAGTCATTATGTTATAGCAGCAAGTACATGAATGTTGTCTTTTACAGATTGTGCTGGTCAGCTCTGCTATTTGCAGCTCTGCTCTACCTTCAAAGTGCTGGTCTGCTGGTCTTTTTTTTACGAATTGTGAACTTAATTTTTTTCCTATTGTGCACTTAATTTATTTTGTGAACTGAAGTGTGAACTGAATGTGGAATGTGAAGTGAATGTGGAATGTGGAATGTGAAGTGAACTGTGGAATGTGGAATGTGAACTGAATGTGAACTTATTTATTTTCTGAACTGCCGTGTGAAATGGAATGTGGAATGTGAAAGGTGAATGGTCATGCGAAATGGGAATGGTCATGAGCTTGGTGTATATAATGAGACCACCTGTACAGTGTGTGCTTCATTCCTATTTTCCCCATGTCGACCACTGAACCTGAGGCCGATGCAGTGCTCTATGGTGGAGGTGTTCAGAGTTCAGGTGGTGAAGCAGTGCTCCCTGGTGTAGGTGGAGTGCCTGATGGTGGCGATGCAGTGCTCCCTGATGGCGATCCTGTTGCTGAAGGTGGCGATGCAATGGCCGATCCTGGCGATGCAGTGCCTGAAGGTGGCGATGCAGTGGCCGATGGTGGTGATCCTGTGCCTGGTGTTGGCGATGCAGTGACTGATGGTGGTTCTGTTCTTAAAGATTTTGATCCAACTCAAGATTCTGATGGTGATTTTTATCCTTCTCTTGATGAATTCGATCCATCAGAAGTGTATACACTTGAAGATTTTATTGCTGAGGATGAAATAATGGATTCATTTCAAAGGAAGATTGGTGAGAAATTGAAGGCCAGTATTGAACGATCTTCTTCAGAGCCACCGCGTCGTCGGCAACGTCAAAGTGGACCTCGAAGGTACATACCTCGGCCAAGAGAAAAGGGACACGACGATTTAGTTGCTAATTATTTTTCAGCAAATCCTATCTATACCGATGAGCAGTTTCGGAGGAGGTTTCGAATGAATAAGCCTTTGTTCCTTCATCTTGTCGATACCCTGTCTAGTTGGGATGAATTTTTTACCCAAAGAGTTGATGCAACGGGTCGAGATAGTCACTCACCTCTCCAAAAGTGCACTGCAGCTATTCGAATGCTAGGATATGGCACACCAGCTGACGCACTAGATGAGGTATTAAAGATTGCAGCTAACACTTCTTTGGAATGTTCAGGAAAATTTGCCAAAGGAATCATTGAGTGTTTTGGTGCCGAGTACTTGCGTCCTCCGACAAGTGATGAACTAGAAACAATTTTACAAGAGAATGAGTCCCGTGGCTTTCCAGGCATGACAGGAAGTATTGATTGTATGCATTGGCCATGGAAGAATTGTCTAAAAGGTTGGGCAGGCATGTTTACTAATGGTTTCAAAGGAAAGCCTACTATGATCCTTGAAGCGGTAGCATCTCGGAACCTTCGTATATGGCACGCTTTCTTTGATAATGTCGGGTCTCAAAATGATATCCAAGTGTTAAACAAGTCACCATTGTTCATTCATGCAATAAAAGGAGAATCCCCTCGAGTGAGTTCTACTGTAAATGGAAGACAATATGACACGGGGTACTATCTTGCCGATGGAATATATCCTGAGTGGGCAGCCTTCGTGAAAACAGTGAGAAGACCTCAAACGGAGAAACATAAATTATATGCACAACGACAAGAAGGGGCAAGGAAGGATGTTGAGTGCGCATTTGGCGTGTTGCAATCTCGTTTTGATATTGTCAACCGACCGGCACGGTTGTGGAAAAGGAAGGATGTTGTTAATATAATGGAAGCTTGCGTTATCCTCCATAATATGATAGTGGAAGATGAGAAGGATTTGGTTCGAATTCCATTGGATTTGAATGAAAATCCAAGTGCAACCATTGTTCTACCACCGGAAGTGCAAACAAATGACAACCCTAATCCATGCTTTGTACAGGTGCTTAACAGAAACTCAAAAATCCGGGCTAGCTCAACACATCGTCAACTCAAGAATGATTTAGTTGAGCACATATGGCACTGCTATGGGCCAAGAGGAGGTTAGAGCAATGAGTCCAATGAAATGATGATTTTATTATTATATCACATCATGTAATTTTAAGACAATTTCATATATATATTTATTATATATGTCATGCGAATTATTTCAATGTATTGTGCATTCTCTCATGTAAGAAACAAAATGGCTACAAAGATCAAGTATGCACTAGATCATCATGGTTTGTGTGTCAAAGGATGTATTAAACACCCTGAATAGACAGCAGTTGTCTACATGGTTGTACAAACTGTCCGTTCAAGCTGTCTATTTGTGCCGAACTGACAGCAGCCGTAGACACTGTTGTACTTGCCCTTATTACGCAGAAGTCGTAGATAACCATGTCAGCAAAATGAATGCATAATTGTTGCTAACACACTACACTACGTATGGATATATTACCCAGCATACAGTATTTTTTCTATGGCAAAATAAATGGAATTAAAGCGGAAACAGCCTAGTGAACGGTGATGCTGTCTCTATTTTAATTCCATTTGTTAAACCCTAGACATGACTTGAAGTCCATTAATCACGGGTACAACAACACATGTATTTGATACAACAACTTGAGTCCTAGGTCTAGAAAAACTAAGAGGTGCTTAGGATGTACAGACCATCCGTTCCGGTGGTGGTGGTCGCCATGTCGTCGGTGATTGAGGCAAGGGCGGCACCGGCTCAGGGACGGGGAAATCCCTCTTTGTATGTAGAAATAGAGCTGTCATATTTCCCTGAATAGGCCGTTCCAACTCTTACAAAACCTGATAGGGAGACATGCATCGCAGAGTAGGAGTGGAAGTCCATGACTATTTATGTATTTACCGATTTGAGTTTCATATTTCTTCGCTTTTAATTTTATATTTATCAATTCTTGTTTCTAGCCTTTGGCACCTCTGCCTCTATATTGTTCCTCTCTCTGGTGAGGTCAATGTGTCATGACATGCTAAATCTGGCTTGCACAGTTGAAAGATGATTTGCGAGGAAGTCCTCAAAGGAAAACAGAGTTTTGTAGTGAGAATATACAAGTTTTAATCGTAGAGTTGACTTGCAGTAATTTTCCAGACTACATGTTTCAAATATTGTAGAACCGAGTTAAGCAGAAGTACTCAAATGATCAATAACAAGGAAAAAGTGCCAATCAGAATATTTAAGACAGTCCTGTCGGTAGGTTCCTGAATCCTAATGTGATCCGAGCTGAGCTCTAGATACTGAATTCTCAGCAACTAAAAGACCTGGCTAAAGTGATGCTGTTGGATGAAATTATTAGCCTCCAGTACTCAGAATTTTCATGTGAAGATCCGGGTTTTTTGTCTGTGACACACCCTCAAAGTGTGTATTTGTCCACAACACACTCTGTTTCTTGGATTAGGCCCCAACACACTACCAAAATGTGAATTTGTGTGTAACACACCACCTCTATTAAATTACTCCTTTGCAGCCTGACAGGTGAGAGAATGAGTGGTAACAAGACTAAACTGCCCCTAGCAGTGTAACAGAGCCAAGGTCTCGGGCCACACCGGCCAGCCTTCCAGCATGCACATGTCGTACTTTTTTTCAAACATACTTAAGTGCAATGTTCAACAATAGTAATATAGGAAGGAAACAGGTGACCAGCATATCGATTGTTAGCATCCAGTTTACTTCCACACACACACAACTACACAGATCAAACCCCATAAAAAAATCCCCTCAAAAAAAAAAAAAAACAAAAAACTACACACATCAAACGTGCAGGAGATGCTTCAGTGCCATTCTATCAGGAACCCATGACAATGTCTGAAGCCTTGGCCGGCGATCCCGCGCTGTGCAGCCAACGCACTGGCAGGGGATTTGGGGATCGATTAGCTAGGCGGCATGCTCTCGGATGAAATCGACGGCAACCGAAAAAGGCGGAAACCTGCAGCCGGCGAGGTACGATCTTAGTCACCGGGAACGCGGAACGACGCCGCGTTCCGCGTCCCGGGACGCCGTTTTGGGGACGGGAACGCGGGAACGTTCGCGTTCGGCCCTGTAAAAGTTCATCAAAAACGGCATTTCCTCGTTCCTCGATCCTGTTACGTGACCCTTTCGTTCCAGGAAACACGGTGACTAAGGGTACGATGAGGCCACGTTGCAAGATTGAATGCAAGAAACAAGAAAGTAACAGAAAACGGGACTGAAAATTTGAAGAATCAGCGTGTTGCTCACCTGCGGGCAAACGAAATCGCAGCGGCGGATGCAGACGAAGGGCCGGATCCATCCGGCCGGCGGTGCGCCTTCGTCACGACGATACGAGCGCGAGCCTCGAGCGGATAAACGTGCGGCGGGGAGTAGATCGATACGGTCATGTGTCCGATGGATTTTGGCCAGGGTATTTCAGTCCTACTAGTCTTTTTTCAGTTTGCACAAGTCAAAACAGTAGTTTATTGGGACGGTGTGCTACACAGAAAAAGCATTTTAGCAGTGTCTTGGGCTCCAAATCTAGAAATCGGGTGTGCTGTGAACAAATACACATTTTGAGGATGTGTCACAGACAAAAAAAACCCTGAAGATTATGAGTGACAATCGAGACATGCACCTATGCAAAAGTGTTCAAAAGTAGTGAGGTCCGTTAGGAGTTTAGGAAATCCCTTGTATGTTGAAATGGAGCTGTCATATTTCCCTGAATAGGCTGTTCCAACTCTTACAAAACCAGATATGTATTTACCTATTTGAGTTTCTAGCCTTTGGCACCTCTGCTTCTATGTTGTTCCTCTCTCTGGTGAGGTGTCAATGTGTCATGACATGCTAAATATGGCTTGCACAGTTCAGAGATGATTTGCGAGGAAGTCCTCAAAGGAAAACAGAGTTTTGTTGTAAGAATATACAAGTTTGAATCGTAGAGTTGACTTGCAGTAATTTTCCAGACTACATGTTTCAAATATTGTAGAACCGAGTTAAGAACAAGTACTGAAATGATCAATAACAAGCAAAAAGTGTCAATCAGTTATCTGCAAGCAGAATATTTAAGACAGTGATGTTATCTCAGTATTACAGGACCCATGTGGGAAACTGAACGCATAATCATCCTGCACAATGCGGGTCACAATTTACTTCTGGAGCATATATTTGTGAGAACTACTCCGGTACACCTCTTTTAAAAAATTGCACACATATTAAAGCAATAAATTAATTAATTAACGGTTTTCTTAATTAATTTCCACCTGGGTTCCGGATGGAGCCAACCCTCCCAAGCCCAGCCTGCATCCAGCCCAAAATGGATCCATCTATCTCCAGATCCTTTTGTTCAGCTGTTCCAGTATCGTTATTTGTGATCCATCGAGCAGAGCCAAGAGAAGTCACCGACTGCTCTTGTTGCCTGCAAGCTGCAGCCATGGCAGAGTGTATCTGTAGGAACTGTAAAAGGCACCGGTGCACTGTATATATATATATAGCACATCGATCACAGCTATTTGGCTTGGGGGCACTGCCGCCAGCCTGCACACTAGGAGGGCAGGAACTCGCCCACTCCGATGGATACATCAACGACGGCAAAACGGAATGAGTCTTCGCCGCGAATTGACCAGCGGCGCCGAGGGAAGAGATCGGAGATAAATAGGTTTCATATTAGGCTGGACACGGGATGGGCTTGAGATGGCTAGGCCCATTCGGGACCCGGTGGAAAATAATAAAGAAAACATTTAATTAGTTGGTTGTTTGCTTTAATATGCGTGCAAAATTTTAAAAGAGGAGTACCGGAGTAATTCCCTATATTTGTTTCTATGGCCTATAAGTTTGCAGTTCATGGCCCAAGGCTTATATATAGGTTGTGATCCCAATCGTTCCTGGCCCTGGTCACACGACATTGAACATAATCAAACTCATGACGTTTAACAAGGGCGTACAATAGGCATGGCAGGTATCAGGAATTTCTGTAGCAGATCTTGTCAACATACTGGCCCTTCGTTGGCATTCTCATCTATTAACATCTGATTCAGTGATTGGAGTTTACAGCCTGGGATAGGCAGCCACGTCGCAAGGATCTGCCTACATGAAAGCGTGTACAGCCAGTGAGGGTTAGTAGAAGTTTAGCAAATCACTGTTTGTTGCGTGTGTTCATAGGGTTGAGTGTGCGTGCGTTTGTGAACGTCTACGACTGTACTGTGTTTCGCAAAAAAAAAAAAAAGCTTTCGTGGGCTATATTTTATTGATGGTTCGTCATCAGAAAGATTGATGTTCATAACTTATGTCAAATTTACACCGATGCATGCTCATTTGATGCCTTGTAACGCAACGAGATTGTTTTCATAAGGAACAAGCACAACTCATAGTATGTTTCAAATTCTTTTAAATTCGCTTGGATTGGTCCGTATGGACAATTGGATTATGAAATCACCTTCTAGTTACTGTAATTTTCCAAACTTCATGTTACTGATTTGTGGAAGGTATAGGGCCTTGCTCCGGCGAGGCGAGGATATGACCAGGCGGCGGCGCACACGTCGTGGAGGGTCTCGTGGTTGCTGTTTTCTTTGGTCGGAGAGGAAGGACACGCAGATACAGCTGTGTGGACCATTGTTTCTCGCTCATGACTTGCTAAGTTAAGTAGCCGTCACCCCGTGCATTCGCACGGGCTATATTGCATATTAGAAAGTAGGAAACTAAGATGGAAATTTGCACGGGTTATATTGCATATTAGAAATTTTCAGCAGAGTTCACCGGTCTTTTCATAAAAGTAGAGAAAATAACGCCCTAAAAATAGTGGAAAAAATAACTTAAATAACATTTTTTAATTTTCTTATAACTTGGGTCAGTACTTATGTTCATGAAACTAAGATGGAAACTCTTTACTTTATTTTTTGTTTCTTTCTATTTATAGTAAACCGCGGAGAGAATTTCATTGTTGTTTCTAGTAAACAGCTGAGAGAATTTCATTGTTGTTCTTCAATACCTAAAGTTTCATCTTGCTTAATATATGCAGTTGCCTGGTCTATTATGAACTTTTCATTAATAATGTGCATTGAAACAATTTACCAAAAATACTTACAATATCAATTAGAATAACAAAATTGGTATATGAATTTTTTCATATACCACAAACAGAGCATAGTTACCCATGTTAAAATACTAACCTATTTTAAAACTTGGTTGATGCTTTGATGCCAACAAAACAGAACGAAACTGCCTTCGTCAACGTGGTAACGGCAGCCCATTAGCTGCACGATAGCAACCTTATGGCAGCCAGTGAGAGTGAGGCATCTTTTAAGTCTTCAACATGATCGATCTTTGCTCATGCCGAGCTATGCCGTGCTGCTACCTCCATCAAGTTTATCCTCCTCCACTCGCCACACTTAATTTGCTAAGGGGTCTTCCTGAGTGTGCGCCCCGTGCTAACGTCACCATGCCACGTTATTTCCCAGTACCGCACATATTATCCTTGATGCATATATCCGGTCAGCTTCAACATCGTGACAGCCTTTCTAGGTCTGGAGCTAATCAAAAAAATTTGTACAGGATCCCCAACAGATAGAGCAGGTGACGGCAGGAGATAAGGGCAAGATCACGTGCATTTGGAGGACATGCTTGGTATCTGTTGGGGAAGTCTTGGATTTAGGTAGAAGGAGAAGTCTTGGTATCTTTTTCTTTCTGAACAGGAAAAGGAGCGGCAACTCCTTGTGGACAATATATGGTACGTTGGGAGTTTACTTTAGCTGTGCAAGGAAAGAATCTGATTATATAATTGGAACTTCCATATATAAGTTTCTACCGTGTGAATTGTTGCTGGATTTTTTTTCCTTTTTCCTATATATGGCTGTACGTGTGACATGCATGGCGCTAACCTGCAGGAGACGTAGCTGAATAATCTGAGTTTGAATCAGGTTTTTCTTTTAAATTCCTAACATACACCCATACACGTGCACACCGATGCCTGGTGTCACAGGATTGTTAGGCTCCATTTATGGTGCAAACGTATACATATACTGTTTTTAATCTGGTCCTTGAAGCTGGCTTTCATGATAAATCAGGGGTCAATTATTTTTCTTTTCCTCCGATTAACGTGGGATTTTCTAAAAAGTCTAGGATTAGTATAGGTATAGATTTGGCGGAGATCTAAATAATGATTTCTGAGAGAATGCAAGGATGATAACGCAATGCATGCGTCTTCACGAATTGTAAATAAGCAATACGCTCATCACTAGCGTAGTGGTAGGTTCTCAGTGAAAAGCCTCCGGTCCCAACAAATTTCTAATAATCGAAGATCATGAATTCTGCAGAATACTGCATCGTACATGTACACCTTAATACTGTTCAATGTTGGATTCAACTGAGCATTGCTCATAAAAAGCATTACAGAAACCCAAAAATTTCAGAAGCAAATGGTAAAATATTCTTCGATTTTTACTTCTTCTATACTACTTGCGTGAACGACATTAATCATCTGAGCTTTTGTTTCTTGCTTTTAATCTGCTATTACAAATTGGAACGAGAGTTTTATAGAATTTCTTGCAAACCATGAGTGTAACGAAAAATACAATTATAGAAAAATAGCATGATTATCATTCGTAGAAATGGTGCGACCCATTCAAGTGTAACTAAATGAAAAGACCGTAATTATTTTAGAGCAAACAATGTTATGACAATAAATTTATTTAGCCAAATATAAATATACATTTCCAGCCTATGGATTGCCACAAATTTAACATAACATATATTAAATATTTAACGATGCAAGAACAAATAAAACGAGGTCACTTTTGCGCATCAACCCCGCACATTTTTCTAGTGATAACACTAATGCGGTCAGAATACGCCGCAGATTTTTTCTGTTTCGTTAATTAATGATTTGTTCTTTTTGTCACTGGATGCTATGCGTGATTTTGCCTTGGGCTGCTTCTCATCAACAAGAAAACCATCTCTGTTGGACAGGGAAGCTCATCGAGGGCGGACGGATCATAGACATGAAAACCTTCTATGTTCTTTCCCAAAAAAAAAAAAGAAAAAAAAGAAAACCATCTATGTTGGACGGGGAGGCTCCTGGCGGATGATGGGGAAATCTCGGGAGTGACTATACACCGCACATGCAGTACACCGCGTGTCACCGCACACCTCCCGAGATGGCCCCTTAACTTCCACAGTAGCGCAAAACCACAAGCCGTGAACCTTCCCACCTAATTAATGTTGTGGGTCTTACAATAAACACTTTTAAAAAACAATTCGTATATCATAAATGGGTTATCCAAATCAAATTCTGATTGCACCACTGCATTTCTTATAACGAGATCTTCAAAACTAGACCACACTTGACTATGTTTCGGATTTTTAAAAAAACGAAACATTTTTTATAAGAGAAGGAACAACTCATCCGATTTTACAACGAGAACAAATCACTTGACCGTACGGAACAACAGAATCGTACAAGAGGAACATAAATTTTAACATGTGGAACAAATCATCTAACTAATGAGACAGAAGTAACAAAATATTATACAGGAGAAACAGAAATATCATATAGATGGAACATAAATATTAGCATGTGGAACAAATCATCTAAACTAATGAAATAGAAGTAACAAAACATTATACATGAGGAACATAAATATCATATAGATGGAACACAAATATTAACATGTGGAACAAAATCATCTAAACTAATGAAACAGAAGTAACAAAATATCATACAGGAGGAAAAAAATATCATATAGAGAGAATAAGTAATAAAACAGAAGAAAAAATGAAAGAGAAAATAAATAGGAGAAACAAAACAGAAATACAGCTAGAAAAATAAAAAAGATAAAAAAATTAAGAGCAACAAACCTACCTGCATGTGGGCCCTTACCACATGTGCATGCTGCTCCTAGTGAGGCCACCACGAGTGGTCCATCAACCGGTGCCAAGCCTGCATGCTGCCACCAGCCTTGAATGAGGCGTTGTTAGCTGCGGGGACTGCCGTCCCACCGCATATGCGGTGTATAGAGAATCCGGGAAATCTCGGGACGCAGGTAGACTGCGTGCGCCTGCAGCGGCTCCGGCGCAGAGCAAGGCACGGAAGCGATAGCGAGATGCTCCTGCCGCTGCGGGGAGTACCAAATTTTAATTTCATTTTTGGCACATTCAAATAGGAATTGAATTATGCTGCTTTCTGGAATTCCAGAAGACAATACATCACCATCCAA
Organism: Urochloa ruziziensis; assembly: GCA_015476505.1. Taxonomy (NCBI): domain Eukaryota; kingdom Viridiplantae; phylum Streptophyta; class Magnoliopsida; order Poales; family Poaceae; genus Urochloa; species Urochloa ruziziensis. The sequence goes on along the minus strand of CM027121.1, from coordinate 30,508,402 downwards.
ACAACAGAATTTGAATCGTAGTCCAATGCAATACCATGGCTCATTTGGTATTGAGATAAATTCAAGCCAATGTCTTCAACATCGACATCCAAACGTAGGCCTTATTGGAAATCACCGGAGAGACGCGGTGGATGACAAAGGGGCACAATGATAGATGTTTTATTGAAGGAGTAGCAAGCTAGTGGGTGATTAATGGTCGATTATGAGAGAAGAGGTAGGCGCTTCCTCGGCTTGGGTCCACGGCACCGGCACGGACGCGTACACGTCCAGCTCCATGACTACGTGCGTGGGCGAATGCACCTTGACAAGTTTGCCGACAACGTGACCCTGAGCCCCTCGGAAGGCGCCCGTCCCACCGATCACGGCGTGCTCCAAGACCGCCGACGAGTCATCGATGCCACCCATGACGATGGTGCTCCCGTTGTAGGGCCCCGTAGTGAGCAGCAGCGTGAAGCTCACCACATGCACTGGGCGGCTCATGGAGGACACCATATAGGTGCCATACACGCGTCCGACGGGTGCGGAGGTGTTGTCTGGGGACTCGGTGACGAGGTTGTCCATCACCAACGTGTCACCGAAGAGGTTGTTTGGCGGCCAGAGGGACGGATTCGTCGGGCCAGGGCCCCGTACCAGCACCTTCTCCGTCGTCTCTGGACCGTTGCCCAGGTACTCCTGGACGTACACCGTTATCCGCACAGGGCGCGGCGTGTTTGCAACCAAGCTGGTCACCATTGCCTTGTAAAGCTTACGCTGCAACTGCTACTCGATCTATATATATAGGAGTATAGGACGGAGTTCCATCTAGTGTTTAGTTTAGCAGCTGGTTAAGAACTAGTGCACGCAAGGGCGAGCTGCAGCTGTCAGGGAGACGTGTACGTGCGCTGGCCATGTGTTTCACGCAGACATCGACGCGCGTGGTTGGTACAACTTGCGCTGACAATGCAAGAAGTAGCGGAAAAGGGTAGGCAAGGTGTGCTGAGTAAAACGATGCTTCCGGTTTGAATGGGACACCCACGTGCATTAAAAAAAAACTGCTATCCGGCTTCTGTAGACCCCGTCCAGATGTTGGTGCTAAGCCTGGAGGCAGAGGCATCGGACGTGGCCAAGATGATGGAGGCAGAGGGGTGGCCGTGGAAGGGGAGTTGGTGGCAAAGGTGGTAACAGAGGTACGTTCCATAAGAACTTGAAACATGTCTTTGGTTTCTCTGTTTGGTTACTACTACTAAAGTTTAACACATATCACATCGAAAATAATTTTACGTGTATGGAGTATTAAATATCTAAACAAATAACTACTTACAAAGATTGTTACAATTTATTTTGTAAGACAATTTTTTAAGTCTGATTAGTCTATGATTTGACAGTGTGGTGCTACAGTAAATATGTGCTAATGATAAATTAATTATACTTAGTTAATTTGTCTCATGGAGTACTCACAAATTTTATATTTTTTATTGGTAACCCATAACTCCGTCCGACATCCCTCCTGACATTTCAATGTGACACCTACTAAAGTTTAGCACATGAATCCAAACACGTCTTAGATGGGCGTCGTGCCGCATTCCGACAACGACATGAGAATTGAGAAGCAAGCAGCTGGTGCCGACGAAAGCGCTGGAATTGGTTTCACTAAATTCCTGTGCATCATAACATGCGACAAGAATGAGTGCTCTTTTTTTCCCGGTCAAAGAGAACTTTATTAACTAGGCATGACAGTGTTTACAATCTTCTGCGACTATATATGTCCGGTGACACATACAGGTGCCCGTCCTAAACAAACTGCAAAATGAGAATTACGCCTAGTTAAATGAGCTAATTTCATAAGCTATCAAGTTACCCTCTCTCTCCACCTGACACGGGTCATGGCTTAGAGCCTGATAGGCCCATCTAGCTCAAACAATTGCAGCCCACCAACGTCCCACCACGGACACATTTGAATTTTATAATATACTAGTATCATACCCGTGCTGTTGCTATAGGACAACAAAACTATGGATTAAAAGCACATTGATCGCAAATTAAGATAATAGCAATGTGAAACTAATTTGAATCGTTATAGTGACATTTTATTAATCCAAGAAAGCAAAGATCATAACTTTAAATTTAACACAGTGACCTATAGAGCGGTGTCTTAGACTTGTCAACTCTACTGTATGTTCTCTCCTGTAATGCGACAAAGGTAATGTTTTACATCGGCAGACAGCTCTTTCGTGTGCCAATAGATCCACCAACATGTTCCGACGCATCTTCATACCACAGGTGTGATTATATATATATATGTAAATATTTGTGCCTGTAACAGGGTAATACCACTTATCTTAAAAAATTCTCACAAGAACTTAACTCTGCTCAAATATTGAGGCCTACATATTAGAATTGACATTGACTGGGCTCAAATACCAGCGTTTGACTGCCATGTATTTGCTGGCAGGATTGGGCTTCAATACTACGACGGTTAGAAGAGAATGAGGCATCCGCACCGGTTGGGAAACCCCCTTCAGCAGCGGTTTCCCAACCGGTGCGGATCTTTCGGTGCTAAAGGGGTACACCTTTAGCACCGGGTCATTTACCCGGTGCTAAAGGCCCCCTTTAGCACCGGGTCCCGAAACCAACCGGTGCTAAAAGGGGCCGCGCACATGGCCCCTGCGCGAGCCCCTTTAGCACCGGTTTGTGGCTAGAACCGGTGCTAAAGGGGAACCATATAATTTTCCCTTTTCCAGCCTTCATATTTATTTGTTTGTATACGTATTTTGCCAACGTATTTCGTCTACGTATTTGTTCTAATACGGATGTCGTACTACACTGCACTAGTATTTGTATAAGGCTCGTATAAACATAAAAAAGACATATATTACATATCTTAGTGCCAAAAGAGTTACATCATCTCATAGTGCTAAAAGAGTTAAGTTTTCTAAGTATCCATAAATTACAATCCTGCACTTCGACGAGCTGATGATGAACTAGGACGAGCTAGAGGATCTAGGACCAGCGACGGAGGAACGAAGACTTGAGGTGTCCGTATTGTCCCATGCATCATCATAATGAAATTCTCCATTCACATTGATGATCTCGTCCCAAGTAAATCCAACGAGTTGTTCTGCAACTGCGTCGATCTTATGCTGCTCTAGGCTTTTACTAGAGATGGACATCATCTACGAATTGCAAACAATTAAAATTAAAGTATAATAATGGTGAAGTTGAATTAGAAACTTGTAAATAGATATTGCGTACCATAATATCATGGTTAGTATATATTTTTTTAATCCAGCTATGCATGTACTCGCAAACGTAGTATCCGCATAAATTATTGCCCGGCCCCTGTTGATGACACTGTTGGCGAAAACAAAGTTAAAGATAATTTTTTAAGTTGATTAGCAAAGACGTATATGTACAAATTGCATGCGTACCGGGAATTCAGTATTCCATACGAGCTTTTCATATCCAATACCGGGGTGCTTTTCACGAATCTCGTTCCACATCCTACAATTACATAATCATGTTGTTAGTCTCAAATTTGAGTTCAAATAAAATAAGTCAATAATGTAAGTATATAGAAAAATTTGAATTGTTGAAATTTACTTATATATACGACCTTGTAAACATGTCAATGATTTCCTGATACTGTTCTTGTGGTTTCCTCAACGAATCGAAGACGTTAACCACACCTCTATCAGGATTCAGTACTATGAGCACCCAGTGGTAACTACATACATATGTATAAGTGTTTTAGCATAATGAGATAATTTAAAGAAATTAAGAAATTAAGAAAATAAAATGAGATAATATAAGTGTTAGCACTCACCCGAAGTGGTATGGCAATAGTATGGAGTCCATAAAATTTTGCTTATCCACATACTTGAATAAGTTCTGATATGTCGCCTCTGGATCTTTATAAATCATTTCTTGGTTTACCTTTGATGGGTCCATGAAACCAACGTCAAAAATACGCTCCCTCCGACATCTTTGAATCTCCATTCTACATAATAAGCAATAAAGTAGCGCCGTCACTCATAGAGTTTTTTAAATGACAATAAAGAAATTGTTATAAGAAATCACTTACAGAACCCAGGTTTGAATCAAAGACATGTCCAGGGCGTCTCGTTGGTAGATTTCGTAGATATCTTTGAACTCCAACCAAATCGTATCTTCTCCATTGAAAAAATCCTCATCCTTCACGCGACACCCGAACATGTCTCGTCCTTTCGACGCTTGAACCATGTACCATCCATGCAATAAATACATCTTTGTTTGTAGCTTTTTCACATCATCTGGCGGGACGAACGACTTGCCAAGCTCAAAATGCCACTTAGTCACTTTAGCTTTGGGCGGGGATTCTTGGCCAGTGAGGACCGCTCTACTGAGACCTGTCTCTTCCATTTGACGTTGGATCATCAGTTCGTGCGCATCTGGCAACTGAGTCAATCCTTGCTGAGGTTGTTCGCCGAGCTGAGGAATAGTAGAACGTTTCGACTTATGCGTTACCGGCTTCACTTTAGACTTAGGCGATGCCGGCTTCACTTTAGACTTAGGCGATGCCGGCTTCACTTTTGACTTAGGCGATGCCAACCGCTCAGCCTGCTCAGCTTCTCTTCCTTTTCTGAAAAGATTTTATTAATGAGCGGTCGTAGTCAGATATTTCGGCTTTTTTCTGTTCTGCCCTGGTCAAATTTTGTAAGAACCTCGCCGCCTTGACCGTGTCAACCACGAACTCTTTCTCAGGCTCTTTCTTCTTGTGAAAATGCGCGTGTACTTCTGCGGCGACTACCTCGTCAAGTTCCTCTTCCGTCAGCTCGTAAGCTAATTTCTTCTTTGCCGGCACTTTCTTTTGCTTAGTTGGCCGCTTTGGTGGTGGAGGACTTGTTGGCGCAGTTTTCTTTCTGGGCGGATTCCTTTTTGGCCTCGCCGGTGGAGACCAATCTTCTTCTGCCGGAGGATCATCAGCCGGAGGATCATCTGCCGGAGGATCATCGTCATGCGGAGACGGTGGACCTGGCGGACCTGTCGAGGTTGTTGCTTCCACACCAGGTATGATGATGTCACGCTTGCTCCATAGAATGATGCCGTGACAACACTGTCCAAGAAGTGTTTCCCCATCACCTCCGGTGATGTCAAGCTGCAAGCCGTTGTAGTCTGAGACAACTTGTTCCACCTCGACTGGTGCGTAGCCATATGGAATCTCCTTGGAGTGTACTGTTTGTCCTTCTTCCAATGGTCTAGCCGTGCCGTATGCAACCTAATATATTCGAAAAGTTAATAACACAATAATATGTTCAACATATGTAAACTAACTTTAAGTCATTGTTACTATACGTACCACCACTGATATGTTCTTCAATGTTGAATGAAGCTCGCAAGCGGTGCGCTGAGATATTTCATCCACAGGGTAACGGGCCGGTTCTGATTGAGCTGGCGGAAGCTCTGTGGAAGCGTGACTGCTACGTTGTTGTGGAGGGGTAGCCAAAGCAGCAGGATCTTCTGTTCCTCTAGATTGTGTCATCTGAATAAGTGCTAGCTTCATTCGCTGTTCCATCTCTCCCTCCATATCCTGTATCCGTGCGCCCTGGGCGGCTACGATTTCCTCTAGCTCCCTCATCCTGTTCTCTGTTTCGGTCTTCTTCCGCTTACGGCTCCTGTAGGAGGAGCTGTCCTCCTTGAAAGCATACTTCCAAGAAACAGAAGTTCCTACTCCGCGCGTTCTTCCAGGATGCTCTTGTTTCCTAAGGCATAGGTTAGCTCATCTCTTTCTCTGTCAGGGATGAATTCTCCGGCCTCAGCTTTCCTTATGATTTCAAGGAGGCGGTGAGCTAGGTCTCGCAAGTCCTCGCCAAAAATCAAAGATCCGTCTATTGGACTGAGAGTGCCTCCATGACCATAATACCAATGCTTGGATCGTAAGGGCCAGTCATGTGTCGCTGGACGAATGCCTTTAGCATAGAGATCTTCTTCCATCTTGTCCCATTTGTCGACGCTGCCTTTATAACCGCCTGAACCCATTCGATGGGTGTACTTCTTTTTTTCCGCATTGCCGATGTTCCTTGCGGATATCTCAGATCCTTCTGTGGACTGTTTGTACTCCACGAACGCGTCCCAATGATGAGGTCTTATGGTAGGGTGATTGTCAAAATCCGGAATTTCTTCTGTTTTGAGATATTTCTTCCACAATTTCGTCTTATAGTTTTGAAATTGAGTTGCCATCTTTTTCAGCGTCCAATCCTTCAATTTCTCTTCAAGATCTGAAGGAAATCCGAATATTTCTTTCACATCAGTCCATATCATTTCTTTCTCCGTATTAGCCAGAACATACGGTTCATTGGGTCCGTAGATCTCCATTTCCTGATGCTAATGGGAACGCGTTCACGAACAATAACCCCACATTGAGAGACATATTTTCTGGCAATTTCTTTGGGCTCAGTTGGCTCGCCATCATCCTCCACTTTGGTGATGTGCAATTTGACCTCCTTCAGCCTCTTAGTTGTACTTCTTTTTCCAGGGCGTTTCGTAGCGGCAGTTGTCGCCGTAGATGGCTAGAATAATTAGACGTATAAATTAGTCACAACATTAGGTTAAGATAATGTATATAATGTTTATGAGAAATATTAGCACCTGACTAGACGTGGGCTCATCGCTATTACGTTGACCCACATTAGGTTGCACCTGGTCCAAATTATCGCCACCAGAAATACCTTGCATTATTTCTTCCATGCTCGGTGGCCGATCAGTGTTTCCACCCAAATGAAACTGAGCTTGTAAGAATTCATCATTATCCTCCTCGTGGATCGTCATCTTCAAAAATAAATATTCTACGTTAAATAAATAATTATTGAACGTTAAAGAAAACATTCTAGTCAAATAAATACTTATAAGTATTGTACGCTATAGAAATATATTTACGTCAAATAATAATTATTGTATGTTAAATAAATATTTACGTCAAATAAATAATTATTGTATGTTAAATAAATATTCTACGTCAAATAAATAATTATTGTATGTTAAATAAATATTTACGTCAAATAAATAAGTATTGTATGCAAAAGAAATATTCTACGTCAAATAAATAATTATTGTATGTTAAATAAATATTCTACGTCAAATAAATAATTATTGTATGTTAAATAAATATTTATGTCAAATAAATAAGTATTGTACGCAAAAGAAATATTCTACGTCAAAATAAATAATTATTGTATGCTAAATAAATATTTACGTCAAATAAATAAGTATTGTACGCAAAAGAAATATTCTACGTCAAATAAATAATTATTGTATGTTAAATAAATATTCTACGTCAAATAAATAATTATTGTATGTTAAATAAATATTCTACGTAAAATAAATAATTATTGTATGTTAAATAAGTATTCTATGTCAAATAATTAGCGGACGTTAAATAAATATTCTACGCCAAATAAATAATCACTGTACGTTAAAGAAATAATTCTAAGTCAAATAAATAAATTCTAGTAAATTTAACGTTAACCCTAATCATTTACACTAACTATAAAATTAATACACATGCAGCTGTCGGGTTCTCCATGCACGTCGGAAAGGGCTTACGTGTGGCCGGCTTCAAACGAGCTCGTGTTCGCGCGGCGGTCGGCGGCGGTTCTCGGCAGTCGTACGGTCGCACTCGGCCGGCTTCAGACGAACAGCCGCTCGCGGACGCGGATCGCTTTAGCCGATCGAGCTCGCGGATCGCTTGAGACGAGCTCGCGCTCGTCGGCTGGTACGCGCGTGGAGGGCGACGGGCGTCGAGCTAGGCGGCAACGGCGCGCTGGCGGCGCGACGGTGGGGGCGTCCGAGCGGCAAGACGGCGGGGCGGGGCGGCCAGCGACGGTGGGGCGGCGGCCAGCGACGACGTACGGCGCGGGGAGGGCCGGGGCGGCGCGGCTAGCGACGGCGGGGCGACGGGAGGCCGCGGGACGGCAGCGGCGGCTGCTGATGGAGGGCGGCGGCGCGTCCGGGGCGGCCAAACGGCGCGCGGGCGGCGGCCCGGGCGCGTCGGGGGCGGCGGCGCGTCCGGCGACGGCGCGCGAGCGGGGGCGCGCGTGTCGTCGGGGTCGAGGCCGCGGGCGTCGGTGGAGGGGCGGCGCCGGGGTTGGAGACGGCGGCGGCAACGGTGGAGGGGCGGCGCCGGGGGTGGAGACGGCGGCGGCGCTTGGGGAGAGGCGGCGGCGATGGGCGCGACGACGACGCGCGGCGGTTGGGGAGACGTGGCGACGATGGGGGACGACGGCGGCGCGGCGGCGCGGTGGCGCGGTGGCGCTTGTGGACGACGGCGCGGCGGCGCTTGGAGACGACGGCGGCGGCGCGGTGGCGGTTGGGGACGACGGCGGCGGGGAGACGAACTGGGGAGTGGAGAAGACGAAGACGGCGAGATGCGAAAATTTTCTAAGTGTTCTATATATAGGGCGGACCTACCTTTAGCACCGGACGCAGCCAAGACCCGGTGCTAAAGGTTTAAGATTAGCACCGGGCGCAGCCAAGGCCCGGTGCTAAAGGTCAGCCGCCGGGGCGCCAAACGAAATTGGGGACCTTTAGCACCGGGTCTTAGATCCGCCCGGTGCTAAAGGTGCCCCAGTTCCGTTTGGCGCCAGTTTTTTGGCGCAATTTTATATTTAGCACCGGGTTTTGCAAATACCCGGTGCTAAATAATATTACATGTAAATGTTTATTCTTATTTATTTAATTTATACTTGGTCTTATTTATTTAGGTTGTAGTTAGTGTTATTTAATATATTTGTTATATATGAAATGAAAGAGAAAAAAGTTAAAATAATATTACATCTAAATGTTTAGTCTTATTTATTTAATTTAAACTTAGTCTTATATATTTAGGTTATACTTGGTCTTATTTATTTAGATTGTAGTTAGTCTTATTTATTTAGATTATAACTAAAACATTATTAGCCACGTCATAGTTCAATTAATATATAAAAAATTAATATATTTGTTATATATGAAATGAAAGAGAAAAAAGTTAAAATAACATTACAGCTAAATGTTTAGTCTTATTTATTTAATTTATACTTAGTCTTATATATTTAGGTTATACTTGGTCTTATTTATTTAGATTGTAGTTAGTCTTATTTATTTAGATTATAACTAAAACATTATTAGCCACTCATAGTGCAATTAATATATAAAAAATTAATATATTTGTTATATATGAAATGAAAGAGAAAAAAAGTTAAAATAATATTACATCTAAATGTTTAGTCTTATTTATTTAATTTATACTTAGTTTTATATATTTAGGTTATACTTGGTCTTATTTATTTAGATTGTAGTTAGTCTTATTTATTTAGATTATAACTAAAACATTATTAGCCACGTCATAGTGCAATTAATATATAAAAAATTAATATATTTGTTATATATGAAATGAAAGAGAAAAAAAAGTTAAAATAATATTACATCTAAATGTTTAGTCTTATTTATTTAATTTACACTTAGTCTTATATATTTAGGTTATACTTGGTCTTATTTATTTAGATTGTAGTTAGTCTTATTTATTTAGATTATAACTAAAACATTATTAGCCACGTCATAGTGCAATTAATATATAAAAAATTAATATATTTGTTATATATGAAATGAAAGAGAAAAAAAAGTTAAAATATTACAGTTTTCATCATAGTGCAATTAACTTATACAGCATCATTGTTTACTTGAACGCTAACAAACTTTCTCCTAACAAATGTCCCTTGATTGTGATCGCGACGTAGATAGGGTGTCTCCTCTGCTGCTAACAGGACGGTTGGGTCAGCAGCCACCGAGAATGGAGGTCGACCGTCGAGCATATCATAATCTTCATCTGTCTTATCCTCAACTCCTACGATTTTTCTTTTTCCAGGAAGAACTATATGACGCTTTGGCTCGTCTTTTGATGGGTCCGATTGCTTGCTCGTCCCTTTCTTTGGCTTGCTAGCCATGTCTTTTATATAAAAAACTTGTGTCACATCTTTGGCTAGGACGAACGGTTCGTCTAGAAACCCAATCTTGTTTAGGTCCACTATAGTCATCCCATACTCATCAGTTGTAACTCCTCCTGCAGTCAGTTTCACCCATTGACACTTAAACAGTGGGATCTTTAAAGGACCATATTCCAGTTCCCATATCTCCTCTATGACACCATAGTATGAGTTTTTATTGCCATTGCTGTCGGTCGCATCGATCCGGACACCACTATTTTGGTTGGTGCTCTTCTTGTCTTGGGCTCTTGTATAAAATGTATACCCATTTATGTACGTAGCCTTGAAATTTTAAGATCGTGGTCGATAGGACCCCTAGCTAGAAAGGCTAGTTGCGCATCAATACCCACAACAGCCATCAGATGTTCTCGCAACCAATCTGCGAAACTACTATTGTGTTGACGTTGAATAAATGTCGCAGTCTTTCCTGGATTTTCTTCATACAGAATCTTCATGTGCTTCTCGATGTATGGAGCAACTAAGGCTGACTGCTGCAGAATTGTGAGATGTGCTTTACGAAATGTCAGCATGTCTCTGATTACCATCGTCTTTCTTCCTAGTGTGCCCTTTCCACCAAGTCTCCCCTCATGATGTGATTCAGGCAACCCAATCGGCTTGAGGTCTTCGATAAAGTCAACACAGAATTCAATCACCTCCTCTGTTTCGTATCCCTTAGCAATGCATCCTTCTGGACGAGCACGACTACGTACATACTTCTTCAGAACAGCAAAGTATCTCTCAAATGGGAACATGTTATGAAGAAATACCGGGCCCAGTATACGAATCTCTTTGACGACGTGAACCAATAGATGTGTCATAATATTGAAGAATGATAGTGGAAATATCATCTCAAAGCTGACAAGACATTGGACCACGTCGTTCTGTAGCCTATCCAAATCTTCAGGATTGATCACCTTCTGAGAAATCGCATTAAGGAATGCACATAGCTTCACAATCGCTTTCCGCACATTAACTGGTAGCACACCCCTCAGTATGACGGGAAGCAGTTGGGTCATCAACACATGACAGTCGTGAGACTTGAGGTTTAAGAACTTTTTATCTTTCATGTTAATTATTCCTTTAATATTGGAGGAATAGCCTGACGGGACCTTGATACTGTTCAAGCATTCAAACATACTTGCCTTCTCCTCTTTGCTGAGAGTGAAGCTAGCGGGACGCAGGTACTTGCATCCTTTGTCTCTGTTTTCTGGATGTAGATCATTCCGTAGATTCAAACGTTTAAGTTCCTGTCGTGCTTCCAGTGTATCTCTTGCTTCCCATAAGTACCAAGGAAGCTGATCAAGTTCACACAAAGATTCTTCATCAGATGCATCACATCAATTGCGTTGCGGACCTCTAACAATTTCCAATAAGGAAGCTCCCAAAAGAGAGACTTTTTCTTCCACATCGCGGCACGCCCATCCTCACCTGCCTTGACAGGTTGGCTTCCATCTCCCTTTCCAAATATTACTTCTACATTTTTCACCATATCAAATACATCTTGTCCATTGCGGTGTATCGGCTTTGTACGGTGCTCCGCATCCCCGCCAAAGTGTGGACATTTCTTTCGTAGTTCGTGCTTCGAAGGAAGAAATCGACGATGACCCATGTAAACAACCTTTCTACAATGCTTCAAATAGATGCTTTCAGTATCATCTAAGCAATGTGTGCATGCTTTATATCCTTTGTTTGTTTGTCCGGACAGGTTACTTAGTGCAGGCCAATCATTGATGTTGATGAAAAGTAGTGCCCTAAGGTTAAAACTTTCCTGTTTGTACTCATCCCACATAGTAACACCTTCTTCCTTCCACAGTTGTTTAAGTTCGTCAAGCAATGGTCTTAGATAAACATCGATGTCGTTGCCAGGTTGCTTTGGACCTTGGATAAGCACCGACATCATAATGAACTTCCGCTTCATGCATAGCCAAGGAGGTAAGTTGTAGATACATACAGTCACAGGACCAAGTGCTATGACTACTGCTCATTTCACCAAATGGATTCATGCCATCAGTACTTAAACCAAGCCTTAAATTTCTTGCATCAGCATCGAACGTTGGGCATGCTCGGTCAATGTTTCTCCACTGGGATCCATCGGCGGGGTGCCTCAACATACCATCGTTTTTACGTTCTTCCTTGTGCCATCGCATCAACTTGGCATGCTCTTTGTTCCTGAACAAACGCTTCAGACGTGGTATTAAAGGAAAATACCACACCAGCTTCGCAGGAATCTTGTTCTTAATAGTCTCCCCATCAACCTCACCAGGGTCATCTCGCCTGATCTTGTAGCGTGTGCATTTGTAAACCGGACAACAATCCAAATTTTCGTATTCAGCACCACGATATAGGATACAGTCATTAGGACACGCATGTATCTTCTGCACCTCTAAACCAAGAGGGCAAACAACACGTTTTGCTTCCCACGTTGTTGATGGCAATTCGTCACCCTCGGGAAGAATCTTCTTCACGAGTTTCAATAATTCCTCAAAACCCTTGTCAGTAACACCATTACATGTCCTTCCACTGCAAAAAATCAAGCGTGATACCCAACCTTTTCAGCCCCTCTTTGCAATTTGGGTACAAATCAGTTCTGTGGTCCTGTAACATACGATCTATCTTTTTCCTTTCCTTGTCATTGTCGCAGCCTTGCTCGGCATCACGTAACATTTGACCAAGTGCATCATTAGGGTCATTCTGTGGAGCAACATCTTCCTGGTCAGCACCATCCTGATCTGCATAATCCATTGCAACATCCGCAAAGGCACCATATTGAATGTCGTTATCATCCTCCTCTTCTTCATTGTCATCCATTATGACTCCTCTTTCACCGTGTTTGGACCAAACCGCATAGTTTTGCATGAAACCATGGGTCATCAGATGGAAGTGAAGAACCCCTCTTGATTTGTACGATTTCTGATTTTTACATTGCCCACACGGACAAAACATGTCACCTGACGGCGACTTGTTGTCCTCCGCCACATCGAGAAAAGCATGCATGCCATCAACCCACTCCTGACTGCGTCGGTCCGCCAAGTGCATCCATTGCCTATTCATCTACATTTAGCAAAGTGATCTAATTAATTCATACACATTTCAAAGTGACCAAGGTTCATAATTTATTCATACATTACAAAGTGATCTAATTGAAAATAAAATTGTATTTCTCAAAGTCATAATGAAACACGACCAATGTTCATAACTTATTCATACATTACAAATTGATCTAATTGAAAATAAAATTGTATTTCTCAAAGTCATAATGAAACACGACCAATGTTCATAACTTATTTCGAAATATCCAACACGACCAAGGTTCATAATTTATTCATACATTACAAAGTGATCTAATTGAAAATAAAATTGTATTTCTCAAAGTCATAATGAAACACGACCAATGTTCATAACTTATTCAAGATGTCGTACATAAATTTCTCCACATCCAACATGCAACATGACCTATATCTTTAACCATCCTTCGGTGGGAAAGTAGGATGCTCTGATATATTTTTTCCTGGTGCAGAAGATGGTGGAGCTGGACCGTAGCGCCGCAACAGATCTTGAAGATCAAAACCAGGTTCCTCACCCCTTGCAACACATTCTTCATGTGTTTTAATCAAAAATTTAAGTTGTGCTTTCACCCAAGGTCCTGGTTTTTTCGACTTATCATGAGGTGGTACTGTAGTTTTGCCCTTCCCGCGAGACGAACCACGATCACTATCACCGGTCCCACTTCCTCCAGCAGTAGCCATATCGATATATCCACAAGGCTTTTATTTCTCAAAAAACAATAAATGTTATTGAAAAATACTCATTACAACATACGAACTTCTGTCAAAATAAACTAACCAATTTCACATATCTCCAATTAATATAAAAATTACATAACACATTTTTAAAAATCATTATATTTCATTTATAAATAAAATACTAAAAAGCATACTCAAAAAAGATTTCTAACAAAATTTCTCCAATACATACCTAACATTAAATTTAAAACACTATGAACACACATATATAACCCTTTCCTCTCTTCTCTTTTTTCCTTTACAAATTTCATATTTATAAAGTATAATAACAATAGAAACTAAACAAGAACATGAGAGGATGAAATTGTGTACCTCGTAGAATGCTTCAAAAGAAGGAAAGCTTCACAATTTTTGAAAAAAATTGGCAAAATCTCCCCTCAACCCGAGCACACCATGAACACAGCTCGGAGTGTTCATGCTGGCTCGGGCGTGGGGAGGAAGGAGGGAATATATAGGTAGATAATCAGCAACGGTTGCTGGCTGCAACCGGTGCTAACATCGGGGATTTAGCACCGGTTCATAGCTAGAACCGGTGCTAAATGTTGCTCCAGAATTAGCACCGGTTGCAGGCAGCAACCGGTGCTAAAGGGGTGGATTTAGCACCGGTTGCTGGATGCAACCGGTGCTAAAGGTCCCCCCCCCCACCAACGCGCGCCGCGCGCGCCTGCGCGCGGCTGCTAGCCGTTGGACCCGGTGCTAATACTCCATTAGCACCGGGGCCAAAAATGGCCGTTGTTTATGTCGTCCGCGGATGCCTCATTCTCTTCTAGTGATTGAAGTTGAATGGATTATTGCAATCGGCAAAACAACATGATTAAATGTTATACATATTCAAATGGGAGTAAAGACTTTGATGCACTTGCCATAGTAGCCATGGTCGCTAGTAGAGCCCCAAGACTCGCAAAGGGCGGCCCGGCTAGGGCCATGCCAGCATAAACTGAGGCCCTGTACGAAACTGTAAAGTGAGGCCTGCCTACTAGTGTGAGATAGAAAACAAACTTATAGATATATTATAGATATAGTATGATGTCAATCTGTTTAGGATCAAGAGAATCCCAATATTTGGATCAAATATATCAGGCTGAAAAGAATCATTAACATCCACGACAGGTGAAGTATTAACATCAAAATTAGTGGCTCCAATATTCTGACCATTGTCACCAATTTCTACATTTGTGTTATCAATAAAAACTTCCTCAGCCACAGCCGCCTCACTATTATTTTCTGTTTGTGTCAAAACTTCCTTAGCCACAGCTGCCCCAATATTATTTTCTGTTTGTGTCTGACCATCTGTAGATTAATGTCAATGTTAATATTGCCCTGATCAGATGTCTGATTATTTGATGACACTTGTGATTCCCTTACTATATATCTATTCATAGCTCCTTTCCGAGCTTGAATCAAATCATCTACTCTTTGCTTCTTTTTACGCTTTTGAGAGCCCGACTCATATTTCCTAGATCGATTTGCGGAAGACATGGTTTCAACCTTGCAACGCCAAACACTACATGCATGATGCATACAAAACAAAAGATGGGGAAAATATAATTAATTAACAATCAAACATTGTGATGCATACACCCAGACAATTACCAAATAATCAAATAAAAAATGAGTCGCCAAAAAATATTGTTGCCAACATCTGCAGTTCTGTACCTGTGTGAGTGTGACGCACGCCCCTCCCTTGACTCGGAATTCTTCTTTTAATTTGATCGGAAGCTAAGGCGCTGACCAATGAGCACTATGCGTCTCTGCACTCGTCAGACCAGCCGCCGGCCAAAGCCGGCAAGAGAGGAGAGTCCTGCCTGCTTGCTTTCAGTTTTGCAGCGTCGCACAGATGACAGATGCAGTCGGCGTGCAGATTGGAATTTGGAAATTGATGAACGACAAAACGAGGCGTCGGCGGCGGCGCCGCAGCTGCAGTAATTAGGATAAAAAACGCTTCGTTAGCTCGCCTACTGATGAATTATTGGGCTGTTAGTACCTGGTAATTTTTTTGGGCCCCTTTAAATTGGGGGCCCTGTTCGGCTGTACAGCCTGCACATGCCCATGCACGGGCCTGGGCCCGGCCGTACTCCTTGCGCCACCACAGCAGCTTGTTGGTGTCCCACAGGGCGCAGTAGGCGTTGACATTGTTGACATCCCATCCATTATGCTTCAGGTTGTACCAATTATACGTCGCTCTCACGTTCGACCTAGACCATTCGGCGGCCATAGCTGCCATGCTGCAGAGGAGCGCTGCCACTTGATCGCTGCCATAGCTTCTGGTGTCTGGATTCTCACAACAATATAACAAATCAAGAACCAATATATGGCGAGGACGAAATGGAATAGAGTAGGATAAAAATGTGGTGAGCACCTATAGATGGAAGATGCCAAATCGATGTAGAAATGTAGAATGCTTTTGGTTGGCACAATCGACGCCGGTGAGGTGTTGTAGTACAGTGGATTGGAGGTAGCTGTCGTCTTATATTGAAGTCCGCCCGGGCGCCCAACGATGTGGACTTTTTTTTTCAAAAAGGAGAGACAGAAGGAGAAGTCATTTCAGCACAAGTATACTTGCCGATGTGTAAGGGTATATCCTACTCGATGTGTGCTTGTGAAACATAGAAGCAATGAGCATGCATCATGTGGATCATGCATGCATCATTATGAGCACTTTAATGTGGCACAAACAGAGTTACGCTGAACAGAATAGTAGAAATCTCTACTTTCATAAACAGCCAGTTTTACAACTTCTATTGGTGTCCTTTATTCTAACTGGTAGAGATGCATGTGCCCCATACGCATACTTTTAAGAAAACATAATAAATAACTTCATACTTACAAAAATCTAGAAAACATTAATTTTATATTTGTAGTAAAAATGTACATACGGCAAGGATTTTTTAGATTTTAAAAATAATTAACAATAACTTATATCCACTACGTCAGAAACGATTTATGCTGGCACCGGCCTTTTACCGTGCTGGCGGGCTTTGTTGGCAGCCGCCATCAAAAAGCCAAAAGGGTCCACGATGCAAGCGCCCGCCAGCACATACGGGCGCCTTTGTGAGCGCTATGTTCTTGATCAACATATGTTATTAGTAGGTTTGTGGTAATCGTGGTGATTAGCTTAACTCTACGTGTGTGTGTTAGCAAGGTCTTTGAATACACTTGTGTAGTGATGGTATGTAAGAGGGACAGCTCCGAGGCGAGCGCATAACCGTCATGATGCTAGTGAAAGCAATACCCATACGTGTAGTAGATGTATATTCATGTGAAACTAGATCATAGGGAGGGAACGCTTATCTATCTTTGATGCTCTCTTGTGTCCCACCTTTGTTACTTACATTAGTTTTTGTGTCCCACCTTTGTTACTTACATTAGTTTAGTTCGTCTCTCTACACAACTCATACACTTAGTTTCGTTAGCAAAATAGTGGAAAGTAAGAGCTGACATCCCACTTGGCCACTTGTTGGACAGCTTTCCCCGAGGGGGCAGGACCGACGATCACAACAGAAACATCTCACAAGAGCCACTGGATGCTTACATAAAATGTTTGCCTTATTTCACACAGTACGATGGTGGTGACTACATAACACAGAAATCATCCACAACAGATCCAACATATCAAAGTTCAAAAATAAAACCGACACGCTTGGACATCCCAAGTTAGATACTCCCTCAAAGTTTACAGACTAGACCAACAACATCTAGCCGGATCATACCACAAGGTTCATAAAACAAAGTTGAGCATGTCACAATCATCAAATGGCAAGCTAGCAGGCCGCCGTACCAAGAGAAGACAATACTTGGACTTAACAGCTTCCTGTTGTGACCAAACAGCATCAGTTTGAAGGGAAGAGCCACACTGCACCCGCACGACGATTCTGGCCCTTCCACGAGATCATTGGCAGGGGGCAGGAAAACTTGCTGACTCCCATGTCATCAGCGCCAGTACATGTCTCGCCGTCACATAGATCCCTCATGTAGTCATCCAAGAACCAGACACGCTTGTCTAGCGAGTCACGCTGAGGCATGCAAATAGCCCTGGAGCAAGTTCCTAGAAACAGCACCTGATCGTCCCCGAGAGCCATTGCATTGGCCCACTGTGACTGTCCAAAGTCGGGCTCAAATACCGCAAGCTCAGGCTCACATGGTTCAGCAAAAGTGTGTATCTGTCCTTTGCCATGGAAATGCTTATGGAAAATGCTTCTGCGCACCATCAGCAACGAGCCATGGGACTCGATCAGGTAGAGCGCCCTCAAGATGTTGTGGTCAAGGTAAACGAGACCACCCCTGATGACCCGTCCAATCATAGCAACCTGTGGATCGCCAGTGTTGTCATCCACGCTGATATCAAGAGCGAAGAGGTCTTGGGTATAACTGATGGCATAGAGCTTCTCCTTGTAGAATGCAATGTCAAATATAGACATAGGCAGCTTCTCTGCTGACCACGAGGAGTCTCCTGGTTGGCACACTGCAAGCCAAAAGTCACGGCCACCCTTGAACAGTCCAGCAATGAGGCGGGGCGAACACACAATTAGTTTGACCACGAGCAAGTCCATGCTGTCCAGAAGATGAATGGTAGGCAGTGTAGGAAGGGTGATGGTGGTAGGAAGGGTCATGGTGGCACCAGAGAAGGGGTCCACCAGGAGCAAGCCGTGCAAGCGATTGTACACCAGCCAATTACCAGAAGCCATGACAATGTCATTGTCACAGCCAGGGAAGCGGAGCGGCTCGCCCCGAGGCATGCTGTAGAAGTTCCCACTCCCATCCTTGACTGCGAGCAGCGGTAGCGGCGGAGGCAGTGCGACCTGCTGCATGGCGGAGCGCCACTGTTTGCACACAGCAGCAAAGCGGACACGGTCAACGTGGGCATGCAAGCGGCAGAGCACTAGGCCTGCGAGCTCCACCGGGATGTCCGACCACGAACTCGGTCCCCCCTTCATGTGGCCAAGGCGCTTCTGAAAAACAAAGAAAAAAAGGAACAGCACACGTATCAGTGAGGCTGTATCGTTCACCGACTTCACCTAGAGACTTGTACATGTGGTGTTGCAGTAGGCAGCTTTAAAAATAGATCCAAGAGCCAAAATGGAAGTATAGAAACAACCATGAATAATTATAGATGTAACCATGATCACTACGTAGCAAATGCTTCCATCCAAGTGCATTAATAACAAATCAGGTGCCTTTTGTTTTCCCAATAGCACTTGGATAACTGAAAGCAGAAGGGCAAAATGGAGCTTTTGGTTCCACTCTGCACGTGTCGTACAGAATATGCTCAATGAAATTAAAACATCATCAGAACAGACACATGCTAAAATTAAACTAAGACGACATGACTGGCATGGAGCCAAGCTTAACATTATTTCCATTTCAGACGATTGAACCCGAGGAAGCTCGGTGTACGAAAAACCCTTTCATATCAGCACTACAAATCAAATAAATTTGGCATCCTAATAAACCATAGGCACCACAAGAATGGTACTCCGTATCTAGAATCGGGATTTAACATGCAGCTGATGAGGACAGGAAACGTAGAGTTTACCAATCCTATTGAATGAAAAAGTGCAGACATAGATCTAGGCTAAAAACCACAATGTTTTTTTTTTCTTTTGCAAGGGCAGGGAGGGACCAGAATGTGGCATGTGCACCGGAGACTTGTGCACGTGTTCCAGTAGGCACCTTTAAATATAGATCCATGAGACAGAAATGGAAGTACAGAAACCGACATGAATAATTATAGATGTAGCAATGATCGCTACCTGGCAAACGGTTCAGTCTAAATCTACTCGCGCGTTAACAACAATCACGTGCCATTTGTTTTCCCAACACCATCACTATAACTGAAAACAAAAGAACTGCAAAATTAAGCACCGATACATGCTACACATGCCGGGCAGCATACGCTAGATGAAATTAAAACATCGTCGGAACTGACACATGTTAAAAATTAAACTAAGAATGATATCTAGAATCAGGATTTAACATGCAGCTTATGAGGACAGAAAAATTAAAGTTTACCAACCCTACTGATTGAAAAAGTGCAGACCTACATCTTGGCCAAAACCCACAATATTTTTTGCAAGGGCAAGAGGACAAGAGAAGGGAACGGACTGTGGCATGTCCACCGGAGACATGTGCACGTGTTCCAGTAGACACCTTAAACAATAAATCCAAGAGCCTGAAATGGAAGTACGGAAACCGACAAGAATAATTATAGATGTAACCTTGATCACTACATGGCAATACACTTCCATCTTAATCTGCTCAGCGCATTAACAAAAGTCATGTGTCTTTCCTTTTCCCTACAGCATCTCGATAACTGAAAACAAAACAACTGCAAAACTAAGCTCGGATACACGCCACACGTGCCGGGCAGCATACGCTCGATGAAATTAAAATATCATCGGAACTGACACATGCTAAAAATTAAACTGAGACGACAGGATTGTCACGGACCCAGGTTCAACTTTATTTCCATTTCAGATAATAAAATCCATGAACGCTCCATTCATATCAGCACTACAAATAAGAGGAATTCGGCATCCTAATAAATCTTAGTAAACCATGGGCACCATATGAAAGGTAGTATCTAAAATCGGGATTCGACATGCAGCTGACAAGGACAGGAAAGCGTAAAGTTCACCAACCCTACTGAATGAAAAAGTGCAGATCCAGATCTAAGCTAAAAAAAAAAAAAACACCACAGCACACCGCAACCTTTTTGCAAGGCAAAGTGCATGTGCACGTGCGCCCGACCGAAATCCTGCCCTACACGGCGCGGGCACACGCGATCCGACACCCCAGCGCGCGAGAGCCGATATACACGTCGAACGCGTCGCGGATCATGGGAACCGGAGGGGCGAGTTGAGCGGGGAAGGGAGGAAGAGGACAGTACCGAGATCCGACGGGAGCGGAGAGAGCCGGCGGATCCCGGCGATCCGCCGCCGGCGGCGCGTGCTCCGCCTGCTCCGTCCATTGGAGCGGTGGAGTATGCTGTATGCCGGGACAGAAGCGTGGTGTGGTGTGGAGGCAGGGCAGGAAATAGTAAGCAGGTGGATTGGAGTGAGGATTGCTTGGGCCGAGGAGCAGAAGGACGCGTTGGCCGGCCCACTTCGCGCCACCTTTGTGATGGGTCAACCAAGCCCAATGAGAAAACTTTCCCGGCCCACTAGCCCATCGCAACCCACTAGCCCAGCAGGCGGCAGCAGCCGCCAGCCAAGCCATCATCCCTGCTGCCGGACGCGCGGCGAGCCGGCGACCAACTGAGAAGTAATATGTCAGGGCTATATAGTTTCATTCATATTTCTGGTGGTGCCAATTGGCAGGCGTATGCCTCATTTACACACGAGCAGTATGTCAGGGCTAGACTAAATATTTGTTGGACATAGTCTTCACCAAGGACCACCAACAATACCAACATCTCACAAGACCCACTGGATGCTTAGTTGCTTACATCAAAAGTTTGCCTTAGTTCACACAAGGATCATCATAACAGCGTGATATCATGGTGGCCTGGTGGGGAGCACATAACATAGAGTCTTAATCGTCCACAAAAGATCCAAGGTAACAAAGTTTAGAGATTAAATCGACACGCTAAGGACATCCCTATTTAAATACTCCCTCTATATTAGAGCAAGAGACTCTCTAAATCCTTATTCATGGTTAATTTTAGAGATTTTGATTAAAAAGTTACCTTTCAACGGCCTCTCTATTTGATTATTCAAATATAGTCACTCTCTATTTCGGATTTCTCGCAAGAAATATAGAAAAGAGAATAGCTCTCTAGAGTGCATGCAAGATATAGAGAAGCTGTTGGAAAACATGAAGATATAGAAAACGATTTTTATACAAATGACTCTTTAAATGATGATTTAGAGAATGATTTTAGAGACACTCTTGGAGATGTTGTTAGGATACATAATAGACCAGTAACAACGGACAGATCATATCACAAGGTTCATAAAGAAACAAATCACACAGTTGGGCATGGCACAACCATCAAATGGCAATCCAGCAGGCCTTCAGTTGTACTTTCTCCGTTTCCAAATTATAGATCATTTTGGCATGTTTAGGTTCATAGATTTTGCTATGAATCTAATATAGCGTTTATCTAGATGTATAACAAAGATTACGAATCTAGAAATGTCAAAATGAACTATAATTTGAAACGGAGGTAATAAAAATTGTTGAACAATCTGCATCAGTTTGATGGGAGCAGCCACACTGCACCAGCACAACGCTTGTGGTTCGTCCAAGAGATCATTGGCAGGGGACAGGAAAACTTCCTGAATGCTATGTCATTGGGGTCAGAACGCGATGCGGATGCGACAACCCCCGCGCGCGAGGGCACGGAGATGAGCCCTACCCTACACGTCGAACGCGTCGCGGATCGTTGAACTGGGAGCGAGCGAGAGCGACGGCGAGGGGAAAAACGTCGAGCGGCAGAGGGAGGAAAGAGGATAGTACCGAGAACCGACGGGAATGGAGAGCCGGCTGGTCCCGGCGATCCGGCGGCGGCGCGTGCTCCCTCCTGCTCCGGCGGCCGCCGCAGGAGCGCGTGTCCGTCAGTGGGCGGCAGGCCAAGCGCCTGGCCGCAGCAGCAGGTGATGATGACGAAGTGAAAGAAGCTTGGGCCGAGAAACACAGGACCAGCCCATTTCAGCCCACGTTGTTCACATATGGAATGATGATAATGGGTCGGCAAAGCCCATTTAGACCATCTCGGCCCAACCTAACTACCTGCCGCCGGGCCGCACGCACCAGCAGCCAGCCGTCTCCCTCCGGCCGGGAAGCTTCCCACTGCCCGGTCAACGATTCCGCCCCGCACGGGCGCGCGGCGACCCCACACGCGTTCCTTCGCGTCCACTGACACTCCGGGCCCGCCACCAGCTTCGTCTGCGGGCCCCGCGCGTCATCCTCCTACGGCTAGCCAACCGCCGCGTCGAGGGAGGCGGCTATACCTCGCTTCGCCGCTAGTCCACCACCCGCCCGCCCGCCCGCACGCACACACCTAACTTCCAGCTCGCCTCTCCCCCAACCTCCGCCGCGTCCCGTCGCCCTCGATTCGATTCCGTCGAAGCGGCGGGTAGGGGGGCGGAGGAGGCGAGGCCGGGTGGGGTGGGATTCGAATGGGCGCGGCGCCGAGGCGGTGCTAGAGGCGGCGCCCGCGCTGGTTTGGGTGGGGAGTGGAGGCGCTGGGGCAGGAGGAGGAGCGGCGATGGAGGAGAAGAAGGCGACGTCGCCACTGATCCCGCCGCCGTCGGAGATCGACCTGGAGGCCGGCGGGGGCGGGGACCAGCTCCAGTGCCGGATCTGCCTCGAGACCGACGGTGAGGGCCGCGCGTGCCGCTCCTGCTGCTGCCTGCTTTATTTTTCCCCCTGATTTTTGGAGGGGCCGCTTTTGGCAAGGCGGCGGCGGGGATCTGACGGGTTTGTGGGTGTGCAGGGAGGGACTTCATCGCGCCGTGCAAGTGCAAGGGGACGTCCAAGTACGTGCACCGCGACTGCCTCGACCACTGGAGAGCGGTAAAGGTGAGCACCGCTGCTTCCTTCCCACGATTCTCGGGTGTTGGAGGGAAATTGGGCAAAATGGTGTTGCTGAGAGTTAGAGAGGAGGACGAGGACGTGGCTCTGTGTGCATTTTCCGTAGTCAGCTTTTTGATGAGTGGTATAGGAGTGCAGCAAGTGATTGAATTGTGTGATGAATCTGGCGAAAGGTTGGAACTTGAAACTGTTACTTCAGTTGTTTGATTTGTTAATGCGCGGAAGATTTATCTTCTGGATAGCAGCGTCCCTTGGATAGATATTAGTGATTCATCTGACATTATTCTTTGCATTGAGCTGCAGTGTGTTTTTTGTGTCACGAGAAGTGTGATGAAGGTTGCTACTGTGATCTTTTCCCGCGGAAGCTTTACTTTCTCTGGTTGTGCTGTGTATGGAATATAGATTAATAGATATGATTGTCAAAATAATTGTTTTTGTGCAGTGGTGAGTCGATGGGACATAATTACAATCACTTAGGGTGACATGACAGATGCAAACTTTTGATCCTTCTACATTTTGGTCTGTTGGATACGTTGAATCAGCACTTCCTTTAGAGCCCCTTTTACATATGTTTCTATTTTTGGTTAATGCAATATTGAGTTTAATCAATATAACAGTGAAGTGGAGTTATCTCGTGCTTACAAAGCTTTGCTACTTCTGTTTCTATCAAAATCGCTAGATAGCTTTTAACAATGTGCATTGTATATTTCCATAACTTCATTGCTAGTAGAGCCCTGAGAAATGTAAATAAAATTTTAGTTTGGACAGGCCAGTTTGATAGATCAGTAATGCAAATTTTATGGTAACAATTGTGTTTTACACATCGGGTTTTTCCTACAAATATCTCGAACATGGTGAAACATTTTCTCAATCTTGCTTGCTTTATCCTTGATGAAGTTCATTGTTGACTAGAGATTTATGGTCAGCCGTTTACATATGGTATAAAGATCTTGCTCAATCAGATTGAAGCACAAATTTGACATGACATTACTTGGGTTGACCAAAAAGGGTATTTTTCTTTCAAAGCTTGTCAATTTCTGTATTTTGTGAAGACCTTTCCATCTGGGGTTTTGTTTTCGGAAAAGTTATTTGATTGTGACAGGTAGCTCATTTTTTTCTAGTTTCTTTAGCTTGTAATTTACTCTTCATATGAAAATTCTGAAATGTGTGAGTCGTAGTGGTTAGAAAGGGGTTCACAGGTCAAAATCTGGTAGTTAGTATTGGGACTGTTAGGATGTTGGAATGTCTACATCCATTTGGAAGTTGTGGTGGTAGGTCAAATGGAGTCTCAGATGGGGTTGTAAGTTTCAAGTTGGATGATTCAGGTTATGCCAACAAATGTAGACTTTGCATTAGAAAGGCCGCACCATTTTTTTTTCCCTGGAAAGAAAAACTTGAACATGTGAAATCTTTTGGTGCAATAAAAATTAAATAGTATATCATTTCCTGGTGTAAGTGTGAAATTATATAGTATATCATTTCCTGGTGTAAATGTGAAAGGGTTCAGTAGTCTGCCTATGTGCATTTTACTGCCTGTCTTTGAGCTTTCTTCTGCCACAAATTGTTGTTTCTGTTTGGAGATTGGTAACTTACCATGCTATGATGCTTCTTCCTACACAGGAGGGATTTGCATTTTCTCATTGCACCACCTGCAAGGCTCCATATTACTTGAGGGTTCATTCCCACACTGACAGGAAGTGGCGAACACTGAAGTTTCGTTTCTTTGTTACTAGAGATATACTATTCATCTTTGCTCTAGTTCAAATGGTGAGTGCTTCAAATGTAAATTTATTCACTATCCATTAATTACATTCTATTGAGTGACCAGTAGTTTGTTCTTATTCCTTCATCCAGGTCATTTCTGCATTGGCATATCTGGTACATTTTATTGATGGGTACCAGCAATATTGGTTGAGGACAGCTTGGGGTTTTGATAATGAAGTTAGTTTTTATTATATATGTGGTAAACTACTTTGACCTGTTTTTGTGTGGCTCTTTTTACTAAATTACCTTGGTTTCTCTCAATGGTTATTCACGGTGCATCCCTGGTACTCATCAATTGCATGTAAATTCTATAGCTTTTGTTTAAAAATTGTGAAACATGGTAATAAAAAGAGAAGTGTAAGTATAAACACTAGGATTGGGTAGACGATTATTATGAGATAACATGAAAAATTCCATGAAAAGTGTTGTTTACAGTTTGCTCAAGCATCTTTCCATAGTCAGATAAATGAGTATGTTTTTTGCAATGAAACTTCAGCACAGATGTGTATGCAATGATTATGGCTCGTAAAAAGAGCACATGCATGTGGAGAAGCTGAGCTCAGAGAGCAGACATTGAAAGTTCTTTCATTAATATATATATATATATAGACTTCAGCAATGTGGGCCATACTGCTATAGCTTAATTGGACCACTATGTACTGATGTAGGCATTCATGTCTCGATTGCAGGTGCATTATTGTTTTTTGCTTTGTTGGGATTATCTGGATGCTTCATAACTTGTTACGATCGAAGAGTTCGGAATGACTTGGCTCAGCCTTGTCGAGAACTATGTCTTTGCTGCTGTCAGCCAGGGTATGCTTCAATTAGCTCACACATGAAATGACTGTCTTAAAGATACAGCTGTGCCTCAGCCCTGAAAAGGATAGTCCAACATTGTTAGTACACAGTTTTTTAGATTGAAAAATGTGGTGCACAAAATTGGACCCAAAAGTAACACGGTGCATTTATTGTATAAATAATGGAATGGATGGAACTTCAAAAAAGATGTATATGGACTGTTGCAGCACTTGCATAATTTCACTGGATCCTAAAAGCATGTTGGTGTATATGTCTTTAAATGATGCTGTTCATACCTTTTCTTTTGCAGTCATGGTGTTAGTGCTAGCTGTTCATACTGTACCTACACTTGTTCTATTTCAGGATGTGCGCAGATTGCCATCTACCTGGCACACTTTGCATGTGGACCGACTGCACTACCTGCTTTGAAGGTTGCGCAACTACAGCTGGCGAGTGTGGTGGTTGCTTGGGAGGCGCTGGTGAGGCCGGGTTACCATTGCTCCTCATCATGGGGGTGATTGTGCTTGGGCTTTTTACAGTTATAGGCATATTCTACAGTGTCCTGGTAGCGACAATGGTTGGCCAGCGGATCTGGCAGCGGCACTACCACATTCTTGCGAAACGAATGCTAACCAAGGTGAGTGCCATGGTTAATTCCTCTGCCAGCATATCTACCATGGTTTTACTGAAATCCAGTTTCGTGTCTTCCAGGAATATGTCGTAGAGGATGTCGATGGTGAGCGTACAGACTGGTGTCCACCGCCACTCCCGGCAGAGCACATCAGCCAGCTGAAGTCTCTGGGGCTTCTATAATAGCTCATGCCATGATGTTGACGGCAGATGGTGGTGACCTAAGTTAGGACTCAGCGGCATTACCCAGCTGTACAGGAGGCGATACGAAGCAGAAGTCCAGGCGTTCCTGGTTTCTGCGGCAAAATGTGGAAATATTGTTCTCTTCTTTTGTACATTGTAACGCGAAAAATTCTGCCTGACAACCGTAAATTTTATACCAAGTGAATGGCTTACTTTGCTGAAGTCTCCTAATGACATTTGCTAAGTTTGTCATGAATACTCTCGTATATCAGCTTGTTCAGTCAGAATGGCAAAGTGGCAAACTGGAATTCCTGGTATGATCGTGTTCATTTTTTTCTTTCTGAGAAAATTGCAAACATACCAATGGTAAACCCTACGGTTTACCCTTTTTGCATGGGTTGTTCCGATGACAGGGGTCCTGGTCCCACTTGTCATTGAGGCATCCAGTCCTTACTCAAATTCTGCAGCTGGGCCTTCCATGTTTCATCTACTCCGTAGATAAACAGTCATACAAGCTGTTCTCCATGCAGAACATTAAATTTCTGCCGTTTGATTACTTAGACGATTTCATCACCCAAAAAAGAAATAAAAAAGGGTGAAAACTTAATAGCCCCAAATTCTTCCAACGCAACTTGGAAAGCAGGCCGTTGGGCTTAAATATGTTGGCCCAAAAAGCGAAGAAGTATCAAGAGCATTCTTCCACCCCGATCCGCCGCCCGCCGCAGCTCACTTCGCTTCGCTCTCTTTCCCCAACGAAACCGAAGCAAATCCGGCGAGGCGAAGCGGCGGCGGCCGCGGCGGAGGAGGAGGGAGAAGCCGGCGCGAGCAGGAACAAGAGGAGGCAGCGGAGATGGATCCGGACTCAGTGAAGTCGACGCTCTCCAACCTGGCCTTCGGCAACGTCATCGCCGCCGCCGCCCGCGACCTCCAGAAGGTGAACCGACTTGACCCCAACCGCCGTATCCCCGATGCTCCGGCGCCGCCTCGCGCTAGCGCGGGCCCCGCTCTGATCCCCCTCCGGTGGATCAGGGAGTTGGCCGGCGACGTTGCCAGCGCCCGCGCCCTGCATCTCGGAGGCTGCTAATTCCGGCCCGCGTGGTGCTGAATTGCGCCTCGGGGAAAGCTTTCGTGTTTGCTTCGCGGATCAGTCTCTCGTCGCTAGTTCGAATAATCGAATGTACTAGTCTGGTGTTACGTTGGAGAGTGGAGTGGGGTGTGATCCATTGGAGTAATGAATTGTACACCCATCCAATCCGAAATCACCTGCGTTTCAGGAGTCCAGTAGACTGATGGAAATTGATGTGCAAATAGTTCATGACTTCATGTGAATAGACCCATCTTATGGGTTTGGGAGGAAGAGCTATGGTTAGCTGGGATGTCTTGATTTTGGGTGTTGTGGGCATGATTCATAGAATAAGTAGCTAAAGTTTCGTCCTCCATGGGATTGTTAGTATCTGTTCCATGTCGAATCCTGGTGCTCCTGCTCAGATTGCTCTCCTTTGAGATCTCAGTCTGCACAGAAATATCTCATCTTTGATAAGGTGATGCGTATGATGGGGAAAATGTTCACTTATATTGTTGTCTAGTCTAGGGGATAGTATGTTTAGTTGTGAATACCGAACTTGTGATGTCTTTGATGATTTTTCGTTGCAATGTCTATGAATTGCTTGAAATTGGTAATTTAGAACTGTTAGCCTGTTTGAGGATCATGAAGTGGTAAAAACTGGTATTTTGAAGCCACCTCAATTTGTACCCCTTGATATATCAGAAGATGTATATCCTTTTGTAGATTGACACCTGTGTACAAGTGCAACATTGCCCGGCTATCGTGGCAAGCTTAATTTATCAATTTTGCTTCTTTTTTACATATTTTTAAGTTCTATTACTTGCATTATTTGTTCCATTTTGTATGAACTTTTTGCCCTGGGGTTGGCAGTATCCTCATCTTGTTTCTGTCAGTTTCATTTATTCTTTTCATGTGATACAGATTACAATTATTTTTCTTTTTCTTTTTTTAGATTTCACTTCTCACATTGTATGCAGAGTACTTGTTCTTTGATTCCATATGGATTGTAATTTTGCGATGCTGACATTGATGAACATCATCTTAGGAAATGGTGGCTAAAGATAAGGCTCAAGCAGCACCTGCCAGCCATGACGAAGTTGATCTGGATGAGTTGTTGGATGTGAGTAGAAGCAGAAATATTTATTTACTTATCTCCTGTATTTACCTTCTGTGTAGAGCACATAGTGTCGTGTCATATTGTCAGTTGTCAAATTTCATGTAACTTCTCACCAGGACCCAGAACTTGAGAAGTTGCACGCGGAGAGAATTGCTGCCCTGAAGGTACTGATCTGCATCTTTCAGTTGTGAAGCTTATGCAAGGTCATTTTGGTTTTATTCCTCAAAACTCTATGCAACAGAAAGAGGCTGAGAAGCGTGAAGTGCTAAAAAGGCAAGGTCACGGTGAATACAGGGAGATAACTGAAGGAGACTTCCTTGGGGAGGTTACTGGCAGTGAAAAGGTCATATGCCATTTCTACCACCGTGAATTTTACCGTTGCAAGTATGCCATAACTTCTCTTCTTACTTCTTTTTTCTCAAATACAATTTTGCTTTTGGTACTTATGGAAACAATTTTCTGCAAATATTTGCTAGGATCATGGATAAGCATCTGAAGGCCCTTGCCCCGGTCTATGTTGGAACAAAATTTGTCAAGCTTGATGCTGAAGTCTGTATACTATCACTGTTATATTTAAATTACTTCCTTTTAACAATTATGAAGCCTAATCTTATAACTAACTAACTAACTAACTAACTGCAGAATGCTCCATTTTTTGTGTCCAAACTGGCAATCAAACAATTGCCATGTGTCATATTGTTCAGGTAAGTGCATAACCATTTCATGGCTGCTGCCCACTGGATAATGTTTATTACAGTTTGGTGCTCCATGACCTTCCTGTTTCACCAAGCTGTGATCCCTGTCCTATTTCAGGAAGGGTATTGCCGTTGACCGATTAATTGGGTTTCAAGACCTTGGGAGTAAAGATGACTTTTCAACAAGAGCATTGGAAAATGTTCTCAAGATGAAAGGTGGTCATGCTAAACTTCTGTTTTATGCAGCATTCCTTCACAATCTGGAACGAAAAACACTCTTAACCTCTTCTAAAAATTGTAGGAATAATTGATGAGAAGAAGAAAGACGACGATGATGAAGAAGATGAAAGCGAATCTAAGAACAGGAGGGTTAGATCGTCAACCGCACAAGATTCTGACTCGGACTGAAGATGATACGATAATGCATCATTTTGTAACTTTTAGCCTACTTTTTTTCCTGTAATGTAATTCTCAAAATCTCATTGTGCTCTGTGTTGTATCAATACCGGTTACAGAACAATATCTCTCTGTAATTCTCAAAATTTCTTTGTGATTTTTTTGTTTTTATTTTATCAACTCCACCCATTTTGTGCAAAAGCCAGGGTTTGCTATTCGATGGAATCGCTGATGTATTGCTGGCTATGCCCACATCAGATTTTCTTTCAGACTAGTGTGAAAAAAGATCACACGATCATTGCAAATGGTCTAGGTACCTGGTCAGATATGTGGGCCCCATGTGACAATCTCCGCCTCCGCGTACTTGAGATTCTCATTATTAGGATTTGAGCAACAATTGACTGAGCATGTACTGCCCGTGACCAAACGGCTCTGTTTGTTCGTTGACTGTCGACTATGTGCCATTGACCAAATAGCATCGGGTCTTCATTTCTTTATGGCTACTGAATTTTTACCCTTATAATTTGACCAAACGCCATGCAGTGAATGTTTGCTGGAGTAACTTGACATATCATTGACTGCATTAAGCAAAGTCCTTGTAGGATCAATGCGAAATTATTCTTTTCTCACGCAAACAATTTTACTTCAGTGATTTTTGTGAAACAGTTCCTAGAGGAACAAGAAAAATCACCACGATACACTGATCAAATTGCAGTCTTGACTTTTCCACAGCCCTGTGCTAGTTACCCTTTTGCCCCTGCCCCTCGGCTGCGCGTGGTTCAACACCAAGGGCAAAGGGGGAAAAAAGAGAGATCTTCACATTTCACCTCCTCTCTGGTACTGCACACTGCAGCGGCAGGACACCACCCCACTATCAGATTCCTGCGCCCCCACCCCTGCAACCTCCATTAATTCCCCATTGCTCTCATTCCCGTGGCTCCACCCACCCCTTGCCGGCTCGCACCCCACTGCACAGCGGCACCGCCACCACCATCAACGGTCACCTTCCCTCCCCCTCCCCTGCCTCGCCACCAACAAAGAACCCAACAAAACTCCGCGCCCTTCTGCCACTGTGCGCACGTGAGCCACCCCGCCGCCCGGGATCGAGCCGCGGCGGCCGCATTGCCGCGTCCCCCGCTGCCGGCTACAGTGCCGCCGCGGCCGCCGCCGCGGAGGTTTCTCCGTTCTCGGTGAGTGAAGGCCTCCCGTCGTCGTTTTGGTTAGTTGTTGGGTTGTGATTCTTGGGTCCTAGGTAGGTTCTTGGATTGGAGGTGGCAGGTTGGGGAAGAAAGTAGGGTTCTTTGGTGTGCTTAAACCTTGGTGGTTTAGGGTGGGTTTTAGGTTAATGCTAGGGTGGGGTTGGGTTTGGTTTGTTCGTCGGTGTGCTGCATTTGATTGACTCTGTAGAGGCTCCAATTGCTGATTCTGAGGGGAGATGGTGGTTCTTCAGCACGACATTGGCTTGGATTAGAGGAGCTGGATTAGGAAAGGGAGGGGGTAAATATTCTGATTTGCCCCCCTTTTGGCTTTTCACCTTTTGCCCATTGCGTCCTGTTGGTAGGATAATGGTGATTTCGACTTCCAAGAACCGGATTTGGGTAGTGCCCTGGTCATCTCCTGGGGATTTGGGGGAGATTATCGTGGTGTTGAAGTGCTGCTTTTGAGGTGGTGGTGGTTTTTATTTTTATATTTTCACAGTTGCTTGATCAGAGATTGGAATTGGGGAAAGGTCTCGCTTTGCTGGTTCCTTTTCTCACTCTTTTGGTCCAGCTTATCTGCTGGCACAGTTCCTGTTTGCTTTAATCATAGGACTGCTTGCTTTAATCATGGTTCAGGCCTTCAAAGAATACACTTTGACCATTGGCTTCTGATGTGTTGGGCGTTTTCAGGTTCTTATAGCTAGTGAATGAACAAAAGAGTTTCTTTGCTTTTTTCCCCATTAGATGTATGGGTGGTTGGTTCTTAGACCTGCACCATGTTTCACTTTAGCTCTTGGAGCAATGACAATTATTCTGTCGTGTTTTCTCTCTTTTGTGAAGTAGATTAATTATCTGGCTCAAATGACTGTCGTCAGGCTCTATGGTGGCTGAAATAACCACATCAGCTCAAGTTGGCAGCAAATGTGTCAACTTTTGGGGACGCTGGACCTACATGGAGCATTTAGTTAGTTTTATTTAAGTGTTTTGATGTTTGATTTTGGTCAGTGCTGTTAAATTTAATTTTGCAGTCATATATTCTGTAGCCTGACAAGCATTGTTTTTGTTATTGATAGGGCCTGAGGAGCAAAGAACACTGCTGATCACTAGAAAGACTTGTAATTGGTGGAAGCTGTTAGCAGTAGTTGGATTTTGATGAGTCTACTGGTCTCTAGTGTATTGCAGTAGGGGCTCTGCAGGTTTGTAGGACTCATGGGTTCTTCTCCCTCCAAAGCCACTGGAGAGGATGCCCTGGTTCTGTGCAAGGATCGAATGCGCTATATCAGGCGAGCCATTGACTCAAGAGATGCACTGTCAGCAGCGCACTTATCGTATACTCAATCCCTGCGCACTGTGGGGACTGCACTGCGGCGGTATGCTGAGTCTGAGATCTCACCAGAATCATCGCTCTCTATTTCAGAAGTGGATAAGTCGCCATCGCATTCCTCTATGGCATCTCCCTCGCCTTCGCGTGCAGTAGAGAATGTTGCCTCTCCAGCACATCGAGCAAGTCCATTGACTACTACTCCCTCAAGAAGAATCCATTGCATGAAAGCGTCAGGAACTACACCTTTGACATTCATGATTGATCCATCTGCTGCTGAATTTGTTGGGCAAGAATCCCCTGTCTCAGCTTTTGTGCCGCCCCCGCCACCGTTACCTCCAGAATTATGCACCTCATGGGACTTCTTTGATCCCATTGATGCTGCTGGCAGCTCGTCCTCTAACAATGAGAATGGGCTAACCTTGAACTTCAGTAGATTGAAGGGTTTGAGAGAGTCAAGGGAAGCTGAAGTAGTGCCGCTGAAAGAGGAAGAAGGTGAAGAAGAAGAAGTAATCATGTCTGTAGGAAGGCATACAGAACTTCATGATGGTGCAGAAAGAAGACGTACAGAACTTCATGATGGTAATGCACCATCCAAGCAGGAAAGAGAGCCAAAGCAAAGTGGGATCAGTAAACCAAGGCAACTGGTGGACACCTCATCTGAAGCTACTTCCTCTGAGCATGTTGCTGCAAAGGTGGAGGAAAGTGAAATGGAAAAAGAACTGTGTGCAGAGACAGAAGATCCTTCAGAGTTCATCACTCATCGAGCAAAAGATTTTGTGGCAAGCATGAAGGACATTGAAACCCGATTTATGCGTGCAGCTGAAGCAGGGAATGAGGTTTCCAGAATGCTCGAGACCAAGAAGATCAGACTAGACATATGTCCTAAAATACCAGGTGATAATAATGAGTATATCTTGTATTTTTGAGGATTATGTCAACGTTCTTTATAAATGTTTAATTCATTTTATTATTCAAATACTAGGTTCTCCAGGAAAGCTACCTACTACACGATTTGTATCAGCACTTCGAGTCTGCTGCAATCGCGATATTATTCTCAACCAGGGTAACTGGGTGGTGTTTTGATTGTCCTCTTCTCTTTGTTATCATAATGTTTGCTTGAAGTACTAATTTTAGATGTTTCTGCAGAAACTGCACATCACGTATCAAAGGTTGTCACATGGAAGCGTTCTGTCTCATCTCTATCGTCATCATCTAAGAGTGCACTCATGACATCGATAATTAAAGACGACGTGGATGACAGTAATAGTGATTTTGTTGAGGAATTTGCAATGGTATCTGGAAGCCACTCTTCTACATTGGACAGGCTACATGCATGGGAGAGAAAACTATATGATGAAATCAAGGTACAACATAAGTACATTTGCACTTTGCAGTAACCTCATATAATATGATGTCAATCTCAGACTTTTGCTAGTGGCATGGCGTGAATTCACCATTGATTCCCTCCCTATATCACTATATGGAATGCCTGTTGTTTTATATATATAAGTGGTATATTGTTACAAGGGTTGAGAGCTGGAGAACATGTACTACTTGATCTTTATTAATCTTGCATTTTTTTTTACTTCATAGTTTAAATGTAGTTTGTAGGCCACTTTGTGTGCTAAAGCGCTAACTAGCAAAGAAAATAGGGCTCATATTGTGAGATGTCAATACTCAATAGCCATTTGGGAATGACTTATCATTTGGACTCTTGCTGGCATAATAAACCACTGTCACAGGCTTACGCGTTATTTCTTTTATGTAGGCAAGTGAAAATGTCAGAAAAACCTATGATGAGAAATGTAACCTCCTTCGGCGCCAATTTGCACGAGGCCTAAGTGCACAGGTGATTGATAAGACCAGAGCTATTGTAAAGGATCTCCATTCCAGGGTTTCTGTTGCAATTCAAGCAGTTGATGCGATCTCCAAAAGAATTGAGAAGATAAGGGATGAAGAACTGCAGCCACAGCTCGTTGAGCTGATTCAAGGGTACATACCTGATAGCATATACCTAGCAAACATTTATTTTTACATGGACGTAATCTTGAGTTTCTTTTACTACAGTTGAGAATGCAAACTTCCTACTTATATCCTTTCTAGAGTGTGTTAATAAAAAAAAATCTGATCTGTAAATAACTAAGTATGACTCCAAATTTGGTTCTTCCAGAATGCCAGTACAATACTTAGAATCAGAACATTAAAATTCATGACTTACTCTCAGCAATCCCCTTGTTTTGCTAAACATTCTGATATCTCACAGCACAGTTCTACCTTCAGTCTTAGCCGATTAAATCTATCTTGGACTCTGTTGATTTTACAATACCATGCTCATATTTCTGGTCTATTAACACTGAATTGACATCATACAGGCTAATCAGAATGTGGAAATCCATGTTGGAATGTCACCACAAACAGTTCATCACAATCACACTGGCATACCATGTGAAAAACTCAACCTCAGTGCAGCAAGGCCAAGGCGAGCACCACCGCCAAGCAGCAATGAATTTGTGGAACGAGATGGACAACTTTTCCTCCAGCTTCAGGAACTGGGTCGCTGCTCATCAGTCATATGTGGAGGCTCTCAACGCATGGCTCCAGAAATGCCTCCTGCAGCCACCCCAAGACCGACGCAGGCGCAAGCGCAAGGTCTCATTTCCTCCCCGCCAGGCCGTCTCCCCACCAATATTCGTCCTATGCAGAGATTGGCTCACCCTGACGAAGTCACTCCCTGCTGATGAGCTATGCAAGTCCATCAAAGATGTGATGCAGCTCCTCCGTGACTCATTTGACCACCAGGATGACCAGAACAAGCTCAAAAGTGAGTCACAGGAGTGTGGGATGCTGGAGAACAATGAGCAGCAGGAGGCAAAGAGTGGAAGTGTACCAGCAGCTGAAGGGTTGCAGTCAAGACTGACGATGGTTCTTGATCGCCTGACGAAGTTCTCGGAGGCATCCCTGAAGTGCTACGAGGAGCTGAAGCAGAACTATGAGATAGCTCACGATGATTACAAGAGAGTTGGACCAAGTGCTCAAGTTGCTTAGCCCTATGTGGATGGTGGCATATGGCTTTTTCTATCTTCTGGATGACAAATTCTAGCGTTTTGGTATATATTTTGTGGATGATAGTACAATCTTTGGCCTAATATTTAGTGACAAATCTGTATGCCTCAATCTGTGGCATGTTTTTAGCCAATTCACCTATCTTTGATGCTGGTTGCGCATGAGATTGTCCTTTATCGCAACAATGATAGGACGAGGCAGTCTTACTAGTTATGTTGTTCAGCTTTGAATCATACTCGCCTTGCAGTTTGGCATTATTTTGCACAAATATGGAAAAAAGGTGATTTATCAGGGTTTTTTTTCAAGCATCGAACCAAGCAGACATAAGGCTGTACAGTCATGTTTTAGACTGTTTTTTCTTCTGAGTAGTAATACTTTCCATTAAAAAAACTGTTCCAACAAAAATCGGACAGTTTATTCACAAAAGGCCCGGCTTTACAGTTTATGTATACCAGCACTCGTAAAATTATTTTTCCATCTATACACTTCATTGCAACTTGGGGTATATATAAACTTATCCAAGCTATGTTAATATTTAGAAGCCGACAAATTGAGTGTACTGTGCATAGGCCTCCGATTGCATGCCAATTGGGGCACGAATGATGAGATCTGGAAGATCGAATGCGTCGACGAGTTCTTTTGCCACAAGCCTCACTTGGTAGCTAAGGTAGTCTGTCAACTTGTGAATAGCCTGCAGGCATGCAAGGGAATACTGCTGTCAGATTCTGAACTTCCGTTTCCAGTGTGAATTTATAACAAAAATTGCTATCTGAGAGTGACGGGCACAAACCTTTGCTTTGTTTGGAGCAACATAGTCTACATTCCGATATGTTCCAATGTCTTTCCAGATCCTATCGAGTGCGTAAAGGTCACACACAAGCTTTAAGACCTCCCGTGTTTTTTCATCAGGGCAACTTGCATAAACATTTTTTGTCAATTTTCAGAATAAATTGCCAGAATTTTGAAAAGAGGCATGAGAGGCATCTTATATACGACAGTTTGAAACCAAGTAATTTGTTACAGAGTAGCAAAAATCAAGGATATGTATACTAGAATCATATAAATGATTGAACACACTCAGCTACAGTGATTTAGTGGATTGATGGTTCAAGAAAGAACTCTACAGCTCAAGCACAAAGAAACAGAACCAAAGCTGGGTGTGAAAATGCAATCAGGACAAGTGCGATATTAGAATTTTACCTTTTAACTGATTCAATGAACTTTGCAAGGATGACAGACTCAATGTGCGACTCTGCAAGTGTGAGCAGATGATTCAAACATCTATTCCATGCACCAAAACCTCCAAGCGTCTTGCTATGCTTCTGAAGTCGAGCAGCAACACTATGTAGCAACCGAGATGTCCGGTACTGAGGAGAAAGCTTATTCGATCAGTTCAGGAACTAACATGATAGAACTCTCGGTAAAACTATGAATAATGGACTCACTGTAGGATAGTAGAGGGATGCGTATAATGTTGTGGATGTATTGCATTGAGGCCTCGGCCGGTATATATGAGAGTACAAGACTTGGGGGGCAAGGCTCCCCCGGATACATATGGCAGTCTACGATAGGGTATATCTACAACTACCAAATATACTCTAACACTCCCCCGCAGTCACAGCGGGAGCACCGCAGACGGTGAGACTGGAGAAGAAGCCGAAGGCACGAGCCGACGGACTTACAGCCCCCCGCAGTCATAACGTCGGTGCGGTGCGGATGCTGCGACTGGAGAGAACCGACGAGTATCTCATGCGGATGGTAGCCCTTTGTGCCGATGTCGAGGTAGCCGAGCTGAAGGGCGAAGAGCCATGGTCGAAGATGCCGTGCGTAGGATAGCCGTGGTCGACGTAGAGTTGTCGAGGTTGTCGAAGACGAGGTAGCCGCACATGAAGCCGCGGGCGCACGAGGAGGCGCCGTGATGGTGGCGTGCTAGAGAAGACGCCGGAGACGAAGATGGCGACGCGTCGAGGCAGTCGTAGAGGAAGCGATGCCGAAGTCGATGCAGTCAGGCCATCGGGCGAGGCATGCCCGGGTTTGCCAGGCCCGGGAACGCGTCGGGGACGATGGGCACGCACCGGTGTTGCCAATACCGGACGTGCAAGGGAGAAGTGCACAACCAGACGCCGTCACCGAAGGGGACCAGCAGAGAAGGCCTCCAAAGCGGTCGCAGGCGCTGAAGACGGTGAGGTAGAAGATGTCGACGCCCGCTGTTGCTTGGAGTAGAGGAGGTGGCGACGCTGGCGACGTGGTTGTGCTAGACGAAGCGAGGAGGAGAGCCCGGATTTTCCAGCGCAAGGCCGGACGATCTAGGCGACGCGGCGGCGGTGCTCGAAGGAGACGACGAAGAACTCGAACGGCTTGATGAAGACCATGCGCGAAGGGCGCAGCGACGCGTAGTCGACGATGAGGTCGTAGACATGGTCGGCGGCAGTGAGGAAGCAACGGCGGAGAAGACCACGGGTGGCTCCACTGCTGCCCGAAGAGGCGAAGCAGCGGCAGCCCTCCGTACTCAGTGAAGAAGCGCACACGACGAGGACGGACGTCACGGGAGCCGGGTGGATCACGCACATCGGCTGATCAGACCGAGCATGCGCGAGGCGAGACGACGGTGGACGAAGTCGGTGAAGGCGTCCCGATCGGTGGAGGCGAAGACGAGCCGGCGAAGGTCGACGTGCGGAAGAAGCGGCGATGTAGGCGGCGGCGCAAACAAGCGCCCTCGGGTGCCGGCCATCTCGCCATGCCGCACGGTCGTAGAGGAAGAAGAGGCCGGCGATGTCGATGCCGATGTCGAAGTCGTGGCGCTGGGTCGACGGGCGGTGGGCGACTCAATCCCGAATCAGTGATCGGGTAAAAAGAAATTGATGCAGCAGCTTCTTGTGTGAACCTCGGGTACGCATAGCACAGGGCCCATTACTCTTATCTTCTTCCCTGTCTGTCCACCGCCGGTCAACAAACAGAGGCGTGACCGCGTGAGAAAGGAAACAGATCAGAGAGATGAGCAGGGTGACCCGTCGGGCGTGGAGCCAAGCATCCAGCGCAAGGCTAGATCGGCGACTGCTGGCCCGGGGGACACACCCCTCCCTGCTGCTACGGCAGATGGCGCGGTGAAGACCGGCGAGACGGATCCAGCAGGAGGGCGGAAACAAATCCGTGGGGTCGGGCGGCGCTGGTCCGCCGGCGGTGGATCCCGCCGAGCTCCCGCCTGGAGCGGCGGGGAATCCCGCCGGATTCCACCAGGACCGCGAGGGCCCTGCCCGCGGAGAGGACATCTCGACCGGAGGTTGGGGTGAGGTGGCGGCGCCGCCAGGATTCCGCCGGCGACGACGGAGCACACCATGCGAGAGGCCCTTGCCGCCGCCATGGCAGCACGGGAAGATCGCAGGGAGGCCGCGGCTGCCACCACGGCAGCGCGGGATGGAGTTGTCGACGGCAGTTCCAAGGCGGATGACGAGGTTCGTTCCGATCTGCTGCTGCTGGACGCCTAAGGGCGGCGGATTAATTGCATCCGCCGCGGGGAGGGGCGCTGCCCCCGGCGGAGGTCATGGGCGACCTCCCCGGGGGCGCGCTAGGAGGTCGTCGAGGGTGCGCCCCTGATGGGTGCCGTGCACGACGACCGGCGGCGCGCAGGAGGCAGGGGCGTGGATGGCGGCAGCGGAAGATTAGCCTAGGATCTCCAAACCCTAATCTCGTGATACCATGTAGGATAGTAGAGGGATGCGTATAATGTTGTGGATGTATTGCATTGAGGCCTCGGCCGGTATATATGAGAGTACAAGACTTGGGGGGCAAGGCTCCCCCGGATACATATGGCAGTCTACGATAGGGTATATCTACAACTACCAAATATACTCTAACACTCACCCTGAATGCATCCAGCTGGAAATTAGGATCCCGCAGATGATCTTCCCCTTCCCATCGGGCAGTGACAGGATTAGGCTGGGACAGGTAGGTACCCATGGAGTCTCTCAAGTAATTCCAGGTAACTGAGAGGGTCCCTCCCTTAAATTTCTCCTGATATTGCTTCAGAAGATCTCCAGCAACCTACAAGAGCATGGGAAGAAGCACATTATTGAAGGAAAACTAACTTTATAGCATTTTTAGAACTCATAGATTATAATGTAAGAAAACTGCCCCTCAAATATTGTCAAGTCTGAAAATAAGCCATCAACTGTCTTTCTAAGGATAGGCTGATCAGTACCTGCTGCAGAAGAACTGTGTTGTCCCCCTCAAATGTTTGGAATATGTCATGGTCATTGCGCAGAGCTCCAAAACGATTTACAGCGGCATAGCCATGTCCACCGCATGCTTCTCTGCATATGCTTATGGACTTCGCTGTAAATGATGTTATATAGGCTTTCAATCCAGATGAAAGAACATGCACATCAGCAATAAGATCCTCATCATTGGTTTTCTTCATTTCTGAGTACTTATCCACCAGTTGGACCGTGGCAAAGTGAAACGCATAAGCAGATGCCAACATGGGCATTAGTTTGTGCTGGTGAGACTGGTAATCCAACACACTGATCTCGGGCTGCTTAGGTGGACCAAATTGGTGGCGCAGAAGAGCATATCTCACAGCAATTGTTACTGCAACTCTGAGCACACCGACAGAACAATATGCAATGCCGACTCGTCCACCAACAAGCTCCCCAAGGGTTGCTGCAAATCTTTTGTTAATTGTGGGAAGACTACTTGTATATTTTCCATCTCGTGATACATCACCAAAACGGTTCAGAAGATTATCTCTGGGTACCCTAACTGAGCGGAATCTCAGTGCACCATTGTCCACGCCATTTAGGCCTATCTTGTGCCCACAATCATTGATCTCGATTCCAGGAAGAACAGCATGAGTTTCAAGGTCTCGTATGGGAACAATGAATGCATGAATGCCCATATCAGCAGGCTCCCCTCCTTTTCCTTGAAGGGGTAAAATTAACCTTGCAAAGACAGTAGCAAATTTTCCATGAACTGCAGCATTGCCAATCCACCACTTAATAGCGCCATCATTTGGGGTGTTAATGATGAACTCATCAGTAACAGGATCAAATGTAGCGGTAGTTTGTAGCGCTTGGACATTCGATCCTGTTTGCAGAAAACATTATAATAACGTAAGAGGAATATGGTGTCAAATCTTTCGAACATATAACATTGCTTTAGGTGCTGGGTTCAAGCTCTATTGTGCAGTGTGTAGTGTACCACTCAAAATAAACAAAATAGGACTGAGACCCTGTAGCTGAATTGCAGACTGATAAATGAAAAGCAACAAAAGAATAGAGACAACATTAATTAGTGCATAAATTAAAAAGTGGAGAACTAACCATGATGCAGTTCTGTCATTGCAAAACAGCCTGGTAAATCCAAATTGTCGATTCCATCAAAGTACTTATTTCTATGCTTTTTGGTTCCTAGATTTATGACAGAACCACCCCAGAGGCTGCAATAACAAGCAGACCATGTTAGTGCGATATAAAGAGATGGAAGTAGCTAGTAAAAAAAGCAGTAAACAACTGGAGTACAACAAAATAAATCTACAGGGTATTTTGCGTGAATTGAAGTATGTTCAGAACTTTAAACGTGCAATCGATAATATACGGCTGCAGAGTTTGTAGTTGGGTTAATCACCAAACTACAATTAGATATTGACATTGATTGTGAACACGCAGCAACTATTTGACATGTCATCATCAATTAAATAGCCCGTGAACTGACCCACCAGAAAGATTTACAAATTCAACCTTTTGAAAGCACGGTGCTGAACAAACCATATTCATGAGTAATCAATGCTGTATTCATGGGTATCAATGAAACAGGCACGCATTCGAAAAATGCAGCAAAACAGAACTCACATGTTTGCAAAAGATTACAAGGAGGAAACTGAAAGCCCATGTACACCCAGCAAGTACTCTACAGAAAAGGGGGAGAAGGAATGAAAAGAAACAAGACAACTTCGTTTTCACAAACCCTATTATAGAAAACTGCTTGTACCGATGCATAGTAGGCATCAACACAGAGTAATCCAATTTAGATATTGATATACCCAACTTCGCTCTCACAGCGGTAACCATCCTTAGAACCCCTGTGAATATGACAACCGACTGCATGTGCACTTTATAAAGAAAAAGTAAAATGTTTGTACACACAACTGGATCGGTTCAACTGACCCATAAATGAAGTACCTCCTATGCCAGTCAATCTATCTATGATCGGTCATGTTACATGGATTGCCTACTTGAATTTACGGCTTTCTTTGAAGCAAGGGAGTTTAAATCATAAGGAGTAGTAAAATTGCGACGAACTGGTAATCCCAGGAAGAAAATTTTGTATGTAATTAACATCAGCTAGGGAAAAAACATTCATTTTAAGCTGTAATATCTCTGCAACTCGGCTTAATTGCTTAACTAACAACTAACACCAATGAACATCAGCTCTAACTCCATACCAAACCATATGAAATGAAACAAATGTGTATTGTTGAAGCATCACCATCCAACAGTAATAGCCAGCTAAATCACGCTATCAAGCAGTCAAGATCACGCGAGCAAAGCAGAGCGCATCGCACGACCGCACCAACCTGTACTGGACGCCGAGCTTGACGCCGAGGGAGATGTCGGCGCCACCGGCGGCCTCCATGACGGCGAAGTACTCGGCGGGGTCGTTCGCCATGAGCGTCAGCGGCCGCACGCCGGCGTCCCGCACCAGCGCGCGCAGCTGCCGGAAGCAGAGCTCCCGGTGCTCCGCCGTGGTCATCTCCACGGGCGTCTGCAGGTCCGGCCGCGCCCGGAAGAAGTCGAACAGCCGCATCTGCGCCGCACGGTGCCGACCGCGGAGGTAAGCTGCCAGTGCCGCCGCCACGTCCGCGCCGCCCTCGACGCGCCGCGCCCGCCCCGCGCACGCCGCGAGGGCCAGCGACGATGGCTCAGCCTGGTCGGCCGGGGAGGAAGGCTGGAGGAGGTGCAGGGAGAGGCGGCGGAGGCGGCGCATCGCCGGGGACTCGTCCCCGGCGGCGGACTCGCCGGAGCGGGAGGCGGAGGTGGGGGGCGGCATGGCGCGGCGGAGGTGTTCGACGAAATCCGGGGGAGGCGTGCGCGCGAAGGGAAGTGGGAAGCGGCGGGGAAGTGGTTGCCGTTACGGTAAAGCGGTTACCTTTAATAATGGGTCTCGGCGCGCGTCTCACGGATTGGTCTATGTGAATTTGTGAAATTTAGTTTATACCCCTATGTTGCGTTTGTCTGTTATTTTGTGTTCACGATTTAGTCCTTGTGAAGATGCTAGATGCGAATACGTATTTGTAGAAGGGTGGCCTGAGGGCCTTTTCTGTAGCTAGGACGGTGGACGGGCAACGACGAGGAGATATGGAGGTGACGTGTCGGCGCATGGAAGGTGATGTGGAGATAAGGTTCGCTGGACGAATGATTGTTTGGCCTGGATGACATGTGGGGCCGATGTGCTTTTTGTGTAACAGAGGCCCACACATCAGTGCCAATACGGATGGGTGGAGTACAATTCGGCTTGGTGTTGACCTTTGCTGTCCGTTACGCTGAATGGAGAGAGGGATTGAGCGTGTGGGCTCTTATGATTTTCCGTGCACGTTTTCCAATTTGCAGATGAGGATGGTGACGGATGATCTCCCTTCGTATGCGGCGCTTAATAAACAAACTGAGTTTCTTTTATTTTCTACTTTTGGCGAAGAGACTGGGCTCCATTTTAGTTGAGTCCAGCTTTTCAATTTCTGCACGTCGATATTTCACAGATTGACTATTAGTTGCGAGACTAATCTTTCGAGCATAGTTAGACCGTGATTAGATAATAATTCCTACAATAAATATGTGTTAATGATAGATTAATTAGGCTTAATAAATTCACCTCGCGGTTTATGGACGAAATATGCAATTAGTTTTGTGATTAGTCTATGTTTAATACTTCAAATGTGAAAATGTTTCGCTTCAAAAACTTGCTTTACACATCTAAACACCCCATGGAAATGACTTCATTTTAGTTGATGTTCTCTCTCCCTATGTTTAATACTTCAAATGTGAAAAGGTTCCGTTTCAAAAACTTACTTTACACGTCTAAACACCCCATGGAAATGACTTCTTTCTTAGTCGATGTTCTCTCTCCCTCTTGACTCCGGCAGCTAGGGAAGAGAGACTATTGTGAGCAGTGGCAAGGCGTCAATGATCGAAGTCAAGCTTATGATAGGCAGGATTGGCATAAAAGTCAAATTACGTACGACTCGTTTGGTTGGAGGGAGTTGGTGAGTGGGAATGAGAGTTGAGAGTTGAGAGACTAAAAATCTATTGTTTGTTACATGGGCATGGAAATTTTGATGGGATGGGGAAAGGGAGGGGGCAGCTCCCACCAATCACTTCCCAAGGAGAGGGGTGGGAATTTATTTTAAGTGGAAGATAGATGCATGATGCATCTACATCATTGATTATGACTTAACATACAATTCCCAATCACTAAACCCTCATACCAAACAAAGGATGTGAAGTCTCCCTTAAACTCACACTCTTAATTCTCTCCACCAGCCAAATAAGGGAATGAGATTAAAAAACAAA
This sequence comes from Urochloa ruziziensis, assembly GCA_015476505.1. Lineage (NCBI taxonomy): Eukaryota > Viridiplantae > Streptophyta > Magnoliopsida > Poales > Poaceae > Urochloa > Urochloa ruziziensis. The sequence goes on along the minus strand of CM027121.1, from coordinate 30,464,295 downwards.
TTTCCAAGTGAATTCTCTCTATTAACTTCCACTACTAATTCCCATGCCCTTTCCCCATCACTTGCCAAACACACTCTTAGTGTGAATTGTGAAATGATGAAGAAGCCCAAGAGTGACTCGGCTAGGGAGTGTAGCCTAGCGACACGTGACAATATTATAGGGTATTTGGTTTGCAAGATGATTCGGAATCATCAGATCCAAAAACCAAACCTCGTGTGCTTTGTTGGTTTGCATCGTGGCTTTAAGTCATCCATCGTCAAGGCGTCATCAAACGAGAGTTATGAGTAGGATGGAAGGGATTTAAATTCGCATGAAATCAAATTCAGATAGCACCTTTTACCACATGGATGTCTCATATGCGGATACACATCTGGATATTTACTTGATTGGAAGGCAACGTTTATGTATTTTCTGTACTGATGGTTTCAGAATAACAAAATTATTATACAAGCAAAGACTAAGTATGAGTACATAACAACTATAGACAAAGATCACTTTTTATAATATCACATTTATCCATAATTATTTCAGTAGCTAATCACATAAAAATAAATAAAACTATGAATAAATACATATTTAATAAATAGGTATACATTTATAAAAAAGATAAAACTATATAAAAATATTTTCAACAATAAATAGATAAAGTAGAGTATTTAAAATTAAAATTAATATCTTTATATCTTTATTATTAAAATTAATGATATTGATTATTAAAATTAGAGATAACTTTTAAATAGTTTTATGAATACAATATTAGTAATATAATATCAGAAATAATTTTTAAATAATTTATCTTTTATTATTTAAATTAATATAATTTGCTATTAGTAATATAAATAATTAACAGCTTTATATGGTTGGATATGAATATTGCCGAATACATATGTGGACCGGATAGAAAAAATCAATGAAAATGGATTTTGTTGTATCTATTTTAGTATCACATTTTAATTCGAAGATATACATATTTACGTTTAGCGGATACGAATGTAGGATAATTCAGATTCTATTTTCATATTTCCATCCCTAGTTATGAGCCTAGGATTAGTCAAGCTTGAGCTGGGATTGCCCTGCAACAGCCCCGATGCGGATTGAAGATGATAGTTGAATGCTAGAGCTAGCTGCTAAACCATTATCCCAACGATATAAACATATATGACCAAATAAAGGACACATTGTTTTTTTAAAAAGAGCAAAAAAACAATGAGTGCTACTCCAATCCACATAATAACAATATTTAATGGTGAGTTTACTAACTCCACCAAACAACATTCCACGCACTACGATATGCGTGTAATGTTCTCGGTGTGAGTGATCCTAGCTGAAACGACTAGACCGATCCACACCATCATGGTATCTTTATAAAACATTAACAACATAAAAAGGTACGAGTAATGTACTTTGACCTCTACGTAATCTAAACGTTCAGCGACATCGTTTTTAAAACAATCGACCAACTAGAACGATCAACACCATCTCATATTTGTACAAGCTCAACAAAAAAAATATTAATGTTTTTCATGCCTTAGCATTTGGCTTCGTCTCAAGATTCTGCGGCACAGTCGGGGATACCGTTCTGTTACTTGATTTCAATCGGCAACTTTCTCTCTATTTTCTAAAAAACAGTGATCATATCTCACCACTGTATCAATGTCACATTTCCCTTTTGCACCACTAATTTCATCTGCATACCCCTCGAGATCATCATACAAATTTTACATTTTGACATTCTTTAATTTGACGAGCCCTGTTTCTATCTAAAAGATATAGACCTATCAAAAAACAGTGAACTAAGTGCAGTTGTTACATGTGATTTGATTTTTCTATAAACTCCAACATTATAACGATGTGTGTACAAATATTTTATCTTTTAATTTCTGCTATCTCTAAGGTTGGTCAATTTAATTTTCTAAAACATACATTATCTATAACAAAATCTAACACACTCAAACTTAACCAATCCCAAAAACAGTAGGACTCTTTTTAGTGGTTGTTTGGATCGTTGTTTTGATAAAAGTTTGTTTTCATCAATCCAAGTTAATAACCAATGATTATAAAAAAATGTGTTGGTTTAATAAAATCAAAACGAGCTTTGCAAATGATTGTGAGCTATTTTTTTACAAACTAGGAAGTCATAAACCAAAACCTTTGTTGCACAAGCAAACCAATGAAAATCAATTTTACGTATACTCATAAGAAAACATATTTTGAAAAGAAATAGCTTCTAAAATGTTGTATCCAAAGAAAACCCATAAATCCATATCCCATACTTATACAAGGTTATACATAGCAATATTACCACATGCCACGATATTAATCCCTTTTGTCTTTGCATATTTAATAATATCTACTCCCTCCGTCCCCAAAAACAAGTCATTCTAGATGTTTTATGATAGATTAACAAAAATGTAAAATGACCTTAATTGCCCCTATATTTTAGCCAGATTTGGTGCTAGCCGACTGTTGCATGCCTACATGCACATGCAAACTTGCCAAATCAGGTAAAACGACTTGTTTTTTTTTGGGACGGAGGGAGTACCATTAGATACCCTTAAACCCTAGATGTTGTTGATGTGGTGTTAACTACAATTGTCCTAAGCTTTTTTGTTCTATGAGTCTGGTGGTCATGATCACACTCTCTTGGTCTACAACAATTTTCTCAAACACATATAGTTGTTAGTTATTTTATGCACAATTTTTTCATTTGAAAAAATGTGTCTTATTTTTAATATAGGTCCCTATTTTTTATATTAAGTGTGGTGACACATGACTTATGTATGCACTTTTTTCTTAGGTTGTGACATGTTAACTACATACCAGGTGGAGATGTAGATTTCCTATTTTATTGGACACATTGCTTTCATTTTAGAATATCAAGTAGAGAACACATATGAGAAGAGAACTCATTTATTTATGACCAAACGTTGGGTGTAATCCCATGCATGCTATCAAAGGAGTGCCGCCTTGAGCCCCTTGTGCCGCCATGACCAGAGCACAAGGAAGATGGGACAGCGTGAGGGAATCCGGTAGGTGGAGAGACGCAAGGAAGAAGGAGAGGGATGTGAGGTCGCCAAGTTCCAACTGAGGATAAGGAAAGGAGAAGGTTTTACAAAAAAAAAATCACAAGAAATGTGTATTTTTTATTAGAAACCATATGTCTTGCGTCTTTTATAGGAAACCTCTAGATAGATCTAATATGTGCAACTTGCTTTAGGTATCTAGTTTTCAAGGAGTATAGAAGTTAAGTGAAAATCTTCTCTCCTATACATAAAACAAGTTTTAGGTCTTCAAATTCAGCAATGCCGTTGGAGATTCTGCTTTGATATAATTAACTTTGTGTGTATGCCATAACAGTAATGAAAGAATATGTTTCAGAACACATCCTATAAAATAAATATCTGAAGTCTTCATGTTGGACTGCCAACTTTGGAAAGAGAGGGAAGTCAACTGCTCTGTTCATGAGATTTCAAAGCATTATGCATGTGGATCGGAGGGCATGCGGGAGATGAGTGAGGGCGGAGGGAAAAGGACGGAGGGCGCGACGCCGAGGGGGAGGGAGACACGACGGCGGCGGCTCACACTGGCGCCATGCCCGACGGGGAGACAAGGTAAAGCGGCCGACGCAGTGGTATCTAAGGTATGGGACGCTACTTTTGCAGATTCCGACGGCAGCGGCGACGACCAAGAGCTTCACTGGGAGACGTCGATGGAAATGGTCGGCAGCTCTCCGGCAGACCCACTAAGCGGGGTCAGGAGGGCGGGCTGCGGATCTCGATTTTGGCCCCTCGCGGATGAGCTAAGCTCTGATGAGGAGGATGAAATCATCACTACACAGATGGGAACGACAGGGAGGAAGAAGGCGGAGTTGGAAGGCGCAGTGGAAGAAAGGGAGAGGATTACTGCAGAGGTGACGTCTGATCATGGGAGCGACATTGGAGAGCGAACTCAGGCGAGCAGGTGTTCGGTTGGACAGGACAACCAGCCAACGGCTCGCCGGACATGGAAGGGACCATTACCGGCAAAGCGAGTTTCACCAAAATTATCGCTAGGCGATGTGTGGGTGAAGGATGGCCGGGGTGGGAAACGGTGGAGCGAACCACGACGGCTGAGGGAGGTGGTGGAGCTCGATTCACGACCAAGTCCGGCGGCCGGTGCAGGTACGGCGGCGAGAGAGCCGGCGGAGGAGACGCCATATCCAGATGTCGATTCGAATTCAAAATCGCAGGGAGATGGACGGACGCTGGCTGGGCCAATTGTATGGGCCGGGAAACGGGGCTTCATTCGAGTGGGGGCCCAAAAGTTTTTCTGTGCTAACACGTCGCTGGGTTGCCTTCTCAGTAGAGGGGGATCGATTAACAGGAGGCCGCCGCCGAGCCCTAGCGGCACAAGCGCAGACGCCTCACATTCCACGGAAAACCAAAGCGACAAACAGAGGGGTAAGACGAGAGAGAAGGGCGGCGACATGATGAGGAGGCATGGCGGCGGTTTTGGGGGTGCACCGGGGCGCGGCAGTCAGGGAGGCAGAATGGTGCCGCGTGGTGGCCTTGGCAATGGGAGAGGAGGTTTCGGCAATGGGAGAGGAGGCTTTGGCAGGGAAGATGGAAGGGGAGAGAGGTTCGGCAGGGAGACATACGCGGGAAGAGGCAGGAGAGACATAGAGGCACCACCTGTTCACCTGTATCAGGGGGGAGGGGGTCCCCAAGGTCGCCCTCGTGGTGGTCTTGGAGGCAGGCAAGGGATGAGAGGCTCGACAAGAGGAGGTTACTGGCAAGACAGAGAATGGAGCAGAAAGGAGAGTTCGCAACATCAAGAGAAGAAAAGGGAAAGCAAGGAGGGAGAGGAACAAGTTGCAAAGAAAGAAGGAGGACAGAAGGAGGCCGATGTGCAGATGGAGGAGGTGGAAGGAGAAGGGGAGGAGGTGGAAGGAGGAAACTTGGGTTTGAAATGTGCAAGGTGTACTAAGAAGGGGCATCTGGCAGCGAAATGCACAGTGGTGTTGTATTGTGTAATATGCAATACGCATAATGAGCATATGAACCATCGATGTCCCATTCTCAAAATGCCAAGACCGGTGGCACACGCGGTGGGCTATGCAGTGCATGGTTTGGGCTTTTACCACATACCTCACCCACCACTGTCTAGAGCACGAAAGGAGTCAAAGATGGCACTCATCAAGGTGGAGGGAGGACAGCTGAACAAAGATCAAGTTATCACGCAATTGCAGCGGCTCTTTGGAGGAAAAGGGAAATGGGAAGTGACTGAACACGGCGACGGTGAGTTTATCACTAAGTTCCCTTCGAAAATCGAGCTTCAACGTGCAATAGCATTTGGAGGGGCCGATGTCAAGGGGGATGGTGCTAGCACAGGAGTGAGGATGGTTTTTGAGTTGTGGCAGGAAAGGAAGGAGGGCTTTCTGCTTCCAAAAGTTTGGGTGAGAGTATTCGGGATGAGGGAGGAGTTAAGGGAATTTCTGGAATTATGGGCTGTGGGTTCGATGCTTGGTTCCACACAAACCGTGGACATGGAGATGACTAGAAAGAATGAGTTTGGGCGAATTTTTGTGGCTGTCCTTAATCCCCTTTTAATCCCGGCAAAGTTGGATGTGGTGGTGGGAGATCATTACTTCGAGCTAGAGTTCGAAGTGGAGAAGAAGGGAGTAGATGAAAATGGAGAGGAGGCAATTTTTAATTGGACAGGGGGTCTAGATGATGAGGAAGAAAATTGGGAGGAAGGGCATACAGAGGATATGGAGGAGGAAACGAGCCGGGAGGCAAAGAGACTCAAGAGCAACAATATTTCACCACAGGAAAGGAGAGAGGAGAAAAGGATGGAGAGTTGGGATTTTGATGGCCTCAAGGAGAGGGTACAGCGTATGAGCAAGGAGGAGTTTACTGCATTCCTAGAGGAGCAGGCTCGGCACATAATTGATGTTGCGGTAACTCGAACCATCGAAAACGTGGCAGACAAGGTTATGGCAGAGGAGGAGGAGGACATCAATATGTCAGACAGGGAAGAACTCGATGGAGGAAAGAAGTGGAGACGGGCGGCTGAAATAGAGAATGGAGGAACTGAGAAGAAGCTGCGTGAGGAGGCTGCAATTCCAGAGGCTATGCTAACACCTACAAGGTGCAGCCCGAGGTTGGTGAATTCTTCAGATGAACACACCATGACCAAGGCTGGAAGGCGGGCAGCACAACGGAACTTGGAGCACATAGAAGGTAATATGTTTAACTAATCCAACCTTTTCACCTTCTGATTTAAATGTGGCTTTAAATATTCAGCAGCTAGGGATTTCTTTTAGTATGAACAATGTTAATACAGTAAAAGAGTTAGAACTTTTGGCGGCTGGTTTAGACAAAGAACAATCTGTTTTTTTCAATGATGGGTGCGAAGATGAGGTAGTTTGGAGTGAAAGTGAGGAGGAGAGCATAGAGGAAATTGAAAGCATGGCTGTAAAAAATTATGTGGAGAACTTTTGGAGGATGTGTTTGATGATGATAGCTATCACCTAAGCTGTGAGTTTAAGGCTGCATCAAGAACACATAAGACACGTGCTAAGTCACGAAAGAAGAAGGCATGCAAAGTAGCTCTTAATAAACTAAACAAAATGGTTGTGAAATGAAGGGAATATTCTGGAATAGCAGAGGTCTTAGTGACTTGGCTAAAATCAGATTTATTTCAGATAGTGTAAAGGAGCAAAACTTAGATTTTGTGGCTTTGTTTGAAACAGGCAAGAAAGATTTCACCCAATCCACGCTTAATAATTTTTGCGTCGGGAGAAATTTTATATGGCACTGGACACAACCACATGGGAGGTCAGGAGGTATCCTGTTGGGGGTAAACTTAGATGTGGTGGATATAGGAAGTATAGAGGAGGGGGACTTCTGCATAAAATTCAAACTAAGGTGTAGAAAGGAGGATTTTAAGTGGGTGCTTGTGGCAGTCTATGGGGCAGCCCAACCCGAGTACAAAGAATCTTTCTTGACAGAATTGGTCCACGCTTGCAGTAAAGAAAATATGCCTATTTTAATTGGGGTGATTTTAATATAATCCGAAACCCAAGTGAGAAAAATAATGATAGGTACGATGACAAGTGTCCCTTTCTATTCAATGCTATTATAGATAGCTTGAACTTAAGGGAGATCGAGATGTCAGGGCGCAAGTACACCTGGGCCAACTCTCGGGATATACCAACTTATGAGCGGTTGGATAGAGTGCTGGCCAGCACGGAATGGGAACAACAATTCCCACTAACAACAGGTGGAGGCACTGACTAGAGAAGTTTCGGACCATACACCCCTCTTGTTGAATACAAGAGAGAGTTCTCAAATCAAGGGGCCACCTATGTTCAAGTTTGAGCTCAGTTGGCTTCTAAAGGAGGGATTTTTTGAGCTAGTTTCGGGGGTATGGAAGGAAATGAATAAAGGATCCACACCGATACAGATTTGGAAAAATAAGATAGGGAGGCTAAGGCAGTTTCTGAGAGGGTGGGCAAAAAATGAGAAAGGCAAATACAAAAAGGAAAAACAAGAGTTGATACCAAAAGCAGACGAGCTTGATATAAAAGCCGAAACTAATGTTTTGGATAAGTACGAGCTTGAACTGAAACAAAAAATCAAAGAAAGACTAGCTACGATACTCAGAGAGGAAGAAATAAATTGGTTTCAAAGAGCCAAAACATTAGACCTATTAGAAGGGGATAGTAATACTAAATATTTCCAGATGGTAGCTAATGGCAAGCGAAGGAAAACTAGAATTTTCCGGCTTGAGCAGGATGAGGGAATTATTGTGGGAGAGGACAATCTGAAGGCGTATATTACAAAATATTATAAAGGCTTATTTGGATCACCAGAAATAAATAACTTCTCCCTAAGGGAAGATAGGACAGACGATATTCCTCAAGTTTCTCCTTTGGAGAACGAGATACTAACGGAGGAATTTACTGAGGAGGAGGTGAGGGCTGCTATTTTCCAAATGAAACATAACAAAGCTCCAGGACCTGATGGTTTTCCGATTGAGTTCTACCAAAAATTTTGGATTCTCATTAAAGATGACCTAATGGCCATGTTTAAGGAATTCCATGGTGGACAGCTTCCTATCTCCAATCTAAATTTTGGAATCATTTCGCTGATCCCAAAACTAAAAGAAGTAAAGATGATCCAGCAGTATAGGCCAATTTGCATGTTAAATGTGAGCTTCAAGATTTTTACTAAGGTGATGGCTAATAGATTTACGGGGGTGGCAAATAAAGTTATACAACCTACACAAACGGCTTTTTTACCGGGAAGATATATCATGTAAGGAGTAGTTATTCTACATGAAGCCTTGCATGAGATGAGAAAAGGGAAAAAGAGTGGGGTTATTCTCAAACTTGATTTTGAAAAGGCTTATGACAAGGTTAGCTGGCCCTTCCTACAACAAGCGCTTAAAATGAAAGGCTTCTCTCCAACTTGGTGCAAATGGGTAGAAAGTATTGTTAGAGGAGGTAACGTTGGGGTTAAAATAAATGATGACATTGGGCACTATTTCTAGACTAAAAAGGGGCTTAGACAAGGTGATCCTTTATCGCCACTTCTTTTTAACATAGTGGCTGACATGCTAGCGACACTTGTTTCAAGAGCCAAAGAAAATGAACAATTTAAGGGACTAGTGCCCCATCTGGTGGACGGAGGATTATCAATCCTACAATACGCAGATGATACTATTTTGTTCATAGAAGATGATTTGAACCAGGCAAAAAATCTGAAACTAGTGCTGAACACTTTTGAAATGATCTCTAGTTTGAAAATAAATTTCCATAAGAGTGAGCTCTTTTGTTTTGGGAATGCTAAAAATGGGGTGGACAATTTTGTGCAGATCTTTGGATGTAAGGAAGGGTCTCTACCCTTCAAATATTTGAGAATCCCAATGAACACACACAAAATTAGAAATAAGGATTGGGGACATGTAGAGGAGAGGTTTCAAAAGAAGCTGAATAGCTGGAAGAGTAAGTTATTATCGACCGGGGGACGCTTAGTTTTAATAAACTCGATCCTCTCAAGTCTACCCATGTTTATGATGTCCTTTTTCAGGATACCTAAAGGTGTCTTAAAAAGACTTGATTATTATAGGTCCAGGTTTTTTTGGCAATGTGACGGGCATAAAAAGAAATATAGACTTGCAAAATGGGGGATCCTTAAACAACCTAAATGTCTTGGGGGGCTAGGTATCCTAGACCTAGAAATTCAGAATGTTTGCCTGCTTAGCAAATGGTTTTCTAAGTTACTAAATGAGGATGGGGTGTGGCAGCAAGTTCTAAGAAATAAATATCTAAGTCGGAAAACGCTGACGCAAGTTAAAAAAGGAGCAGGAGACTCTCAGTTCTGGTCGGGGCTGATGGAGGTCAAGGATATCCTTTTATGTAGGGGGCACTTCAAGATTAATAATGGAAATCAAGCAAGATTCTGGGAAGATGTATGGGTGGGAACAGAACCTCTCATGAAAACCTACCCGACACTGTTTAATATAACTAGAAGGAAGAATGTTTCAGTAGCTAGTGTGTTAAAAATGGTTCCTTTAAATATGTCCTTTAGAAGGGCATTAACAGGGACTAACAGGGAAAAATGGCTTCAGCTGGTGGAGAGTGTAACAACCTTCAAGCTGAACAACCAGGAAGATGTATTTGTATGGAATAAAAATACAAACGGGCAATTTTCGACTCAATCTTTATATAAGGACTTATTGGGAGAAGGTAGAGTACCACACAAGTCCATATTCTGGAAGCTGAAAGTACCAAGTAAAATAAAAATTTTTCTCTAGTTTTTACACAAAGGGGTTATTTTGACCAAAGACAACTTGGTCAAGAGAAAGTGGAAAGGAAACACGAAGTGCAGCTTCTGTGGTAGTGAAGAAAACATTCATCATCTTTTTTTCAAATGTCACTTAGCGAGATCTCTGTGGGGTATAATTTTTATCACGTTTGGAATTCAGCCACCGCATGATTTTGCTCATATGTTTGGAAAATGGCTGAATAATTGGGACAAAAAGAGTAGAAAACAACTTCTAATTGGAGTAGCTGCTCTTTGTTGGTCTATTTGGCTAAGCCGGAATGATGTTGTGTTTAAACAAAAAGGTGCTAACTCTTTTGTGCAGGTTCTGTTCAGGGGGACGTATTGGACAAGAACATGGGCAATCCTCTCTAAGGGGGAAGATTTGAGTATGCTGAAAGAGGGGTGCCGCCGGTTGGAAGTCACTGTTTTGGAGATGTTCAACAACTTTGGCTGGAGAAACAACAACAGAATTCAAGCCTAGGCGTGCTTGCTGCTGTTTTGAGTATCTCCTTTTCGGTTCTTGGAAGTTGAGAATTTTGTTTCTTTTTTAGCTCTATGAGTTGAGTGATCAGGTTTTGAGCTTAGAATCTGGGACGTGTGTCTGGTGCAGCGGTTATGCTGTCTGTATTGTTTAATTGGCTGCAAATCTCTCTGTTGAGAGGTGGAGGCCGGATTATTCCGTCATGTAAAAAAAACTACTCTGTTCATAGTCAAATTTTCGTACGCCTTTTCCGTTCATGACCCGCTGGGTCCAATAGCGTCTGAACCTGACGAAACAAGAGATAAGATCGGCAGTTGCTGCATTGCCACACTGCCACTCACCTTTGGTACATCCTGAAATCTCCTAGAGTTGGATCACCTGAAATCTGAAAAAGGGTGCGTGTATAGCATGAGCATCCTGTGTGAGTCTAAGCGAACTTGCAATGTTTGGGGCAAAAGGTAGACCAATCTTCCTTTGATAATTCACAGAACAGTAAGAATGGCTCTGGTTAGTGGACTACTAATGTACACGTAAATCCAAGTTTTATGTCACGCAAAAGTCGTATTATTTGCCACAAAAAAGAAACCAATTCCATGTAAAAAAGAAAGCTACGTTGCTCCTTCCACGGCTTAATAAAACGGTACTGTACTACTGATAGTATGATTCCAGTACGCGGACTCGACAGCCGTCTCCAATCCAACCCCGACTCTCTTCCCGAGTCCTGCCAGTGCCTTCCCGTGGCGAGAGGGTGCGTATGATGCCCCCGCCCAATATAGATCGAGCAGCTGCCCACCCACCAAGCCACCATCGATTGCTAGGAGTTGCACCCTGCAAATCGCGGTTCTGCTGTTCCCCGCGTACGCGGTGTTTCAACCGTCTTCGCACACCTTTTTCTGAGTAGAGTGCATATCATTTGTCCACCACCTGTCGCTTTCATAGCTGAGGTCATGCGCATGCGCATGCAAGGTAGCTGCATGCATGCATGTGGCATGAGTTGGCAAAAAGAATTCATACCTTATAATTTAAATGTCTAAATCAAATTCCGATTATACCATTGTATTTCTTACGATGAGATCTTCGAAACTAGACCGCACTTAACTATGTTTGGATGTTCTTTTTGTTGGAATTTTCTTTTTGAAGTTGGAACATTTTTATCGTGAAGCTGGAACAATGCACTCTGTTCATGGTGAATTTGTTCCAACTGTTGATAGATTTGTTCCGTCTTCATAAAAATATGTTCCCAGAAAATATAATCAAATATGTTCAAGTGTGGTCTAGTTTTGCAGATCTCGTCATAAGGAGTGTAGGGGTGCTATCGGAATTTGATTTGGATACTCGGTTTATGAAATACGAATTGTTTTTTAAATCTTTTTCGTGGGCCCAGAGCTGTGCATGCATGCGCCTGAAGATGAGGAGAAAGCTGTGTGTGGACGGGAAAGCATGGCAGGTGAGTTGGGGGGTGTGCGTCGTTGGTTTCCGTGACGCAGATGCGTCAGCTAGTTGCTCCCCTACAAATCGCCACAAGCATCGAAATTTCCGTGCGCCAAGTCCGAAGATGGCTGTGGGAAGGGTTGGCGCAGGCAGCGCGCCGGAAGAGGCATGGCGGCGGCGACGGGCAAAGGGGCTATTGCGCAGGCAGGCTCCGCCAAGAGGAAGGCGGTGGCGGAGGTGGAGGCGGTGGCTGGCCATCTGGCGCCCCCGTTGAAGGAGCACGCCTTCGACCCGGAGGCTGTTGCAGGCGCTGGCGGTTACGCGACGGCAGACGACGACGGCGATGCGGCGGCGGGCGAGAAGCCTCCGCGTCCGCAGGCGACGAGACGCCAGATGTCGACGCGCGAGATCCAGTGAATCCTGAACCACGAGCCGACGACCCTGAACAAGTATGCGGAGCTAAGGCGAAGCAATCCGACCCTGACACCGCCGGAGGGGGAGGAGATGGACGAGGACAGGAGGAATCTCTACTTCGTGGCCCACATGTTCTTCCTCCTAGACGCGAGCTTCCCGGAGCTACAGGCGTGGGTGCGGCATGAGCTGGAGACCAAGGGCTACGTCGAGATGGGCGACGACTGGATAAGGCGCAGAAAGGAAGCAGAGCAAATCTTGGAGGAGTTGAGGGCGGAAATCGAAGCTATTTGTATGTATAATACTCTGGATGAAGACGACAACGACGTTACGACGACAGCGACTGTGATGGTGATGAGTTTTACAGGTGATGAGTTTTAGAGCCACACTGAGGTGATTCGGAAACATTTCTGTTGATGACACTCAACTGGAGCATGCCTATCAAAACGTAGCGAAATTTGTGTGCGGGACATTTTGGCTAGAATTGGATAGGATACATGTCATGACCTTAGCCAAGGGTTCGAAAACTGCATGGTTTGGTTGGCCCTATAAGATGTTTACATTTTGCTTGGTTGGGAGCCTTTTCATGCTTGCATATGCATGCTTCGTTATGTCTTGTTCCTGTTTGTGTCGACGCCCCTGCTGCGTTGAAATCAGTTATTGTCTTATTGCAATTGCAGCATATTTGTACCTCAGGACATATTGGCTAAGTGATATTTACGTTTTTGTTCAGCGTTTTTCAAATGTTGTTCACCAGTTATGAGCTTGAGTTTTTGGAGGTGGCCAATAATGTTTCCTTCCATCCATGCTCAAGTGTTTTGAGTATATTGTATACAATTACCATGCAATTTTCTAATTCTCTTGTTGAGTGTGTGGCTTGTCCCTTAGTTCCTGACTAAAGGGAATGCATTGAAGCTAGCCACTGATATAGCCACTGATATAGCCTAGTTATTTCCCCAAAACCCTGGGAAATAACCTTAGATATGCTTAGCCGTGCTAATAACCTGCCACAACAATGCCACATAATGCTCTCGAGGCGAGATGCAGCAGAGAGCGTAGAAGACATGGGGTAAGGCGAATAGCCTTGTGAAAAGCTCCTATTCGGAAGCTTACCTCAGTCGATTAAGGACCGGTTCTCCGGAAAAGTCTTTTCTTTGACATGTACGATTATACGGGCCAAAAAGGACATAGCCTTCGGGAATGCCCTGTAATGTGAGGCATCGACTCACACCCCACCAGCTACCTCTGATAAAGCTACCCCAGGGGCCACGGTTGGGCAACGGATATGCTGGAGACAGACCCCGACAGAGGGCTGGGTCTGGCCGGCACGGGACACATGTGACTGGGCTGGTAGGGCCCTCTGGCAGAGTTGCCAGATAAATTATTGATGCATCGTACCCCGGGAAGGTCCTTGCACGGACGTTTATGTGACCCCTGCTTAGGCCCCAGTAGCATCCGTGGGTAGACCCAGAAGGGAGTTGTCCAGTGATGGACGCCGGTGGGCACGAGTACCGTAGGGTGGCCTTGCCGTTGGCCACGGGAGGGTCGCCTGACCGTATAATCATAGAGTACAAACCTCTGCAGAGTGCATAATCTATTCGAATAGCTGTGGTTCTCGGTTAAGAACACATTTGGTCAAAGCTATCGGTGATTAGCCAGACAAGAACCATAGGGAAGGATTGAGAGAATGTGATTGCAGGATCAGGAGGATCGCTGCCATAATCACAGGGAACTGGCAGGGATGGGTGGTTTCCCCTCCCGGGCCCAACTACATGTTATAAATGCTTAAGTAATAAAACTGGCTTTCCGCATCCCTCATGTCATTAATTCTTTGTTAAGAACTTGCTGAGTAACGTTGTACTCAGTCTTGTCTTCATTGATACACAGGGTTGGGCCATCATGGTGCTTTAGCTCATTCCCGTTACGGAATAAGCGCCAGCCACACCTTCCGCTAGAAAGGTAATAAAACTAGTAATTTATACGTTATAAATTGCTTTTGATACTAAACTCTGATGAGATCCGGATCAGCTTGCTAATCTAGGGCCTGTTAGGTAATCTCGAGACTTTCGAAAGAAGGTGCCCACAAGGTGAAAGTTTTTACGCTGACATGTGAGGTCCATATCCACAGAAAACGGCCTTTAGGGACCAAAATCGCTCAGTTTCGGGAGAGATTGGGGCCTCCAATGCCCAGTTTCAGATAGCATGGGGAAACCGAACGCAGGCAATAGATCAGGGATTAGCCCATATACAGTTTTTTTTTTGGAAAAATAAAGCCCATATACAGTCTGTAGCTGGTTGTTGGGCCTGTCCCCAATCAGCAGGAGCCCGGCCCACCATGGATTCCAGGACGGACTCGACAGCCGGCTCCAATCCAACTCTGAGTCTCTGAGTCTCTTCCCGAGTCCGACCGTAGCGGCCTATGCCTCCGCCCAATAGATCGAGCCGCCGGCCGCCGCCGCTGCCCACCAAGCAGCCATCGATTGCTAGGGTTGCATCCTGCAAATCGCCACAAGCATCGAAATTTCCGTGCGTCAAGTGTTAGTTTCACCGAAGATGGCTGGTGGGAAGAGTTCGCGCAGGCGGCGCGCCGCCAGAGGCGTGGCGGCGGCGGGCGAAGGGGCTATTGCGCAGGCAGGCTCCGCCAAGAGGAAGGCGGTGGCGGAGGTGGAGGCGGTGGCTGGCCATCTGGCGCCCCCGTTGAAGGAGTACGCCTTCGACCCGGAGGCTCTAGAGGAGGAGGTCGTCGCAGGCGCTGGCGGTTACGCGGCGGCGACCGCCGTCGCGGTGGCAGACGACGGCAATGCGGCGGGCGAGAAGCTTCCGCGTCCGCAGGCGGCGAATCGGATGTCGATGCGCGAGGTCCAGTGGATCCTGAACCACGAGCCGACGTGCGAGCCGACGAACAGGTACGTGGAGCTAATGCGAAGCAATCCGACCCTGATACCGCCGCAGTGGGAGGAGATGGACGAGGACATGCGGAACCTCTACTTCGGGGCCCACATGTTCTTCGTCCTGGACGCGAGCTTCCCGGAGCTGCAGGCGTGGGTGCGGCGCGAGCTGGAGACCAAGGGCTACGTCGAGATGGACGACGACTGGATACGGCGCAGGAAGGAAGCGGAGCAAATCTTGGAGGAGTTGAGGGCGGAAATCGAAGCTATTTGTATGTATGATACTCTGGATGAAGACGACGACGACGACAGCGACTATGATGATGATGATGAGTTTTACAGATGATGAGTTTTAGAGCCACACTGAGATGATTCGGGAACATTTCTGTTGATGACACTCAACCTGGAGGATGTCTATCAAAACGTAGCGGAATTTGTGCGTGGTACAGATTTTGCCACTGGTATGCAAGTAATAACCTTAGGACATGATGGTACTTGGCGATTATATCTTGTTTGTTTTGCTGGGCTAGGCCGGAAAATTTGAGAAGAGAATAATGTTCAATAGTATTCTGTGATGAGAATAATCCGTTGGGCTGGGCTGGGATGATCCGCTGCTGCTGCAATGCCTTTGGACAAGAAGATGATACGTCAGCTATACATTTTGGTCAGATCACGTGGGATGGAATTGTGGAATTTGGATTTGCATACCTGTGGTGAAAACTGAACTGCGTACAAATTTATCTGCGCTTTGATAGGGGCGCTCTCCAGTTGAGTGGCATAAACAGAGGTATCCCTGATCCGAGAAGAGGAAATTTAACTAGCTCAACATTTATGTTATCGGTTCTATCTTCTATGCTTACATTAAGTTGGGCCTAGTTAATATTGATCCAGGACGCTTGTATGTCATGCATCATTGACCTGTGCCATGCAGTACTAATTTTACTTGTCTCGTCTGCTATCACAATATGGTCTTCTTGTTTTGCGAACAAGGCACCGTGCTTGTTGGGACATTTTGGCTAGAATTGGATAGGATACATGTCATGACCTTAGCCAAGGGTTCGAAAACTGCATGGTTTGGTTGGCCCTATAAAATGTTTAACATTTTGCTTGGTTGGGAGCTTTTTCATGCTTGCATATGCATGCTTCGTTATGCCTTGTTCCTGTTTGTGTCGACGCCCCTGCTGCTATGAAATCAGTTATTGCCTTATTGCAATTGCAGTATATTTGTACCTCAGGACATATTGGCTAAGTGATATTGATGTCTTTGTTCAGCGTTTTTCAAATGTTGTTCACCAGTTGTGAGCTTGAGTTTTTGGAGGTGGCCAATAATGTTTCCTTCCATCCATACTCAAGTGTTTTGAGTATATGTATACAATTACCATGCAATTTTCTAATTCTCTTGTTGAATGTGTGGTTTGTCCCTTAGTTCCTGACTAATCAGCATTTTTATTCTGTTCCTGTTAGTTGGTATCAAGCTTTTTCTGCCAAATTGTTACCATGGGGGACAAATTGGCAGATGACATGCTAATATAGTTAACAGACCAATGGTGTCATCGCATCAATATTCAAAAGTAGTGCTCATCTTTCCTGGGCCACAAACTTCACTAGCATTTGTGCAGTGTCGTGTTGGTATTGCCGCAACATGTTAAAATTGTGGCAAGTGAAAAGGGGATTCAGAGACCTGTTTGTTTGGCTGACACTGAGAAAGAGTTCAGTTGTCATAAAGTTACAGTGAAGAGCAGTGTAGAATTACTCTTCAGTAACGTTTACTGTTTACATACTGTGTAGAGGCTGGCCGGGACGGCCATTGTTTAGTAAATTTCACCCTGAATGTCTAGTTCTCTCTTGGACGGGCAAGTTTCTGAACGAACTGTTGGCCTGAATTTAGTGGTGGTCTGATGGATACCGTTTGGCAGCAAATTCAGCGCCAGCTTTCTGAAAAACCTTCGATAAATTGCTGCCTACATCAGTATCGGTGCTAGAACGGTCGCCAAATTATTGGTGTCAGAAGTCACCGATATCCCCAACGGTATTAAACTATTGGTGTTAGAAGTCACCGAAATGTTCATTCATACTAGTTCAGAAAGAGGAACAGATAGTTTCTTTCATCTGAAAACTTGTAATCCGTCCTAATGCGAAACATGATCCGGGAACCCTGGGTTCGTGGTAGTTCCAGTAGCAGGCTTAGCCTGAATCAGGCTTGGCCTGGCGAAAACTTCCCCTGAACGGTCTTTCTACTCCCCTGTTCTGCGTCCGAAACTTGTGGAATTTCCGTTGAATAAATGGAAATGGGGCTTGGCCTCTTCTCGAAAAATGAAAGAGGAACAGATAAGAACAGTACGGAGGTTCTTCACGACTTAATTCAGGCATACATCCTGGCGCAAAATAGAATAAACCCATGGCATCTGAAACTTCTGAAGAAGCAAGCAGCAAATAATCCGAGGACCGACAGTCTGACACAGAAATGGAATTCCAACACAACGTCTGAAAGCAGCTGTTAGAAGCTATTTCTGTCAAATCTAGTGCACTGTGGTAAATACTTGGAACCACTTAAATAGTTAAACCACGAAAGAATTTGAAGCAGAAAACCAACTGTTTCATGGAACACAAGCAGTCAAATCTGGGGTCGCAATAATAGTTGCCATGCGAAAAAATTTTCAAAAGAGAATCTTACATGCATGAAGCACTAAATGTAGACGAAAAAAATAATTCATTACATGGATGGAGTATATGTCGCGAGACGAATCTAACGAGCCTACTTAATCCAAGGTTTGCAACAGTAATGCTACAGTAATCGTTTGCTAATTGTTAATTAATTACCCTCTAATTACCCGTCATTAGATTTGTCTCGCGATTTGCTGGCTAGATCTGTAATTAGTTTTACCAATAGTTTACATTTACTACTCATAAATGATAATTTTTCTTTGATGTGACATCTCGAAAACTTTTCACCCTTCCATCTAAACACGCCCATAGATTGATCGTCCTGGAAAGCTGCAAGCTATTTTCTGCCTACACCTTGATTATTTGACCACTTGTTGCTTGCATGGCATATTATCACGTTAATTTAGCTCAAAATTGACTAAATTAAATGCAGTGCAGTGGGAGGGTTAAACAAAAAAAATTTAGCTCCACCCCTGCCTCTAGCTCGCGTCATTCCATATGGGCGGTGAGGCCTATCATTTTTTTTTATATACTACGTACTTGCGATGTGACGCCATCATTGGTACATACGCGCCCATCTGGCTGGAGCGCTCTCGCGGTGGGTGCTCCAGGTCTCCAACCCAAGTGCAAACCAAACAGAGCAACCCGCGCACTCTGCTTCCATTGTTCGTCTCACTCGCCTACATCCCTCTTCCCTTCGCCTGCCGCTGCTCTGTCGCTCTCGCTTCCAGCAGACGGGCGGACGAGGATCACTTCGAACACGTGCGCCTATGTATGCCTTCCGGCACCGCACACCACCGCCCCCGGCGACGCCTCCGGTCGGCGGCGCTGCCGATCACGCTGCCGCAGGATCGCTTCCCTGCGGCGTGGCCCTCCGCGAACCCGTGCGGCGCAACCGTGCGCCGCCGCCACGTTGAACCCCGTCCACAAGGCTCACGCGGTCACGCCGCCTGGCCCGCCCACGCTGGCCGTCACCTGCGGCGTGTCACCCGACGACGTCGCCGTCGTCCTCGGCGGTGGCGCAACCCGTGTGCGCACGCCACCACGCGGCCTGAGTCACCACGTACCCGCCGGGAACGCCAGCCATGCCGTCGGCGTCGGTGGGGACGAGCGTGATGCCCGCATTCGCCGTCGCCAATGGGGCAATGGGCACACCTTGGTGGAGGTGCAGGTTCGCCGTCATAGCGGACGCTCCCGGCGGCGGGGGCGAGCGCCAAGTTCATCCGAGCTTCTGCTGTTAGCGTCTCTTCGACCACGACGACATTGCCAGTGGAACTGTGGAAGCCTGAACGGAGAACGAAAACTGCTCTGTGCTCTGGCTCTGAACTTGCAGCAACTATTCCTGCCTGCTTGCAGCAACTTTGTTTTTTCCCCTTGGGACGGAGCAGCAACTCTAATTAGCAGTGCAGCCATCGGCAACCACAATGCCCTTTGGCTCTGCAGATGTGGAGCATTTTCTTTGGAGGTTGTTCACCGATCTCTAAAAGATTCAGTTGCCTTTCGACAATGCCTGCCACTAGCGATGTCGGCGGAGAGGTAGAATTGTTCCGGCAGCAACGCGGGCATGATACAGACACCGGCAGCAACGCAGGAAAGTATATCAAGCACGGGCAGGCCCGGAATTTTAGGTGTGGGCATTCAAAAATTTTGAACGATTCAACTTCAATTCTCTTGTTTGCAAATTGGGGCACTAAAAATATAACATTAACTAAAGAATTATTTTTATTTTTAGTTTTGTTACTTCGTTAAATCTACAAAAAGAAAAGTGTTTTTGCTGTGTCAATTAAATAAGAATTAAATTTTCAGCTAACATCTAGGTAAGTTCATTCACAACCTAAAATTCTGAAACTATTATATCAACAACTTACCTCTCGTACTACTCCGCCCCAAAGCAGAGATTATGGTAAACATACAATATTATATTCTAAATCATTTGAACGAACTACATACACATTCTTTTCACGAAGAAAATATCATTTCTAAGGACTTTGAGAAGTCACCTTTGACCATAAATTGTACTAGTCTAGCCTAGCTAAATAAGTTCACTTTTTGATTTGGAGTTTTGAAACAATTATATTAATAAATGGCGACTTCTGATTTCGGCACTTCAGCTATCAACTCAATGCAAATCAATATAGTTTTTTTTGTGACTTAATACCTGAGTATATGGTATATATCAATGATATTAGGTAGCTTGTTGTTTTACATATTATTGTAGAATTCATAGTAATATATAATTGTAAAGTTTCAGAATGCTCAATACAATGACGCACAACATTATTCATCGATGTTGTTAGTATATTTTTACTTTGTTTTTCTTACATTTTTGTTTAAGAAAAACAAAAATCGTATAAGTGGATCTGTTGGTTAAGGGGATTATCGATGATGTCAAACCTACATCGACCCCCTTACATAATGAGTTCATCGAGTGGATTCTTGGGGTCCAGGGGATTATCTTGTCAGTAGTGCTCTCGTGAACGACGTGAAGCCGTAATTACCTGGACCTAGATTATTTGTCTTCTTGAGTTTCTGAGTCGAAAACCTGTGAGACTCCAAAAGGCGTTTCTTATGCTAACCATGGGACCGTGTCACTGTGAGGAGACGGTTCAGGCCGTCGGCATTCCGCCAAAGGTCGAGGGGCTGAGGCATGTTCACATCAGTAGACCTGAGTTCGATTCTTTATTGAAGCGAATTTATAGGCCTAATTTTTATAAAAAAATCCTCTCATTGGTTTACGCGGGGTTCAGGGGTTTTCTAAATCCGGAGAAGGTTACTTCTTGTTAATGAAATATCGTAGGGCTTTTCATCTCCATCAGGTCTAGTTTTGGGCCGTCGACATTCCGGGCAGTCTGCCAATCACCGCCTTGTGCAGTGCTGTATTCATGGCCTCTTTCCATAGGGTACCGGTTGCCGCTGCTGTCGCCAATAAGTACTAGGAAGGACGGCGCGCTAACGCCGCGCCTGTTAGATTACACGTGTAATTATTTGTTCTTAACATTCGCCCTGGGCGTTCGGTCCGAACCGAACCGATCGGTTCGGTTCCTCGGTCCTTTGCAAAATTCGGTTCCCGTGTTTAAGGAACCGTTCGGTTCTTTTCAGCGTTAGGAACCGACGAATTTCGGTTCGGTTAGTTCGGGTTCGGTTCGATTCGGTTCCGATAGACCCGAAATAATCAGGGTGCAAAAAATACAGCACATTCAATATAAAATTTTGACAGCATTTCACCTATATTTTGACACACTTTTGCTATTTTGAGATAATAATGATCAAGAAGGGAACAATATCAATATAGAAAGAGATGTATATAGCATATTAAATATTACGCATCTCACACATAAACCAAACATACTCTTAGAAAATAGAGAGTTTCGAGTAATTCGGTTCTTTCGGTTAATTCGGTTAACCGAGGGCAGGAACCGAACTTTTCTCGGTTATTTCGGTTCCTTACTTTCTGGAACCGAACAAGGAACCGATTTTTTCGGTTTCGGTTATTTCGGTTTCGGTTCCGGTTATTTCGGTTTGGTTCCTCGGTTTCGGTTAATTATGCCCACCCTGACTTAACATGGAGGGTTTTTTATTCTTTATTTTTTAATTTTTCTAATCACTAAAAACATTAAATGCTTATATGGATGAAACGACAACACTCACGTATTGAATGAAGTAGACAATGTCGATGAAAGGAAAGGTACATACACAGTAGCAATCATGGACAGTGGTGGTGTCATGCTGGAACTACGGTTCGGCGAACTCGTCTCATGAAAAACGATGGTCGTGGGGTTCACATGTGAGGTCGGTAAGCCCGGGATGGACGGTATCTCCCTCCGAGGCAGCTGCACCGCCTCTGATCAGGGAAAGAGGAGGCGAGTTGACACGTGATGCGAGAGATTGGGTGAGCAGCCGAGGAGCACATTATTTGTGTCACGTTCTAAACTTCGTGTGAGGCAACGACGACTCTAATGCGTGAAAGACACCACAATTTCATTTGACAACAATACACAGTTGTAACATGTGGCCACCGAGGAATTGTGTGATAGCGTAACATTGGAATCACGTTGCGAGGACGCACCGACTCTGGTTGGACGCATTTTTTTTTTACCGTTATGGATGTATGTATTTCTTCTAAAGATAATACTGACATACCACCAGACGTGACACTCGTGTGAGGGAAAACAAACCAACTGTAACGAAAGAAGAAAGAAGTATGGTGAAAATAATAGCATATTGTGTAACGAATTGGACTGTAGGTGGCGTACAGTTAATTACGTGAGAACACCTAAGCTGATCTCCTCGTGAGAATTTGATTAAGAGCTAGATGCTATTTTATTTCTGAGAATTTATTTATTTTATCTTGAAAGTATGCCGTACATGAGTATTTTTTATGAGCGTCCTTGAGTATCTGTTGGCGCTGTTAAATGACACCCTTTTAGTGTTGTTTATACATCAATTTTATGCTTATTCTTATGCTAACCCCGCCACTTGGCACTGAAATAACCTCGTTTCCGCTTGTGCACATATTCTTGGAGCATTTTGGTTTACGCAGGGTATTTGGCTGGTTTGGAGCGAATATGGGCTAAATCTGAGAATTAGCAACAACACGACAAGATAAAGGCCAAAAGTCCTAATGAAGCCCAAAGGAACCGAAGCCCGTTCATGCTCTACTCCAACGGGCCGCCCCTAGACAAGACTTAATTGAAGATAAGGCCAGAGTAAGGCAAATCCAACGCAGACTCTGAGGACACATAAAAACCCATCCATATCCTGAAGCAAACGACGTCCAAAGCTCACAAGAATTGGAACACAAGATATTGAACATCAGAGAAGCTTGCACGCAAAAGATGGGCCCGAGGCGGGCCAAAAAGGGCCTAGGCCGGCCGGCCTAGGGCCCCTTTGGCCACGCCGCCCAAGGGGTTTTTGAGGCGGTTCGGCCTCCCCTTCGAGCTAGGGTTTCCTCAGCATATAAATATCCCGTCAAACCGAGGAGGGCATCATCCATTCACCAGAAGTCGGCGAAACCTAGAAGTCGGCCGCCGCAAGTCCTCGAAGTTGTCTAGAGAATGGCCTAGGCCGACCCTAGCCACCATGACCTTCCTGCGTGGCTGCGCTTTGGTGGAGTTCAGGAGCCAATCATTCATCGTCTATGGTATGCATCGGAGGTGATGATGTAATGAATACATTTGTGTGACTAATGATAATCCTGTCATCCGATCTATTAGCGACTCAATACCTTCTTCAATGCTTTCTACCTTTTGTGAATGTGTTTATTCCTTAGTCTAATTCATGGTTAGGCTACCTAGCATGCTTTATGTAATCATGGTGATTAGATCTAGTGTGTGGAACCTTCACGATATCTAGACACGTTCACTTGTGAGCGTGCCCTTGCAATTCCCATACTGATAGGGAGCGTCGTGACAGGGCGTGGCCTGTGTAAGTTGGTGTTCTCTGGAGGTTGACCGAAGGTAGGAGTTTAAAGACGCTTTGGATGAGATGCATGATTCGTTTGCTCGTTGGCTAGAACTACAACTAGAATACGATAGGCCTAGTTATCCTTTTGGTTGTGCTTTATCTTTGCTTATGCTTGTGGATGAGATCAACCCTATACCTTAACTCACATCTATAGGTTTACCCTCTATGCAATCAATGCTTAATGTTAGGATTAGATCTATTAGATTTGATGGAAAACCCTAGGTAGTTCGCTGCTGATCCACGGATTGAACCTTGGAATACTCTAAGGGAAAGGCTACGATGATCCGTGCGCTTGTGGTGAATCTTGGTGTGCGTTTGCGCCGCCAACAAGCTTTTCTGGCACCGTTGCCGGGGATCGGCAACACGAACCCTAGGTCGATCTATCTAATTCTTTTTGACTAACCCTAATTTTATTATTGCATATATCCTACGTTTCTTGTTTGTGTCCATGAATGCAGGTAAAATCCTAGGCACAAAGCGATCGAGAAGCTCTCAACATTCGGTCTTCGACAAGTTCAACGCCGTTTCAACATAATGATGAAGACGCCAAGATTAAACTCTTTGGTGGTAGGTGCTAACTTTGTTAGTGGCCCAGCATCCACCATTGAGTCTACTCGCTACGCAAGAAAAGATGAATGAGGTATGCCGCTGTGTCATTTAGTTTTAAAGACTAATATTTTTCGGAGATTTGTTGGTTCAAGCACTAGGAATTGGAAGCGACTATGTCGAGCAAAGAGAAAAGGTAGAGAAACTCCCTGCACTAAAGAAGATGATTCGGAAGAGATCTACATTGATGGAGAAGATTAGAAGATCAAAGGAGACTCATGAAGCAATTGAAAGGAAGATCAATTCAACCTCGGAATTATTCGCGTCATCAGGACAGGGTTATCTTTCAGAGCAGATTCGGCCATCTAAATGGCCTCCAATGAAAAACGTTTGACTACCAAAGTTGTAGTCGTCATCGATGGCTTCGATTTGGACCTATGGAAGACATGATTTGGAATTTTGAGCTAGGAGATATGCCCCCCGAAATACATGCTGCGCAGAGAGCCTGAAATCAGACAGATTATCTTACAACGCATTTTCAGGGATCTTAACTTCATTTTCATGCCAAGTCATGAACAGAAAAGTTGGAGAAAATTTCATGCTACACAATTTAGGCTCTGAGTTGGCCCTATTTGGAGTCCAGACGAGGGAGATATGACATCAGGAAGGAAGGACTTCAAATCTGGAAATTCTGGGCGAGTTGCATCTTAGGAAAATTAAGTTTGCTTAACTTCCAAGCAAGATATTCATGCAAGGAAAGGTGGGGCACGCCCCAAGGCTCTCCCCACTTCCTCTAGGCACCATGGCACCATTAATCGCCTCCAACAAGATGCTCAAGAACCTCTCATGGTGATTGAGTGATGTAACCAAGAAAGAAGATCGTTCGGATCGTCTATATGAAGTGTAAGCACATCCTCTCATCCCATCACTTTGGCTTGATCAAAAATCATAGATGAAACACACCAATGCCAATGTGGATTTGCTGGTGTACCAATGGTGATGACCTTGAAACCGAAGGATGCGCGACATGATGCCCTAAAGACGACAAGATCAAGACATCAACATCTCCGGATCCATACACAAGAAGATACAAATGTCATCAGGTTTTTGCATGACCTCAGAAGCAAACAATAGAACATATATGGATTTTCAGAACCACCATGAAGTTCATGTTCCAACGGATCAAGCGGCAAGGCAATTGGAGGTTCCTACGAGCAGTAATGGCCAAATCATCCAATGTCGCACGTCCTGAAATCAGCTCGGGACAGCACGCAGCCCCGGAATAGAATGAGCATGACTCCCTCATTTGAACTCCGATTTTGATGACCGACCACCCGTTGGAAAGGTAATTTCATGTGCTCTTCAATAAAAATATATTTCAGTATATGTTCTATACTGGATGCAGGGTAAATCCACGAACAAGAGGTAGCAGCAAAACGTTGACAACAAGAAAGAGGAGATGGAGGTGATGATCATAAAGAGAAGATGGGGCGACGGTTCCATGATGCGTACATGATCAAATTCAGAAGCTTAGGACAAGAAAAAAACCCCTGGAGCATTGATGAATGAAGACACAAGCGGACAACCTTAGACATATGAAGATGTTGCAAGCGAACCACGACGAATCATACAAGGCGACATCGAGTTGCATGATACTTCGGATTCTCGCACGAAGGACCATGGCTTCACGACAATGAAAGGTACGTGAGAAAGTCAAGCTCTATGACTTTAAATGAAGCGCTTTGCAGGAGGCAACCCGTTCTATCTATATATATATATAAAGATGACCGTCTACATTGTGATAATTAAACGAAAACATCAAGTAACATTGTACTATTGCTCTAACAAAAGAAACAACAACATGTTGTATGATCTAAAAGCATTGAGAGAGCACTTTGTTTCTTGATCATGAAAAACTTGTAGACCCTTTTAGTGTTTAGAGTCTTTTTCTTTGCGTCTTTTTAGAGAGATGTATAAATCTTAGCACAACCCTTTTGATTCTAAACTTGTGGCTAGTTGACTTAGGCTAACCTTTTAGACAACCACCTTATCATGTCATATTGTTCTCCGCCTTGCATTGCATTATATGTTCAGTTCTAACCCTTGTCAACCCTTACCTAAGCCGTCCCATAAACCTCACCTAAAACCGAAACCAACAAGGTTAGGATTGACTTGTGTTGATTAATCGATCGAGTTCCTTCTATGCCTTGTTCTAACTAAAATTTTTGACTAGCCTTCCCACACAAACTTAAACCATAGAAAACACCTTTAAGCCGCCCTACTACAAACCATAGGTTTTGTTTTTCATCCAAAAATCTAACTTTTGTTTTCTCTTCGTTTGAAAATCACCTTAGATAGAATTTCTATACCCGACTTCTCTCTTCGAAATTCTTGTTTTAAGCAAAAAACATAGGATATCCATAAACCTACCCCTAACCCTTTGTTCTCTCTAACTCTTTGCATTTTGCATGTTGCATTCATCCCCTTTGTTCCACCTTGTATTTGTTAACTTGGCTTTTTCACGAAACTTTGTGATGAATGCTTCATATCTATGATCGTGCTTCACATGTGGCGCCTTCTCTTTTGCAATATTGTGTGAACATGGCATTTAGACATAATTGCAAACCATCATCATATTGTTTTATAAGCCTTGTTAGCATTCATTTTTGCATTGGTTGATTTAAAAACTTAGCAATGCGCTCTATTTTTCTAACGCTTTAAAGAATTGTTGCGATGAGCGTGGTGTTTTGACCTTGGCTAACAAAACTTTATGGTTATGGAAGAACTGAGCAACCTAGTTGTAAACATGGTGTTTAGAACTTGGTGTAAACATTGTCTTTGTTTTTATCTCTTCCTATCATTTGCATGCTCACTTGCACACACGTACACTCATTAGGATTGACTTTTACTAAATTAGTTTTGCCACAAGTTAAGTTCTTAGGGGAATCATTGGTTTGTTGGCATTTGTATAGTGGTGAGTACTCCCGACCGTCACCTCAGGGGTAGTGAATTGTTTTGCAGGCATGATGAACACTCCCAATAGTTTGTAATCAAAGAGTTGAAACCAAAATCATAGACACCTCCTAGTCTCGGATGGAACACTGCTGTTTCATCAATTTTAAGCTCATGTTCAGAGATGTACAACAAGGGAAAAATGAATATTCAGAAGCATCACAAAGTTCTCATTCCAACGCATCCAAGATCATGAGATTTGAAGACCCGAGCAAGGAGTTATGGTGAAAACATTGAGTGCTGCGCGTGCTGAAATCAGCTCGGGACAGATTACGTCTACCGAGTAAAAATAGCATAACTCTCTTGTCCGGAATCCGTTTTGGGCGAATGAGGACTCGTTGGAAAGATAATTTTGAGTACTTTGCATTGGTGCAATAGTTCAGTATATGTTCTGTTCAGGAAGAAGAGGAAAAATTCGTGGAAGAAGAGGCAGCAACGAAGGACAAGGAAGGAGGTGGTGATGATGTGAAGAATGATTGGGACAATGGATTAGAGACAACAAGAAGTTGAGGACAATTAACAGAACAAAGGTGAAGAGGGAAGAAGATAATCTCCAGACATGGCAATAGGACTTCAAGAACAACGAGACGATTCATTTTCTACGCTTAGCAACATGCTAAGCATGGGGGAGGATTTGCGGGACAAGACAAGCCTTTTGGAGTACAAAGATCACCTCAAGATGCTAAGGACTTTTCTTCCATGCTAAGAACAATGCTAAGCATGGGGGAGGCACGCTACACTTTACTATGAGCATACGAGGACTTCATTTGTGCCTCGGTGTCACCCTTTGCCATTTGCACATGTCCACCATCTAAAAAGTATGTGTTCCATCTCTCTCCCTCTCCAACATTTATTTTCTCATGGCCTTTTTGACGAGTCTCGGTAAATCCATTAGATTTCTCTCTTAATTTGACAATATTTCAGATATAATGTTTTGCTAGGATTGTTTTGATCTACCAAGCTCCACATAAGCCTTCCACTTTCATATATGAGTAGAATAGGTTGAGAATAATCTAGTATAGGCTTCAGCGACTTGATGAGATGAGAGTTTCCATGAACTTTTGCAAGAGAACCTCACTTATGTTTGATGTGCATGTTTTTGAAAACTCCTCACGATGGAAGAAGGTAAAGGTTTGAAGTTAGCTTAAATTCGAGAGCAATATATTTATTTAATTGTAGCTTGTGCTTTATTGTTAGTCTATCCTCCATAATGAAAAGTAGCTGGTCACAACTTGAACATTAAAATACTAAATACATGAGAGAGCAATGTGTCTTGTTATGGATGACTAAGTGCAGGAATGACAATGAAGGGCAACGCTGATTTCCTATTAAGCAAAGATCCTGAACTTACTCAAGGACGAGGAAGGTTTAAGCATTGGGGGATTGTTGGCGCTGTTAAATGACACCCTTTTAGTGTTGTTTATACATCAATTTCATGCTTATTCTTATGCTAACCCCGCCACTTGGCACTGAAATAACCCCGTTTCCGCTTGTGCACATATTCTTGGAGCATTTTGGTTTACGCAGGGTATTTGGCTATTTTGGAGCGAATATGGGCTGAATCTGAGAATTAGCAACAACACGACAAGATAAAGGCCAAAAGTCCTAATGAAGCCCAAAGGAACCGAAGCTCGTTCATGCTCTACTCCAACGGGCCGCCCCTAGACAAGGCTTAGTTGAAGATAAGGCCGGAGTAAGGCAAATCCAGCACAGACTCTGAGGACACATAAAGACCCATCCATATCCCGAAGCAAACAACGTCCAAAGCCCACAAGAATTGGAACACAAGATATTGAACATCAGAGAAGCTTGCACGCAAAAGATGGGCCCGAGGCGGGCCAAAAAGGGCCTAGGCCGGCCGGCCTAGGGCCCCCTTGGCCGCGCCGCCCAAGGGGTTTTTGAGGCGGTTCGGCCTCCCCTTCGAGCTAGGGTTTCCTCAGCATATAAATATCCCGTCAAACCGAGGAGGGCATCATCCATTCACCAGAAGTCGGCAAAACCTAGAAGGGAGTACCGGAGGGAGACGACGGCCGCCGCAAGTCCTCGAAGTTGTCTAGGGAATGGCCTAGGCCGACCATAGCAACCATGGCCTCCCTGCGTGGCTGTGCTATGGTGGAGTTCAGGAGCCAATCATTCATCATCTATGGTATGCATCAGAGGTGATGATGTAATGAATACATTTGTGTGACTAATGATAATCCTGTCATCCGATCTATTAGCGACTCAATGCCTTCTTCTATGCTTTCTACCTTTTGTGAATGTGTTTATTCCTTAGTCTAATACATGGTTAGGCTACCTAGCATGCTTTATGTAATCATGGTGATTAGATCTAGTGTGTGGAACCTTCACGATATCTAGACACGTTCACTTGTGAGCGTGCCCTTGCAATTCCCATACTGATAGGGAGCGTCGTGACAGGGCGTGGCCTGTGTAAGTTGGTGTTCTCGGGAGGTTGACCGAAGGTAGGAGTTTAAAGACGCTTTGGATGAGATGCATGATTTGTTTGCTCGTTGGCTAGAACTACAACTAGAAGACGATAGGCCTAGTTATCCCTTTGGTTGTGCTTTACCTTTGCTTATGATTGTGGATGAGATCAACCCTATACCTTAACTCACATCTATAGGTTTACCCTCTATGCAATCAATGCTTAATGTTAGGATTAGATCTATTAGATTAGATGGAAAACCCTAGATAGTTCGCTGCCGATCCATGGATTGATAACCTTGGAATACTCTAAGGGAAAGTCTACGATGATCCGTGCGCTTGCGGTGAATCTTGGTGTGCGTTTGCGCCGCCAACAGTATCCAATTCAATAATTAGGATTATTTAAGCTATTTTTTATAATGGCAATGGTGGGCAATTTGTTAAAAAATATAATTGATCTAAGGACTATTATTGTTAGGATGATTAGACTCCACCAAATTGATGGTTGGATATTTCTGTTTTTGTGGTAATTTTTAGGATTTTTTTCTAGAGTGTCCATCTAGAATTCTAAGATGGTTTTATGTAAAGGCTTCAAAAAAAATCTTAAATTAGCAATACTAAGATTGTCATGAACTCTCATGATCTAAAGGCACTGATTACATGGAGATGGAAGATGTGAATCTCATCGTGAGTGGCTGAGTGCAGAAATTGGGTCATGTGTGGGCTCTCAGGTAGGGAGCCGAGGTGGACTAGTTATATATTTTTTTAACCGAGCTGGCAAGGGAGCCCCTACCTTTTTTATATATACTAGCAGAAGGGCACGTGCCACAGGCACATGTTTTAAAAAATTACTAATTAGTATTGTAATCAACTTAGACTCTTTAGATCAATCTAGAATGTTTGATCACCATAAAATCCGACAGTGTAGGAGTGATGTAGTCAACATGGACTCTTTAGATTAATCTAGAGCGTTCGATCATCATAAAATCTGATGGTGCATGAGATGTAACGTGTTTTACCTAATAAATCAAATTTTATGTTCACTGACACAGATGGCAAAAGAGCAGGATCTTGCATGTCAAAAAGAGAGCTAAATAGTGATGTAGTTTATACGCAACTGAGTTGGATATATGCATGTGAAAAGTATGGCTTGCACAATAATTTTGTGGACTGAAAAGTCAATTAAGTTCATTGCCTCCTCGTTAGTTTAGTTATTGGCCCTTGCGACTCCATCCTGTGTGCTTTCACAGGTCAATCCAAACATAACACAAACATCAGAACTTAATGAAGAAAGAGAAGGATGGACGGATTACTATGCTAATGTGATTTCACCATGAAGGCATGAACAACTAGAAGAGGAAGAATTAGATACCCGGAGCTGCGCAGAAACATACGGCAAGAGGGAACATCACGCTCTTCAATGGCCGCAAGCTGTTGCCCCCCAACATTAGGCCTGCATGCGCCACCTCATCTGCGTCCAAAGCCAGCATCATGGCGTAGAAACTGATCTCTAGACAGCCACCATACCTGGCTTGGAACTTTGACAAGAAGTTGGAGGAGGTCTTGCGGTAGACAATGGCTTTGAACTGGCACCCAGCTTCGACATCTGGATCCGGTTCGGTAATCCTGTGTCCATGATGAAAATGCTGCCGTCGAGATCATAAAGGTCATCGTGGCAGGGGATGTAGGCGAGACGTACGTGATCCAGCTTGGGCTTGTGCAGTTGGGCAGCAAGGCGCGAGGACTCCGATCCAACAGCTTACAAAAGGGCCCACCTAGGTGGAGGTGTAAGATTTAACATCAAATCTAGAGTGTCCGATCGTCATCATAAAATCCGACGGTGTTAGTGGGGTAAGAGTAACCCTGGTACGAAAATTTCGTCGTCCTTTATAATATAGATAAAAAGGGTAGTATTTACATTTTACAAGGCCAAAAGCCCAAGACAGAAGAAAATGTTCACTAGTATAGACTACTCAGCCAATGTTCCAATTTAAGCTTTAAATCTGGTTTAGCCCTCAAGGAAACCAGTTTCAATTCATGTTCAAAGAAATTTCGCCATCTAGCAAAAGATAGACATTCCCCCTCAAAGATAATACTATTTCGGTGACACCAAATGGACCAATCAGCAACAATCATCACCTCCCTAAAAATCACAGAACCAAATTGATCCCTAGCTCGATTGACCATTTCCAAAGAAGGTAAAGAAGTGTCCCAATTTATGTCAAGGAAGATCCAACAGGCTTGTCTAAAAGGGCAGTTGAAGAAGATATGATCAATATCCTCCTCTGCATTTTCTATGCAAAGCACACAACTATAGCTTGGAAGATGCATATTCTTTCTTCTTAGGATATTTCTTGTATTAAGCCTGACTTTCAGAAGCAACCAGAAGAAGAATTTGTGCTTGTTCTGAGATCTAGACTTCCACATCCATTTAAACAAAGGAGAAGCTGGGATGCTGCCATGCAGGAAAGAGTATGCCTTTTTACTAGTAAAATCATCAGAACCCCAGATGTATGTCCAAGTGTCATTGATTGTGGCATCAAGATTCAGCTGTTGCAAATATGCTTGCAGCTCTAGCAGTTGATCATTTGCTTGCCTCGAGAGGGGCTGCCAGAACAGGTTCCCTATCTCAGATGAGGAGAACTTCAGCAGAGAAAGATTTTGCTTTAGTGCAAAGGAGTGAAGCTGTGGGTACTTCCATTTCAGGACAAAGCTGTTCCACAAATCGTCCCAGAAAATAATTGTATCCCCTTTGTTAGCAATGCAAGAGGCAAGCATGAGGTAATTGGGCATCAGGGACATGATATCTCTCCACCAAAAGGAGCCTTCATGCTTCCTGGCATGTGGTGGAGTGCCATTCTTGTATAGAGATCTCCAGGTAAGCTCAACCCAGGGCAACTGTTTCTTATTATAGAATTTGTGCAGAAACTTGAGCAGTAAGGCTGTGTTTTGTGTGCGCAGGTTAATGATACCCAACCCACCTTCCTCTTTTTTGTGTGCCATTCTTGTGGACTAGTTATTTTTGGACCTGGAGTAGAGGAATTAGATATTGTCATGCTTGTTCTTTTGTCATCTTTTATGTTTCAACTAGTAGAAAGTTACATGTTTTAAAAAAATTACTAAATTACTGATGTGGTCCACATGGACTCTTTAGATTAATCTATAACGTCTGATCATCATTAAATCTGATGGTGTAGATATTTTAAGAGTAAGATGTAAGATGGACTCTTTAGATGAATCTAGAGTGTTAGATCATCATTAAATCCGACGGTGTAGGCATTGTGAGAGTAAGATGTGAGATTTGTCTGTCAAATTTGTCGTCCTTTTAAGAATAGATATATATGCATCATTATATATGCACGTGATTTTTTTGGCAAAAATAATAGGTGTGATTTTTTGGAAAATAACTGGTATTCAACTGAGTACCCTTGAATTAAGGTAGACCCGCCCCTAATATCACACTGTGCTAACGGGGCTGAAAAAATGCAGGAGCATAGAGCAGATCCATCTCAGGCCACATACTCACATATATGAACAACAATAACACCAAATTCAAAAGGTTTTAAACTTCTTATTTCAATCTTTATGGAACACCATATATCTCTACTATTATAGAACAACATATATCTCCGTAGTCTGTACACCTAATGAATGCAACACTACTCAACCCAACTTCACATACCTCTATTGTTGATACGTCCATCCATGTATATATATCGATAATGAAAAATTATCGGGCATGTATCGGTACCAGTTATTAAAAAAAATGTTAGTCCATAAATAGTAGGTGCCACTAGACTAAACCTTCAACTTTTGATGAATTTGGTAAGCGTTTTCGAGAGAGACTGTGCTAAGCCATCCTTGTCTTTGATGTCAGTCCTCATTGCTAGCACCTTCTAAGTATCTTAGAGACCTCCTTGAAGAGTTCTATTTTCAGTTGCTTAACATGCTCTCCTTTAGCACTACGGATAGCATATTGTTTTATAGTAAACATCAAGTTTGATTCTGTCATGACCCGGATGTGGCCTAGGAGAAGCCCACGGATGTCCAGCCCATTTGCCAAGTCACAGCCCAAGAGAAGCCATAGGTCTAAAGACTACAAAACAGAGTTCAGGGCACACTCAAGGGAATCAATCAGATATTATCAAAGAGAATATAAGAGGAACGGGAAGAGCATCTTCCTCCTCCGAATCAAGATCTTACCCCCTCTGAATCCTCTGGTGATTACTCACGCTCCCGGATTGATCTCACCGGTGAGCAAAGGGTGTTACAGTGGTATCAGATTCAGCTATTCTCGGCGTCCGCAGTGCGACTCGCGAGCTCCGTCGGCTTCAGCTTGTAGGGTTTCGTGAGCTCCTCATCTAATGATGGAGCCCGACGCCAATGATGTGTTTACCTATTTTGGCAGCTCGTCACTATTTTTGGAGCATGTTGTGGAGGCTCCAGTTCCTTAGTGGCACGCTACATCGGCGCCCGGGTGTAGTGAAAAATGAGCAAGGGTCTTTGCACTTCCCTCGACGGGTGCGAAGGGTAAGGAAGTTAGCCGAGCCAACTAGGATTCGCCTAGGTAGTTGGAACGTAGAGTCCCTAACGGGTAAGTTACGAGAGCTAGTCGATGCAGCAATTAGGAGGCGTGTAAATATTCTATGCGTTCAGGAGACCAAATGGAAGGGCCAAAAGGTGAAGGAGGTGGAAGGTACTGGTTTCAAGCTTTGGTACACGGGGTCAACATCGGGGACGAATGGTGTAGGCATCCTGATCGATAGAAGCCTTAAGGATGGAGTCGTAGAGGTTAGGAGGCAAGGCGACCGGATTATCTTAGTTCGGCTGGTAGTTGGAGATTCTACTCTGAATGTGATCAGTGCCTATGCCCCTCAGGTAGGTCTTAGTGAGAGCACCAAGAGGCAGTTTTGGGAGGATCTGGATAGCATAGTTAGTACCGTGCCTCTCAGTGAGAAACTCTTCATAGGAGGGGACCTCAACGGCCATTTGGGTGCGACTAATGTAGGTTTCAAGCGAGTACATAGGGGGTTCGTGTATGGTATTAGGAATCAAGAAGGGGAGGACGTTTTGAACTTCGCTTTGGCCTACAATATGTTGATAGCGAATACCCTCTTTAGAAAGAGGGAATCCCATCTAGTGACCTTTCATAGTGGACAACACTCGAGCCATATCGACTTTATCCTTGCAAGGAGGGAGGATAGACGTGACTGCTTAGATTGTAAGGTGATACCTGGAGAGTGCGTTGTCTCTCAACACAAGCTTGTGGTGGCGGATTTTCGTTTTCAGGTACGGGTCCACCGGGACAAACGTGCCAAGACTGCGAGAACAAAGTGGTGGAAGCTTAGAGGAGAAGCGGAGCAAACGTTTAAGGAGAGGATGCTAGCCGAGGGGCCTTGGGAGGAAGGAGAAGATGCAAACGACATGTGGCTAAGGATGGCAACATGTGTTCGGAAGGTGGCTTCAGAAATGTTTGGTGTGAGTAGGGGAGGCAAACAGGAGGCGAAAGACACCTGGTGGTGGAATGAAGAGGTGCAAATGGCTATTAAGGAGAAGAAGGAGTGTTTCAAGCGCCTACACCTAGACAAGAGTGCAGCCAACATCGAGAGCTATAAAATAGCGAAGAGGGCCGCAAAGAGAGCTGTGAGTGTAGCGAAGGGCCAGGTGTATGACAACCTTTATCAGAGACTAGGCACGAAGGAAGGGGAGAAGGACATTTATAGGATGGCTAGGATCCGTGAGAGGAAGACAAGGGACATCAACCAAATCAAATGCATCAAGGATGGGACAGATCGAGTCCTAGTGAAGGATGAGGAGATCAAGGACAGATGGGGGAGTACTTCGACAAGCTGTTTAATGGGGAGAATGAGGGTCCTACCCTTGAGTTGGATGACTCATTTGATGATACCAACAGACGCTTTGTGAGGAGAATTCAAGAGGCGGAGATTGAGGAGGCGCTGAAGAGGATGAAGGGAGGCAAAGCGATGGGCCCTGATGGTATCCCCATTGAGGTGTGGAGATGCTTAGGTGTTAGAGCGATAGTTTGGCTAACTAAGCTCTTCAACCTCATTTTTCGGGCACACAAGATGCCTGAAGAATGGAGGAAGAGTATATTAGTACCGATCTTCAAGATCAAGGGAGATGTTCAAAGTTGTACTAACTACCGTGGGATTAAGTTGATGAGTCATACAATGAAGCTCTGGGAGAGGGTTATCGAGCATCGCCTAAGAAGAGTGACGAGTGTGACCCAAAACCAGTTTGGGTTCATGCCTGGAAGGTCGACCATGGAAGCGATTTTCCTAATACGACAGTTGATGGAGAGATATAGGGAGCAGAAGAAGGACTTGCACATGGTTTTCATTGACCTCGAGAAGGCATACGACAAAGTGCCATGAAATGTCATGTGGTGGGCCTTGGAAAAGCACAAAGTCCCAACTAAGTACATTACCCTCATCAAGGATATGTACAAGGATGCGATGACATTTGTCCGGACAAGTGATGGCGACACCAGTGACTTCCCATATAAAATAGGACTACATCAGGGGTCAGCATTGAGCCCTTATTTATTTGCTTTGGTGATGGATGAGGTCACAAGGGACATTCAAGGTAATATCCCTTGGTGTATGCTCTTTGCTGATGATGTGGTGCTAGTTGATGAGAGTAGGTCAGGGGTTAACAGGAAGTTAGAGCTATGGAGGCACACATTAGAGTCGAAAGGTTTCAGACTTAGTAGGACCAAGACCGAGTACATGATGTGTGATTTCAGCGCGACTGAGCATGAGGATGGAGATGTTAGCCTCGATGGGCAAGTGGTGGCCAAGAAGGATACCTTTCGGTATTTAGGATCGATACTACAAAAGGATGGAGACATTAATGAAGATGTTAGGCATAGGATTTCAGCTGGCTGGCTGAAATGGCGTCAGGCTTCTGGCGTCCTCTGTGACAAGAGGGTGCCACAAAAGCTAAAAGGTAAGTTCTATAGGACGGCGATTCGCCCGGCGATGTTATATGGTGCTGAATGTTGGCCTACAAAAAGGCGACATGTCCAGCAACTTAGTGTAGCAGAGATGCGTATGTTACGTTGGTCTTGCGGGCACAGTAGAAGGGATAGAGTCCGGAATGAAGATATTCGGGATAGGGTTGGAGTGGCACCAATCGGGGAGAAACTGGAGCAACATCGGCTGAGATGGTTTGGACATGTCCAACGGAGGCCTCCGGAGGCGCCAGTGCGTAGTGGGGTTTTAAAATGGCTAGACAACGTAAAGAGAGGTAGAGGTCGTCCTAAATTGACTTGGGACGAGGCGGTTAAAAGAGATCTTAGGGAGTGGAACATCTCTAGGGATCTAGCGATAGATAGGAGTGCCTGGAGATTGGCAATCAACGTGCCTGAGCCGTGATCTTTGTTTCTCTTTTGTTTTTCTCTAACTCTACCTTATACTTTTTTTCTTTTGGGTTTTATCTCTAGCCTACCCCAACTTGCTTGGGACAAAAGGCTATGTTGTTGTTGTTGTTGTTGTTGTGGAGGCTCCAGTTATCGTGGTGGGTACATATCACATGCTTGAGGATATATTTCTTGAGAATGCTTGTAAGAGATGAGGAGACACCTCACAACCTGAGCTCGGATGATGGTTTGTTGCATGTTCTAACATCATGCAGGACAGACCTGAATTGCAATATGACACAACCTAATTCTGAGTTCGAGTTGATAGCAGAAGCAGTGGGCAAAATCACATACGGCCAATCCTTGCTCCTTGGAAAGAATACAATGGAGCGCTCTCTTAATCCACCATCACCAAATGAGTGGGTTCCAGGAGGTTATTTGTTGCTGCAGGGCTGTGCCATAAGTCCTGCACTCCATGTGCTTACTGAAATGCCATGTCAAGGGAGCACACACCAGTTGCCAGCATGGAGGAACAATGGTTTTAGCCAAGGAGAAGGTGAACAGCTACTGGAATCTACGAGGCCATGTTTTGCGGCAAAGCAGTCTGGTACAGTTAGGGAACTAGCAGTGATCAATCCAAGTGGTACACTGCTAGAAGAGGTGATTGTGTGTCGGCTAATTGATGCTCACGCATCCCTCATCCAAATGCAATAACAGATACTTGCTGGTTAACTGAAGAAATGCTTGCGGAAATCTCAAATGCCAAAATGTCCACACTTGCTCATAGGGAGACAGATAACATATTTTTCCTAGCTGTTGGCTTTAATACAACAGGAAATGAACATCCAGACCTGTGCAAGAGCATTATGATGCAATGTCTACCAAGGATACTTAGATTTGGAAAGTGCAGTATTTGTGAAGAATCGATTGTTGTCAAGCTGGAGTGCTCACTGGATGTGGTGTTAACCCAGCACTTCATGTTGATCTGTTCTGATAAGATAGAGCGACATGACCTGCAAAACAAAGTGGCTTCCTCAATTCGAAGACAATGGGATCCAGGCATCACACAAGTTCATGTCAGGCCATGTATTGATTGTGAATACAAGTGCTGCACTGAGCATCATTCATGGACCAGATGCTCTGGTATTGTATGGAAGGAACTCCTGAATACGGCGACAGCTTGGGGACAAGCTGTGTTTCGCGGGGGCGGTAATGTCATGACCCGGATGTGGCCTAGGAGAAGCCCACGGATGCCCAGCCCATTTGCCAAGTCACAGCCCAAGAGAAGCCACAGGTCTAAAGACTACAAAACAGAGTTTGGGGCACACTCAAGGGAATCAATCAGATATTATCAAAGAGAACAGAAGAGGAACGGGAAGAGCATCTTCCTCCTCCGAATCGAGATCTTACCCCCTCTGAATCCTCTGGTGATTACTCACGCTCCCGGATTGATCTCACCGGTGAGCAAAGGGTGTTACAGATTTTTCTATAAACTACAATATTATAACAATGCGTGTACAAATATTTTATCTTTTGAAGTATGGCTATCTGTAACTTTGATTAATTTAAATTTCTAAAACATACATTATCAATAACAAAACTTAGCAATCTCAAACTAAACCAAATCCCAAAAAGAGTAGGACTCTCTTAAAGGTTGTTTGCCTAGTTGTTTTTATAAAAGTTAGTTTTCAGAGATCCAAGTTAACAATAAACCATTAAAACTTGTATTGGTTTAATAAACTCAAAACAATGAGTTTTTAAATGATTTTAGCTACTTTACAAACTGAGTACGTAATAAACAAAACCCTTGTTGGACAAGCAAACCAATCAAAACTGATTTTCTCTGAACTCATAAGAAAACATGTTTTGAAAAGGAATAACTTCTAAAATGTTCTATCCAAAGAAACCCATAAATCCATATCCAATACTTATATTAGGTTATACATAGCAATATTACCACATGTCAAGATATTAATCCTTTTTGTGTTTGCATATTTAATAATATCTACCATTAGATGCCCTTAACCACTAGATGTAGTTGATGTGGTGTTAATCCTGAGCTTTTTTTTTCTATGAGTGCGATGGTCATGATCACACTGTCTTGGTCTACATCAATTTCTCAAACACATATAGTTAGTTATTTGATGCACAATTTTTTCATTTGAAAAAATGTGTCTTATTTTTAATATAGGTTCCTAATTTTTATATTAAGTGTGGTGAAAAATGATTTGTTTGTGCACCTTTTTTTTGTTAGGTAGTCATGTGTTAACTAAATATCAAGTAGAGACGTATGTTCTCTATTTTACTGGATACATGGCTATCATTTTAAAATATCAAGTAGAGAACAAATTTGAGAAGAGAAGTCATTTATTTACAATCACACGTTGGGTGTAATGTCACACTATGATCAGAGGAGTGCCGCCTTGGGTCCCCTGTGCCGCCATGGCTGGAGCGCGGGAATGTGAGACGACATGAGGGTATTCGGTAGGTGGAGAGATGTAAGGAAGAAGGAGAGGGACACAACGTCAACAAGCTGCACCGCCGTAGGAGAGAGACGCAAGGGTGAGGACTGAGCAGGAGGGAGTGGTAATTGAGGATAGCGAAAGGAGAAGGTTTTACCAAAAAAATTATCCTCAAGAAAACATGTAATTTTTATTACAATTCATGTGTCTTGCGTTTTTACGAAAAAAACTCTGAATAGATATATGCAACTTGTTTTAGGTATCTAGTTTTGGAGGAGCACAAAAGTTTAGTGAAAATCTTCTCTCTTCTATACGTAAAATAAGTTTTAGATCTTCAAATCAAATTTAGTAATGCCATTATTGATTCTGCTTTGATATAATTAACTTTGTGCGTACTCCCTCTGTCCCAATAAAGAGTGCACTTTTATCTATGTATCTAGACAACACATAGTTCACATACATAAGTAAAAATGCACTTTTTGTTGGGACGGAGGGAGTATGCCATAACAGTAATGAACGAAATGCATCCTATAAAAAGGGAATATCTAAAGGCTTCAAGCCGGGCTATCAACCTTGGATTAGTGGTGTCAATCATAGATGAAAAGAGAGGGTAGTTAACTTATACTATATATTCACATAGTGCGAACGCTCAGCTGGTAAGGTTTCTTGTGGTCGAATCTACCCACCAGGGTTCGAGTCCTTGACTTGGTATTGATGCTCGCATTTTTTGAATTTATTTCATAATTTAACCAACGCTATTCTTTCAGTGGTAGGTGACGTGTCCGTCGATAACGAGGCGCCAGAGGTGACTTTGTCAATCTTGAGGATTTGTCGACTCAGTCTTTCGGAGGTGTTTATAGGGATAGTGTTGCGTGTATGTGTTTTAAGGACAAGCGTGCGTATTTGTAAGCGTCTGGGTCTGTACTTTGTGATTTTTTGAAAAAAAAACTACTATTTTCATAGTCAAATCTTCGTACGCCTTCGCTTGATGACTCGCGGGGGGTCCAACAGCGCCTGAACCTGATGAAACAAGCGAGACAAGATCGGCGGTTGCTGCATTGCCATACTGCCACTCACCTTGTACAGCCTGATATTTCCTAGAGTTCAATCACTAGAAATCTGGAAAAAAGGGGTGTATACTGTATAGTATGGCATCCTGTGTGTCTAAGCGAAGTTGCAATCTCATGGAGTTCAATCACCAGATTAATCTTCCTTGACAATTACTCTAATCTAGTTAGTATATATAGTCTGCCCCCCACACAGAATGCAGCTATGAGTTGCGTACCACTTAAAATAATTTGCGTTTGACCAAACTTTTAGAAAATTCTATTCATATTGATAGCTCTAGATAAATTTATTATAACATTTCATTTTGTAATAAATTTAATGATATTTATTCAATATAATAAATATTAATATTTTTATTTTATAATTGGTCAAATTTAAACTGCTAAAACATGACGCTGTAGTAGAGTTGTATTTTTTTTTGAAACGGAGTGAGTAGAAAACTACTAATGTACACGGAAACCCTGAAAAATCCTTGTCACACAAAAGACGTTAGCTGTTAGCTCCGTGCGTGCGCGGCAAGAATTGCTCAAACAAATTCCTATTATCTACCCTCAAAAAACGGAAGAAACCGCCACTCTGACCTCCTCTGCTCCGACCAAGCGCAAACGAAAAGAGTCGCTCACGCTTATCTGCGCTACCCACCAGTAGAGAAAGACGCATCTACACCGGTTGGGAACCCCCTTCAGCACCGGGTTCTCAACCGGTGCTAATCTTTTGGTGCTAAAGGGGTACCCCTTTAGCACTAAAGGCCCCCTTTAGCACCGGGTGGAGCCTAGAACCGGTGCTAAAGAGGCCGCGCACGTGGCCCCTGCGCGAGCCCCTTTAGCACCGGTTCGAGGCTCCACCCGGTGCTAAATAGCACCATATATTTTTCTCTTTTCCAGCCACCATATATATTTGTTTGTATACATATTTTGCCTACGTATTTGTTCTAATACGGATGCCGTTTGTTCTAATACGGATGTCGTACTGCACTAAGTATTCGATAGCTAGGCCGGGCTCATATATATAAGAATAAAAAAGACATATATATTACATATTAGTGCCAAAAGAGTTAAGTTTATAATACAACTTGAATTCCATGCATTACGATCTACGACTAGGACCGACAGAGGAACTAGGACGAGCGGAGGAGGAACGACGACTTGAGTTGTCCGGATGATCCCATGAATCTGGATAATGGAATTTTCCGTTAACATTGATGACCTCGTTCCAAATAAATTCCACGAGTTGTTCTGCAATTGCGTCGATCTTATGCTCCTCGAGGCTTCTATCCGAGAGGGACATCATCTACAATTTGCAAACAATTAAAATTAAAATATAATAATGATGCACTCTAATTAGAAATGTGTAAATAATTATGCGTACCATAATATCATGGTTAGTATATGTTTTCTTAATCCAGCCATGAATGTACTGGCAAACGTAGTATCCGTATAAATTATTGCCTGGCCCCTGTTGTGCACACTATTGGCGAAAACAAAGTTAAAGATAATTCTTTTAGTTTATTAGTAAAAATGTATATGTATCAATTGCATGCGTACCGGGAATTCAGTATGCCACACAAGTTTATCATATTCAAATCCAGGGTGCGCTTTACGAATGTCGTTCCACGTCCTGCGATTACATAATCAAGTTGTTAGCCACAAATTTAAGTTTAAATAAGTCAATAATGTAAGGAAATTTGAATTGGTCAAAAGTATATATATACGACCTTGTAAACATGTCAATTATTTCTTGATACTCTTTTTGTGGTTTCCTCAACGAATCAAAGATGTTTACCACACCTCTATCAGGATTCAGTACTATGAGGATCCAGTGGAAACTGCATGGATACATATAAGTATCATAGTATAATTAATGAGATAATAATGAGAAATCAAGAAAATAAAATGGAGTACTTAGTGTTGGAACGCACCCGTAGTTGTATGGCAACAGTATGGAGTCCATCCAATTTTGTCTATCCACAAACTTGAATAAGTTCTGATATGTACCCTCTGGATCTGAGAAAATCATGTCTCTGTTTATCTTTGACGGGTCCATGAAACCAATGTCAAAAACGCACTCCCTCCGACATCTTTGAATCTCCATTCTACATGACAAACCAAAAAAGACATGTCAGTCATAGATTTCTTTTTAAACGACAATAGAAGAAATGATTAGAACAAATCACTTACAAAACCCAGGCTTGAATCAAAGACAAGTCCATGGCGTCTCGGTGGTACAGTTTGTAGATATCTTTGAACTCCAACCAAACTGTCAGTTCGCCATTGAAAAAATCTTTGTCCTTTACACGAACCCCGATCATCTTCCGTCCTTTTCTCGCTTGAACCATGTACCATTCATGGAATAAATACATCTTTGTTTGAAGTTTTCTCACGTTGTCTGGCTCGACGAAAGACTTGCCAAGCTCAAAATGCCACCTAGTGGCTTTAGCTTTGGGCGGGGATGCTTGCCCAGTGATTTGAGCTCTAGTCATACCGGTCTCTCTCATTAGTCGTTGCACATTCAATTCGTATTCAGATGGCAACGGAGGCAATCCCTGCTGAGGTTGTTCACCAAGCCGAGGAATCGTAGAACGTTTTGACTTACGCGGCGTTGCAGGCTTAGATTGTTTGCCGGGCTCCTCCACAATAGAAGCTTTGGACTTTGCCAACCGCGCTTCCCGCTCAGATTTCTTCCTTTTCTAGTAAGATTTTATTAATGAGTGGTCGTAGTCAGATATTTCAGCTTTTTTTCTGTTGTGACTTGCTCAAATTTTTCAAAAAAGCCGCCGCCTTGACCGGGTCAATATCAATTTCCTTCTCAGGCTCTTTGTTCTTGTGAAAATGCGCGTGTATTTCTGCAGTGACCTCCTCATCGAGTTCTTCTTGTGTCAGCTCGTAAGCTAATTTCTTCTTTGCCGGCACTTTCTTTTCCTTAGTTGGGCGCTTCTTCTGTGCTGGAGGAGTTCTTGGCGCTGTCTTCTTTTTGGGCGGAGGCCTCTTTTGCTTAGCCGGCGGTGACCAATCTTCTTCAGCCGGCGGATCATCAGCCGGCGGTGACCAATCTATTTGTTATATATGAAATGAAACACTAAAAATAGTAGTCTTATTTATTTAGGTTATATTTAAAACATTATTAGCCACATCTATTTAGCCACATCCGTTTAGGTTTAAAATAAATAAAATATTGAGCATAAAAAATAGCATCATAATCTTAGTGCATCATAGTGCAATTAAATTATACAGCATCATTGTTTACTTGAACACTAACAAACTTTCACATAATATTACAAATTGCATCATAGTGCAATTAAATTATACAGCATCATTGTTTACTTGAACACTAACAAACTTTCACATAATATTACAAATTGCATCATAGTGCAATTAAATTATACAGCATCATTGTTTACTTGAACACTAACAAACTTTCTCCTCACAAATGTCCCTTGATTGTGATCGCGACGTAGATAGGGTGTCTCCTCTGCTGCTAACAGGATG
Organism: Urochloa ruziziensis; assembly: GCA_015476505.1. Taxonomy (NCBI): domain Eukaryota; kingdom Viridiplantae; phylum Streptophyta; class Magnoliopsida; order Poales; family Poaceae; genus Urochloa; species Urochloa ruziziensis. Next base: position 30,420,767 of record CM027121.1, on the reverse strand, counting down.
CTTGGGTCAGCAGCCATCGAGAATGGAGGCCGACCGTCGAGCATATCATAATCTTCATCTGTCTTATCCTCAACTCCTACGATTTTTCTTTTTCCAGGAAGAACTATATGACGCTTTGGCTCGTCTTTTGATGGGTCCGATTGCTTGCTCTTCCCTTTCTTTGGCTTGCTAGCCATGTCTTTTATATAAAAAACTTGTGTCACATCTTTGGCTAGGATGAACGGTTCGTCCAGAAACCCAATCTTGTTTAGGTCCACTATAGTCATCCCATACTCATCAATTGTAACTCCTCCTGCAGTCAGTTTCACCCATTGACACTTAAACAGTGGGATCTTCAAAGGTCCATATTCCAGTTCCCATATCTCCTCTATGACACCATAGTATGAGTTCTTATTGCCATTGCTGTCGGTCGCATCGATCCGGACACCACTATTTTGGTTGGTGCTCTTCTTGTCTTGAGCTCTTGTATAAAATGTATACCCATTTATGTCGTAGCCTTGAAATTTTAAGATCGTGGTCGATGGACCCCTAGCTAGAAAGGCTAGTTGCGCATCAATGCCCACAACACCCATCAGATGTTCTCGCAACCAATCTGCGAAACTACTATTGTGCTGACGTTGAATAAATGTCGCAGTCTTTCCTGGATTTTCTTCGTACAGAATCTTCATGTGCTCCTCGATGTATGGAGCAACTAAGGCTGACTGCTGTAGAATTGTGAGATGTGCTTTACGAAATGTCAGCATGTCTCTGATTACCATCGTCTTTCTTCCTAGTGTGCCCTTTCCACCAAGTCTCCCCTCATGATGTGATTCAGGCAACCCAATCGGCTTGAGGTCTTCGATAAAGTCAACACAGAATTCAATCACCTCTTCTGTTTCGTATCCCTTAGCAATGCATCCTTCTGGATGAGCACGATTACGTACATACTTCTTCAGAACAGCAAAGTATCTCTCAAAAAGGAACATGTTATGAAGAAATATCGGGCCCAGTATACGAATCTCTTTGACGACATGAACCAATAGATGTGTCATAATATTGAAGAATGATGGTGGAAATATCATCTCAAAGCTGACAAGACATTCGACCACGTCGTTCTGTAGCCTATCCAAATCTTCAGGATTGATCACCTTCTGAGAAATTGCATTAAGGAATGCACATAGCTTCACAATCGCTTTCCGCACATTAACTGGTAGCACACCCCTCAGTATGACGGGAAGCAGTTGGGTCATCAACACATGACAGTCGTGAGACTTGAGGTTTGTGAACTTCTTATCTTTCATGTTAATTATTCCTTTAATATTGGAGGAATAGCCTGACGGGACCTTGATACTGTTCAAGCATTCAAACATACTTGCCTTCTCCTCTTTGCTGAGAGTGAAGCTAGCGGGACGCAGGTACTTGCGTCCTTTGTCTCTGTTTTCTGGATGTAGATCATTCCGTAGATTCAAACGTTTCAGCTCCTGCCGTGCTTCCAGTGTATCTCTTGGCTTCCCATAAGTACCAAGGAAACTGATCAAGTTCACACAAAGATTCTTCGTCAGATGCATCACATCAATTGCGTTGCGGACCTCTAACAATTTCCAATAAGGAAGCTCCCAAAAGAGAGACTTTTTCTTCCACATCGCGGCACGCCCATCCTCACCTGCCTTGACAGGTTGGCTTCCATCTCCCTTTCCAAATATTACTTCTACATTCTTCACCATATCAAATACATCTTGTCCATTGCGGTGTATCGGCTTTGTACGGTGCTCCGCATCCCCGCCAAAGTGTGGACATTTCTTTCGTAGTTCGTGCTTCGAAGGAAGAAATCGACGATGACTCATGTAAACAACCTTTCTACAATGCTTCAAATAGATGCTTTCAGTATCATCTAAGCAATGGGTGCATGCTTGATATCCTTTGTTTGTTTGTCCGGACAGGTTACTTAGTGCAGGCCAATCATTGATGTTGATGAAAAGTAGTGCCCTAAGGTTAAAACTTTCCTGTTTGTACTCATCCCACATAGTAACACCTTCTTCCTTCCAGAGTTGTTTAAGTTCGTCAAGCAATGGTCTTAGATAAACATCGATGTCGTTGCCAGGTTGCTTTGGACCTTGGATAAGAACCGGCATTATAATGAACTTCCGCTTCATGCATAGCCAAGGAGGTGAATTATAGATACATACAGTCACAGGCCAAGTGCTGAAGGACCGATTAGGCGACCAGAGAGGGGGGGGGAGTGAATGGGAGCCGATAAAATTTCTTTTCCAAATCTGGCTTCTCTCAAATCAACTCCAAGCCAACCAAACGATCTAGCCAAGATCACGTAGCTACTGAGAAGCTACTGACCCTAGGAACTAGATCAACGCAGCGGAACAAGAATAGAACAAATCGAGCACAAGACGTGGCCTCAAACAGGATTGGATTGGAGGAGTTCAGCGAAAATCACACGGGTCGTTTGATCCGACCGTACATGAAGAGTCGGTCGATTTATCGCATATGCACCGACCGCTGCGGAGAGAAAAACATGGAAGAGCTCAGCGAAAATTGCACGGGTCGATTGATCCGACCGTGCACGGAAAGAGTCGATCGGATTTATCGCAAATGCTCCGACCGCTGCTGAGAGAAAACAACAGGTCGATTGATCCGACCAGTACAAGTACGACCGATCGGATCAATAGATCAACGTTAGAGTTACTGACGTTACTCTTCTCTCAGTGCGATCGGATCATCCGACCGAGAGTCGATCGGAGCATCCAATCAAAATATCGAGCTTCTACCAGAGAGTTCACAACGCTGCGATCGGATCATCCGACCAGGATCAGATCAAACGACCGCCTCTTCCTATAGCCGTTGAGAGTTGAAGATAGGGTTTTGCTGAGCACACCAAAGTGTTAGTGGTCGATTCATCCGACCGAAAGGAAAGTCGATCGGATCAATAGACCAACTCAGTGAAAAGGTCAACTCGAGAACGGATCTCCCAAACGGCTTGGAGTCTTGAGACAAGATTTTGGGTGGATGATATATGCCTCAAGGAGAGGCTATGCCCCAAAGATCTCGGTCTCTAACTCACTAGAACTCCCGGAGTCTCAAATCTAAGGAAGAACACCATGAACTCGAGTTCATCCCGGAATCCTCAAATCCAAAGCGATTCCCGCGTTTGGGGGCAAGATATCACCAGCAAAAGAGGCACAAGGCACTCATACGTGAATCCTCCAAAGAAATCCGAGAGAAAACGCTCTAGGAAGTGAAGAACGAAAATCCCCAAAAAATAGCTCCGAAAATACCTCCGAAAATAGGAAAAAGAAAGGGAGCTCGTGGATTCAAATCATGGCACAAAGATGAGCAGCACAAACTCAATCAACCAACCATGAATTCACCTATACAAACTAGGAATGATTCAAAGTAGTTCTAGGTGGAAGGGATGAAAGGGAAATACAAGTCCAAAGAGAAAACCAAAGAGATAACTAGAGAGATAGCAGCCACCAACCCCTAGGGGGCCTTTTAATAGTCCAAGTGGTGGTGCTCTAAAGACTAAACTACCCCTAAGTGATACATACCCCTCAGGGGCAAATTTGACATTTGGTTTTAGATATTTTCTGGCTGGGACACCTTCCACCGCAAGCTAGCTTCCCTCCGACGCAAGCCTTGCGGTCACGCCGCGTGTCCTCCGGATCGAAGCTCCTCGACGCCGAACTTGGGCCGGCCCAGGGGGAGGCGGTTAAACCGCCCCTGGCTGGCACCTCAGCCCAGCCGCCCAATCTTCGCCTCGTCGAGTCCTCGGCCTTGGTTTTGAGGCCCAAACCAAGGGAAACCGTCCACCGATGATTTTGTGGCCAAATCACCAAACCCCGCGTACAAGCTTCGGTTGTTAGCCGCTACCTTGCACCGGCTTCTCGTCCGCGTACGAGCTTCGGTTGTGAGCCGCTACCTCGCACCGGAACCACGTCCCCTTGCTTGTTCTTGCCAGCATGTGAACCGCACTTGATCCATCTGGCCACCGGGTCCCTCGAACCAAGCCTACTTGTCTCTCCGCTCCTCGGAGGCCGCCATGGCTAAGACCTTTCACGCCTGTTCTTCACCTGCACCAATGCAATCAAGCCGCATTCTACACCTGCAATACTTGAGCCAAGGGAAACGTCAGTCCACACCACATTGTCAATCACTCATCACACCAGGAAGCGACCATCCACCGGTCCTCGGACACACCGGGTCCTCAATCTCCCCCTTGATGAGTGCATTGACAACACACACATAGTAACCAATGATAATAAAAGAAAAAGAAAAGAAATCGAAAACAAAAGCTCAAGCAAGTGACCAAAAGCAAGAACCAGCCAAATCAAAGTCACTCACAAGAGAAAAACTCAGAAAATGCCGACCCTTCCATAGGAAGCGAAAAGGGCTCAACACCATCGGCAAAAGAGCAAAAACACAAAGCACAAATCACAAATCTCCAATTCACTTTTCAGAACACTCAAGGCACTCCCCCTGCAAAGATGCAACTCCCCCTGAACAAGTGAACTTGTGCGTGCGAAACACACTCGAAAATGCTCAAACTCTCACAAAACTTTCAAATTTTTTTTCCAGAAATTCTCCCCCTTTCCAAATGCTACAGAAATTCTCCCCCTTGTTGACAATGCACAAATCAAGGCAAAAATGTACAAAATGCAACTACAAGCTTCTCAAATATACAAAGAGCAATACAAAGTGCTACAAGTTAGAGAAAAGGCAACCTAGATAGGTCATAGCATCATAAGGGCATTGCCATCAAGAAAGTGAAGATATATAGCCATTTGACAAAGCCATGATCAAATTGTGGAATTTTATCAAAAGATTCACCTCATGAGCAAAGTCCTAAACATGGATCATTTAAGCACAAATAAGCTTCATCTCACCAAGATCATGATAGGACAAGCATTCTTGACAAAAGATCATTGCAAACGCCCAAATTCTATCTCATGTCATGTCAAAGCACGGAGCCATGTGTTCACTTCTCAAGGGAGACTTCTCCGGCAAACAACATGCAACCGCTTAGCACCCATGTGTGCAAGTGTGCGCAATGGTGAAAGCATAGAGACATGAGCACAAATTTCTTCAAATATGTCTTTTTCTTATTTTTCTTCCTTCATGCATAAACATCTCATTTGTCAAGTTTTTCAAATTAAGCATGGTACATGAAATGTCTTTGCAACAAAAAGAAGCTTATGCTCCTCCACAAGATAAAGCATGGGCTAAACATTCACAATGACAAAGATCTTTGACCCAATTGAAAAGAAAATCATCCTAGCATGATCCTAAGCAAGATATAGCCATTTCGGCTCAAACAAGGCATGCAAAGGCATTTACTCATGGGTGAAAGGAATTTAAGTTCAGTTTGTCATTTTAATTCAAAAGTTGACTATCTAAGAGGGATATATATCAAAACCATCAAGAGCATAGCCAATCATACATCCAATCCCTAGCAAGCTTGCCTAAACTCTAAAAAGTAGCAAGTTGTACCAATCACTGCATATGGGAGAAGCTCATCCTAAGATATGATACAAAAACAGCATGATATATCACAAAATGCAAAGATGAACACTATACATCAAAGTACAAAATCAAAAAGTGTACATCAAGATACAAAGATGGTACAATAGTATACATATGCTACAAGAGAAGCCTCCAAAACTCAGCTCAGAAGAACGCACACACACCAAGTTCCCCTCGCAAGCGGGTGAAGGTAGCTTGGTCAAGCGGTTTAGTGAAAATGTCTGCAAGCTGGTTTTGGGTAGAAACATGGGCAAGCTCAATATCTCCTTTCTCCACATGATCTCTCAGGAAATGGTACCTCACTTCTATGTGTTTGGTTTTGGAGTGAAGCACAGGATTTTTGGCTACGCTTATGGCACTGGTGCTATCACAAAGAAGTGGAACATGGGACATGTCTAGGCCAAAGTCTCTCAAAGTGTAGGTGATCCAAAGCAGCTGGGAACAACAACTAGCGGCAGCAACATACTCGGCTTCTGTGGTGGATTGGGCTACACTAGACTGCTTGCGAGAAGACCAAGACACAAGAGACGAACCAAGAAACTGACACTGACCAGAAGTAGACTTGCGATCAACATGACACCCAGCAAAATCAGCATCAGAAAAACCATGGAGTGCAAGTGAGGAAGCAGCAGAATACCAAAGACCCAGCTCAGGAGTGTATTTGAGATACCTGAAAATCCGCTTGACGGCCTGCCGATGTGAAGTCCTCGGTGAAGCCTGAAAACGAGCGCACAGACACACGCTGAACTGTATGTCTGGCCTCGTCGCCGTCAAGTAGAGGAGGGAGCCGATCATGCTCCGGTACTCCTTCTGGTCCACTGGTTCTCCGTCCTCATTCGCATCCAAAGCTGTAGTCGTACTCATCGGTGTAGTCATCGGCTTGGAGTCGCTCATGTCGAACTTCTTGAGAATGTCCTTGGTGTACTTGCTTTGGTGCACGAACGTCCCGTCCTTGGTTTGCTTGATCTGTAGCCCGAGAAAGAACTGCAACTCTCCCATCATCGACATCTCAAATTCCCTGCTCATATCCTCTGCAAACTTGGCAACAAGACTATGAGAAGAGCCACCAAAAATGACATCATCCACGTAAATCTGAACGATTAAAAGATCATTGCCATTTCTCAACAAGAAGAGCGTCTTATCAACCTTTCCCATCACAAACCCCTTGCTAAGCAAGAACCCCCTCAATCTACCATACCACGCTCTGGGTGCTTGCTTTAGGCCATATAAAGCTCGGTGGAGTTTGTACACTCGGTGTGGGTATCTCTCACTCTCAAAACCCGGGGGCTGCCTCACATACACTTCTTCCTCGATCACCCCATTCAGAAAGGCACTCTTCACGTCCATTTGGTACAATTTGAATCCTTTAGCAACAGAGAATGCTAGAAGAATTCGAATTGCCTCCAAACGGGCAACAGGAGCAAAGGTCTCCTCATAGTCTATCCCCTCCTGCTGCGAAAACCCCTGAGCAACCAACCTCGCTTTGTTTCTCACAATCTCACCACCCTCATCCCTCTTGTTCTTGAACACCCACTTGGTTCCTATAGGATGGCAATATGGAGGTGGTTCTACTAACTCCCACACCTGGTTTCTCTCAAAGTTTTCAAGCTCTTCATGCATGGCATTGACCCAATCAGAATCAGATAAAGCGTGTCCAACATTTTTGGGCTCGAAAGACGCAACAAAAGCAGAATGAGCAAAATGAGAGATGTTCTGTGACCTCGACCGTGTAGTGCGTTCATCCAAGTTCCCGATGATCTTCGAAGGTGGATGATCCCTCTGTACCAGCCGGGGAGCTTCTCGCCACGAGATTGCCTCCCCCTCAACATCAGCTTCCACTTGAACTCGATCATGTGCGCGACTCGACGAAGGTGTAGCAGAAGGGCCGTCGTCGAACGTCGTGGTAGTAGTGGAAGTAGAAGGTACAAGCTCTCCACACGGTGCATGATTCTCCTCATCATCTTATTCATCAAGCTGCTCTTCCTCAAAGATGGACTGTCCCAATTCATCATCACCTGCACACTCAAAAGCAGAAGAGCTACATGGAATGGTCTCGTCGAAAGTGACTTCGCAAGTCTCCATGATTTGGTTAGTCTCAAGATTGAGCACACGATATGCTCGAGAGTGATTAGCATAACCAAGAAAGATTCCATCCATCGAACGAGACTCAAACTTGTCCAAATTTCCTTTCTTCAGAATGAAACACTTGCAACCAAATACCCGAAAGTGACTCACACGTGGGAAACGACCATGGAAAAGCTCATAGCAAGTTTTCTTCTTGAAAGCACGAAGGAAAATCCGATTCGAAACATGACAAGCTGTATTCACTGCCTCGGCCCAATATTTCCTAGGAGTCCTATGCTCATCGAGCATCGTCCTAGCCATCTCACAAAGCGTCCGATTCTTCCTCTCAACAACTCCATTTTGGCAAGCAACATATGGCGAAGAATATTGATGTTCGAGACCAAGATCATGACAAAAGGCATCAAAATGAGTGTTCTTAAATTCCGTGCCATTGTCACTGCGTATAGCTCTCATGGCACCACCATTACTCTCGTTTTTCAGCCTCAAAATCAGATCTCGAACAAAATCAAATGTTTCATCCTTACTCGCCAAGAAAAACACCCAAGCATACCGAGAAAAGTCATCCACAACCACAAGAACATACAATTTCTCACCAACTGAGCGAACGCGAGCGGGACCAACCAAGTCTATATGCAAAAGCTCCCCTGGATGCTCAGTCATTACATCTGTTTAAGGTGGATGAGAAGTAGCAACCATCTTACCATGTCTACACAGAGCACATACCAAATCTTTCTCAAACTTGAGCTTGGGCAATCCTCGGATAAGGTCAAGAGCACTCAAGCGTGAGAGTAAATCAAAGCTCACATGACCCAATCTCCTATGCCACTTCCAAAGCTCAGAAGAAGTACCAGCCAACAAACACCGAGAAGGACCAAAAGATCGAGAAAAATCAGCACGAAAAATCTGTCCCTCGGGAATGATCATACACACAAGGTCACCTCGAGAATCAAGAATACGAGAATCACCACTCTTGAACCGAACCTCATAACCCTCATCAAGAAGCTGAGAAACCGAAAGCAAATTGAAACCAAGATTCTTGACAAGAGCAACCCGCTTCAGCATAAAACCATCACTCACCTGAATCGCACCCTCAGACAACACTCTACCTCTACCCTTATCCCCGAAAGTGATGTACTGCCTGGACACCACCGGGGTGAGGCTGGAGAACCACTTCCTATTTCCTGTCATATGTCTCGAACAGCCAGAATCCATCAACCAAAAGTTCTCCAAGCCTCCCACCTGCACAATCAATAGCGAGAACGAGAATGAGCAAACGACTCGACACTGGGGTTAGCACAAAAAGAGTCAAACCAGTGTCGGGCCATCTGCTCGAAAGAGGGGTTAGCAAAATTAGCACTACCACGTGAAACCCTCTCGTCTCTCACCATCGGACCTCTAGCACCACGTGGGGGAAAACGTGGCCTAGACTCTCTCCTAGTCTCAAAGCTACGGTCAAACCTCCCTGAACCAAACTGACCACGAGCAGAAGGCCGCCTAGCAAAACCACTACGAGCTGGAACACCACGACTACCAAGCGAAGGAACTGTACGCACAAAAGCCTCTCCTCTGGGCAAGGGTGAACGAGACACAGGCACACTACGGGAAGAGTGGTACCTGTCCCTGTTCCCCATCTCCTTCTCTCGTCTCACCTCCCTCTTCTTCCTCCAGCAAAACTCCTCTAGGTAACCATCCCTTCCACAATGCTCACAATGGAAGCGGACTGGCTTTGGCTTTGGGGTTTCTCTCGGCTGTGGCTTCTCTCTCGGCTGGTAAACCCCACTCCTCACAAAGGTCACTCTCCTCTGGAAGTTGTTTGTCTTAGGTGGAAACTTGGGAGGATCTGGAGTGGTGTCAAGCTTGTTCAACAGGTGGTTGGGCTTAGGTGCAAAGCTGTTCTTTGGTGGAGTTCTCTCTGGTGGTGTTGAGATGTTTGAGGTGGAACTGGTTTGCTCTCTCTCTTTCTCACAACCACTCTCATCAACCTTCTCAGAACCCAACCCACGACCATCAGCTCTCTTAAACTGAGCAATCAACATCTTAAGATGTGGCTCGTGACCAGACAACCAACCCAAACACTGACGCAACTCATCATTCTCATCCTGCAACCGATCAACAGATTGTGCGAGCTCAACATTCTTCGAAGCAATCACATCACAAGCAGAACAAGCATTTGCAATGGGAGATTTCAATTCAGCTTCAAGAGAACTAATCATAGCACGAGATTCAAGCAACTGAGCATGCAAAGTAGGACAAGAAGTACAAGCACCTAGCAAAGATGATCTAGACTTCAACTCAGCAAGCTCAACCCTAGCATTTTCTAGATCATCCAAGCATGTCATGTGTTTTTCCTTAAGGGCAACCAGATCAGCAAGATGCACATCACAGAAAGAGCATTCAATTTCATCCGACACAACAGGAGCATCCTTCGACACAGCAAACTCAGACTCAAGCTTAGCCACTCTCTCCCTAGACTCGCAAAGCAAAGACTCAAGATCCATCGCCTTCTTTCCAGTCTCAGAAAGTAAGGCCTCAAGCTCAGCTACTCTCTCCTTCGACTCTCCTAGCAAGGATCTAAACTCTCTCTTCTCCTTGTTGGTCTTCCTAAGCACATCATCACGGTTATCGACCAACTGCTCTAGTCTAGCAATCTCCTTGCGCAAAGAGGTGAGATCTGTCAATACCTCATCCTCGGAGTCGGAGTCGGAGTCGTCCTTGCTCTTCACGGAGTCGTGCGCCATGGTGCTGTAGTCGACGGCGGCGAAGGAGATGCCGTTGAAGTTGTGGTTCTCGTTCTTCTTCTCCTTGCGGTGGCCGCGGTCTTCATCCTCGCTGCTCGAGCTTGACGACGTGTTGGTGGAGCTCGTGTCGACGTCGCTCGCATCTGCCACCATCGCTCGAGGCTTGTTCTTCTTGTGCCCACCATGCTTGTTCTTCGACCTCCTCTCTTCCTTGTTCTTGTGCTTGGAGCGGTACTCGTCCTTGGAGCGGTGCTTGTGGTCATCTCGCGATCGGTGCTTGCGGTTGTAGTCGTTCTTGATCTCCTCGAGGCACTCGGCAATGAAGTGGCCCATCTTCCCGCATCTGTAGCACGTACTCCCGGCACGCCTTGAACCCTTGCGATTCTTGTACATCCTCTCGAACCTCCTGGTCAGCAACGCAAGATCCTCCTCGCTCAGCACCTCATACTCCTCATCTAGAAGAGACACAAGAGAAGACAAAGCAAAGTGTCTAGGAGTATTAGCATGTCCATAACCAGAGCCACCGACTAGAGCCAGACTATGGGGATCAGTCGGACTCTTAGCCTTGGCAAGCAGCTGTCTATCAACTTCAGAAGACTTCAACTTCGAGAAAAGCTCATCAACAGACAAAGTTTCATAGTTAGCCGACTCCATGATCGCCTCAACCTTGGCACCCCACACGGATCTATCAAGTGCTTGCAAGAGCTTGATAGCTCTGTCATGATCCGAGTATGGGAGTACGGTAATGTTGGCTTTCATGTTGTTGACTATGGAAGTGAAGCGCTGAAACAAAGCATCAACAGACTCTCCAGGCAAGTGAGCAAATTCTCATACTCTCTGCGATACATCGAGAAAAGCCTAGCCTTCACATGGCTATCACCACCGTGGGCTACCTTGAGCTTCTGCCAGATCTGGCTAGCTAGGTCCTCGCCCAAAACACGCTCAAACTCCTCAGTGGACAAAGTTCGGAACAAGTAGTCGACAGCTCTAGCGTTCGCCTCAAACTTATCTCTCGCATCCTGGGCATCTAAGTTGGTGGGATTGACATAGTGTTCATCTTTGGTCACATCCCACAACAACTTTCCTTTGCCTCGCAAGAAAGCGCCCATACGCGCGACCCAGTTCGGATAGTTCTTCCCATCGAAGTGCGGAGGCCCGGAACCCCGATCTTGGTACGCCATCTTTGGATCTTAGACTGGTTAGAGTCGCAAAGACCTGTAACCGGCTCTGATACCAATTGAAGGACCGATTAGGCGACTAGAGAGGGGGGGGGGAGTGAATGAGAGCCGATAAAATTTCTTTTCCAAATCCGGCTTCTCCTAAATCAACTCCAAGCCAACCAAACAATCTAGCCAAGATCACGTAGCTACTGAGAAGCTACTGACCCTAGGAACTAGATCAACGCAGCGGAACAAGAATCGAACAAATCGAGCACAAGACGTGGCCTCAAACAGGATTGGATTGGAGGAGTTCAGCGAAAATCACACGGGTCGTTTGATCCACCGTACATGAAGAGTCGGTCGAATTTATCGCATATGCTCCGACCGCTGCTGAGAGAAAAACATGGAAGAGCTCAGTGAAAATTGCACGGGTCGATTGATCCGACCGTGCACGGAAAGAGTCGATCGGATTTATCGCATATGCTCCGACCGCTGCTGAGAGAAAACAACAGGTCGATTGATCCGACCAGTACAAGTACGACCGATCGGATCAATAGATCAACGTTAGAGTTACTGACGTTACTCTTCTCTCAGTGCGATCGGATCATCCGACCGAGAGTCGATCGGAGCATCCAATCAAAATATCGAGCTTCTACCAGAGAGTTCACAACGCTGCGATCGGATCATCCGACCAGGATCAGATCAAACGACCGCCTCTTCCTATAGCCGTTGAGAGTTGAAGATAGGGTTTTGCTGAGCACACCAAAGTGTTAGTGGTCGATTCATCCGACCGAAAGGAAAGTCGATCGGATCAATAGACCAACTCAGTGAAAAGGTCAACTCGAGAACGGATCTCCCAAACGACTTGGAGTCTTGAGACAAGATTTTGGGTGGATGATATATGCCTCAAGGAGAGGCTATGCCCCAAAGATCTCGGTCTCTAACTCACTAGAACTCCCAGAGTCTCAAATCTAAGGAAGAACACCATGAACTCGAGTTCATCCCGAAATCCTCAAATCCAAAGCGATTCCCGGCGTTTGGGGGCAAGATATCACCAGCAAAAGAGGCACAAGGCACTCATACGTGAATCCCCCAAAGAAATCTGAGAGAAAACGCTCTAGGAAGTGAAGAACGAAAATCATCCAAAAATAGCTCCGAAAATACCTCCGAAAATAGGAAAAAGAAAGGGAGCTCGTGGATTCAAATCATGGCACAAAGATGAGCAGCACAAACTCAATCAACCAACCATGAATTCACCTATACAAACTAGGAATGATTCAAAGTAGTTCTAGGTGGAAGGGATGAAAGGGAAACTACAAGTCCAAAGAGAAAACCAAAGAGATAACTAGAGAGATAGCAGCCACCAACCCCTAGGGGGCCTATTAGTAGTCCAAGTGGTGGTGCTCTAAAGACTAAACTACCCCTAAGTGATACATACCCCTCTGGGGCAAATTTGACATTTGGTTTCAGATATTTTCCGGCTGGGACACCTTCCACCGCAAGCTAGCTTCCCTCCGACGCAAGCCTTGCGGTCACGCCGCGTGTCCTCCGGATCGAAGCTCCTCGACGCCGAACTTGGGCCGGCCCAGGGGGAGGCGGTTAAACCGCCCCTGGCTGGCACCTCAGCCCAGCCGCCCAATCACCAATGATTTTGTGGCCAAATCACCAAACCCCGCGTACAAGCTTCGGTTGTTAGCCGCTACCTTGCACCGGCTTCTCGTCCGCGTACGTGCTTCGGTTGTGAGCCGCTACCTCGCACCGGAACCACGTCCCCTTGCTCGTTCTTGCCAGCATGTGAACCGCACTTGATCCATCTGGCCACCGGGTCCCTCGAACCAAGCCTACTTGTCTCTCCACTCCTCGGAGGCCGCCATGGCTAAGACCTTTCGCGCCTGTTCTTCACCTGCACCAATGCAATCAAGCCGCATTCTACACCTGCAATACTTGAGCCAAGGGAAACGTCAGTCCACACTACGTTGTCAATCACTCATCACACCAGGAAGCGACCATCCACCGGTCCTCGGACACACCGGGTCCTCAAGTGCTATGACTACTGCTCATTTCACCAAATGGATTCATGTCATCAGTACTTAAACCAAGCCTTAAATTTCTTGCATCAGCATCGAACGTTGGGCATGCTCGGTCAATGTTTCTCAACTGGGATCCATCGGCGGGATGCCTCAACATACCATCGTTCTTATGTTCTTTCTTGTGCCATCGCATCAACTTGGCATACTCTTTGTTCCTGAACAAACGCTTCAGACGTGGTATTAAAGGAAAATACCACACCAGCGTCGCAGGAATCTTTTTCTTAATAGTCTCCCCATCAACCTCACCAGGGTCATCCCGCCTGATCTTGTAGCGTGCGCATTTGCAAACCGGACAACAATCCAAATTTTCGTATTCAGCACCATGATATAGGATACAGTCATTGGGACACGCATGTATCTTCTGCACCTCTAAACCGAGAGGGCAAACAACCCGTTTTGCTTCCCACGTTGTTGATGGCAATTCGTCACCCTCTAGAAAAATCTTCTTCACGAGTTTCAGTAATTCCTCAAAACCCTTAGTCAGTAACACCATTAGATGCCTTCCACTGCAAAAAATCTAGTGTGATACCCAACCTCTTTAGCCCCTCTTTGCAATTTGGGTACAAATCAGTTTTGTGGTCCTGTAACATACGATCTATCTTTTTTATTTCCTTGTCATTGTCGCAGTCTTTCTCGGCATCATGTAACATTTGACCAAGTGCATAATTAGGGTCATTATGCGGAGCAACATCTTCCTGATCAGCATCTTCCTGATCTGCATCATCCATTGCAACATCAACAAAGGCACCATATTGATCAGCCAATATCGGAATGTCGTTATGATCCTCCTCTTCTTCATTGTCATCCATTATGACTCCGTTTTCACCGTGTTTCGACCAAACCGCATAGTTTTGCATGAAACCATGGGTCATCAAATGGAAGTGAAGAGTTCCTTTTGATTTGTACGATATCTGATTTTTACATTGCCCACATGGACAAAACATGTCACCTGAAGGCGACTTGTTGTCCTCCGCCACATCGAGAAAAGCATGCATGCCATGAACCCACTCCGGACTGCGTCGGTCCGCCAAGTGCATCCATTGCCTATTCATCTACATTTACAAAATTGACAAAATAAGCATGTATTTCTCAAACTGCCATACAAAATAATATCCGGTGCAACATGAATTTATTGAAAGTAACATAAATTTCTCCACATCCAACATAATTTATTGGAAGGACCATAAAATTATTGAAAGCAACATAAATTTTTTCACATCCAACATGCAACATGACCTAGATATTCAACCATCGTTGGGTGGGAAAGTAGGATTCTCTGATATATTTTTCCTGGTGCAGAAGATGGTGGAGCAGGGTTTGGTGGTGATGGAGCGTAGCGCCGCAACAGATCTTCAAGATCAAAACCAGATTCCTCACCCCTTGCAACACATTCTTCATGTGTTTTAATCAAAAAATTAAGTTGTGCTTTCACCCAAGGTCTTGGTTTTTTCAACTTATTATGAGGTGGTACTGTAGTTTTGCCCTTCCCGCGAGACGAACCACGATCACTATCACCGGTCCCACTCCCTCCAGCAGTAGCCATATCGATATATCCACAAGGCTTTTATTTCTCAAAAAACAATAAATGTTATTGAAAAATACTAATTACAACATACAAACTTCTGTCAAAATAAACTAACCAATTTCACATATCTCCAATTAATATAAAAAATATATTATACCCCTACAAACACACACATATATATATTATACCCCTTTCTCTCTCTTCTCTTTTTTTCTTCACAAATTTCATATTTATAAAGTATAATAACAATAGAAACTAATCAAGAACATGAGAGAATGAAATTGTGTACCTCGTAGAATGCTTCAAAAGAAGGAAAGCTTCACAATTTTTTAAAAAAATTGGCAAAATCTCCCCTCAACCCGAGCACACCATGAACACAGCTCGGAGTGTTCATGCTGGCTCGGGTGTGGGAAGGAAGAAGGGAATATATAGGTAGATAATTAGCACCTTCCTAGCTAGAACCGGTGCTAAATGTTGCTCCGGAATTAGCACCGGTTGCAGGCAGCAACCGGTGCTAAAGGGGTGGATTTAGCACCGGTTGCTGGATGCAACCGGTGCTAAAGCCCCTCCCCCTCCACCGACGCGCGCCGCGCGTGCCTGCGCGCGGCTGCTAGCCGTTGGACCCGGTGCTAATACTCTATTAGCACCGGGTCCAAAAATGACCCCTGTTTATGTGGTTCGCAGATGCCTCATTCTCTTCCAGTGACCGTCACCTGGCAACGTCGTCGTCGTCCACGGCGGTGGCGCGACCCGTGTGCGCCACCGCCACCACGCGGCCTGAGTGCCTGACCACGTGCCCGCCGGGAACGCCAACGTCGCCAAGCCTGAGCTGTTGCCGTGCCAAAACTTGAAGTGCATTTGAGTTATGAGTTTTTGTAGCACTTTGGTAAAGGCAGTAAGGCACTCCGATCAATTACAGTGCCTCGACCACATCCTAATGCAATTCAGGTTTTCAGTCACTACAAAACCTGAATTCCCCACAAATTTTAGTTGGCAATGGCACTTTGGCAGAGGCCCTCCAATACCTCCTCTACTCCTCAATCCTCGTCAGAGTAATCACCGTCGCTGTAGCCATCATCTTCATCCTCCGTCTGCGGGTGTTCCAGAAGGAGGGCATCAATTTTGTCCTGCAACTCTTGGAGAATCACCTTCGACTCGGCATCCCGCCTGACCCACTCATCGTCCACCTCGACGTAGCCCTTGTCCGCCAGCTCCCGGCGTACCCACTCCTGCATCGCCGGGTAGTTCTCCTCCGCCTCGTAGAATGCCCTGGCCCTAGCATACAGGTTCTTCCTCTCCTCGTCTGCCTCGTCCTCCGGCGACGGCGTCAAGTCCGGTTGCTCTGCTTCAGGGCCTCGTACACCCTCGGGAATCAGGACCACGGACAGCGGCTTGTGGTTCAGGATGTACCGGATCTCCCTGTTCTTCATCCGGTGCTTCAGCGCCGCCACCGCCGCCAGAGGCTTGCTGCTCCTCCCCTGCCGCGGCACCCTCCGCCATCGGCTTGGTTGGTCGCTGTTTTCAAACATCTTATTGACTGGATATACTCCCTCCCGTTCCAAAATATAAGTCATTTTAACTTTTTTGGAGTCAAACTTTCTCCATTTTGACCAATATATATACAATAAAGTACTAACATTTATGATATCAAATAGGTACCATTAGATTCTTCATTAGATATATTTTCATAGCATAGCTATTCGGTATCATAAATCTTTAAAGTCATCTCTATAATTTTGGTCAAAGATAAAATAGTTTGACTCTTCAAAAAAATTAGAACAATTTATATTTTGGAACGAGGTAGTATATAATAACATGTCAAACGATCAGTGTGAAATAACAAAGAAAGATAGTTTTATTGCAGTTTTTATATGTATATTATTCTTTTTTTTTTGCGATTGGCCAATATCTTAATGTTTATTGCAGTTTATGTATGCAGTTGTTATATTTGTATTGCGATTGGCCAAGGTTCCAATGTTGCAACAATTTAATATCATGTTCACAACTTGCATTAATGCAAATTTCCCTTATAAATTGTATCATGAATTCGTAACCTAAATATTATGGGCTGCAAGTACAGGTTCAAATTTTTTTGGAGTGCAATTTGCAAGCGAGATTTTCGCTATGCAACTCTAGTTATTATTGAATTTTTTTTTGAGAATCCTCTAGGTATTATTGATTTTTTTGGGGTCTAGTAGCTATTATTGATGATCGTAACTGTTACGTGGCCCAGTACTAAGTATGAAGAGCCTTTAGTTTCTTCCTACTTTGGGCCTGGCCCAAATGGCAGGATTTCAAATCCGACCGGAGGAGCACAAGCAGGGCCGAGCAGCTATGCCACCGCGTAATATATATAAGATCGAGGCGACCGGCCGCCGCCGGCGACCTAGCCCTGGGAAAAAAAAACCGAGAACCGAGAACCGAACCGAAATAACCGAGAACCGAACCGAAGAACCGAAACCGAGAAATCGGTCCTCAGTTCGGTTCCCGTTCCTCAGAAACCGAATTTTCTCGGTTTCTTCGGTTCGGTTCTCGGTTAACCGAGGGAACCGAACTTGGCCCAATAGCAGCCCATTAACAGAGGCTCAATATCAAACCCTAGCCTATCTCCTCTTCCCTTCCACTCCCACCGTCCCAGGCGCCGCCTCCACCGGCCCCCACACGCACGTCGCCTCCTCCAGCCCCCACGTGCACGCCGCCTCACCCCGACCCACGCCGGCGACCCCTCTTCTCCCCGGCGGCCGGCACGCCGCCGCGCCCCCTCCTCACTCCGGCGGCCGGTGCGCCCCCTCCTCACCCCGGCGGCCGGTGGCGCGCCTCCTCTCCGCGACGGACGCCGGCGCGCCCCTTCTTCGCGACGGCCGGCGGCGCGCCCCCTCTCCGTGGAGGCCGGCGGCCCGACGGCGCGCCTCCTCACCCCGTCGGCCGGCGCGCGGACCCCCTCTCGGCGGCGGCCGGCGGCCCAGCGGCACGCCTCCTCACCCCGTTGGTCGGCGCGCGGACCCCCTCTCCGCAGCGTCCGGCGGCCCGGCGGCGCGCCTCCTCACCCTGGCGGCCGGTGGCGCACTCCCTCCTCTCCGCAGCGTCCCTGGCGCGCCCCATCCTCTCCCCGGCGCATCCCTTCCTCTCGTCCCTGCGCTCATCGGTTACCTCGGAACCGAACCGAACCGAACCGAAAATAACCGAACCGAAATTCGTCGGTTCCCACCTGTAAAAAGAACCGAGCGGTTCTCATTTTCTGGGAACCGAAATTGCTAAAGAACCGAGGATCCGAACGGTTCGAACCGAATGCCCAGGGCGACGGGACCATCGAGGGTTGCGCCTTGCAAAAAAACTCACCTGCATACACAAGCATCGAAATTTCGCCGGAGCGGAGTGCCAGTTTCACCGCCCGCGATGTCTTGTGGGGAGGGTTGGAGCCCGAGCATCAGCCGGTGCGCCCCCAAACGCGAGATGGCGGCGGACGCCGGCGACGAGCCTGCTATCAAGAAGCCGTGCTCCGCGGCGGAGGAGGAGCAGCCTCCAGTGGCAGCGGCACCGAAGCACCGGATGAAGAAGAGGGAGATCAGGTACATCCTGAACCACAAGCCGTTCTCCGTTGTCCCCAGGGTTTACGAGGCCCTGAAGCAGAGTAACCCGGACCTGACGCCGTCGCCGGAGGAGGAGGCGGACGAGGGCAAGAAGAATCTGTATGCTGGAGCGGAGCCAGGGAGTTCTACGAGGCGGAGGAGAACTACCCGAAGCTGCAGGAGTGGGTGCGCCGGGAGCTGGCGGACAAGGGCTATGTCGAGGTCGACGACGAGTGGGTCAGGCGGGAAGCCGAGTCGAAGGAGATTCTCCAAGAGTTGCAGGACAAAATTGATGCCCTCCTTCTGGAACACCCACAGACTGAGGATGAAGACGATGACGACAGCGACAGTGATTACTCTGATGAGGATTGAGGAGTAAAAGAGGTAGTGAATAATTGGATATTTCAATTTTGCCTGCTCAATTGGAGGTTCTCTGCCAAAAGTGCCACTAAATTTATGTGCAACGATTTAGTGGAAATTTAGTGGAGACACTGTAGTTGGTGGCTTAAAATCACTCAATCGGTATGCCTTTGCCTTTACCAAAAGTGCTACTAAATTCAAATGTATTTCAGCTTTCGCCACTGGAAAAAAAAAATCTGAATTGCATATGAATTTAGTGGCATTTCGGTAGGGGTGCTCTTGACTGACTAGCAATGGAGTATCCTGTGGCAGAATCTGAAATGAGGTTTATCTATGTTTATATATGCTTCCAGTAGGTTGGACCTAGCCAATTGTGATGCGGGGCATTCGTTCCAAATTAAGCACAAGCACCGTTACATAAAAAGGGCAATGTGTCATGCAAATTTACTTTGAAATCCTCTCTGTAATACAATATGGTTCTTTTTATGTTTCAAAAAGAGTGATGCCGTTTGGGTTCAACAATTGCAAAAAAAACCACCTATTGTTGGATGATTTGGCTAGAACTGGCTGTGTTACATGCCAGCACTCCATGTTTGGGTTCAACAATCGCATGTTTTGGTTAATCCTATGGCTGTTGATTAGGTTAATAGAATTTTTGCGTTTGTCACGCAGACAGATTAGCACTGTAATGTTTCCTGGTTATAATCTGTAAAGCTGTTATCTACTTTTTATCCTCCTAAGCATAGGTTTGTGCTGCAGATTTCTTAAGAAGAGGTAAGGAATTGAACCTCAATTCCTCATTCATTCAACCCACTGTTAAATAGCACTCACGCTCTCGATCCTTGACCCAAATCTTGATTCATTGTGACCCCTGGCCAACATGTCGATCATCAGCCTTATCTCATTGTTTATTATTAACAAAACTTTGAAAGTACTTTTGACCGAACATAAACCAAAAAAAAGGAATGAACAAATCTCTGAAGAACAAAATTCTGAAGAAACTGACGAAGGATGCAGATGAAGCAGAGGCTCACACTGCCGGTTGATAATACAAATTTGTTCTTAATAATATATATTAATATAACGATTGGTGACACATCGCCTGCCGATTTGAGAGTAGGGGGTGTCGGGGAGGAAAATTACTCCAAACCCCATTGAGCTCCGGGAATGTGATGTGAGCGCCAAGCACACGTCGAGAATGGAGCGCGCCATGGCACTTGCCTTGCAATGGTACCAGAATGGAGTTGTGGTGAACACTTGCCTTTGTGGAGTACCAGCCTTGATGCGTGGGTTTGAGGAACATGGCGCCGCCGTCGGCCTCCAAGGGGACGCGGCTGCCATTCCATCGAACACCCTGTGGGCGGTGCGCGCAGCGACATTCATGGGCCATGGCACAAGTTGTCAACACCCTTGACGGGCGAACTGCACACGATGTATGTGTTTCATTGATATAGCAGAAAAATAAGACTATGTCCCTAGAAGGCCATAATCAGACAAAATAAAAGAAAACTAAAAAAGCTAATAACTAACGGGTCGGATTAGGACATCGACACCGCAACTCTTAGACGACCTCGGAGGTTGGGTTGGGAGGGACACCACCAAGCACTCCACGTCACCATCACTCGAGTACCAAAAAGCACCACCATCACTAGGGCAAGGCTCACGGAAGATAAACCATTGTCACCGCCAGCGCCGTCATTACCAACGATGTCCCACACCGAGCTAGTCACTGTCGTACAGGATTAGCAGCCATGGACCGCTACCAGTTGTGTAGCTATCATGCCATCGAGTCTGCTTGCGCCTCCTCGTGAAGTTGCCCTACACCGGACCAACACCCGCCGAGCGGGGCTGGCCGCCGTAGGTCGCTGCAAGCCGCCAAATCGATACCTGAGTAGCTGCCTCTGGTCATCCATCTGCCACACCTCGTCCACCCGGATCTGATAGTGCCCTTTGAAATCCTCGCACCTAGTCGTCTCGTTGAAGGAGTAGAAATGTTGTACGGGGCCTCTGGAAATCGAAAGAAGACCACCACCATACAGTCACTCCGACGAGGCACCTCTGCTGGCCACCTCCTACCACGCCGGCCTCTGCCAACTTCGTGGTCGCCTCTGTCTCACGGTCCGCCCAAACCGTCGCCCTCAAATACCAAACAAAGGTCCTGCCCTCAAGTAGAACAAATTATATCATTGTCATTGTAGAACAACATATATCTCTATTATTATAGAACAATGTATATAATCTGTACACCTGATAATACATGAAACGCTACTCAAAAACAGTCACATTCCCTTGCTATGGATACAACCATATACCAGTAATGAAAAACTGTTAGACATGTATCTATTCCAGTTATTGAAAAAACAATACGTTTGTTCATACACAGTTGGTGTCACTAGTCTAAAACTTAAGCTTTTTGATGGATTTGGTAAGCTTTTTCGGAACTGGTTGTGCTAATCTCCGATTGCTAACACCTTTTAAGTATTTCAGAGAAATCCTTGAAGAGTTCTACTTTCAATTTTTAACCTACTCTCCTTTAGCACCACTAAGAGCCTCATGAAGGCTATACATTTTTTAAGGTGAGCATTAAGTTTAGCATTCTTTGACTTGACAAATCTAAACTCTATGGCGAAGATGACTGTACTAAAAATGGCCTAGAAAAATAGTCATAGTAAGTAAACACTAAAAAACTCAAATAAAATGAAAAATTGTATCTAACTCTATCAATACAGACGAACATAGTCACGGAACTCATGCCTTAAAAACAGAATTGAAAAAAGATAACCCCTGATGGTGGTTGCAATACTTGGTCTTAGTGGCCCTAAAGACCAGGCATGGACACATTCACTACTAACTTCCTAACTGAACCTAATCAAAAGCATCAGACCCAAACTTTTAGCCAACTAGGACTCAACTAACTGAGATTCTGACCACATCTAAGATTAATATACTCAATATTGACAGTTAGCCCAACTAGCATTATACCAATATAAAACATGGAGAGAAAAAAATAGCAACAAGATCATGAGTACACATTCTCTTCAGTCACGATCAAATTCGAATTCCCATCCCCTAGTCATCTTGGCTAGCTTGGACTTGTAGTATAGTTTGCTTCCCATGTGACTTGATTTTTCTATAAACTACAACATTATAATGATGTGTGTACAAATATTTTATCTTTTGAGCCTATCTGTATCTTTGATTAATTTAAATTTCGAAAACATATATCATTAATAACAAAATCTAACACACTCAAACTAAACCAAATCCCAAAAAGATTAGGACTCTCTTAGAGGTTGTTTCAGTAGTCCTTTTGATAAAAGTTAGTTTTCATGGATCCAAGTTAACAATTAACCATTAAAAGTTGTATTAGTTTAAGAAACTTAAAGCAGTGAGTTTTCTAAATGATTTTTAGCTCTTTTTTTCAAAATGAGTAAGTCGTAAACAAAACCTATGTTGTACAAGCAAACGATCAAAATTGTTTTTTTTTCTGAACTCATAAGAAAACATGTTTTGAAAGAAATAACTTTTAAATGTTATATCGAGAGAAACCCATAAATCCATATCCAGTACTTATACTGGGTTATACATAGCAATATTACCACATGTCAAGATATTAGTCCCTTTTGTGTTTGCATATTTAATAATATCTACCATTAGAACCCTTAACCACTAGATGTTGCTGATGTGGTGTTAATTCTAAGCTTTATTTTTCTATGAGTGTGGTGGTCATGATCACACTCCCTTGGTAATTTCTCTATCACATATAGTTGTTAGTTATTTGATGCACAATTTTTTTATTTGAAAAACATGTGTCTCATTTTTAATATAGGTTCCTAACTTTTATATTAAATGTGGTGAAAATGATTTGTTTGTGTAATTTTGTTTGTTAGGTTGTGATGTGTTACATCAATATCAGGTAGAGACATATATTCCCCATTTTATTGGACAGATGTCATTTTAAAATATCGAGTAGAGAACAAATCTGAGAAGAGAAGTCATTTATTTATAAGCATACGTTGGGTGTAATGCCATGCAAGAAAGGTGGGACGACCCGTGAGAATTCGGTAGGTGGAGAGATGCAAGGAAGAAGGAGACGGGACTGAGGCTGTCCGCACCGGGAACGGAATCCCGCACGGTATGCGCCACCTGGCGTGCATGCCGTGCGGGGTACCGTTTTTGAGCCTGCAGTGGGGACGGTAAGCGGCTCGGTAAAATACCGAGCCGCCCCTCCGCACGGCACAGCCAGAGTGCCCAGCTTGGGCACGGTATGCGCCGCGTGGCGCGGGGCCCGCCCACCGGCGCGCGCTCCCCAACCGCCCCGGGAGAGAGAAGACCGAACGGAGAGCTCGAGGAGAGGGAGGAGGCCGCCGCCGGAGCTCCTCCGCCCGAGCCTGCTCTTCAATCCGCGCCGCCGCAGCTGCTCTCTCCGGCCGCTGCTGCCCACGGCCAAATCCGGGCGAAGATCTGCTGCGCGGAGAGGAGGGCAAGCCTCGCGGTCTCCGCCGCCGCGCTCGATGGAAGCCGGCCGCCACGCTCTTTGGAAGCCGCCGCGCTCGATGGAGGTGGCCGCGCTCGATGGAGGTGGCCGCGCGCACCGGAGAAGGCCCTTGCTCCGCGAGATCGAGCGGCGGAGGAGGGCTCGGGCGGCGGCGAGCTCCGGGGTCCGCGAATGCAAGGGTGGGAGGAGGGAGGAGGGGCGCGCGGCGAGGTGAGGGAGAGAGAGGGGCAGGTGGAACAGCAGAGGAGCTCCTCTCCTCTCAATCGCTCCGGCCGCGCGGGGGAGACGGAGCTTCCGAGCTCCCGACGCCCGATCCGCGGTGGCGTACTCCTCGGCCCGCGCGGAGGAGAGGAAGAGGTGGAGATCCGGGAGAGGAAGAGGACCCGGCCATGGATGCGCGGAGCTCCGCCCCGCCGCGCCGGAGCTCTGGCCTCGGGAGCTCCGCTGCCGACCGGAGGAGGACCTCACGAGCAGAGGTGGCGCGGCGAGCTCGCGGGAGGGAGGAGGAGCGCCGCGCGCGCAGGCGGGCGGAGGGCCGCGGGGAAGCAGAGGAGGGCGCGCGTCGTCGGCGGAGAGAGAAGAGGGAGGGAGAGAAAGAGGGAGGAGAAAGACCGGCAGAGAAAGAGGAGAGAGGGAGAGTGGTGGGGCCCGCGTGAGAGAGAGGGGGTGGTGGAGAGAGAGGAGATGGTAGTTGGGATGATTGAATAAAATATAGTATAGTTGGTATAGAGTATGAGATATAAAGTATGACGAGTGCGGGAGAAAATTGTTTAAAGTAGAGAATCTTGATGACCAGGACAGAATATTCTCTTTTAAAGGGTAGAGTAAAGGTTGACCAGTGCGGACAGCCTTAGGTCACCAAACTGCACCGCCACGGGAGAGAGACGCAAGGGCAAGGACCGAGGAGGTCCCGAGCAAAGCGTGTAATTTTTATTACAATTCATGTGTCTTGCGTCTGGCTGCAATTTGCTTTAGGTATCTAGTTTTTGAGGAGCACAAAAAGTTTAGCAATGGCGCTGGAGATTCTGCTTTGATATAGTTAACTTTGTATGTATGCCATAATAGTAATGAAGAAAACACATCCTATAAAAAAGAATATCTAAAGGCTTCAAGCCGGACAACCTTGGTATAGTGGATTAGTGGTGTCAACTAGATGGAAAGTGTGTAATAATGAACGGCTATATGCATTGATTGATGCAGCGCCTGAGATATTAATATATATTTCCTTTTCTAAAAAAGATGGAAAGAAAGGTAGTCATTCATAGTTAAATCTTCATACGCCTTTGGTACATCCTGCGGGGTCCAATTACCGTCTGAACCTGACGAAACGAGCAAGACAACTGCCACTCACCTTTGGTACATCCTGAAATCTCGAGTTCAATCACTTGAAATCTCTAAAGGGTGTGCATAGTATGAGCATCCTGTGTGTCTAAGCTAACTTGCAATTTTTGGGGCAAAACGTAGATAAATCTTCCTTGACATTTTAGAAAACAGTAAGAAGTACAATAATTAGTACACGTAAAATCCAAAAGTTCTGTGTCACGCAAAAGATATTATAGCTCCGTGCGCAACAGGAATTGCTCAAACCAATTTCATGTAAAAAGAAAAGAAATTTATCTATCTATATCGATACTATTTGCCCTCCCAGAAAGGAAGAAACCACCACTGACCTCCTCTGCTCTAACCAAGTGCAAACGATACAGAGCAACCAGCGCTCTGCTTCGTGCGTTCCTCTCGCTCGCCTATCTCTCCTCCTCCGCCCACCGCACGGCCTCGTCCAGCCAGGCACGCGGCGCGCGTTGGCTCCTTCCACGGCTATGCCTTCCGGTACCGGCACGGCACACCACCGCTGCCAGAGACACCTCCGGTCAGCGGCGGCGCTGCCGATCCCGCGGTTGCTGGTCGACGAGGACGTAATGGCGCAGCAGCAGCAGCAGCAGCACCAGGGCCACGTAGCAACAGACGATGAATGCAACACACGCTACGGCAGTGATGACGCATTGCTGGGGTGCATGGCCATTGGCAACACTGCCGTGCGCCGTGCAGGAGACGACCGTGATGACGCATGGGAACGCCAACGTCGCTCGAGCCGCCATTGCCGTGCGAAATTTGAGAGAAAACCGGAAATCATGAAAAAAGAAAACTGGAAAAAAAACCACGGTTCACAGGCGACCGGGGGTTAAATCTAGCTAGAATGCGAAATCTGAGAGACCAGTGGTTAAATGTAGAAATCTGAGAGAAAACTGGAAATCATGAAAAAAAAAGATGCGCCAACATGGTTCTAACCTGCAACCAGCCGGCCTCACATTGGAGGTTCTGTGATAGAAAGATACTAAGTTATATTTTAATATTTACCCTTATGTTAGAGGTTTAAAAAGGATTTTTTTTTTTTGCCTCCCCATAAGTCACGTTCGTGTGATTCATGTAGCCACTCTTTATCTCCTTCCCCGCGTACTTGTTTGCTTAAAAAAATAAAATTTAATTCTATCCCGAACATAAAGTAATCATGTTTTGGCTATTGTGTGCATCTAATACTAATGCATATGGTAGTTTTACCAATATGGCAATAACATTAGTGAGGGACGAAGGCAGGATTGAGCAAGCAGGGGCTGCTTCTTCTTTTTCCTCCTCCTGCCCCTCCTTTCCTTATTCCTTTTTCTCAAATTTCTAGAGAAGGCTTAGAGGGGGATTAAGGAGATCACGGTACTAGGGGGGCTGGAGCCCCCCAGCCCCACCGTTGGCTTCGTGCCTGTTAGCGATAACCATTGGTCCACGACATATGGTGAGCAGCAAATGTTCATGAATCCTAAAGAATGCAAGAGACAACGACAATTATCTTTAAAA
Source organism: Urochloa ruziziensis (assembly GCA_015476505.1). NCBI lineage: Eukaryota > Viridiplantae > Streptophyta > Magnoliopsida > Poales > Poaceae > Urochloa > Urochloa ruziziensis. Next base: position 30,394,387 of record CM027121.1, on the reverse strand, counting down.
AATAAAGAATTACTAAAGAAGCGGTGTGAAGCTCGTCGACAAAAGAAAGTTATAGCTGGTATAATTGACGCAGAACAAAATGGCCACATGGGTGTGGGAAATTTGCACTAGAAAAACTACAATGCATACCTGAGCATATTGTAACAAGACGTGCAAACGCTAGAGCAGTTACGCAAATTTAAAACATGAGCAAAGGCAAGCGATATGTGATCATTAAATGTTACTCTATGCAAACATGACGCATGAGCAAAAATATGCAAAGAAAAAACATGAAAAAATACGCCATGCAATACGATGCGACACTCAGTATAAGAATTCCATTGCCATGAAGAATCCTTTGTATAACTCATCAGATTCATGTAGGAAATTATTTCCTATGAATATGTTAATTTTCAATATTTTTGTTTCATATGAGTTCGATCTCTCTCAAAGAAAAAAAAATACTACCTAGGATCTTGAGCCTTGCAATTTTGGCTTCTGTTTTTGCCAAGGCTCTTGTGTTTAACCAAAATCAATAAGTCTTTTTGTGCATGAATTCAAAGTTTATTTTGAAAATAATTGATGTGGGCCATAAGACGTCACCTGATTGAACGAAGATAAGACGCACGAGGGTTTTTTGTCTCCCGTTGCAATGCGCGGGCATTTCTATTTTTTTGTCTCTTATTCATTTGAATTTTCTACCACTTAATAATAAGATTATGGGAAAACAATTTTGCATTGTTCTACGGAATTTTTTTTCTAACCCGTTGCCCGCAGCAACACACGAGCATATTTGCTATGATCATATGACCCTATATCTTTTGCCCGTAGCAACACACAGGCATTTTTGTAAGTATAGGAATAATCAATGAAATCATCTAGATATAGTCAAACAACAATCGAAATGCCATGAGACCCATCGTCGGAAGAAATCAGTCAAACATACCCATTCAATAATATGAAAATAAGAAATTTTAGTTCATTTTATTTCTCCAAAAATCCAATGAAACTGAGGAGTTCTTCATTTACCTATGGTAAAAGAATGAGCAAAGACATCTCTGAATCCATAGAGCGCGATTTTTACGGAGCCTAGCACACGTTCTCTTCTGGGAAGATTTGTCACTATCTTCAATATTTACAACCAGATCTGTGATACAACTACAACAGGACCACCTTGAACCTGGGTAGTTTTTCCACGACTACTTTAATAAAGCCACCTTGAATTTGGGTGATTTCTCCACATCCTCGTGCATTACAATAGAACATTCCATGCAATGATTCAATCTCCACCTTTGACTTTTCAAACTTGTCAAGCAACTCCTTGTATCACAAGTCTCACTTGTCTCGTGACCAACCAAATTCTTCAGATCTCTTTGTTCATCAATTATTGCTTGCAGTCTCTTGTTCTTCAATTCGGTAGGAATGTTTTCTGATGAGAAGGGAATTCCTATCAGAACAATCTATCATAGATTAAAAGGAAGGAGTAAATCTTTGCAACAAGAAGTTGATAAAGAAAGGAAGGACACCATACCTTCTGTTCTTCAATGTCTTTATTCTTGTTACCCTCACACCATATACCATTTGTTGATGTCACCCTGCATTCAGTAAAAACATTTATTGCCCAACAATTGAGATATTTGTACAACATGTGCTTTCTTTGGACAACATCTTTGCTGCTGACAATTACCATGGATCGAAAAATTATAGAGACAGTTGAGAATCTACTTTATGACTCTATTGCTTAAAGTCAAATGTGGATTTTTCTGACATTTATAACTATTTGACTTGGAGTCATGGAAGATGGTAAAATTTTAGTTGACAGGAATCGTTTTGGTTGAGAGGATCAAACAGAGAGCATTGTTAACATCACTTTCTATCTCTATTTAGATTCCTCACTACATCTTTCATCTCAAGTCAATTTACTTCAATTACTTTTTCCTCGAGTCCCAATCTATTTCCTATGTCTACTTCTAGAATTAATTGTAAAAATAAAGTGTGAGATTCATATTTATGGGTCTTTTGAAAAGGTGTTCCCCTCAGCCATGGTAATAACTCCGCCGGCCACTAGCGACAATAAGGTGTGCCCCTCTACCATAGTAATAACTCTGCCGGCTAGTCGCTTTATGGGTACTACTTCCCATGTGGTTTGGTATAAATTACAACATTATAATAATGTGTGTACAAATATTTTATCTTTTGAATTATAACTATCACTAACATTTATTAATTAAATGTTTAAAACATACATTATCAATAATCAAATCTAACACACTCAAACTAAACCAAATTCCAAAAAGGTAAAACTCTCTTAGAGGTTGTTTGAATAGTTTTTTGATAAAAGTTAGTTTTCATAGATCCGAGTTAATAATTAACCAATAAAGGTTGTGTTGGTTTAATAAAATTCAAAACAATGAGTTTTCTATAGCTATTTTTTAACAAACTGAGTAAGTCGTAACAAAATCCTTGTTGTACAAGCTAAGCAATGAAAATCAGTTTTCTCCGAACTCACAAGAAACATGTTTTCAAAAGGAATAATTTCTAAAATGTTCTATCAAAGAAATCTTACATATCTAATACTTATACTAAGTTATACATAGCAACATTACCACATGTCAAGATATTAATCCTTTTTGTTTTTGCATATTAATAATATCTACTATTAGATACCCTTAAACACTAGATGTCATTGATGTGGTGTTAACTACAATTGTCCTAAGTTTTTTTCCTATGAGTGTGGTGGACATGATCACACTCGTTGGTCTAAAACATTTTCTCAAACACATATTGTTGTTAGTTATTTGATGCACAATTTTTTCAGTTGAAAAAAGAACGTCTCTTATTTTTAATATAGGTTTCTATTCTATATAACCTATATAGATGCACCATACTAAGAGTTATTAACTCTATTTCAGGAACAGGGAAACAACATGTGTGGGTACTACGTATGCGATTTCATCCACGCAGTTGTAGGTCCGAAGCAGATGACGGAAAGAGAATTTGACGTATGTAAACTTCCTACCATTTTATTAAATTTTTGTTATGCAAATATGTTTACTAAGACTAACGAAGATTTTTCTTGACAGATTATGAAAATGTCAGAAGACCTCATTGAATCGGAACGAGTCAAGGCAGTTCAAGAACAACTTATAGGATTCCTGTTCGATGAGGTCGTGAATCCGAACGGTGAATTTCATGCGGATCAGAGAATAAGCATTGGTGCAATGGATCCTGATCGAGAAAAGGACGAGGAGGAAGAGGAGTTCCAAAAGAAGAAGAAAGCATGACCTTAGAGCATCTTTGAGAAACGGTGTATATATATGTAATACTTTTTAGTAGATTATATATGATTGTAACGTAATATTACGTTATACGCAAAGCGCATTAGGACGATACGAATACGCATTAGAAATAAAATAAAAGAAAAGAGAAATGAAAAAAACTGTTTAGTACTGGCCTGCCCGCGGCGCGCGGCAGGGGTACCGGTTCTGAAACCGGTACTAAACGACCGCCATTTTAGTCCCAAAACGTTAGTACCAGAACCGGTACTGACGTGGCTTTCCCGACCGGTATTGATAGTCATATAAGCAAAGAACTTCAAACAAGAGATAAGTATTGATATCTACGACAGGAAGTCAATATCATTGTCTCGTCCTGAAGCACGCAAGCATCAGGTGCCCGCACGCATCGCCAAAAGCAGACTCTCCATGATTCTCGCGTCATGTCCTGCAACCAAGGCGCCACGACGGCTTGCACGCCGGCGTCAATACATGCGCGTAACCAGCCGCCCGCCAAGCGACATCGAAACCCGTGTCCCGCCCGCAGCCAAGGCCGAGTTCGAGACTAATTCGAGTCCCGCCCGCAGTGGAAGCCGAATCCGAGTCCCGACCGAAGCAGAGGCCGAGCCCGAGCCGTCTACTGGATGTTCTTTACATACACTTGCCCCTGCAGTGGATCCAATCTTTCTCTCACCGGTTCCACCCAGCGTCCTCTGCACTCGCAAGTGCCCGCCCAGCAGCGCAGTCGCCTAGAAGCGCCCGCGAGCACCGGCTATTCCCGTCCACTCGCCCACACGTGACACGTCGGTGCCGTTTGCCTGTTGCATTGGCTTACGCACGAATGCAAGATGATCTCGCTCGTCGGCTCGTATGCTGGTGCATCAGATTGGACATGGTTGCGGTTGCAGTACAATCGCCAAATTCACCGCCTTCCTCGGCTTCTCCGCAGGAAGCAGCACAGTAGCGAGAGAAAGATGTGGACCACCGTTTTTATTTTCTCTTCGTTTCCAACTGAATTGGTCGTCCAACTAAAAGGTGTATGAACGATGAGAGAGAAAAAAACGCCCAGTTAGGCGATGGTCGCGGAAGAATCCGTGAAGAGATAACAATACCGAAATTTTTGCAGCAAGAATTTTAAAATATTTACAGTTTCTGTAGTTCGATATTTATAAAATTTATTTACTGTTTTTATAAAATATTTGTTATAATTGCATAAATTCAGTAAAAAATTGTCTTTAATCATAGAAACATGGTTTTAGACATATGAGCTCTCTGCAATTTGAAACCCCTTTGAGTCTCATATTTATACCTTTTTCTAGCATGTTTATTGGATATAATTTTCAACCATTAATCCCTGAAATAGCTAGAAATTTTCCTTCAATCATAAATGGTTTTAGGTTTATGACCTCTCTCAATCCTGAAGAACCTTAGACAGGTTACACCCCTGAGAGTGTCATATTTATTTTCTTTTTCCTGGCAATGATGAATGGGGTAAATAATTTTGCTAGGAAAATTCTGGGAAATTAATTGAACTATCCATTGAATAGATTTAACCAATATTAATTAATTTTGCACTTATTTCATGCATTTAAACACATGAAGTGTGCCTGCAGCAATTGCATGAATAATGTAGGACATGACATGAAGTCCATTATTTCTAGAAGAAGTTTATATTGGTTTTAAAGTTAGTAATGTATAATTTCTAGAAAAATGCTATATAACTCTGAAAGTTTTTACCCATGCGAAACAACATATTTTCTTCCAACATGGCATTATGATTTTACGGTAGCAGTAAATTCTTAAACAGAATGCCAACTATTTCAGTTCATAAATAACATGAAGTTATGTAAGATTTATATGTTTTCTTGAAGAATCATATTGTTTGCTGTGAAGATATTTTTGCAATTCAAGAAAAATATGCATAAACTCAATATAGAAAATATTTTATGCTACCAGAAGATGCATAAATTATATAATTGGAAGGAAAATAAGGTACATTGCACAAGTGAAGTTAGAATCAGGGGGAGATGCATTGAAACAAAGAAGTTTCATACTCACTCCTTAACCATAAATCAACATAATTTTCTACATAAGGTGCATTATTAGTTATATTCATGAAGAATTTGGTTATACTCATGAAGAGAGAATAATTATTTTTTGCTTCATACTAGAAGTGTGGCTTTAATTTCAGAATCTTTTCTAGACTAAAAGGGCATTTTAAATTGTTTTGTGTTTCTTACCTTTGAATAGGTTTTTCTCACCTTATGCCCACTTGCTTGTAGCAATTTTTATCTATAGTAATAACTTTAATCTCATGAAAAATAAAGAATTACATGCTGAATATTGTAAATAATTGCTTTGTATTGCCTATTTGATAATCAGCTGAAATGATTTTTTCCACTAAAAGTCTCAAATAACCATGAAGGTTACGATTACTGTGCATTACTACCATGTAGGCAGAACGGAAATTGAATTTTTATGAAACACATTAACTAATAATATACATAATTTTTAATTGAACTCAGAAGATTCAATTAGTCATGAAATTGTATATTACTCAACTATGTACTGAATACATAAGCCCTTTGACTAGAAGTTTATTTTACCTAAACCACATTATTGTACACCGAGCAGTACAATTATGTGGATTTCATATCATACCCTGTATATACTAGCAGTATAATTTAATTCTATGGAATATTTTTCAAAATACTTCATAGATCATGCTTGCAGCATAGCATCACCTGAAGTGTAATTACGATATGAAAAGGGGGAGAAATTGAGGGCATAGAGACATATGAAGAATGTGGACAAACTTGAAAAATCTAATAGGCATATCTCTAATTTTGGAGCATTATCTGTTTAGAGCTGCATCATGTTAGATTGATGGACAAACCAACGTGCCAGTTGGTCTGTAGCCATGGTCATTATAATCAATAAGCCTGTAGCTCTGCGCATAGCCTTTGTAATCCATATATGCCACTATGTCACTGAGAATGACCAGTTAATAGTTTTTTCACACTAATGCGAAAACCTGCATTTTACTACATTAACTATTAGCCTCTGCACGGGTATTATACTAAAAATCCGCTTTATGTTGGCTAGAAGCCACAATACTATTGTTTTCTTGTATTAGCTCGCATGCTATACATATACTCAAGCTTCTCCTGTTGAGTAGCAGCTCTCACAGTTAAGCTAGTCAGGAAGTCATCACAACACACTATCAATCAGTTTGCATGCTGACCCAATTTGTATATTTCACACATATGTACTATATTACTAGAAGTCATCAATTTATCTCTAATCGAGCAGATTGAGATCAAGGAGAGCAAACCGGTTTGAAATCGACACAATAGTGATTTTATCAATTCAATTAGTAATTGATTGACCCAATTAGAATGGGTTTGCAGACAAATAGAAGATGGACCTGCTAGTCCATTATGTGGAAAACTATTTCGTATTTATGGGTTCAAAATTTTAAGGCATATGAGGAATTCTTGAATGAATAAGCAATTAAAAAAATTTCATATAGATTTTATGTTTAAAAATATAAACTCGAAGTTTATTTGTCTAAATTTACTTGAAGTATATGGTATGAGTAATTGAATCGAAATGTTTTGGGCTCAATAAATAAGAAGCTAGATAATAAAATAGTCTTGTAGACTTATTGCAATGCAAATTGTAGGTATGCAGAACATACCAAATTGCACAATATACGAATATAGTCTAGCTCACTGCATAACAAATAAGCCCTAAAATTTTTAAATTAAGTGCGTGAAAATATTTAATTTCACCATATTAGCATACATAAATGGGCATCAACTTGAAGTTTGCAAAAATATGGATCTGAATTTCGACTACGTAAAGCTCATGGGGATATCAGTGGAACTATGCTATTATTTATGAAGATGCAATACCGGCATTAGGGAGAGTGAAAGCCTATATGAATGCCTTGTATGGAATGGAAGAATGATCTTCATAAAATATTCCTGGAAGCTTGAAGCAGGAATAGAAACACGCACTAAATCATACTTGCATGAAGCTGAGTATAACGCGAGAATATTTAAATGTAAGGAAGCCCATGAAGGGCATCACCACATGTGGAATGTGAAACTCCCTGAAGGACTTTATCCCAGTGAGAATGTACACATAATGAATACTCACAAATGGAAAACCAGAAATTAGGAGAAACAACCTAAAGTTAAGCTTACTTGTAGTAAACATAATGCTACGTGTGGTATATCGAGGGTATTTAATAATATACTCACCATGGCAAATGACTTGATCATTAATTTAAAATCTACGGGGATGCCTGTTGGTTTTGGATCAAATGAATTAGTCAAATAATCTCGATAGAATCTCCTCTGGAAAGAAGACCATGAAGGTCAAATACCTCACAAACTATAAATTGATCATCATGAAGATGAATGCCTAACACTATAAGCGCGCGTAATATTTTTGTGTTAGGATAGCAGATAATAATTGACTATATAATAGTCTTATCCTAAAGATTATGGAGAAATAGAATGAATGTCGACAATATTACCTCTATCATTGCAATGTTTCTCTAACGAGAACATCCACAAATAAAGTCCATGGCAGAGTTGCATGAAGCACTCATATTGGGTCAATGAAAGAATGCAATTGAGGTTGAACCATGAAGAAAATGTTTGAATCCGGAAGTTCAAATTAGGAGAGTCATTATAAAATAATGATATGGTGAAATGCAATGGTTCATAGGTCTTTTAAAAGGCTTACAAACTCCTATTATACATGAATAGATATTTTGCTACTTATCTAGCAAATGAAAGAATGAATGAAATAAATATTATACAGTTAATCAATGGATTCTGAAAATCCATAAGAAGTGATCCTTGAAGGACTCATCATTCCTCGAAGGAATAAAAGTTAAATCTCATACCAAGTATTAAATGTCTAAGGTGAATAATATTCCTGAACGGATATTAAAATCTCAAGAAGAGCTAAATCCTAAAAGGAAATAAAGTCATAGAATGACTTATTTTTAAATAACACTTTTCAAATAAATATTTCATAGAAGAACTCAATTTAAAAGGATCGTATGAATCACTTCTCTCCTACATGAGAGAATTTCTCATAGAAGAGAAATACTATTCTCAAAGAATTAAAAAATTCTTGAAGAATACAATCAATGAATGACTTATCAGTCAAATTTCGAATGAACACCAATAATCTTAAAGATATGAATGAAATTTCATACATACCCAAGTAATTAATTAAGAATGCAGTGAGGAATCATATGATCTTGCCATTTAAGCACCTATAAGTGCATATCAAGCTATCTAGTATTGATTGCAAGTATTCTCACATACCAAAGAAGGTATATTGGTGATTAGCAATTTGAATTATCCCCTCAAATGCTAACTGGAGACTGATTTATCTATAGTAGAATAAAGCAACCATTGAAGGTCTATTGAATAGATCATTGGTTATAATATAGAATCCACTTAGATAGAGTTGCTATTATTTCAAATTCAAATATTGAAGTTTGAAACCAAATATCTAGAAGAAATGCAAATTGAAACTTATTAGCCCCATATTTCTCTGAAAGGATAAAGTTTATTTTGTGTTGCACAATTAAATAATGGTTATTAATGCTTGAAGCATTGCTCTTTATCATAGTTAAGTCCTTGAAGGACTAACTATTGTACTCATACACATTTATGTAGAATGTAACTAAGGCAATTTTTAACACTGAAGTTCAAAGGATGTTGTCACGAGCGGGAGCATATTTTTCACCATGTTATTACCTAGAAGGTATCAACTTGATGTTTAATTTTTGAATTTGCCACGAAGGTGTACCACTTAATTATTTAAGATCATGATGATCATTAGTGCAAGAATCATGAAGTTCATGCATAAACCTTAAATATTTATCACTATTCATGAAGAATAATAAATATAGAATTGTGTATAACCCAGAAGGTTTAATGTTGTACTCTTTTTCCCTTTGTGAGTTTTTACTTGAAGGTTTCACACATAAGGTTTTTGACGAGGCAACATATGTAATACAATTACGGTTGATATGTACTCTTTTCTCCAAGAACCGTTTTTTCCATCGGGTTTTCGGATGGAGTTTTTGATGAGGCATATGCATTCGTAGTAATCACCCAAGGGGGAGTATTGTAAAACAACCGGACTTTCCGAGAAGGAAAGGAGGACTAGAAGTCCTAGTCCTTGTCCGGTTGCTTGTGGGCTCTTACCAAAACTCTAGTCTTAGTTCAGAGTATATATATCGAAGGAGCACCCCATTGTAATAGATCGATTTAAGGAATAAAGAGAAGTTCCACCTATATTATCACTTGTCTCCTTTCATACTTGTTCTTGTGTTTGTCGTGAGAGGCGTGAGAGGGAGAAGATCCAACCGTTGACGACGTGTTTCACAACAATGCGCAAGAGGAAGACCAAGCAGATGGCGGCGCGCTTGACTAAAAACAAACCGATAGAAAACAAGATGACATATATTACAGAATTATAGGAACACCCTGAGACCCTAGTCCATGAATACCCCATCTACTTTCCAATTTTATTGAACTTCAAATCACTTTATAGCATTAACAGTGACTCCCGTAGAAAATAAAATCCGGCGTGGGCGGTCCAGTTGAGATCTTCTAATTTTAGATGATAGTAATCCGTTCTGTCTATATCAACGGGTCGATAAACGGGCTCAGATCTTCTTCTGCTAGCACCTGGCATTGGTGGGCCTCCTTTCTATAGCAGCAGTAACGAAAGCTGTGGTTATGGTCGCAGACCACCTCCACCCCAGCATTGCCGACGCAGCCGTGGAACTTGATGGCACGGTCGCAACTGGGGCCGGGGCACCACTTGATCATGCCGTTTCCATCGTCCACGTACGATTGTAGCGCGAACTTGTCGTACCAGTTCTTGTCATCCTCCTTGGCCATCCCCTCGATGATCTCCCGGACGACGGGCGCGTTACATGACCCGTCTGGGCACTGCAGGTGCAGACACAGCGAGCCATTTCCTTTAATCTTCTTGTGGATGTACTTGCCCCAGCACTCTTCGCAGAAGTAGTGGTCACACGACCCCGTCGACTTCCTATTGCAGAGACCCTTGTCGCACAAGTTGCAGGTACCAAAGACATGATCTAGCTTCATGGCTCTGTCGTCGCTCGAGCGCAGACCGATTTCTTTGCAGGCCGCCTCGCGATTGGAAGACCACTTCTTTATGACTGTCTCGGGTGTCCAATTGCAGCACAGAAGGAGGCGCTCGGCCACTCCCAATGGGACTTTCAGGGCATTGGCGACCTTAGTCCTGTTCTGCTGCAGCAATTGGCGCAGGTCGTCTTGAGTCAAAATCTCGTGCCTTGGCTCCGTGTGGCTGACTGATATCGATCATTTGGTAGACATAACAAAACATTTTGTTTTATACTTTGTGTAACAAATATTTAGTGGTCAAAGTCATTTCTAAATCGAGAGGACGGATCAATTTGAAGTTTGGGGAGATCGATCGATCTTCTTACGTACCAGCATGCAGCATGTCGACAACTTCCGCCATGGAGGGCCGATCGCCTGGAACACGTACACAGCACCTCAGCGCAACAGTCAGGAACCATCTTGCCACCATCCGCTCAAACTCGTCAGTTACTCGTGTTTCATCAATTATGTCCTTCCAGTCACTATACTGCACCCTAGTAAGCTGACAGAGGGGGGAAAAACCGACTGATTGGTGTCTCATATGCGTGCAATTAATAATAAATGTGCTATGTGCATATTACCCATTCACTTGGATCACGGCAGTTGGATGGCACCGAATGCAAACCAGTAGGGTCTTGATATTTGCATATGCACCCGAGGGTCTCAAGTACGATGACGCCAAAGGAGTACACGTCAGACATGGTTGACACCTTACCATTATCCTTTTGTTCCGGAGCAATGTAGGCACTGAGTGATCAAATGGAATAAGAAAAATTAATTACCTTGCATAAAAAAATGTAGTAGTAAATGGCAAAGAAAATGGTTGACGTGTAACACCTTATTATATGCACTCACGCTAATGTAAATATTTATTATTATATACATATGTACAGGAGGCAAAGAGACATCTTCTTCTTACCATAACGAGCCAGTTAGACTCTCGACGTCGATGTCATCGACACCTTCAACTAACACTGCAGCTGTTCTGAAGTCGTTGATCTTAGGAGTCATATCAGAATCTACGAGAATGTGGCTTGGCTTCAGATCCAAATGGAAAATTCGTTGCTCGTGCAGGTAGAGTACACCCTCAGCTATCCCTTGAATTATCCGGACAAGCGATACCCAATCAACTTTTTGTCCTTTTCCTTTATCTGCAGAATACAAATCAAGCAATGCGAGTTTTAGATATTTATTAAAGTAACAGACATGAAAAACCAAGAAAAATTTGGTGGACTGCGAACAAGAACTTAGAGTGAACTTGCCATCCATAATAATGCTGGCCAAGCTTCCTTTTGGCATGTATCTGCTGACAGAAAGGAACCTGTTGTCTTCTTCTATTTGTGGGAAGTCACTGTACATGGGCGATTTCCCTTTTCCTCTGGGTCCGGGGAGATGACATCCCAGAAGTTTAATTATGTTTTTGTGCTCAAGGGTTGAATGGAGCTTGAATTCTTTAAAAAGTTGCTGCACCATCTGTGTTGATGGTTCAAACTTATACATGAAATGGTCCTTGATGGCGACCTCTTCCCCATCTAATTCACCCTGAAAAATCCAAGGAGCAAGTAAATCTAAGATATGTTTATAGACCAAGCTAAACCATGGGTTCATTTCCAGAAATAAATAGAAACTAGCTAGGAACCTTTGTGGATATGAGTGGGCTTGGATGGAAATGGTGATAATAATGGCCATTCCATGTTATCGGCCTTCAATAGACCAATGACTAAACATGCGTAGTACCATGACTGTGCTTATGCTTAATATATTTAAACAACACTAGGCACGTTGAAACAAAAATTTGAAGGCATGTCCTGAGCAGGATGCGCTAGGCATTGTCCCACCCCAGATTGTTTATGATTTTTTTAACATTTTAAATAATATTTTATAAATAACGTAACCGAAAAAGTATTTGTAGATAAACTCTATTGGTCATACCAGTACAGATGGGTCGTTACATATGCAAATACTTTTTCATGTGAGTTATTTTTAGAATATTCCCGGTTTGCATCCCCTAAAAGCCAAGCATGGTACGCATGTGCACGTAGCACGTACCTTGTAGACATGGCCAGAGTCACCCTGTCCAATTTCCTGCTTAAAGTCGGACGTAGCAGTCCGCAGTCTTTGGAAAGAGTACCGTTCTAACCCTGTGTAAAAAAACACAACAAAATGACGTAGAGTTTAATGACGCGGGCACGATGTGTATACTGTGAGAGCACCATCATCGGATACATGTAATAAACTTGGCAGAAATATTACAAAGCGAGAATATATACACCAGTGCACAAAGACAATAATTGAAGATGTGATCTGCTTATGTACCAGCTGCTGCTAAGAAATCAGCGGGATTCTTGCCTCGTGCCAACACCTTGTCATTCTCAACGTTCACTTTGGACCTACCGTTGCCATGCAGTGAAATCGATCAAAACAAGATGATGGGTCATTGACTTTCGTATCAGCCAGCCATGAAAATAGATAAATGCATGTGGCAAAGCTCTAGGGGCACTGATAAATATAATCCATGCAGTGACATATACTATATGGTAGTGATGCAGGCAGGTAGCCGGGTTATACTTCAAATTGATCCCAGTCTGAGATTCAAACCATGCATCCCACTGGAACAGCTGGCTCGCATGTCAACTCTTACCTGGCATCAGAACGAGTAGCAGCGTTTGTAGAGGAGTTGATACGTGAGGTCTGCACCAATCCTACCACCTGAAGATTTAATAAATTCTTGTCGGTTTATATATTATTTTTATGCAATAATCCAGCAAAACAAGTCAGTTCTAAGTAAAGCAACGGTACCTCTTGTCCTTGCGGGGCATCCAACAAACAAACGACAAGAAGTTGCAGCATGTCTCCCTGTGTTTGCTGAATGCTTCTCAACAATGCTGTGTCATGGTAGGATTTCGCCATCTGCAGCGTCGAAATGCTGTTACATATCTCAATGTTAACCAGCTGCAGCTCCTTGGCCGTGTCAACGGCGTTGTAAGCACGGCCAATGACCTTCTTGTCCTGCCTGCGGCACCTCGTAATGAGGCCGCACGCCTTCCGGAGGGCCTCCTCCAGGTCACTCATCGGCCTCCTCAGTGCCTCCCTCTCCTCATCCGAGATGTTTTGGTTCTGGTTCACTACGGTACTCACTCCGTCCACGAGCTTATCAATCACGAGGCAGTACTCCATGTTGAAGTCCGCATTCTTCACCGCTTTCTTGATATCTCCCACGATCTTACGGATCGTATTTATTGCGCTGAGCACATCGAACGGCATCTCTGCGGACCCGTCTACAGCAACATCCAAATAATAGAGGTAGAGTTGAAACTTTGAGCAACAAATTAAATTAAGATCAACAGAGAGACCTTTTCTGATGATCGATCCTTCTCAGCATGTATGTAACACAACACAACAAGTCCAAAATTCAAAGGACGCACCTGCTTGCCTATATATGAACAGCCAGCTATGTAGCTCCAAATGAATATATATTTTCCTTGTGGCTACCGTCCTCGATCCTCCCAGGCGACCGACACCCCTTTGCTCTTTAGCTCTGCTTCAGCGAGGTATAGTATTGGAGTATTGCTTGTACTAACTATAAGCACATCACGCTTGGTTCTATTGGGGGGAGTATATCATTGGTTTGAGAAGCTAACATTGGAAAGCCAGAAAAAGAAGGGACCATTCGCAAAATGGGGAACCAAGACTAATAAGGTCTTTAAATTACTATACGCAAGACCAGGACTAAGCAAGGCAAAAAGGTTGGGTCTTGGTCTTGCACGGGCGCGCTCACCTATAGGCTCGAGGAAGGTGCGTTCCGGCGGGGAAGACGAGCTCGAGGATGGCGGCGCTGTGCAGGACCGGCGTTCCCCCAACTTTCCCTTCTTCTCCTTGGCTCCCTCTCTTGTGTGCGGCGGTGCAAAGGGTAAGGGAGGTCTCGGCCTTGGGGTTCTTTATAGCGGAGGCGCTAGGGTTGGGCGCGTGCTCAGTTGCATCGACGGCCGACGATCCTCGGAGTGCGGGCCGGGGACACGCGGCGCTCATCGGAGCAGTGGCGTCAGCGGCCTTATCTTCCAGTTCCACAGGGGGCGACGGCGCAGCGCAGGTAGGCGTGGGTGCTGGAGCTGGCACCCACCTACCAGAGCAGCAAGTCAAGTCTCTTTGTGGTCTAGCTACAGGAGCAGGTAGGTGAGGCGACGCAACCCACGGCGGTCCGCGTGAGGCTGCGTTGCCTACTTGCCTTGCCTCGACGCTCCACTACCAGAGCAGCAACTCAAGTATTTGGGGTCTATAGCTAGCTAGCTCCATTGGCAATCGTTCCTTCCCTGTCCATCATCCACATGATCAGTCACATGCCTTTTGGCGACAGACGGCCTCGGAGTCTTGAGGAGACGCGTATGCTACACGGCTGTATCCAATCAATCACCATGCACCGAGACCCTGTAATTTTCCATGCATCCTAATCATTCACTAATGTTACCCTAATGCCAATTTTTACATCTTGTAAATCTAAATGCCCAAGTAAAGAGAGATCAAATCAAAGCTATAAAGTTGGTGACATATATATGTGATCAGCAGTAGCGGCTACTATTTCCGGACCTTTTTGTTTTCATTTCATGATTGAACTAGCTAGAACTTGTGCAAAATTAGTTTTGCAGATACCTTGGGAGGGCTTGCCTTTTGTTCCATGCAAAGAGTTTCGTAGAATAATTTTCCATGGGGTGTCAATCACGTATGCGCGCGCGAGTGGCTGGGACTCCTTTGCATGCTCATAATTTATTTTACTGCCACTGTTGTTAAAAACTGAAACTACCATGCATGCACAACATAGGAGCATCAGTACGTACGGCAATGGTATGGTATGCACCTGGCCGATAGCAGATTTCAGTGTACACACAGAGTCGCCAATAAATCAGGCCAGCGAGCCAAGGCGAGAAAGCAAATATCGTTTGCCTCGTCCTCTCTTTTTATGCTGCAATAATTGGAGGATCGAGCTGCAGGTCGATGGAATTGGAAACGTGGACTTCCAAGTCTTTGCAAGTCCAGTTCGCATTGCAGCCAGGACAGGAGCTACAAATGCAATGCATGCGAGTGTCAGTGATCAAACACCAAAATAGTTTGCGAGAGTAGTAAATAAAACTGCTGGGCCACGCACTGAAGCATTTTTTTTGTCTGTGGACGGGGCTGCCAAAAAGCAGGTTTAAGTTCAGCACAGCACCTATGGATTTTTTTTGTATGTGCAGTTACAAATATTCAACCCAATTACCCAAAAAACATAATGCATCGATGAGCTGAGCCCAGGCATTTTCTGATGCATGCATGGGACCCTAGTAGGCATCTAGGACTAGGTTGCAGTGCTATCCTTGTAGCGTCTGCTCGACGACAGACAGAGACGTACTGCAAATAATTCAAGTGTTTCTTTTTGCTTGATTATTCTTACAAGTTCATTTACCGCGCACACGACTCCACTAATTATTCCGGGAGTTGATGAGCAGGGGCGACGACTCAACTGCAGAGATAGATCAAGGATTCCTGTACCACCCTTGTCGATCGCAGCTTGGCCGGCACCTGAATCTCCTGCAACGGCAGCCAGAGGTGGGTAGGCTGTGACCCCGTGTGAGTGATGACGGGCCGTCGCTGCAGCTATGAATCCGATAGATGAACTTTTAGGTTCTACCGGGGTAACCAAGCTTCCGCACAGAGGGGGAAAAAAAAGATAAAGGTTCGAAACGAGACTCTTTGCCTGGAACAAAAGCCCAGCCCTCCCAAGGTACAGATATCTGCAATATAAATTTTTATTTAAAGAAACTAGCAAAAGGGCACGTGCCACAGGCACGTGTTTTAAAAAAATTACTAAATTAGAGATGTAGTCAACATGAACTCTTTATATTAATCTAGAGCGTTCAATCATCATAAAATCTGACGTTGTAGGCATTATAAGAGTAAGATGTAAAATTTGACATCAAAATTTTGTCGTCTCCCTTCCCTGCCGTTCAACCAACACGCGGCGGAAGGTTGAACCCGACCAAAGGTGGCAACGTCACTTGGCTGTGATGGACGGAGCTTAGCCGGCGGATACGACGTGAGGATGGGATGAATGACGTTCGGCGTGATCATGCTCGGCAGCGGCCGGTGACGGGTCGGGGTGGTGCTAGTGGTTGCGGCTCCCGTCGCGGGATTGGGTGGCGACGACTTCGGGGATGGGATGGCTGGCGATCCGCGGCGCAGCCGGTGATGGGACGAGGTGGCGCTGCAGTGACGACCTCGAGAATGGGATGGCCGGTGATCGGTGTGATGGTGCTCGGCGGCGGCCGGTGACAGGACGGGGTGGTAATTTCAAATCTTTGAGTACTTATTTGAAAGTACTACAGAGTCTACTCGGCAAGAAGAGTAGTGATTTCAAATCTTTGAGTACTTATTTGAAAGTACTACCGAGTCTACTCGGCAAGAAGAGTAGTGATTTCAAATCTTTGAGTACTTATTTGAAAGTACTACAGAGTCTACTCCATAATAAGAGTAGTGTTTTCAAAATCTCTGAGTACTTATTTGAAAATACTACAGAGTCTACTCCATAATAGGAGTAGTGATTTCAAAATCTATGAGTACTTATTTGAAAGTACTACAGAGTCTACTCCACAAGGCGAGTAGTAACTTCAAACCTCTGAGTACTTATTTGAAAGTACTACAGAGTCTACTCCACAAGGCGAGTAGTAACTTCAAATCTCTGAGTACTCATTTGAAAGTACTACAAAGTCTACTCCACAAGGCGAGTAGTAACTTCAAATCTCTGAGTACTTATTTGAGAGTACTACAGAGTCTACTCCACAAGGCGAGTAGTGATTTCAAATCTCTGAGTACTTATTTGAAAGTACTCTAGAGTCTACTCCACAGTATGAGTAGTGATCTTCAAGTACCAGTTATCAAGTGCTTTGAAGTATAACTCGCCAAATGGGTACAACTTGCCGGGGGCTTCCTGAATACACTGCAAGAGTGGTTTGGATGACTTTTCGGGCGCCTCATGATCAATGGAATTCATCAATGGAGTACTGCAAGGACTCTTCTCGATATGAAAATTAGTCATATGACTTGTAAACTACTCGGATTGACTTGAAAAGCACTCTCCGAGTAGTAATTGGTTAGGATTCTACTCGAAACCAACCTTGTAACCCTGCCCGCCGTGAATATAAGGGACACATGGATTCTCTCCAGACAGAGTCATACCAGGCGTGAAGAACAAGAGTAGAGTACTGCAAGAACTCTTCTCGATATGGATATTAGTCGTATGACTTGTAAACTACTCGGATTGCCTTGAAAAGTACTCTCCGAGTAGTAATTGGTTAGGATTCTACTCGAAACCAACCTTGTAACCCTGCCCGCCGTGAATATAAGGGACACATGGATTCTCTCCAGACAGAGTCGTACCAGGCATGAAGAACAAGAGTAGAGTACTGCAAGGACTCTTCTCGATATGGAAATTAGTCGTATGACTTGTAAACTACTCGGATTGCCTTGAAAAGCATTCTTCGAGTAGTAATTGATTAGGATTCTACTCGAAACCAACCTTGTAACCCTGCCCGCCGTGAATATAAGGGACACATGGATTCTCTCCAGACAGAGTCGTACCAGGCGTGAAGAACAAGAGTAGAGTACTGCAAGGACTCTTCTCGATATGGAAATTAGTCGTATGACTTGTAAACTACTCGGATTGCCTTGAAAAGCACTCTCCGAGTAGTAATTGGTTAGGATTCTACTCGAAACCAACCTTGTAACCCTGCCCGCCGTGAATATAAGGCTGGGAAGGGACCCTCTCAAGAGGAATCGAAGTCGTGAATGTTTTTTGTGGAAAGGTGTAATTTCATGCAAGGAGCTAATTCAAAGGAAACTTTGCTGGCCTTGTAAAAGGAAACTTTGCTGGTCGTGTATTTCATGCAAGGAGTACGTTGACGGGGAGACCGTGCGGTGTCCAGGTACAATTGCATCTATGGCGCAGTAAATCACCTAACAATTCCATCTATGGCGCGGTGGGTGCAGGGGGCGGGTAGATTGGGCGGTGGTGAGTGAAATTTTTCGGTTTTCCTCAAATAATGCCGCCTAAACTATCCCTCATGCGTTGGATTGGCCACGGACGCCCAGATGGCCTTCATTTGAATTGGTTGATGCCCAAACATTTTAGGTGGGTTTAGGCGGAACCCTGTCAAGTGGGGACGCTGTGAGGGGTATAGGAGGTTTTAGAAAAGCAGTTTTTACCAATTGTTTTGGACCCTTATAGTATAGATTCTAACAACATCAAGTTTCGTTCAATCATAATGAAAATGAAAAAAGTTTCTTGTGGAAGACTCGATTAATTGCTTCTCAGATAGGGCATTGGAAGTGCAGGACCGAAACGGACGATCAGAGGAGGGGTGTGTGTCACGCCCGTTTTCAGAAAAGACGAGACATCTCATATGCAAGTCGTTAACCAAGGCAACTCACATATAATTGACAAAAATAAATATCACAGCGTGCAAAAATAAATAGAGAGTATTAAATAGCATTTATTACAAGCCAAGATTTGTCTCCATAGAATAAATAGTCTTTATTTAACGCTGCGAATGAAACTCCTCTAAGACCTTGAGGTTGCCTGGCAGACACGCAGCCTAGAACTCCTGGAAGTCGCCGGGGAACTCCTCAAAGCTCTCCACGTCTGAACAAATCCGGATTGGTCGTTGCAAAAATAAATGAACAAGCGTGAGCACATGCCGTACTCAACAAGCGAAAGATAACGAAATGGTATGCAAGGCTTAAACAAGGATGGGCTGAAGGTTTAAGCATTTAACATTTTAATTGATCCAATTTTAATTAAGCAAGCTTAAGTATAAGTTTATACCACCCACAATTAATGAATAAAATAACATAAAGATGAGAGCCTAACATAAAGTAAATGATTTGAAATAAAGTTCCGATAAATTAAATATGTGAGGATCCAGGCCGCTCGTGACCGTGAGCACGGCTATCATGATAGTTTTTAATCCTTGCAAGGTTGTACAGCTTTACCCAGCAGAAGTGTCACCCTTTCCAGCCGAGGTTTGGAAGGCCCCATTAGACACTATCTTTGGTGAATGGTTCGGGATCCACTACGAGACCGTTACAAAGATCCCTTAACTAGATTTGACTCGCTTCGGTTGTACGGGTATGTCCTGGGTTGTCACTCCATGTTTCCAATTAAATAAATGTTCTTGTTACCGAGGCATAGCGTAATTAAATCAAGATTAACATAGGGTTTCAATGAAACAGTAGAGCACTAGCAAACGCTACAGCAGATTCATTAACCCATGGTAAAGGCATGATATTCAAGATAAAGTGGCTAGGCATGTCCTTAGTAGGATAACCCATCAAAATTAAATATTACATGCAACTATGGTCGGTTGAACATAAAAGTAAGTTTTTAATTTAAATGGGACAAAGCATGACCAAGGCGACTTGCCTTCAGCGAAAGCCTGGTGCTGCCCGAACTCCTCGAACTCCTCGAATTCCTCTCCCGGGAAGTCAGCAAAGCACAGATTGTCTACCGGTACACACATGCAACAAGCAAAAGAAATAATAAGAAAACAGTACAACAATCATAAGAAACCAACACATGGCCCACACATATAGATTGTACATAAAACAACGATTCCAACGATATCTTGAACGCGTAAAACAGAGTTAAGATGCAAGAGATATGATACAAACAAGATTAAGGGCTTGCTGGCAAAGAACAGGGATTTCCAGGGGCCTAAATAGAAATAAAAGGACTAAACAATAATGATATTAGAACTGCGCGAGATAGATCTGCAAAAAAAGAAAAACTCGGGAGCTTTTCTGCAAAACCGGCCGACGGTGACGGCGGGTGACGCCATGGTGACGTCAGCGCTAACGCCGGTGCTGACGTCGGCGCGGGCGGCGCCGTGGACCACGCCCGTGGACTCGGTCCACGGGTCCACGGTGGACCAGCGGCGAAGGGGTAAGCCCCATCTAATCCAGGCCGTCCGGGGGAAGATCAACGGCCAGCGGCCGCTCCGGTGCTCGGCTGGCGGCGGCGACGAGCTGGCGCGGCGGCGCCATGGCCGGCGAGCGACGGCACATGCGAACAAGCGCTGCGGTGCATGGCAGGGCGCCAAGGGCACGACGAGGCAGCGGAGCTCACCACGAGCACGACGGCGGCGACCAGAGGCGGCGGAACTAGCGACGGCGGCGGCGCTAGGGTTTGACACGGCGGCGGCGGCTCGGGCGCTAGGTTTAGGGCGAAAGGGGTGAGGCGGGAGGCGACGCGGGGTCGGACGCAAGGCGCAGCGCGGGGTCGAACCCGAGCTCGGACTCGAGTCCGACGTGGAGACGGAGCGCCGGCGGGGATGACAGGCGGGGCCCGCCCGTCAGCGGCTCAGGGAGGCGGAACGGGGCGGCGGCGCCTTTGCGCGAGGAAAGCGGAAAAATGGCTCGCGGCTGCGGAGCGCGAGCGCGAAGGGAAAACGACAAACGGCGGGGCCGCCTTCGGCGAGCGGCTGCGCGGGGCGGAGCGGGCCGCGCGGAGAGGGGGTGAAGCTGAGCGGGCCGAAAAGGTTAGGAGGTAAAGATGGACTTGCTGAATTTAAACAAACAACACTCAAACTAAATTCGAATTCAACCAAATTTGAATTCGAACAACTCAAAATGAAATGCAGCAGCATGAACGCAACAATGCAACCTAAACTTTATTTTAATTTGAGAAAATATTTTCTAACTCGCAATTAACCCAAATAAATTCTAGAAAATCCTTAAAACCTTAATTGAGCATAAATAAATTCTAGAAATTTTTAATAATTGCAAAAGTTGGAAATTAGGGTGTTACAAACCTACCCCCTTAAGAAGAATCTCGACCTCGAGATTCGGATGGGTTAACGAAGAGATCTGGAAATTCTGCCCTCAACTCATCCTCTCTTTCCCAAGTTACCTCATCCTCTAAATGATGACTCCACTGCACCTTGCACATGGTAATTGACTTGTTCCGAGTAACTCTCTGCAATGTCTCCAAAATTCTGATAGGTCGCTCATTATAAGTCAGATCATCGGACACATTTAGCTCTTCCAAGGACAACTGCTCCTCTGGTACCCTGAGACACCTTTTTAACTGAGAGATGTGGAATACATCATGCACATCTGAGAGTCTAGCTGGCAACTCTAACCGGTACGCCACTTCTCCCATCCTCTCTAGTACCTTGTATGGGCCAATAAAGCGAGGTGACAATTTGCCCTTCACCTTGAATCTGTGCAAGCCTCTGATAGG
The DNA here is from genome assembly GCA_015476505.1 of Urochloa ruziziensis. Lineage (NCBI taxonomy): Eukaryota > Viridiplantae > Streptophyta > Magnoliopsida > Poales > Poaceae > Urochloa > Urochloa ruziziensis. Next base: position 30,372,671 of record CM027121.1, on the reverse strand, counting down.
TGACACCTTTAAATATACAAAGTCACCTTCCTCAAAGGTCAACTCTCTCCGACGGGTATCAGCATAACTTTTCTGTCTAGACTGCGCGGTCTTCAAGTTCTCCCTGATAATCTGCACTTGCCTCTCGGCTTCCTGCAGAATCTCTGGCCCAAACACCTGACTTTCTCCGGCCTCATTCCAGAAGAGCGGCGTTCTGCACTTTCTCCCATATAAAGCCTCAAACGGTGCCATCTTGAGACTTGCCTGATAACTATTATTATAAGAGAATTCCGCGTTCGGCAAACTCTTATCCCAACTGTTCCCATGCTTTAAAGCACGAGCTCTCAACATGTCTTCCAAGATTTGATTAATCCTTTCTGTCTGTCCGTCTGTCTGAGGATGGTAGGCTGAGCTGAAATTCAACTTTGTATCCATAGACTCATGTAACTTCTGCCAGAACCGCGACGTAAACTGGGTACCTCTGTCTGAAACTATCTTCTTCGGCACACCATGCAGACACACGATTCGGGACATATACAGCTCGGCCAATCTGGTGCTCGAATGAGTAGTCTTCACCGGGATAAAATGAGCTACCTTGGTCAACCGATCCACAATAACCCATATAGAATCATAACCAGCCTGAGCACAAGGTAGACCCACGATGAAGTCCATACTGATCTCCTCCCACTTCCACTCGGGCACCTTCAACGGTTGGAGTAACCCTGCTGGCCTCTGATGTTCTGCCTTAACTCGCTGACAGGTGTCACACAAAGCCACATACTCAGCCACATCCCTCTTCATACCATACCCTGTGGCTCATGAACTCCCTATGGTTGTCCCTAGGCGGCGGGTTCTGGTTCTGGTTTTGGTTGTTGTTCCCCTGATTGACTTGGGCTTGAAGGCCAGCCACAGTGTTGGTCAAAGTCTGGAGGAGAGCCATCTGTGCCTGAAGAAACGGCTCCATCTCCGGCGGCAGTGGTGGTTCGTGCTGAGGATTCGGGTTGGAATTGACGTTCCTTGGCTGACGGACTCTTGGTGGTTGATCAACTTCCGAAGCGGACCTGGTGTTCACCATCTGAGTATTAGAGATACAAGTTTCAGATTTTGATAGATAAAGATATAATATAAAGATTATACTCAACAACATAATAGATAATAACAGAAAATTTCAGAACATGACATATTCTGACTACCCCAATAGATCCAGTATATCTCATGCACAAAACATCCAGAAATTATGAGAAAATTACAGAACAACGGTTAATAAATTCGGAAACCAACCCAACTTGAATCATATAAATCGGAATTATAAAACTCAAGATATAAAATAAACAAGCTGCATACGTCAGACAATAATGACAGATTCAGACTCTTGGAAAGACAGATGCATAGCTCTCTGTCCGAAAGTCCACAAATCATGAAAAATTGCCAGAATATCACCCGTTAAATTCTGAATCCAACACAGTTGGTTTCACCTGCAACCGATTCCTGTAGCTCCAGAATAAATTCGAACAGTACCGAAAGATCATGCAGTGACGCGAACAGATTTGCGTTGAACGAGATTTATAAGATGGATAATGCGAGATAGATAAAGAATTAAATTATGAGACATGATAAAACCCCAAACTAAACTTTATTAAACTGATGTCGCTGTGGTAATCACTCCACAACACACCACACCCATTACAAAGAACCGAATCATCCATTAAGCAAAATAACAAGCACACGTTCACTCTTAACAAAAGACGTAGTTCGAAACGACGATCGTTTAACGCTAACGATTACAAGAACTCTAAACTCTTAAACTTCTAGACTCCTAAACTCCTAAGCTCCTCCAAGGCTAGTTGATGAAAGTGAAAGCTCCTCCATAACTAGTCTTGCGGCGAGGGGGTGAACGTGCTGGACAAACTTCTCTATCTTCCTCCACTTCCGCTGGATCCTCTCCACAGAGTGCAGCTCGAAGCTTCTTGTTCTTCAGTCTTTCAGCAGCTAGCATATCATAAGCATTGCTCAACTCATCCGTGGTGCCCACGGCATAGATGTGAACCGCTGCGGAGTACCTGACATGGTCCCTCAAGTCCTCATTCAGCTGATTCTAGATATCAAGGATTATGCTGCTCACGGCCTCCGGTGCTCTACGAGGGAAGAACCTCCAAATGGTGCCATGTAGCTCACCATCTTCTTGATAAAGCACCCTTCCAAAAGCTTGAAGAGCGGCATCATCCCTACCTGCTGCAAAGCTGCCTCTGAGTGCTATGGCATGAAACTTGGTAGCCTCCTTAGTTCCTCCATGCACATAATCAGCGATGCGGATCTGCACGGACACCTTCCACTCCGCTGGATATCTGGGGTGACACCACTCCTTGCCCTTGTACATAATCTCCACCTGGAGTTGGAGACGCTCAAACAGCTCCCTGAGTAGCGCCGGAAGACGGGCATTACCACCATCATGATAGTGGCGAGTCAAAGTCCAGTGCTCAGGCGGAGGCGGCTGTGGATTCTCTGAATCTGTAGATGAAGACGGGTCTGGAGACTGGATAGCATCCTCATTGTATCCTCCTTCGCCTGGGTACTCCTCTACCTCTTCAGGATCCTCCTCTTCATCTTGAGCTTCATGATGCTCCTCTCCCGCAGGGGCTTCGGCTTGGGCTTCTTGCTGCTCTTCTACTCCAATGGCGGCAGGAGGCACCTCCACTGGAGCCACTGGCTGGTCTGTAGCAACCGCTGGAGCACCTTCTTCATCATCATCAAGCTCGATCACCTCGACCACCTGCGGCGGCGGCGTGTGCACCTCCAGCTCAGGACCTTCTACCACCATCTGAGCATCAACCTCATCATCACTGTCTTCCTCCCACTCACGGACACGCTGAAGCAAGGCACTCTTACGAGCGGACTCACGAGTGTTCACCATCTTCTGAGATAAAGAAAAATTTTAACAAGTAAGATATGTGATAAAATGAATAGAATTAGCTCCACGGATAAGATAAATCAATAACAAGAAGAAACAAAATAAAGATAAAATAAAATGGAATAAAAGGCTTCTATGCATTAGTATCCTTAATTCGACCATTTTCTAACTAGGCTAACGTTCCTAGAGGCAACACGGCTCTAGTACCACTTTTGTCACGCCCGTTTTTAGAAGAAAACGAGCCATCTCATATGCAAGTCTTTAACCAAGGCAACTGTCAGTATTCTACCGTCGATCCTACCGAGGGGTATCCCGAGGTAGTAGATTTCAGGTGGGGTTTCGCCGAGATCAGGAACGCAAAGGCCAAGCGACTCAGGATTTTAGACAGGTTCGGGCCGCCGAGATAGCGTAATACCCTACGTCCTGTATGTTGGTTTGTATTCAATGGATGTCTCTTCTTTGGAGGGGGTCCCTGCCCAGTCTTATATACATGGCTAGCAGGGTTACAAGGTCGGTTCCGAGTAGAATCCTAACCTATTACAACTCGTAGAGTGCTTTACAAGCCAATCCGAGTAGTTTACAAGTCATACGACTAGTTTCCATAACGAGTAGAGTCCTTGCAGTACACTACTCGTAGTCTTCACGCTTGGTACGACTCCTTCAGAGATCATCCATGAGTCCTTGTAGGCCCATGGTCGTACCTCCAACAAGCCCCCAAGCGCTTCATCGTCGAGCTTCATCATCAACCGAGTACTTGCCAAGTCTTTCGAGTGCATTTTCGAATGCTTCGAGTACTCGCTCAGCCTTGGAAAGTTCTTGGTTGTCGCGAGGCCATGAGGTGCTTATGCCCCGCTAATTCTGATCGAATCAGTAGTCTTCAATCTTTTATATGGGGTGCGGCGAAAGTCACACTCCATATGGAGTAGCCCCCGAGCCTTAAGTTGAATCGAAGAATCAGGTTGAGGGTTTACAGAATCTTGAATCTTCATCTGATCTTGAAAGGTGTAATTTGAAAAATTGCACTTGATATCAAGTAGCCCCCGAGCCTTGGTTTGAATCACAGAATCAAGCCGAGGGTCTTGATTTAAGTCTTCATTCTTCAGAAAAAATAAAATTCCAATTCCTTTACTACCCTGCAGCCTCCGAGCCTTGAACTATATGGACATATAGAAAAGGATCAAGTCTCAAGACTGACAGAGTAGTTTTGAGTGTATAAAAGTGATAATTTCAAAATTTTGAAAGTAAAGGAAAATAAAACTAATTGTATTTCCAGGTTGGTCCCTGAAAGAATCAATTAATTTTAAATCCAATCCCTCAAAACATGGAAAAAAACCTGTAACTGTAGCCTTTGAATACCAAACGGCGCACCCTTCAGTACTTATGCGAACCGTCGGGGCAAACAAAACCCTAACCACCGCCAAGTCAAGAACGCCGCCAATCTCTCTTGAGCGAAAAAACCCACGAGCCCCCGAGCGAAGTAATCTGCCAGCCCCTGAGCAAAAAACCATCCAATCCCAGATCTAGCCATCCGGGTCGCATACAACCACTAGCCAGAATGACATCCAAGAAGGACGAGAGGGCAAGCCGCGGTGAATCTCGTGGAAAAGAAGTGAAGCTGCCGTCGCCAAAGCGCGGCAAGTTACAGAAAAGATCACACCCAATGCCTAATACCTATATGAAAGCGTCCAAGGCAACTGAGGAGCATCTCCAGAAGTTGGTTGCTGATGGATTTCTCAAGGATCAACAAGTTCAGTTGTGGGAGATTCTGGAGCAAGTGAGAAGGCCCCCATGGTTCCAGTGGACAAGACACTCATGTTCAGCCATTTCATCTTGATGGGATTGGGCCTCCCGACTTGTGATTTCCTGAGAGGTCTGCTCTTTTTCTATGGACTGGAACTTCCCAATCTGACACCCAATGGGATTCTCCAGATTTCCATTTTTGTGTTTTTCTGCGAAACATTCTTGGTAATCAGGCCGCACTTCCAATTATTTAGGAGGTTATTCCAGTGCAAGCCTCAACCCAAGAAAGATGCCACATGTCCCGTTGGCGGAGCTGGCTTCCAGTTGCGTCAAAATGCAAAGGACATCTATCTTGAGTATGACATATTCAGCAGCAACTCCGGATGGAAGGAGCAGTGGTGGTATGTTGGAGACTATGAGCTCAAGCTGCCTGAATGGACTGGAGTCGCTCTAGTAGACTTTCCCGAGTGGAAAAGTTTACCCACCATTGCGGAGAACATCCAAATCCCAGAACTACTCTCCCGCATTGCCAAGCTGAAACAAGATGGTGTAACAGGAGCCTCCGTGGTATATTCATGGATTAAACGCCGAGTTCAACCACTCACGCAAAAAGACCACTGGAGCTTCGAGTACACAGGACAAGAGGATCCTGCTAGAATGAGTCGTGAAGAACTCACCGAAGAGGAGATCATGCAGCGAGTACAAATGCTGATGCCAAAGGTTGACGCTGTACCATATCTCCCCAAGCTCTTTGATGCCACAAATCCACCCAAACCGGTAAGTATAGTACTATATTGATGTATGATATATCTCTGTAAAATTACCACTCTGATAAAAATATCTGATTTTGCAGGAGGATGTGGACTTATTTTTCTCATGGCCCCTCATGCCTGATCAGGTTCCCACAGGTGCGGATCCAAAATTCTCGCTTCCATCTCATCTGTGGAAACCACCTATGCAAGGCTCGGATGATTCAGAGTCATCACTCCGTTCGAGTGATTTTGAAGATTTCCAAGTATTGCCTCGTGCAAAGGGTGGTGACCAAGGCACTTCTAATGCAGATCTGCTGGATAGGGGCAAAGATATATCTTTTCCAGCAGATGCTCGGAGGAAAAGAGCTGCCCGCAAGAGGAAACTTATTACCACAAGAACAACTTCCTCCGAATCAACTGTCAGCGACAAACTCCGGTAAGTGTACCAGTGAATATACCAGTCGTCAAAGCAAGAGTAGTATAGATAACCACTCATTAATGTATATATTTGTTTTAAATTGTAGGCCTGACAATGATGAAGGTCCAGAAAACCAGCCTGAGGTGAGCTTGAAGCCCCCGAGCCCATTGAAGGACACAGCGCCAGAAATTGAAGCCCCCAGCATCTTACCAGTCCCGGAGATCAAGAGTACTGAGGCCGTGGGTGATTCATCACCCGCGAGTCCAAAGAAAGTTCCCGAGTCAGGTGCCAGTGAAGTTGTTATGCCTTCACTGGTATTTGGTGAGCCACAGATACCAGACAAAAAGTCCAAAAGGTAATCAATTCTGCTCATAGTCAAGTCTTGAATCATAATAGAGTAGTAATTTGAAGTAAATATTGATCTGTCAATGCAGAAAATCCGCCTCTTTACCACCAAGGAAGAAAGCTAAAGTGTCGGTCAAAGAGCCACAACTAGAGCAAGAGCAAACTACCCCTGGTGGTCAAGAACAGAATATACCAGTAGTAGAGAAACCCGTTCTGCCAGCAGATAATCCACTCGTATCAGAATTTATTCCAGAAAAATCTGCTGCAGAGGAAATCCCGACAGCGCCCATACTGCCAGAGCCAATTGGTCAAGTCATCAACTTGCCATTGCGCACCAACGAAGAAGGTGAAGGCACGAAGCAGATGGCGGAGCCAAGTACTCAACCCAAGTTGGGAAAGACAATTGGATTACAATTCCTGCCAACTTCCAGTGGGGTGGGTACGCGTCGCCGTGCCAGGGGCAGCAGAGTTATTTGAAGATCCCTTGCTGAGTGCCGACGCAATTGCAGCCTTTGTCGAGTCTCAGAGGCGAATTGCTACCCTGGCACAAGGTTCAATCTAGTATGTGGAGGTAATAAAACTTCCTGAAGCTTGTTCAATTAATAATCGGGTGCCAATTTGTATCTGACCAACTGTTGCAGGACTTGGCCGCTCGCTCCAAGAAAAAATCACAAGCCTTGTATGCGATGTCCGAAGCATCAGTACGGGCTCAACAGTTGGAGACCGAACTAGCCAAGAGCAAAGAACAGATAGCACGGCTGGCTCTTCAATTTGAATCAATCCAGGCGGAGAAAGAATCCACTCGTCAAGAGTTGGAACTAACTCAGAAGGAATATGCTGCCCGCCAGGAACAATGGAAAGCCGAAGAAGAAAGGCTAAAGAAAAGGAATCAAACTTTGACCAAGACCAATACTGGTAAGTCTTCATGCTCTTAAACCTCTTCCACGACTTATAATTTTCTTGTATTATGATGATACCGCTTCCTTATGCAGATCATATGATGACTTACATAAAGCTTAAAGCTGAATGCACTTCATGGCAGAATGGTATGTATCGAGCCACAGAAGAAAAAGAAAAACTATCCCGTGATTATATTACTCTGTATGAGACTCATAAAGAGTTTATGACAGAGTATGACCAAGCCATGAAGATGTTGGACCAATCAGATGCCGCCCTCAAGGACGCTTTGGAGAAAAGCAAAGTAGTCGGAGAGGAATACCAGGCTCTGAAGAACGAACATGCTGAGCTCGTTAAGGCAGCAACTACGCTGGTGAACTCCATTGGACACGATGTACCTGAAGAGTCTGGGAAACCACTTCTTGCAGCGCATCCAGGAAGCCCCCAGCAAGTTTCTGGCATACGTGAAGAAGACCTGCTGCTGTGTGGCGGATCATGTGCTGGCGGTCATCCAGTCCTTCTACCCAGAAGCAGAATTAGACGATGTCCCAACGGGTAGAGCTGAAGACTGTGAGAAAACCACTTTTGAAGAATATCTGAAGCACTTTGACCCTATAGCAGCAGAATTTGTAGAAAACCTGCAATTGCAATAGATATGTATCTTTGCAAGAGCAAAGTTATTTGTAATATAAGAATATTTGAATCTTTGTAACATATTATGTAAATATGCAAAGTTTATATGAGTGAAGACTACTTTAAGCAAATCAGGCATCCGTATGCCTTTCAAAAAATTACTACTCTTTCTGGAGTAGACTTTGAAGTACTTGATAAATCAGTAATCAAACATTTGTTAATATAATCGTTTTGGCGAGTTGTGATGTACTTGAGAGTAACAATCGACAATCTTGAAGAGAATTTTAGTATACCCGTAGGTAAAAGCTTTCTAAGGCTAGCTGGCCTGAGGCAGGTGCTTATCCTAGTCTTAAAATAAGTACTCGGATATCCTGACAAAGTACCCGTGGGTAGATGCTTTCTAAGGCTAGCTGGCCTCTACAAGTGCTCAGCCTGGTCTTAGTCGAAACTAAGTACTCAGGGATCCTGGTAGTCGTATTTAGAGACTCTTTGGATTTTGGCTTTTGTATACTATTGTATCAACAAGTATCAAAAGGAACTCTGGAAATTATATGAGCTAAAGTAATCTCATGAGACAATAATAGCTTTTGCTTCAATAAGAATCAAGAAATCTGATGATGAAAACTTAAAATCCACTTTATTCAATCTTCAATCATGAATCCCAAGAATATTTACAGACTCCAACTGACTCAAAAGGTGAAAATCTAGGCATAGAACTTGTGCAGATGTTCGATATTCCAGGAGTCTCTCTCTTCGACTCCTTCGCTGTTCTTCAGACGATATGACTCGGGTCCTGTTACCTTATGGACGATAAAAGGTCCTTCCCAGCGAGACATTAGCTTGTGCAAACCCGTAGTCTTCTGGATTCTACATAACACCAAGCCACCCACATTGAACGATCACTCTTGGACGTTTCTGTCGTGATATCGTCGCATCCCTTGGATGTATCTAGCAGAATTTAGCAATGCTGTGCACCGTTCTTCCTCAATCAGATCAATATCTAGTCGCCTCGTGTCTTCAGTAACACCCTCATCGTATTGCTCCACTCGTGATGACTTGTAAATGAGATCAACTGGTAGGATAGCTTCAGAGCCATAAACTAGGAAGTATGGCGAGTGGCCGGTGGGTTTGTAGGGCTAGGTACGAAGCCCCCAGACGACATGGCCCAACTCATAGATCCACTTCCCTCCATTTTTCCTGTCGTGCTCAAACAATCGCTTCTTCAAACCGTCCAGAATCATGCCATTGGCTCTCTCGACTTGTCCGTTGGCCTTGGGGTGTGCTACTGATGCGTGAACGGCTTCGATGCCATGCCTCTCGCAGTGATCTTTGAACTCGTAGCTGTTGAAATTGGAACCCAAATCTGTGATAATGCGATGAGGACACCCGTACGTGATCATTAAATCAGTAATGAACCCCACGGCCTTTGCTGCTGATATGTCTGTCACTGGTTTGACTTCAATCCACTTGGTAAACTTGTCGATGGCGACCAGCACGTGTGTAAAGTTACCCGGAGCAGTCGTAAGTTTGCCCACCATATCCAGCCCCCAGCATGCGAACGGCCATGATGGAGGAATAGCAATCAAACTGTGCGCAGGCACATGTTGCTGTGTGGCGAAGAATTGGCACCCTGGGCACTTGCAAACGATCTCCTCTGCGTCTTGTAAGGCTGTAGGCCAGTAGAAAGCTGCTCTGAATGCCTTCCCGACCATTGTGCGTGATCCTGCGTGATTCCTGCATGCGCCTTCGTGTATCTCTTGTAGGATTCCTTTGCCTCTTGCTCTTGGGACACACCGCTTAACAATGTTGGTGTATAGTCCTCTCCTGTATAGCTGATCTCCGATTAGGAGATAATTCTTTGATCTTCGCAAGATTTGTTCAGCTTCTGTCTTGTTTAGAGGTAGAGCCTTGTTCTCGATGTACTCGATGAAGGGGATACGCCAGTCTTCCTCGATGATTAGGACCTCTCGATCTGGTCTGAAGGACCGAAACGGCGACCAGAGAGGGAGGGAGTGAATGGGAGCCGATAAAAATTCTTTCTAATCGATCCGGCTATTCTCCCAAAACAACTCCGAAACCTCCGAGAGCAATCTTGCCAAGATCACGTAGCCACTGTCAAGCTACTGACCCTAGGAACAAGAAACAAGCAGCGGAACTCGAACCAATCGAAACGAACACCAAAACGACCCGAAACGCGGCTTGATCTAACACACCCAGAGGGGGGCGGTTAAACCGGCCAGGGGGGCGGTTAAACCGCCCGGGCCTGGGTGGCTCGGGAAAAAGTCAAAACAAAAGTGGATCTCCCAAACCGCTCGAGCTCTTGAGGCGAGATTTTGGTCAGATGATCTAGATCTCCTGTGGAGTGTTTTCCCAAAAGATCTCGGCCTCTAACTCAGTACAACCCCCGGAATCGCAGATCTCGCGAAGAACACCATGACCACGAGTTCATCCCGAAAATCTCAAATCCAGTGCGATTCTCGGCGTTTGGGGGCAAAGGATCACCAGCAAAAGAGGCACAAGGCACTCATACGTGAATCCCCAAAGAAATCCGAGAGAAAATGCCCTAGAACAAGAAGAACAAAAATCCCCCAAAAATAGCTCCGAAAATACCCACGAAAATGGAAAAGGAAAGGGAGCTCGGGAAATCAAATCATGGCACAAAGATGAGCAGCACAAACTCCATCACATAACCATGAATTCACCTATACAAAACTAAGAAAGATTCGAAGTAGTTCTAGGTGGAGGGGATGAAGGGAAAACTAGTTCAAAGGAAAAACTAAAGAGATAACTAGAGAGATGACAGCCACCAGCCCTGAAGGGGCCTATTAGTAGTCCAAGTGGTGGTGCTCTAAAGACTAAACTACCCCTAAGTGATACATACCCCTCAGGGGCAAATTTGACATTTTGATCTCAGATATTTTCCAGGCTCGGGCACCTTCCACTGCAAGCTAGCTTCCCTCCGACGCAAGCCTTGGAGTCACGCCGCGTGTCCTCCGGATCGAAGCTCCTCGACGCCGTTCTTGGGCCAGCCCAGGGGGGGCGGTTAAACCGGCCCTGGGGGGCGGTTAAACCGCCCCTGTCAGCCCACTCGGCCCAGCTGCCCAAGTTCACCTCGTCGAGTCCTCGGTCCTTGGTTTTGAGGCCCAAACCAAGGGAAACCGTCCACCGATGATTTTGTGGCCAAATCACCAAACCCCGCGCGCAAACTTCGGTTGTTAGCCGCCACCTTGCGCCGGCTTCTCGTCCGCGTACGAGCTTCGGTTGTGAGCCGCTACCTCGCACCGGAACCACGTCCCCTTGCTCGTTCTTGCCAGCATGTGAACCGCACTTGATCCACCGGCCATCGGGTCCCTCGAACCAAGCCTACTTGTCTCTCCGCTCCTCGGAGGCCGCCATGGCTAAGACCTTTCGCGCCTGTTCTTCACCTGCACCAATGCAACCAAGCTGCATTCTACACCTGCAATACTTGAGCCAAGGGAAACGTCAATCCACACCACGTTGTCAATCACTCATCACACCAGGAAGCGACCATCCACCGGTCCTCGGACACACCGGGTCCTCAATCTCCCCCTTGATGAGTGCATTGACAACACACACATAGTAACCAATGGTATGAAGAAAATATAAAAGAAATCGAAAACAAGACTCAAGCAAGTGACTAAAAGCAAGAACAAGCCGAGAACAAAGTCACTCTGCAAGAGAAAGCTCCAGAAACGCCGACCCTTCAAGAAGAAGCGAAAGGGCTCAACACCATCGGCAAAAGAGCAAAAGCACAAAGCACAAATCACAAACTTCAAACTTCCAACTCACTTTTCAGGACATTCAAAGCACTCCCCCTGCAAAGATGCAACTCCCCCTGAACAAGTGAACTTGTGCATGCAAAAAACACTCGAAAATGGCTCAACTCTCCACAAACTATGTGCTCTCAGCACAGGGGCGGTTAAACCGCCCAGGGGGGGCGGTTAAACCGCCCCTGGCAGATGACCAAAGCCAAAAATGCCAAAAATGCGCAGACCAACTCGCAACGATGTCGTTTCAACTTGAAAACCTTCCACATGTGCCCAGCAAGATATTCCAATGATCAAACTCTCAGAAACTTCGCAAATTTTCAGAAAACCTCATTTGGGCAAAACTTTCAACCTCTCACACAATTTCGACAAATTCTAGAGCAAAAGTTTTCTTCTAAGTTCAGCAACATCTCCCCCTTGCCAAATGCTCCAGAAATTCTCCCCCTTGTTGACAATGCACACATCAAGGCAAAAGGTACAAAATGCAACTACAAGCTTCTCAAATATACAATGAGCAATACAAAATGCTACAAGTTAGAGAAGAGGCAAACTAGATAGTTCATCATGTCACACGGGCATTGCCATCAAGAAGGTGAAGACATATATCCAATTGACAAAGCCATGAGCAAATTGTGGATTTTTATCAAAAATGTCACCACATGAGCAAAGTCCTAACCATGGATTGTTTAAGCAAAAATAAACTTCATTTCACCAAAATCATGAAAGGACAAGCATTCTTGACAAAAGATCATCATAAACGCCCAAGTTCTACCTCATGTCATGTCAAAGCACGGAGCCATGTGTTCACTTCACATGGGAGACTTCTCCGGCAAACAACATGCAACCGCTTAGCACCCATGTGTGCAAGTGTGTGCAATGGTGAAAGCATAGAGACATGAGCATAATTTTCTGCAAATATTTCTTTTTCTCATCTTTCTTCTTTCATGCATAGACATCTCATTTATCAAGTTTTTCAAGTTAAGCATGGTACATGAAACGTCTTTGCGACAGAAAGAAGCTTATGCTCCTCCACAAGATAAAGCATGGGCTAAACATTTACAATGACAAAGGTCTTTGACCCAATTGAAAAGAATATCACACCCTAGCATGACCTTAGGCAAGATATAGCCATTTCGGCTCAAACAAGACATGCAAAGGCATTTACTCATGGGTGAAGGAATTAAGTTCAGTTTGTCATTTTAATTCAAAAAGGGACTATCTCAATAGAATATATATCAAAACCATCAAGAGCATAGCCATCCATACAATCAATCCCTAGCCAGCCTGCCTAAACTCTAAAATGTAGCAAGTTGTACCAATTACTGCATATAGGAGAAGCTTATCCTAAGATATGATACAAAAGATGAAATCAAGATACAAAAGCAAGAAAAAATGTACATCAAGATACAAAGATGGTACAATAGTATACATATGCTACAAGAGAAGCCTCCAAAACTCAGCTCAGAAAACCGCACACACACCAAGTTCTCCTCGCAAGCGGGTGAAGGTAGCTTGGTCAAGTGGCTTAGAGAAAATGTCTGCAAGCTGGTTTTGGGTAGAAACATGGGCAAGCTCAATATCTCCTTTCTCCACATGATCTCTCAGAAAGTGGTACCTCACTTCTATGTGTTTGGTTTTGGAATGAAGCACGGGATTTTTGGCTACGCTTATGGCACTGGTGCTATCACAAAGAAGTGGAACATGGGACATGTCTAAGCCAAAGTCTCTCAAGGTGTATGTGATCCAAAGCAACTGAGAACAGCAGCTAGCAGCAGCAACATACTCGGCCTCTGTGGTGGATTGGGCTACACTAGACTGCTTGCGAGAAGACCAAGACACAAGAGACGATCCAAGAAACTGACACTGACCAGAAGTAGACTTGCGATCAACATGACATCCAGCAAAATCCGCATCAGAAAAACCATGAAGTGCAAGAGTGGAATCGGCAGAATACCAAAGACCCAGCTCAGGAGTAAACTTGAGATACCTGAAAATCCTCTTGACGGCCTGACGATGTGAAGTCCTCGGTGAAGCCTGAAAACGAGCGCACAGACACACGCTGAACTGTATGTCCGGCCTCGTCGCCGTCAAGTAGAGGAGGGAGCCGATCATGCTCCGGTACTCCTTCTGGTCCACTGGTTCTCCGTCCTCATCCGCATCCAAAGCTGTAGTCGTACTCATCGGCGTAGTCATCGGCTTGGCATCGCTCATGTCGAATTTCTTGAGAATGTCCTTGGTGTACTTGCTTTGGTGCACGAATGTCCCATCCTTGGTTTGCTTGATCTGCAGCCCGAGAAAGAACTACAACTCTCCCATCATCGACATCTCAAATTCCCTGCTCATATCGTCCGCAAACTTGGCAACAAGATCATGAGAAGAGCCACCAAAAATGATATCATCCACGTAAATCTGAACGATTAAAAGATCATTGCCATTTCTCAGCAAGAAGAGCGTCTTATCAACCTTCCCCGTCACAAACCCCTTGCTAAGCAAGAACCCTCTCAACCTGCCATACCACGCTCTGGGTGCTTGCTTTAGGCCATATAAAGCTCGGTGGAGTTTGAACACTCGGTGTGGGTATCTCTCACTCTCAAAACCTGGGGGCTGCCTCACATACACTTTTCCTCGATCACCCCATTCAAGAAGGCACTCTTCGCATCCATTTGGTACAATTTGAACCCTTTAGCAACTGCAAATGCTAGAAGGATCCGAATTGCCTCCAAACGGGCAACAGGAGCAAATGTCTCCTCATAATCTATCCCCTCCTGCTGCGAAAACCCCTGAGCAACCAACCTCGCTTTGTTTCTCACAATCTCACCACTCTCATCCCTCTTGTTCTTGTACACCCACTTGGTTCCTATGGGATGGCAATTTGGAGGTGGTTCAACTAACTTCCACACCTGATTTCTCTCAAAATTCTCAAGCTCTTCATGCATGGCATTGACCCAATCAAATCAGATAAAGCGTGTCCAACATTTTTGGGCTCAAAAGACGCGACAAAAGCAGAATGAGCATAATGAGAGATGTTCTGTGACCTCGACCGTGTAGTGCGTTCATCCATGTTTCCGATGATCTTCGAAGGTGGATGATCCCTCTGTACCAGCCGGGGAGCTTCTCGCCTCGAGATTGCCTCCCCCTCAACATCAGCTTCCACTTGAACTCGATCTGGAGCGCGACTCGACGAAGGTGTAGCAGAGGGGCCGTCGTCGAACGTCGTGGTAGTAGTGGAAGTAGAAGGTACACGATCTCCACACGGTGCCTGAATTTCCTCATCGTCTTCATCATCAAGCTGTTCTTCCTCAAAGATGGGCTGTCCCAAGTCATCATCACCTGCACACTCAAAAGCAGAAGAGCTACACGGAATGGTCTCGTCGAAGGTGACTTCGCAAGTCTCCATGATTTGGTTAGTTTCAAGATTGAGCACACGATATGCTCGAGAGTGATTAGCATAACCAAGAAAAATTCCATCCATCGAACGAGACTCAAACTTGTCCAAATTTCCTTTCTTCAAGATGAAACACTTGCAACCAAAAACCCGAAAGTGACTCACACGGGGGGAACGACCATGGAAAAGCTCATAGCAAGTTTTCTTCTTGAAAGCACGAAGGAAAATCCGATTCGAAACATAGCAAGCTGTGTTCACCGCTTCTGCCCAATACTTCCTAGGAGTCCTATGCTCATCTAGCATCGTCCTAGCCATCTCACAAAGTGTTCTATTCTTTCTTTCAACAACACCATTCTGACAAGCAACATATGGCGAAGAGTACTGATGTTCAAGACCAAGATCACGACAGAATGCATCAAAACGAGTGTTCTTAAATTCCGTACCATTGTCGCTACGTATAGCTCTCATGGCACCACCATTACTCTCGTTTTTCAACCTCAAAATTAGATCTCGAACAGAATCAAATGTCTCATCCTTCGACGCCAGGAAGAACACCCAAGCATATCGAGAAAAGTCATCAACAACCACAAGAACATACCACTTCCCACCAACTGAGCGAACGCGAGCAGGGCCAACCAAATCCATGTGCAAAAGCTCCCCTGGACGCTCAGTCATAACATCTGTCAAAGGTGGGTGGGAAGCAGCAACCATCTTACCATGCCTACAAGGCGCACAAACCAAATCTTTCTCGAACTTGAGCTTGGGCAATCCTCGGATAAGGTCAAGAGCACTCAAGCGTGTGAGTAAATCAAAGCTCACATGACCCAATCTCCTATGCCACTTCCAAAGCTCAGAAGACGTACCAGCGATCAAACACCGAGAAGGACCAAAGGATCGAGAAAAATCAGCACGAAAAATCTGTCCCTCAGGAATGATCATACACACAAGGTCACCTCGAGAATCAAGAATTTTCGAATCACCACGCTTAAAGTGAACCTCATAACCCTCATCAAGAAGCTGAGAAACTGAGAGCAAATTGAAACCAAGATTCTTGACAAGAGCAACCCGCTTCAGCATGAAAGTATCACTCACCTGAATAGCACCCTCAGACAACACTCTACCTCTACCCTTATCCCCGAAAGTGATGTATTGCCTGGACACCACCGGGGTGAGACTGGAGAACCTACTTACCATTACCTGTCATATGTCTCGAGCAGCCAGAATCCATCAACCAAAAGTTCTCCAAGCCTCCCACCTGCACAATCAAAAGCGAGAACGAGAATGAGCGAATGACTCGACACTGGGGTTAGCACAAAACGAGTCAAACCAGTGTCGGGCCATCTGCTCAAAAGAGGGGTTAGCAAAATCAACTCTACCGCGTGAAACCCTCTCGTCTCTCACCATCGGACCTCTAGCACCACGCGGGGGAAAACGTGGCCTAGACTCTCTCCTAGCCTCAAAGCTACAGTCGAACCTCCCTGAACTAAACTGACCGCGAAACGGAGGCCGCCTAGCAAACTCACGAACAGCTAAAACACCACGACTGGCAACCACAGGAACTGTGCACGCAAAGGCGTCGCCTCTCGGCCAGGGTGAACGAGACACAGGCACACTACGAGAAGAGTAGTACTGTCCCTGTTCCCCACCTCCTTCTCTCTTCTCACCTCCCTCTTCTTCCTCCAACAGAACTCCTCAAGGTGTCCATCCCTTCCACAATGCTCACAATGGAAGCGGACTGGCTTTGGCTTTGGGGTTTCTCTCGGCTGTGCCCTCTCTCTCAGCTGGTAAACCCCACTCCTCACAAAGGTCACTCTCCTCTGAAAGTTATCTGTCTTCGATGGAAACTTGGGAGGATCTGGAGTGGTGTCAAGCTTGTTTAGCAGGTGGTTGGGTTTAGGTGTGAAGGTGTTCTTGAGAATGGTTTTTGGTGGGTTTGTGGGAATGTTTGCGGTGGAGCTCTCAGGATCTCTCTCTCTCTCACCACTACTCTCACCAACCTTCTCAGAACCCAGACCACGACCATCAGCTCTCTTAAAACCAGCAATCAACATCTTGAGCTGAGGCTCGCGACCCGACAGCCAACCCAAACACTGTCGCAACTCATCATTCTCATCTTGCAAGCGATTCACACACTGCTCTAGCTCAATATTCTTCAATGCAACAACATCACAAGCAGAACAGGAATTTGCAATGGGAGATTTCAGTTGTGCTTCAAGTGAACTAATCATGGTGCGTGATTCAAGCAACTGAGCATGCAAAGCAGGACAAGAAGTACAAGCACCTAGCAAAGATGACCTAGACTTCAACTCAGCAAGCTCAACCCTAGCACCCTCTAGTTCATCCAAGCAAGTCATGTGTTTCTCCTTAAGCACAACCAAATCAGCAATATGCACATCACAGAACGAGCATTCAACTTCATCAGACACAAGAGGAGCATCTTTCAACATAGCAATCTCAGACTCAAGCTTAGCTGCTCTCTCCCTAGACTCGCAAAGCAAAGACTCAAACTCCATAGCCTTCTTTCCAGTCTCAGAAAGCAAGGTCTCAAGCTCAGCCACTCTATCCTTGGACTCTCCTAGCAAAGACCTAAACTCCCTCTTTTCCTTGTTGGTCTTTCTAAGCACATCATCGCGGTTATCGACCAACTACTCTAATCTAGCAATCTCCTGACGCAAAGAGGTGGGATCGGTCAATACCTCATCCTCGGAGTCGGAGTCGGAGTCGTCCTTGCTCTTCACGGAGTCGTGCGCCATGGTGCAGTAGTTGACGGCGGCGAAGGAGATGCCGTTGAAGTTGCGGTTCAAGCTCTTCTTCTCCTTACGGTGGCCGCGGTCTTCATCTTCGCTGCTTGAGCTTGACGACGTGTTGGTGGAGCTTGTGTCGATGTCGCTCGCATCAGCCACCATCGCTCGAGATCTGTTCTTCTTGTGTCCACCGTGCTTGTTCTTTGATCTTCTCTCGTCCTTGTTCTTGTGCTTGGAGCGGTACTCGTCCTTGGGACGGTGCTTGTGGTCGTCTCGCGGGCGGTGCTTGCGGTTGTAGTCGTTCTTGATCTCCTCGGGGCACTCGGCGATGAAGTGGCCCATCTTCCCGCATCTGTAGCACGTACTCCCGGCACGCCTCGAACCCTTCCGGTTCTGGTACATCCGCTCGAACCTCCTCGTGAGCAACGCGAGATCCTCCTCGCTCAGCACCTCATATTCTTCATCTGGAAGAGACACAAGAGAAGACAAAGCAAAGTGTCTAGGAGAGTTAGCATGTCCATATCCAGAGCCACCGACTAGAGCCAGACTATGGGGATCAGTCGGACTCTTAGCCTTGGCAAGCAACTGTCTGTCAACCTCAGAAGATTTCAACTTCGAGAAAAGCTCATCAACAGACAAAGTCTCATAGTTTGCCGACTCCATGATCGCCTCAACCTTGGCACCCCACACGGATCCATCAAGTGCTTGCAGGAGCTTGATAGCTCGGTCATGATCCGAGTATGGGAGTACGGTAATGTTGGCTTTCATGTTGTTGACAATAGAAGTGAAACGCTGAAACAAAGCATCAACCGACTCTCCAGGCAAATGAGCGAAATTTCGTATTCTCTCCGATACATCGAGAAAAGCCTAGCCTTCACATGGCTATCACCATCGTGGGCTACCTTGAGCTTCTGCCAGATCTGGCTAGCTAGGTCCTCGCCCAAAACACGCTCAAACTCCTCGGCAGACAAAGCACGGAACAAGTAGTCAACAGCTCTAGCATTCGCCTCAAACTTATCCTTTGCATCCTGGGTATCTAAGTTGGTGGGATTGACATAGTTTTCATCTTTCGTCACATCCCACAGCAACTTTCCTTTGCCTCGCAAGAAAGCGCCCATACGCGCAACCCAGTTCGGGTAGTTCTTCCCATCGAAGTGCGGAGGCCCGGAACCCCGATCTTGGTACGCCATCTTTGGATCTTAGACTGGTTAGAGTCGCAAAGACCCGTAACCGGCTCTGATACCAATTGAAGGACCGAAACGGCGACCAGAGAGGGGGGGGAGTGAATGGGAGCCGATAAAAATTCTTTCTAATCGATCCGGCTATTCTCCCAAAACAACTCTGAAACCTCCGAGAGCAATCTTGCCAAGATCACGTAGCCACTGTCAAGCTACTGACCCTAGGAACAAGAAACAAGCAGCGGAACTCGAACCAATCGAAACGAACACCAAAACGACCTGAAACGCGGCTCGATCTAACACACCCAGAGGGGGGCGGTTAAACCGGCCAGGGGGGCGGTTAAACCGCCCGGGCCTGGGTGGCTCGGGAAAAAGTCAAAACAAAAGTGGATCTCCCAAACCGCTCGAGCTCTTGAGGCGAGATTTTGGTCAGATGATCTAGACCTTCTGTGGAGTGTTTTCCCAAAAGATCTCGGCCTCTAACTCAGTACAACTCCCGGAATCGCAGATCTCGCGAAGAACACCATGACCACGAGTTCATCCCGAAAATCTCAAATCCAGTGCGATTCTCGGCGTTTGGGGGCAAAGGATCACCAGCAAAAGAGGCACAAGGCACTCATACGTGAATCCCCCAAGAAATCCGTGAGAAAACA
Source organism: Urochloa ruziziensis (assembly GCA_015476505.1). Classification (NCBI taxonomy): domain Eukaryota; kingdom Viridiplantae; phylum Streptophyta; class Magnoliopsida; order Poales; family Poaceae; genus Urochloa; species Urochloa ruziziensis. Next base: position 30,353,251 of record CM027121.1, on the reverse strand, counting down.
CCCTAGAACAAGAAGAACGAAAATCCCCCAAAAATAGCTCCGAAAATACCCACGAAAATGGAAAAGGGAAAGGGAGCTCGGGAAATCAAATCATGGCACAAAGATGAGCAGCACAAACTCCATCACATAACCATGAATTCACCTATACAAAACTAAGAAAGATTCGAAGTAGTTCTAGGTGGAGGGGATGAAGGGAAAACTAGTTCAAAGGAAAAACTAAAGAGATAACTAGAGAGATGACAGCCACCAGCCCTGATGGGGCCTATTAGTAGTCCAAGTGGTGGTGCTCTAAAGACTAAACTACCCCTAAGTGATACATACCCCTCAGGGGCAAATTTGACATTTTGATCTCACATATTTTTCGGCTCGGGCACCTTCCACTGCAAGCTAGCTTCCCTCCGACGCAAGCCTTGCAGTCACGCCGCGTGTCCTCCGGATCGAAGCTCCTCGACGCCGTTCTTGGGCCAGCCCAGGGGGGCGGTTAAACCGGCCCTGGGGGGCGGTTAAACCGCCCCTGTCAGCCCACTCGGCCCAGCTGCCCAAGTTCGCCTCGTCGAGTCCTCGGTCCTTGGTTTTGAGCCCCAAACCAAGGGAAACCGTCCACCGATGATTTTGTGGCCAAATCACCAAACCCCGCGCGCAAACTTCGGTTGTTAGCCGCCACCTTGCGTCGGCTTCTCGTCCGCGTATGAGCTTCGGTTGTGAGCCGCTACCTCGCACCGGAACCACGTCCCCTTGCTCGTTCTTGCCAGCATGTGAACCGCACTTGATCCACCGGCCATCGGGTCCCTCGAACCAAGCCTACTTGTCTCTCCGCTCCTCGGAGGCCGCCATGGCTAAGACCTTTCGCGCCTGTTCTTCACCTGCACCAATGCAACCAAGCCGCATTCTACACCTGCAATACTTGAGCCAAGGGAAACGTCATGGTCCATGGTCACCTTTCTTGGCAGGAGTTGACTTCTCAAAGTCGATCGTCCTCTTGTGGAGTTCCTGAACGAAAACTCCTGCTAGGACTTCTGCCCGAGTGGATCCCAACTTAGATAATACGTCAGCGGCGACATTGTCGTCACGGACTACCCAATGATACTCGATGCCCACGAATTTGTTCTCCATCTTGCGTACTTCCTCGCAATAAGCATCCATGTTGTCCTTCTGGCGATCCCAGTCCTTGTTGCAGTGGTTGATGACGACAGAAGAGTCGCCGTAAACTATCAATCCCTTGATTCCCAGGGAAATCGCCAGTCGTAACCCATGTAGCAACGCTTCGTACTCTGCTTCATCGTTGGATACCTTCCAGAAGATTTGCATAACGTAATTGAGTTGATCGCCCTTGGGTGAGATGAAGAGTACTCCCGCGCCGGCGCCTTCAAGCTTCAGAGAGCCGTCGAAGTACATAATCCAATGCTCAATTCTGCCGACCGGGATATCAACTTGATTTTCACGCCAGTCAGCCATGAAGTCTGCCAGGACCTACGACTTGATGGCCTTCTTGGACTTGAACTCGATGCTGAGTGCTCTGAGCTCGACTACCCACTTTGAAATTCGCCCGGTGGCGTCCGGGTTATGTAAGATTTCTCCCAGGCCAAACTCCGTGACTACTGAGATGGTGTATGTGTCGAAGTAGTGGCGCAGCTTCCTTGATGTGATGAGTAGTGCGTAGAGTAGTTTCTGCACCGCCGAGTATCGGGCCTTGGACTCCGTAAGGACTTCACTAACGAAGTACACCGGTCTCTGTACAGGGTATGCGTGATTGTCTTCAGGCCTCTCGATGACCAGCGCTGTACTCACCACATGGGTGGTTGCTGCGATGTAGAGTAGCAGCTCTTTGTCATCATCATGCGGAGCGGTAAGTATTGGTGGTTTTTGCATGTGCTGCTGAAGATCCTTCAATGCTGCCGCCGCCTCCTCTGTCCATTGGAACTTGTCTCCCTTCTTCAAGAGCTTGAAGAAGGGTAAGCCTCTCTCTCTGAGTCGTGAGATGAAACGATGTAGTGCCGCCATGCACCCAGTAAGCTTCTAGATGTCATTGATCGTCTTTGGAGCCTCCATAGCGGTGATAGCGTTGATCTTCTTCGGGTTGGCCTCAATGCCTCGGTGGCTGATGATGAACCCGGGTAGTTTCCCAGAGGGTACTCCAAAGACGCACTTCGTTGGTTTGAGCTTCCAGTGCCACTTCCGCAGGGATGCGAAAGTTTCTTCCAGGTCAGCGATGAGATCGTCGGGATGCCTGGTCTTTACAACCACGTCATCCACGTATGCTTCTACATAGCGGTGTAGTTGCTTCTCGAGGCAAAGCTGGATAGCACGCTGATAAGTCGCTCCGGCATTTTTCAACCCGAAGGACATTGTAGTGTAGGCATAGGCCCCGTAGGGAGTGATGAACGCCGTCTTGATCTGATCCTCCTCTTCAGTGATATCTGGTGATATCCTGAGTAGCAATCAAGAAAGCAAAGCAGAGCGTAACCAGCAGTAGAGTCGATGACCTGGTCAATGCACGGGAGCCCAAAAGGGTCCTTGGGGCAGTGCTTGTTCAGGTCGGTGTAGTCGACGCACATCCTTCACTCGTTGTTGTTTTTCTTCCGTACCAGGACTGGCTGGGTTTGCTAGCCAGTCGGGATGGAAGACTTCTTTGATGAATCCTGTGGCGAGTAGTTTTGCCAGCTCTTTCTTGATTGCATCCTGCTTGTCGGATGCGAATCGTCGTAGTCGCTGCTTCTTGGGGGTAGCTTTGGGGTCGACATTTAAGCTGTGCTCGATCAGGTTCTTAGCACTCCTGGCATGTCCGCGGGTTTCCACGCGAAGATGTCGTGGTTAGCTTGCAGGAACCTGACGAGCGCGTCTTCCTATTTGGGAGTCAGGCCAGCCCCGATCTTGGTGGTCTTGGACTGATCGCCTTCCATCAACTCTGCGTCCTTCGTTGCCACGTCGTCGGGGGTAGTTGCCTTGAGTGGCCCTGACTCCTTTGTAGGAATCTCGAGCTCAGTCTACCTTAGCTTTTGGGCGGCTGCGAAGATTTGAGCCATAGAGTTCTGCACCTGAGTGGTGGCTGGGAACTCTACGGCTTCTCTGTCGCAGTCGTATGATCGCCTCAAGTCGCCACGGAAGGAGATGACGCCCTTGGGTCCTAGCATCTTGAGGATGAGGTAGACATAGTGGGGTATGGCCATGAACTTGGCCAATGCAGGGCGTCCGAGTATGGCTTGATACGAAGTTTCAAAGTCTGCCACCTCGAACTTGACATACTCTATCCTGTAGTTCTTCGGAGAGCCGAATGTTACTGGTAATGTGACTTGGCCCAATGGGAGACTACCATTACCAGGAACGATGCCGTAGAACGGGGAGTCTGTGGGTGTGAGCAACTTCTCAATGTCGAGACCCATCCTCTTCAGAGTGCCGGAGAATAGCACGTTCAGCCCGGCGCCACCGTCGATGAGCACCTTGGTCAGCTTTGACCCCGCCACTGTGGGATCCAGGACGAGTGGTAATTGTCCTGGTTCATCGTAGCTGTTCCACTGGTCCTCTCTTGAGAAGGTAATTGGGACCTCTGAGTACTTTAGGTACCGTGGAACAGCTGGCTCGACTGCCATGATGTGGCGTATGGCGAGCTTGTGGTTCCTCCGAGTTGGGAAACCATAGTCACCTCTGATGATGACCATGAGAACTTGGTCAGCCTTTTGGAAGCGGGGGGGTCTCGTTGTCTTCATCGTCGTCGTCCGCCTTTTCCTTGTTCTTGGCGGCAGGGTTGAGTGGTTCTCTTGCTGGTTTCTTCTTGCCCTTTTCTTCAGGCGGCTGCTGAGTGTAGGCGCGTTGGAGATCCTAGCATTGGCCCATGGTGTGCTTATGCTTTGGGTGCATTGGGCATGGCCTATCCATGATCTTCTCCACGTCGGTCTTGCCAGGGTAGTTCTTCTTCTGGCTTCTCATGCCGCTATCCAATGTTGCAACTGTATCGTCGGGCTTGCGCTTGTTGTGCTGATAGTTTTGGGCTTTAGAGTTTCTCTTCTCCTTGCCCTTGGGCACAGTTCTACTCTGTTTGCAGCTTGCCAACCACGGATGCTCTGCCAGTGGGTTAGACTAAATTTTAACGTTTGCGGCGCAGGAGATACCCACCGGTTGGCAATGTTGTACGCCTACTACCAGATCCCCGTGACTTTCATGGATTTGTGCCCTGTGGTTCTCACCCTTTTCTTTTTAGGAAAAATCTTTTCATTGTCTCCTTTTGTCAGGAATGCCAAATAACTTCAAGAGGCAAGAGTCATATGTGTTGATGCTCCAGTTGTTCCAGCCGAGAGGAGTGTGTGTGCATCGACATCGCCAGTGGTTGTCGTGAGTGAGAGAGCGGCCGGAGATGCATGATTCAGTGTTTGCAGGGCTGAGATAGCTAGTAGCAATCATTGTACGATCCACAACATAAAAAGGGATGTAGTGTGTATTGGCAATTCACCATATATATCACACATGTGCCATCAATTATATTCATCCACCAAACCAAACACTAGTCCTATGTGGTTGATGGTTCATGTGAGTTGACAAAACGAACGGACGGTGTATTGTATTCGGCCACAAAACCAAACTTGTGACTGAGTATATACGTAGGGCATGTAGTTATTGTATACTTTACATTGGAACGCTGTAGAGGTACTACCTGCATGTGCATGTGTGACCTCTGTGCAGTGTATGGGATTTTGAGCAGCCAATAATGTGATCCATATTCCATATATAGCACGCGCGTACACGAACAATATCACCATGTTGTAGGCAGCAGCATCAACCCCCACACTGCAGCCGGACACATGAAAGGAACCACGGCTTGTCACTTGTGCAGGCGTGTGACACACTGTACCATCAACCCCCACCTCTGATTCTGATCCGATACGATCCAATCGATCCGCTGTGATCTATCTGCTTTGTTATCTGTTCATTCAGTTTTGGTAAACGGAAAGCTACATTGCACCTGATGCTGTGCTGTGAGTGCTTTGAAGGAGTGGTCACCAACGCATATAATCATGTTGCGTAGCGCGCGTCATCAAGTCGTCGCTGTTTTGAGTGGCTGAATGATGGATACGGACCATATGTGTAGAAAGAAGTGCCTGCATTAGTAGTTTCTGATCGAATCACCCTGCTTGTACTTGTTGATGAGACCGGGAGCCTCTGCCCTCCACTTGATCCTTTGAGCTGAGCCTGACCCCGAGATAGGACTCACTAGCTAGGAAGATGCTGTGCTGTTCTATCTCCTTTTGTAGCTAGCGTCTGCTCCATGATAGACAAAGACCGCAAATAATTCATGTGTTGTCGTCTCCATACTTTCTGTGCTTGTATGCTGATTTTTGCTTGATTATTAATTCTTACCGTGCACACGGCTGCATAGCACCTCCGGTTTGTGTTGCTCAGATATTTTCTAGATAATATCTCTTAGTTTTTTTTGAGGAATTAATATCTCTTAGTTCGCTTGCCAATCAAAGAATTTGCCTGTCGATGGGCCTCCGGCCGTATGTAGGGCTATATGGACACATATACGATCAGCAGTCCCATGAGCCAATGCAACTAACGTATATGCATGCCCATGTTGCTGCCAAGCTTGTCACACTCCATGGGCTATGCGTGATTACGCAAGTAACCATCAGCATTCTGGCCCATAGCTTGTTCGTAGCTGGTCAGTACGTTGAATTGGACAATGGTGAGCGAAAATGTTAGACAGTGCGCGCGCGCCGCCAGCCGCTAGCAGCGAACAGGCGACGTGGCCCTTTTTTCTCCACACAAACCTCATCCGCTCGGCTTCCTCCTCCCGCTCATCTTCCTCCTCCCGCCGCGCTCGCCGCCGCTCGTCGCCGCGACCGCCAGCCGGGTTAGGGTTTCGGGGTTGGGGTTGCTGGGGGTTTCTATGTTCACCGGCTATAGAGGAGGGGGTTGGGGAGGTCGCCGGACCGGCGGAGGTGGCGGTCGAGACGGCGGCGAGGCCGGCCGGCGGAGGCGCGGGAGCGCCGGAGCCGGATGGCGGGCGGCGGGGGATGGCGGTTGGGAGGGGTTGGCGGCGGGGGAGCTCCTGGTGACGGCGGCGATGACGACGGTGGCGAGCTCCACGGGAGCGGTTAGTGTTGGCGGCGGTCGTCGGCGGCGGCGGAGGCGCGGGAGCGCCGGAGCCGGGGGAGGAGGTGGCGGCGGGGGAGCTCGGCCGGCGGATTAGGGTCGGCGGTGGTGGGAGGGCGGCGGCGGAGGTGGCCGGAGGCCGCCGGAGCCGGTGGTGGCGATGGCGGCAGGGGAGTGCAGGCCAGCCGGGTTAGGAAGGGCGGGGCTGCGGGCGGAGGACGGGAGGTGGGCGGAGCGGTCGCCGGCGAGGGTCGCCGGCGGCTGGGGCGGCGGGGGAGGCAGGCGGGGGAGGCGCGGGAGCTGAGGAGGAAGATGAGGGACGCGGGAGGAAGACGAAGGGCGCCCTTGTTCGCCGCCAGCTGCTCCCGGCGCGCACGCGCCCAGTAACATCACCCGTGAGGCCATTATGTTTCATCTGAGGCCATCAAATTACATGGCCGCTTATTATATTCATCCAGGGCTTTTCGGTACAAAGCCGCTATGACAAATGAGCTATTTTTGGGCTAGGTGAATACAAAAGAATTCGCCAATTCGTGATTAGCAGCGAATACGGTGGTGAGCGGAGGTCGTGGTTACACTCGCTATCAAGGATGCACGACATTGTAGGATTGCGCAAGCGAAGGTGCTGGGGATTTGGGTCACGTTATGAATGTCACCCTTGGATTGTAAAACGTGTACCACTTGGAGTCTACAAGTTGGATTAGGGCTACCAAAATGTACAGCATAATCCTAAAACTAGCAAGGTGGGCCCGCGCAATTTGCACGGGTAGCTAGCATTTATAAATTAACATCTAGGTCTTTTTATTAAAAATATAAACAAACCTTTTTTTACTGATGTCGTCGTAATTATTATCTTCTGACCATCTATATTTTTTCATCATCATATTCTGCAACACATTCTTTATAAAACATGAACTCAGAAGAAAAATACATACTTGGAACATATATTTTAAATTTCCTTAGCATTATATTTTTTAATTTTAAAATTTTAGTTCTCTGTCGGCCATCTACATGTTTGTTTCAGCGCTTTTGTTGCGATGACAATTTATCCTTAAACTAAATTTTATATTTTAGTTTTTGTGAAGCTTCTACTCGGCGTTCATCATTACGTATGAACATCTAGTTCTAGAGCTCGCGCCATCAAAGCAAGGTGCGTCATTCTAGAATTTGTGTTTTTCGTGGCATAGCAAGCAGCCAATCACGCCTAGGAGATGTGCTGATCACACAAACATTAACAAAAGCGTGGATGGTTACCAGATCGGCTAGTTGTATGAGGCGATGTAATACCGAGAGGTTCAACGTGTCGGTTTGCTAGCGGCAATGCCGCCTACTACATAACGGAGATGTATATATATCAGTTATATTTATATTTCTGTATTAAATTATTATAATTATATTTGGTATATGGTGTCTTTGTTACCACCGTTATATTATCATTTAAATAACTAATGTGAAGAACTAATAGTCCAAATTTATATATTTATTAGTTGCATTAGACCCGCGCAAATAGTGTGGGTACCTTGTTTTTAGCACCAATATTTGAGTATTTTATTATACAATAATTGGAAACAAATAATAATTATTATTATTAATATCATTGTAAAATGTTAAGGTATTATCTATGCTTTTTGGTGAATTCTGCTATGTGTTTTTATAGTTGTCAAACACTATATGCATCTTGATATGGCCTATGTGCCAAACATCAATTGTCAAATTGGTTTATTCGATCACATATCACTCTCTCAGAATTGTACTGATGTTCTTCTTTTAAATCTTTAGGTCTCCTCCATTCAATAAACACAGTACTAATATAGTAAAACATCAATGCCATGTCTCAATAAACACAATACTGTTTTTCATTATAATTGGCGGTGAGCACCATGTCTCAATGGCCAAGACATTATAGGCTGCGTGGGGTGATATATGATCTGGTGATTGGTCTAGGATCATCTCGGAGCTCAAATAGAGGGATTTTGAACAGATGGGAGGTCCGGTTTTCACGGAGCGGCGACTGAGGCGATTGCAGGCGATCTCGTCCTCCTCTCGTCCCTGATCGGCGTTCTCCTCCCTCGTCTTCCCTATTCAGTGGGTTTCTGCTATGGATCTTCACCTGGATCTTATGAACAAGTTGGATTTCTCGCCAGGAATTGCTTTTCAGAAGGATGTGCTCCACCGCTTCTGCAAATCGGTACACCATCCCTCCTCTTCGCTTGATGGATGTTTCTTCCTTTTGGCCACTTTTCGTCGATATACTTTTCGCCTGACGGAGGAATCAGTCGCTCTGGCTCTGCAATCGTGTTTGGGGGGTTCAACGCATGGTTTTCATGTTGAGTTCATCAGTGATCGGCACTTCCGTTTCTCAGTTTCTTGCAAGTCAATGGGTTTTCATGTATATTCCCTGAGGCGTTTCATTAGTTCTTGTTTTGATGTTTATTTCCACCTGTGGAATAATGGTTCGACTTTCCGTGAGTTTGATAAAAAAATTGGGATAAAGAACAAGAGGAAGAATGGACGGTGGTAATGTCTAGAAAGAAGCGTCGTGCTTTGTCCCGATCCCAGAAACCAAAACCAAAGCAGCAATGGAAGAAGAAAAAAATTGTCAAGAGGGTTCGCTTTGCGGAAAAACTTATTCAGGACTCTCCGGCTCCTCTTCACCGGCCAAAACCTTTTCCGATCAATTTAGTCATTGGGGATTTCTCTATGCCGATCTTTGATGATGCTCCTGGTTTTCTTCCACAAGTCTATCATCCCAAGTCTAGTGATTCTGCTCCCAAATCGCAGAAAGTTTTCAATGATGCTGTCGCTTCAGAAATTCCAGTTCAACATGTCTTTGATCGGCTCAACAGCGATCTCAATCACCGGACGCATTCTCAGCCGTGTTCTTCACCAAGGGCGGTATTCGGGGGGTTTTCAAACTTTTTTGGATCTCCAGCTAGCTGCAACCGTTGTCTGGCTTTCGGTCACTGGGCCTCGGCCTGTAAATCAGAGATTCGTTGCCTTACCTGTTTCCAATATGGGCATGTCCAAAGAAAGTGCTGGCGACAAACCAGGCCCAAGAAAACCTGGGCCCAAAAGAAAACAACACAGGGCGTTAATACGGAAGGCATCACAACACCATCGCCGGTTTCCCTCGATACCAGTGCTGTTTCCGCGGCCGCTTCGCCTTCTGCTACAGAAACTTCCCCTCCGGAGAACCCGCCCCCCACCTGCAATCCACAATCGCCGCCGCCCTCGCCCCCATCGCCTCCCATGGCCAACTTCCCCTGCAATCCAATGCTCTACGTGCCGATGGGCATGCATGTCGAGCATGGGTGGCAACGCCCGGCACGGTCTCGCGTGGCTCTTGGGGGAGAACCCCCGAGACGCCATGAACAGTATGCAATCATCCGTCTGGAGCCGGAACCAGTGCAAGAGCAAGTTCTGCAGCTGATTGATGAAGTCTCGGAGATGCTTGGACATGAATACCCTGTTCAGGTTATTTCAGCATTCCCATCTCCTCTAGGTTTGGGGCTTTTTGAGTTTGCGACACCTGTGCAGCGACAGATTCTGTTGGATATATCGCCAATCCCCTTTGCACAGGGCAATTTGATTGTTCAGAAGCATGATGAGGCCACTAATCTTAGAGCTTGCCCGTACATTAGGCAATGTTGGGTCATGTTTCTAGCTTTTCCTCTTGACTATCAGAATTTGGATTTCATCAAAGCATCTGTTGCTCCCTTTGACCGGTTGTTGAATTGGTTCCCTGGACCAAATAAATCTAGAGTAATGACGCAGTGTCTGCTTCTGTCACCTAAAGAGTACCAAGAAGTGTCGTTATCTCTCAAGGCTCTCAGCTAGGTGGCAATGGCCGCTCTTGGTCTGTTCCTGTTTTCATCCTTGGTGGACATTTTCCTGATGCTTTCCCAGGTGATGAGGATCCAATACCCCCTAATGGAAATCCCCATCCGGTGCATGGTCCAGAGGTGCAGTTTAGCCAGAATGCACCACAACATTGGCATCATGAGCATGTAGGGGGTGCACAGCACAATCAGCTTGATGCTGGTCTTAATTTAGGATAGGTACATGATGCTCAGGATGATCTTCAAATTCCAGAGCCTTTTGGTATGGGTGAGTGGCCTGCTTGGCCGGAACAGCAGGAAGATGATAATGAAGCTGAAGTGGCAGAAATTGTTCCTCAACACCCTGATCAACCACAGGACACTGTATCTTTTGATCAATCAGGTTCCACTGCATGTTACCTCCGGGCCCATGGGCCTGATATCACCTTGAGAGTTGAAGATGTGCTGCAAGGAAAATATGCATCTTCCTCAAGTGAATCTGACAATTCAGAACCAGAAGTTCAGAGTCATCTGCCATGTACAAGTTTCCTTGTTGTTGAGGAAAATGCTTTCAAAATGCTTACTCATGGTTCTATTCATCAGCCTGTCTTGGGAAATCCTGTCCTGGAAAGGGTGGATATTACAAGAGTGCCCACTTTTAGCATTGACAAGAGCCTTCTCCAGTCTGCTGCTACAGAGATAGATGACTCATTGGCAATTATCCCATATAACCCCACTTTGGCAGCAGTTCTCATAAGGATCTGGGCAAGTTCACAACCAGACCCCTTTGAACTTGATCATCAGGAAACTTTTCTGTCAGAACCTAATGACAACACCCTCCCATCAATGACTGTTGCCATGGAGGAAGCAGACATTGCAACAATCTCTTTGCCAACAAAGATATCTGAGAAAAATCCTCATGCAATTCTTGAGGAATCATCTGTTAGGAGAAGCACCAGACTAAGCCAAAACAAAGATGGCTACAAGCACATCCAGCTGGAGGATCATCCACGCAAGAAAAGAAAGGTATGGACTGAAGTACCTCTGACTGGGAAAGAGGCAATGAAGTTGCTGGATAAGACTCTTGAGACAGGGGATGATATTCCAAGCCAAATCCCAAATGACATCCTCAGAGCTTGGGGCATAGAATGTAATGTGGCTCATGAGGAGTTAACTGATGAGGCTCTCTCCAGGAGTGCAAATGACGGTGTTCCCAATGATGATACAGCTGAATGAAGCAGAGGCCCCTCCAGGTTATTTTCCCTCTGTTTGTTTCTTGGCAGTGCATGCTAGTCATGTGGCCAAAGTTCCCGAAATAATTGTGTGTCAATGAATAGAAGCTGGAACATACTTTGCTGGAACATTAGAGGAATCAATAGTGAAGGCAAGTGGGATAACATCAGAAACAAAATTGAGGAAAGTGCTTGCTCCATTTTCTGCTTTCAGGAAACTAAACATGAGGCTTTTGATGCCCAATATATTAAGAAATTTGCGCCGAAATGCTTTGATAAATTTGCATTTGTGCCCTCGTCAGGCTCATCAGGGGGTCTCTTAGTAGGATGGAATGGTGCAGGTTTTGAGGGTATAGTTTTGGAGCAAAATTCTTTTGCACTAACCATCTCGTTTACATCAAAGCACAATGGGGACAGTTGGAAGCTAACAACAGTATATGGCCCATGTATTGAGCCTGCAAGAGGCAGCTTTGTTAATTGGATGAAAGATATCAACATTGGGGATGCTGATAATTGGATCTTCCTTGGTGACTTTAACTTTTATAGGTCCCTAGAGGACAGAAACAAGCCAGGTGGAAATCTACAGGATACTTTGATTTTCAATGACATCATTGGTCATTTAGGCCTTGTGGAATTGCCCATAAAAGGGAGAGCCTACACTTGGAGTAATATGCAGCAAGATCCCCTCCTAGAACAACTGGACTGGTTCTTCACAAGTCTAAACTGGACACTGGATTTCCCAAACACCATGGTCCTGCCACTAGCCAAGCCAACTTCAGACCATGTACCATGCAAAATTGTTATAGGTACCAAAATCCCCAAGTCCTCTATTTTCAGATTTGAAAATTTTTGGCCAGAGATGCCAGGTTTTCTAGAAGAAGTCACAAGTTCATGGGAACAACCTCTATCTAGAAGATTGCAATCCTCCACTGCTCTCTCAGCCAAGTTCAAAAGATTAAGAGGATCTCTGAAAGCCTGGAGCAGGAAATTATCTAATCTCAACCTTTTGATAGCAAACTGCAACAAGGTCATCCTCTTCATGGACTCTCTAGAGGAATATAGAGCTCTTCCCATTACAGAGTGGAATTTTAGGTTACTAGTCAAAAAGCAGCTTGCATGCCTCCTAAGATGCAAAAACATCTACTGGAGGAAGAGATTCACAGTGAATAGAATTAAGTTGGGAGATGAATGCACAAAGTTTTTCCATGCTATGGCAACTATCTCTTATAGAAAGAATTTAATCTCTCAACTTAGGGATGAAAATGGGAATACCATAGCTAATCATGATGGCAAAGCAGCTCTGATCTGGTCGACTTTTAAAAACAGAATGGGAGTCTCTGTGAATCCAACTATGCATTTTGATTTAGCAAGCCTGATAGCTCCTGACTTGGATCTAGACATTTTGGTTCAACCTTTTACGGTGGAGGAGATTGATGGAGTCATCAGACAAATGCCATCTGACAAAGCCCCAGGGCCAGATGGCTTTAATGGAATGTTCATAAAGAAATGCTGGCCAATTATTAAACATGATTTCTACAAACTCTGTATAGATTTCTTTGAGGGATTTTTGGACCTGGAGCCCATCAATAATTCATTCATAACTCTAGTATCCAAAGTTAATAATCCAGAGGGTGTCAATGATTACATGCCAATCTCCTTGTTAAATTGTAGTATCAAGATTCTGACAAAGCTTTTAGCTGACAGATTGCAGAAGGTGATACTCATATTAATACATGCTAATCAATATGGCTTCTTGAGATCAAGATCCATTCAGGACTGCCTAGCCTGGTGTTTTGAATATTTGCACCAATGTCATCAGTCTAAGAGAGAGATAATAATTCTGAAACTAGATTTTGCAAAAGCTTTTGATACAGTGGAACACAAAGCTATGATATCTGTCATGAAACAAATGGGCTTTCCAAATAAATGGTTGCTTTGGGTGCAAAAGCTCTTTAGCTCAGGAAATTCTGCTGTCCTTCTCAATGGTGTTCCAGGCAAACAGTTCAAATGCAAAAGAGGAGTTAGGCAGGGTGATCCTTTATCACCACTCCTTTTTTTCCTAGCTGCAGAGCTGTTGCAGGCAATTGTGAATAAGGCATACAATCAGGGTCTGCTAGTGCCACCTTTGCCACAAGATCATGAAGACTTCCCTATAGTGCAATATGCAGATGACACATTACTCTTTCTACAGGCTGATGCTAGACAGCTCATATGCCTAAAATCTCTCCTAAACACCTTTGCTGAATCCATAGGTTTGAAGGTCAATTTTCATAAATCGATGATGGTTCCCATCAACCTATCTGAATCCAAGATTGATGTTTTAGCCAGAACCTTCGGATGTTTAATTGGCACCATGCCATTCACCTATCTAGGCCTACCAATGGGAACCACAAAGCCTAGGATTGAAGATCTGACCCCTATAATGGATCGAATTGAAAGAAGATTATCAGCTTGTTCCTCCCTCCTATCACCTTCAGGTAGATTGCAAATGGTTAATTCAGTTATCACTCCAACCACAACCTATGCTGCTTGCACTATCAAATTCCAAAAGGGAGCAATTGACAATATTGATAGAGCGAGAAAGCAATGCATCTGGAGAGGGAATACGGAGAAAACGAGAGGAGGCAATCTTGTGGCATGGTCAACAGTGCAAATGCCAAAGAAGAAAGGAGGACTTGGAGTCATCAATCTGAGTCTACATAATGATGCGTTGCTTCTGAAGCACCTGAACAAATTCTATACAAAGCAAGACATTCCATGGGTTAAGTTAATCTGGTCGACATATTATGAAAACAAAGTTCCACACGCCTGCAGGGAAGTTGGTTCCTTCTGGTGGAAAGATATAATGAGACTCAGTAACATGTTCAGAGGAGTAGCACGATTGTGACAATCTAGGTGTTTAATTAACCTAAGCATCTGCTAAACCCTTCGTTTTAGCTTAATTAGGCTTAGGCTAACCCCACCAAGATTTTCACTTAAGGGTTCACGCATGAAATCACAAAGTTCCTCGGTGAACTTTTGACCTTTCTCGGTTGGCACGGTTCGAATTCGAATTTTCACTTAAGAACTCAAAAATGTGCCAATACAAAAGTTGTTCACAATTTTGTGGGACACAACTTTGTCAATTGGAGCTCGATGAGATTTTGTGTGTAACATGCCCAAAAACTCAGTCAAAGCCAGTCAAAACCCAGAAGTTCACCCTGGCTGGCACCCGAGAGCGCCGGAGTTCACCCAAAGTTCGCGCTGTCTTCGTCGCATGCTCCAGCCCAAACCAAGCAGTTTACATATGGTCACCCTTTACGAAAGTTGTAGAGGGTACTGAGGGACACAACTTTCGTGTTTGGAGATTTTTGAGTTCAGATCAAAAATTTGGAGATCTTCGTGGTCAAACAGACGCCCTGCAGCTGTTCGATGAAATGCTCGGCTCACGCGTTCGCCGCCGACCGCGACTGCTTCCACGCAGCGCTCTGCACCTGAGCGTTCCGACCCCTGTTAGACTTTGCCCTCCACCTGTCTCGACGTCTGAGCGCTGTCCGCGTTGACCCACGCCACGCGCCCGACCGGTCCTCGACCGCCCGACCAAGTGTCGTTCGCCCGCCACTTGCCTGCCACCCCTGCCTCGCTGCGCCATGACGTGAATGCGTCGTACGCGTGTGCGCGGCCGCCGCCATGAGTCAGCGCCGCCTGCGTCGCCTGCCGTCGCCGGCTCGCCATTAAAACCCCTCACGCGTGCACCTGTGCCCCTCTGCTCGTCGTCAGCCGCCATAACTCGGCATCCCAACCATCGCCCGGCCCTGTCCCCGACCCTCTGACCACCCCCTTGGCCGGCAAGGCTTAGCAGCGAAGCCTCGTCTCTCTCCCCTCCTCGCCCCGCCTGTAAAGCCCCCTCCCCGAGGCCAACAATGGCTGCCGCCCCTCTGCTTGCCGTTCAAACGACCGGCCACCCACGGAGCTCCACCCTCCACTCGTCCTCGTCGCCGTCCGTGGTCACCAACGCATCCACCAAGCTCCACTCCACCTCCCCAGACCCTCAGCCAGCCTCCACCGCCGCCCAGTACGCCGGAGCTGAAGCAGAGAGCGGACGCCGCCGCCTCCTCCACGGCGAGCCTCCCTCCGACCATCTCCGGGCCCAAGTTTCGCATCAAATCGGTCGCAGGTGATCCCCTGACCCTCCCCGTGCCCTTCCCTGGCCAAGTCCGGCCCTCACCTCGCCGGAATCGACGCCGGAGCACTGCCGGCGCACCCAGGGACCACATTGCAATCGTGGTTTTCTTTTTAGGGTTGTTTCTGCAAAGTTCGAGGACCTGTTTGTAACTCTTGAATAGCTCCAAATCTGTGAACTTCTAAAATCAATTAAAAATCGTAGAAAAATCATAAAAATGCAAACCCAATTTTGTTGTACTCCTGGTGTTGTGCTCTACCTTTTCTAGAAAGCATGTATAGGTGTTTTCTGTGTAGTTTTCAAATTAGGTTCAAATCTGTTCAAACTTAAATTTGTGCACAGTTTGAAATCTACTGCCTTGTTTGTGCTAATTTTTGGATATGTTGTAGCTGGTGAAAGGTTTAGTCTTCTGTAAAAAGTTGGCACAAAGTTACACACTATATTATGAGTTATTAATTGTTTAGTACTACTGTGCATGTTTAGTTAAACAATTTTAGTAATTAATCTGTGCAGCTTCTGAGCTCATTCTTTTTGCAGTAGCTCTGTGCTAGCTTGATGCATGGCTGGTAAATAGTAGAGCCTAGTTTTCTTTGGCTAACATGCTTTTAGTTAATTAAAATCATGCCCGGCTGTTTTAAGCAGCTGAAAATAAAGTTAATTTTCTAGGAAGATCCTTTGACCTTTTTATGCTATCCTTTGGCATGTGAGTTTGTTTAGTCTAGGATAGGCTCTGGTAGAAAGCTAAGGGCAAATTGATGTTAGTGTGATTTATTAGGATTTATTCTTGATGCTAGTGTGATAAGCTGGTGTGATTTTTCCTAGATGCTGTATAAATCTTTTTGCTCTAAATTTTGGTCAGTAAATCTAGCAACACACCAATAACCCACTGAAATTTTCTCACATTTAATGGAAGTTCCAAACTTCCAGAATAATTTATGAAAGTTTCACTGCTTAAAAAGGAGGAAATAAGAATAAGTCTTTTCTTTAAAGTTATTAAATAAACTAAACACACCCCACACCCACACTTGCTGTTTGGTGGTGAAGTCAAAGTTAAATAATTTTATATGTGTACACAATCACCATCAACCAACCCCAAGTGCTTTTGTGAGTAGCAGTAACTACCAATTTAATTAAAGAAAGGGAAGGTCAGACCAAAAATTGTCCAGGTGAATGTGTCACTAAGTACACCCCGGGTTTATCATTATGCAATGATGATGACTCGATATAAGATCACCTCTTATGCATGTGCATCTCGTGTAGAACAAGCACTCGCAGACGGTGACTACGAGTTGGTGCCGACCGGAGAAGAAGGACAAGCCTCGGGAGACGTGAACGTGATCCAGGTGGAGGACGAACCGAACCCCGCCGCCGAGAACCCCCAAGCTAACCACGTGCCCGAAGGCAAGCCCCGGAGCATGTCCCATGTTTCAAATCTTGCAACTATGTTTTGTACTCTATGTTTGTGCATTTACGTTTCAGGCATTGATTGAAACCTTAGTTGCATGATCCTAGGAACCTATGCTTTGCAATACTAGTATGTTAGGTCGATAGTTGCTATGCTTTAAGGACACGGTAAAAGTCGAGTGATTTCCTGTCACTCGCGAGATATAGGGATCAACTGTCTTACTTATGATGGAATCATAAGGATGACGGGCGGGGATTTTTGTCATGTAGATGCCCCGTCCGTGTATGCAAAAATTGGTTAAGGCCGAATGGTACGGTACTGCTGGTTAAGTGTTTGAAAGCACTAAGCACTTGTTTGGGCATGGGACCGGTAAGTTTAGTACCTGTTCGGAAGAGGGCGTGGCCTTGTCCTGCTTTCCCTGGGATTTATCCCCCTGTCGCTGACACGTGGCTCAAGACCGAGGCCGGCCGGCTACGGCCGCGAAGTATGACCGGCTAAGGCTTGTGTCCAAGGGGAGTGGGCTCGGATCAACAAACTCGGAAGACATGGGAACGGCCTGGTTTGCGTTGACCCTCGGGGTTGATGCTTTTCCGTGTGTTTAGTATCCACCTTGCAAGGTTAAAATCGGTTCGAACTGTCTGTTTCTCGCAGCTAATGAGACTACTTAACCTCTGTGCCGCATTGAGTAAGAAGTGGAACATGACGATGGAAAGAAACTTGATGCCTGTTTAATTGCTTGCTCCACTTGTTTGATTAGTACAGGTTGCTTACCTAGAATGGTTAATTCGAACTAGAACTTGATGCTAAAACATTGAAAGCAAGGACCCACTTTTAGTCGCTCTTTGGCAAAACAAAACCACCAGCCAAAAGCCTTGCATGTCTAGAAGTTGGTGATGTAGCTGTCACCCGACGGTTAAGTCTTGCTGAGTATTAGTATACTCAGCCTTGCTTGTTGAATTGTTTTTCAGGTAGTGCCCTTGAGGAGATGGTTGCAGGTCTTACCTGGCCAACCACCCTTCCTCCTGGTTGGACTGTTGTTTGGGACGAGGATGCTTCTGAGTGATGTCACGACAGGCTTCACGTGATGTCACTACCGCTTTCGAATAATTAGTTTATTTCCGCTGCTTTTCAAAACTCTGAGACAATTGTTACTTTATGCATTTGAACTGGTTTGTAATAAATTACCTCAAGTGGGACCTTTAATTATTCGTGGATTGTTGTAATCTCTGGGACTCACCTTCGAGTGAGTATTTGCATGACTCGTTTCGATCGAGGTAACTGTCCGTGGTTGCATCGGGCTTGACCCGACAGACTGACATCTTAATCTGATTTAATTGCGTGATGACCAATGGAAGGTTAGCGCACTTAAGCCGGATTAATTTGGGCGGTTCTGCCACAGCTGGTATCAGAGCGAAAAGTTGTGCACCAGAGGTTCGCACGGTTCCGCTACACTTGTTTTGCAATAAAACTTGACCAACAAGTGCTTTGTGAAAACCCGTTGGATCGCTAAGGATTAACTAGACCGTGAAGCCCTACAGGGAATTTCGGGTTGTTTCAGGTGGCTTGCTAAATATGGTATATCTGACTAACTTGCCCAGCACACCCTTGCCCACGTGTTTTATACGTGCGCTGGTTTCCGTGCCTTGCGTGCACGAAGGGTGATAGGATCTCCATTCCAAGGAACCTATCATTACGGTTGTGTATGAGTCGCCACATGTTTTATATGTGAGCAAGGTCTTGATGGTATGGTTCTAATTCAAATGAGCCTATCATCCTGGTGGTTCGCCATGTTCGAGACATGTGCATGATGCCGCATCACGAGTTATGCGAAGGGTTGTGTGCTCTATTCAAAGTGAGCATACGGCCTAGACTAGATGCACTGTCCATGCAGTGTTGAACGCATGGATACCGTTTTTATAAATGAACGGTAATGAATGGGGACGCTTCCGTGGCGTGCTGGCACGGAAGGTTCATGGTTTTCTTGCAGGTACACTGACTCCGTTCGTTTAGGGTTACGATGGTCTGAGCGACGACTAGCTATTATAGGGAGAGACGTATATTGTGCCTCACCACCGGCAACTAACTACGTACACCAAGGCTTCTTGGTATTTGTGAGGACGATTTTAGTTCTTTTGCATCATGTTAACCACCTTAAAAATTCTTAAGACAACTTGAGGCAAAAAGGAAATAAAAATCGTAAAACTCACAAACTCCTAAAAATCTGTCAAAACTGTGTTTCTTGCTGGTCCGAATTTTTTTCGGGTCATTAAAACATCTTAGATGGCTAGGCACCTTAAATAAAAATTGTTCATAATTTCATAAGCAAGCTGCTATAAAAATCTCAAGATTTTTGGTTAAGTAAAACTTGAGTTATGATCAAATAGGTAACCCTCGGCCATCCTGAAAACAGCACAGGCAGAGACACGAGCGTTGAATTTTTCGCCCTAGCTAGAGTCCAAATCTGACTTGGAGTTATAAACGAAAGTTGTAGCTTGCAGAATTTCCTAGCTGCTGGCAAAAATTCATGATTTTTGGGCATCTGACCAAGGAGTTATGAATTTTTCTTTCACAACTACCTGGCTGTTGGGAAAAATTTCCTGCGATTGATTCTTATTGCCTTCACGCATGAATCCCTTGTTTACCTTGTAAACGAGTTTAAGAATCATGCGGCAATTAAGTGAATTATATTGCGAAGGATGGGAGCAACACGCCAATTCTAATGTTGGTTCTGAGCAACGACCATGAGAAGAAGTTGGGTTTCGAAGGCCCTATTGTTGGATTGAGTTGGAATTGCTACGATAAGGAATATCTCACCTGATCAAGTGCATCTGGCAGGATTTGAGTTCTTTTGGATGTTAACTTAAGGGTTATGAAACGTGCAGTGCTGCCCAAAGCTTTTGGATGGTTGACCATAGATGTTTGTGTGCCGTAGCCCCTCTAGTTAACTAGATGTCCGTTACCATCCCTTTCACGAGTTTCTACTCATCGGATGGCTCCTTACTCAGCCTCCTTAAGCGACAAAGTAAGTTCTCGTCGTGCACCTCAAGTACATCTACACTCTTTGATCAGTTAGATGTACTCACTCCTTTTTGCAATGGCTAGTGGATTCTTCCTTGCCATTACACCACTTTCCGTTCGATCCATAACCTATTCAACCGTGCCTTGATAAATCTTGGTTTTACCTCCAACGTGACATCTTTCCCACATTGATGGATCCCCTGAATTCAACTTGTAAACCTTGTCTCACCCTGTTGTCCAACAAGCATCGGTTAGGCATACATGAGCATTGTTGCAACATTCATATGTGCATCATGATCGCCTTATTACTTAATGCATGATTATTGCATTGTCATTGGTACACAGATGCATCATGGGAATCAATGGGTCACTTAACCGTCATAATCTTGGGGTTGCCTTTTCTTGTTTTGTCCCTTCCCTGATCTCTTGCTCGATACGGGCTGCTATCTATGAGTTTTCTCGTGGGGGATGTTTGTTCCGATACCTATGGTGCCGTGACGGAACCTAGGGCCTTGTGTGTGCTGCAGCCACGCAATTGTGCCACTAGGAGCGCGCTGGTATCTAGGAGTGTGGGAATACGACTCCATTAGAACCTCTTTTTGCACAACCCAAATGGTTTTCTAATATCTCCCCTGACGAATAACGAGTTTTAGCGGTGTGACCCCAGGAACTGCTAACATGTACTTCAATATATGCATCATAAGCTCATATGCATATGCATCATGTCATGTGCAACATTTCGATGCATAGGGCATTGCATCATGGCAACTATGCGGGTGCATCAAACCAACACCTTTTAGTCAGCATTGTGTCATCCTCCTCCTATCCCCATAGCATTAGCATAAAGCTTTTGAATTGGGCCTTAATTCAGCATGTTTCACAGCTGTATACTTAAATGGTGAACCTTGAGTAAGAATGTTTCAAAAGCCTTACGCTGTAGTAACCACGGCCTACCGCCCATGCGAAAGTGGCCCATGGCCCACTTAGCTCGATGGGCCGATTCCCCTTAATAGGCTGTTAACCTATGTCTCCTCGTTTTCCTCATCGCCACAGTGAAGTCGCGAGGACCCGTTTGACCTCCTCCTTATCAGTGCGTCGCCTGCTCCGTGTCGTTCCATCACCCTGCCACCTTTCTTCCACCGCTGCTGATCGCCGCCCACGCACACGCCACTGCAGTCGCCGTCACTTCGCAAAGGCATCTCGATGCCGGCCACTACCGCGCCACGCGCAGCCACCGCGTCATCGCCCCACCGGCCCCTACTAGCGTGTGCAAGCTATCGCGCATGCCACCGACAGCAGCACCCCTTCCGACGATCGATAAAAGCACCTCCACCCAACTCCTTTCATCCAAGCCGGCCTCCGCTCGAGCTACACAACTCACCATACACGCTCCCTCTTGCTGCCACTCTAGCACGCAAGCCGTCCATCCCCACCGCTTGCTCCACCCCTCGCCCAAACTCCTTCTTCACCTCCCTTAGGTGCTGCAAGAAAGAGCCGCGCTCTCCGACCACTTGAAGCTCATTCACCTGACTCTCCGACCGCAGCAGAAGTCCAAGCAGAAGCCTACAAGAGGAGTCCATAAGATTGAAGATTGGCGAGCTAAGAAGGATTCGTTTCCTTGCTGCCAACCATGGCTCGTTCTCAGGGGATGTGTGATTTAGATTGCTGGACTCTGGTAGCGTTGTACGTCTGTTTTGCGCTCCAGGTCTCGATGCTCTTAGCATTCCATGTTTATATTCATCGTCCACTCCCTCATGAGCGACGTTGATGTTGTATGAGAGGGCCATTGTACCGGTTATCCTTCTGGTTTTGAATCTTGAAGAACCCTAGCATGTTCTCTTTGGTTTCGGTGTGTAGCCTCGGTCTCCCTTCTTTGCAAATCTAATTTTAATCACCCGAATCTCGGGGCGAGATTCTGTTTAAGGGGGGTAGGCTGTGACAATCTAGGTGTTTAATTAACCTAAGCATCTGCTAAACCCTTCGTTTTAGCTTAATTAGGCTTAGGCTAACCCCACCAAGATTTTCACTTAAGGGTTCACGCATGAAATCACAAAGTTCCTCGGTGAACTTTTGACCTTTCTCGGTTGGCACGGTTCGAATTCGAATTTTCACTTAAGAACTCAAAAATGTGCCAATACAAAAGTTGTTCACAATTTTGTGGGACACAACTTTGTCAATTGGAGCTCGATGAGATTTTGTGTGTAACATGCCCAAAAACTCAGTCAAAGCCAGTCAAAACCCAGAAGTTCACCCTGGCTGGCACCCGAGAGCGCCGGAGTTCACCCAAAGTTCGCGCTGTCTTCGTCGCATGCTCCAGCCCAAACCAAGCAGTTTACATATGGTCACCCTTTACGAAAGTTGTAGAGGGTACTGAGGGACACAACTTTCGTGTTTGGAGATTTTTGAGTTCAGATCAAAAATTTGGAGATCTTCGTGGTCAAACAGACGCCCTGCAGCTGTTCGATGAAATGCTCGGCTCACGCGTTCGCCGCCGACCGCGACTGCTTCCACGCAGCGCTCTGCACCTGAGCGTTCCGACCCCTGTTAGACTTTGCCCTCCACCTGTCTCGACGTCTGAGCGCTGTCCGCGTTGACCCACGCCACGCGCCCGACCGGTCCTCGACCGCCCGACCAAGTGTCGTTCGCCCGCCACTTGCCTGCCACCCCTGCCTCGCTGCGCCATGACGTGAATGCGTCGTACGCGTGTGCGCGGCCGCCGCCATGAGTCAGCGCCGCCTGCGTCGCCTGCCGTCGCCGGCTCGCCATTAAAACCCCTCACGCGTGCACCTGTGCCCCTCTGCTCGTCGTCAGCCGCCATAACTCGGCATCCCAACCATCGCCCGGCCCTGTCCCCGACCCTCTGACCACCCCCTTGGCCGGCAAGGCTTAGCAGCGAAGCCTCGTCTCTCTCCCCTCCTCGCCCCGCCTGTAAAGCCCCCTCCCCGAGGCCAACAATGGCTGCCGCCCCTCTGCTTGCCGTTCAAACGACCGGCCACCCACGGAGCTCCACCCTCCACTCGTCCTCGTCGCCGTCCGTGGTCACCAACGCATCCACCAAGCTCCACTCCACCTCCCCAGACCCTCAGCCAGCCTCCACCGCCGCCCAGTACGCCGGAGCTGAAGCAGAGAGCGGACGCCGCCGCCTCCTCCACGGCGAGCCTCCCTCCGACCATCTCCGGGCCCAAGTTTCGCATCAAATCGGTCGCAGGTGATCCCCTGACCCTCCCCGTGCCCTTCCCTGGCCAAGTCCGGCCCTCACCTCGCCGGAATCGACGCCGGAGCACTGCCGGCGCACCCAGGGACCACATTGCAATCGTGGTTTTCTTTTTAGGGTTGTTTCTGCAAAGTTCGAGGACCTGTTTGTAACTCTTGAATAGCTCCAAATCTGTGAACTTCTAAAATCAATTAAAAATCGTAGAAAAATCAGAAAAATGCAAACCCAATTTTGTTGTACTCCTGGTGTTGTGCTCTACCTTTTCTAGAAAGCATGTATAGGTGTTTTCTGTGTAGTTTTCAAATTAGATTCAAATCTGTTCAAACTTAAGTTTGTGCATAGTTTGAAATATACTGCCTTGTTTGTGCTAATTTTTGGATATGTTGTAGCTGGTGAAAGGTTTAGTCTTCTGTAAAAAGTTGGCACAAAGTTACACACTATATTATGAGTTATTAATTGTTTAGTAAGACTGTGCATGTTTAGTTAAACAATTTTAGTAATTAATCTGTGCAGCTTCTGAGCTCATTCTTTTTGCAGTAGCTCTGTGCTAGCTTGATGCATGGCTGGTAAATAGTAGAGCCTAGTTTTCTTTGGCTAACATGCTTTTAGTTAATTAAAATCATGCTCGGCTGTTTTAAGCAGCTGAAAACAAAGTTAATTTTCTAGGAAGATCCTTTGATCTTTTGAAGCTAATGCTTGGCATGATAACTTGTGTTAGCTAAGAGTAGCTCTGGAAATTTTGTTAAGGATAATTGACTGTTAGTGTGATTTATTAGGATTTATTCTTAATGCTAGTGTGATAAGCTTGTGTGATTTTTCCTAGCTGCTGTATAAATCTTTTTGCTCTAAATTTTGGTCAGTAAATCTAGCAACACACCAATAACCCACTGAAATTTTCTCACATTTAATGGAAGTTCCAAACTTCCAGAATAATTTATGAAAGTTTCACTGCTTAAAAAGGAGGAAATAAGAATAAGTCTTTTCTTTAAAGTTATTAAATAAACTAAACACACCCCACACCCACACTTGCTGTTTGGTGGTGAAGTCAAAGTTAAATAATTTTATATGTGTACACAATCACCATCAACCAACCCCAAGTGCTTTTGTGAGTAGCAGTAACTACCAATTTAATTAAAGAAAGGGAAGGTCAGACCAAAAATTGTCCAGGTGAATGTGTCACTAAGTACACCCCGGGTTTATCATTATGCAATGATGATGACTCGATATAAGATCACCTCTTATGCATGTGCATCTCGTGTAGAACAAGCACTCGCAGACGGTGACTACGAGTTGGTGCCGACCGGAGAAGAAGGACAAGCCTCGGGAGACGTGAACGTGATCCAGGTGGAGGACGAACCGAACCCCGCCGCCGAGAACCCCCAAGCTAACCACGTGCCCGAAGGCAAGCCCCGGAGCATGTCCCATGTTTCAAATCTTGCAACTATGTTTGTACTCTATGTTTGTGCATTTACGTTTCAGGCATTGATTGAAACCTTAGTTGCATGATCCTAGGAACCTATGCTTTGCAATACTAGTATGTTAGGTCGATAGTTGCTATGCTTTAAGGACACGGTAAAAGTCGAGTGATTTCCTGTCACTCGCGAGATATAGGGATCAACTGTCTTACTTATGATGGAATCATAAGGATGACGGGCGGGGATTTTTGTCATGTAGATGCCCCGTCCGTGTATGCAAAAATTGGTTAAGGCCGAATGGTACGGTACTGCTGGTTAAGTGTTTGAAAGCACTAAGCACTTGTTTGGGCATGGGACCGGTAAGTTTAGTACCTGTTCGGAAGAGGGCGTGGCCTTGTCCTGCTTTCCCTGGGATTTATCCCCCTGTCGCTGACACGTGGCTCAAGACCGAGGCCGGCCGGCTACGGCCGCGAAGTATGACCGGCTAAGGCTTGTGTCCAAGGGGAGTGGGCTCGGATCAACAAACTCGGAAGACATGGGAACGGCCTGGTTTGCGTTGACCCTCGGGGTTGATGCTTTTCCGTGTGTTTAGTATCCACCTTGCAAGGTTAAAATCGGTTCGAACTGTCTGTTTCTCGCAGCTAATGAGACTACTTAACCTCTGTGCCGCATTGAGTAAGAAGTGGAACATGACGATGGAAAGAAACTTGATGCCTGTTTAATTGCTTGCTCCACTTGTTTGATTAGTACAGGTTGCTTACCTAGAATGGTTAATTCGAACTAGAACTTGATGCTAAAACATTGAAAGCAAGGACCCACTTTAGTCGCTCTTTGGCAAAACAAACCCACCAGCCAAAAGCCTTGCATGTCTAGAAGTTGGTGATGTAGCTGTCACCCGACGGTTAAGTCTTGCTGAGTATTAGTATACTCAGCCTTGCTTGTTGAATTGTTTTTCAGGTAGTGCCCTTGAGGAGATGGTTGCAGGTCTTACCTGGCCAACCACCCTTCCTCCTGGTTGGACTGTATGTTGGGACGAGGATGCTTCTGAGTGATGTCACGATGGCTTCACGTGACGTCATTCCCTTCGAATAATTAGTTTAATTCCGCTGCTTTCGAAAACTCTGGTTAACTGTTGCTTTATATTTGAACTCGGTTTGTAATAAATTACCTCAAGTGGGACCTATTAATACTTGTGGATTGTTGTAATCTCTGGGACTCACCTTCGAGTGAGTATTTGCATGACTCGTTTCGATCGAGGTAACTGTTCGTGGTTGCATCGGGCTTGACCCGACAGACTGACAGATTACTCTGATTTAATTGCGTGACGACCAATGGAAGGTTAGCGCACTTAAGCCGGATTAATTTGGGCGGTTCTGCCACAGCTGGTATCAGAGCGAAAAGTTGTGCACCAGAGGTTCGCACGGTCCCGCTACACATTGTTTGCAAATAAAACTTGACCAACTAGTATTTTGTGAAAACTCGTTGGATCGCTAAGGATTAACTAGACCGTGAAGCCCTACAGGGAATTTCGGGTTGTTTCAGGTGGCTTGCTAAATATGGTATATCTGACTAACTTGCCCAGCACACCCTTGCCCACGTGTTTTATACGTGCGCTGGTTTCCGTGCCCCGCGTGCACGAAGGGTGATAGGATATCCATTCCAAGGAACCTATCATTACGGTTGTGTATGAGTCGCCACATGTTTTATATGTGCGCAAGGTCTAGATGGTATGGTTCTAATTCAAATGAGCCTATCATCCTGGTTGTTCGCCATGTTCGAGACATGTGCATGATGCCGCATCACGAGTTATGCGAAGGGTTGTGTGCTCTATGCAAAGTGAGCCTACGGCCTAGACTAGATGCACTGTCCATGCAGTGTTGAAGGCATGGATGCCGTTTTTATAAATGAACGGTAATGAATGGGGACGCTTCCGTGGCGTGCTGGCACGGAAGGTTCATGGTTTTCTTGCAGGTACGCTAACTCCGTTCGTTAAGGTTCCGTTGGTCTGAGTGACGACTAGCTATTATAGGGAGAGACGTATATTGTGCCTCACCACCGGCAACTAACTACGTACACCAAGGCTTCTTGGTATTTGTGAGGACGATTTTAGTTCTTTTGCATCATGTTAACCACCTTAAAAATTCTTAAGACAACTTGAGGCAAAAAGGAAATAAAAATCGTAAAACTCACAAACTCCTAAAAATCTGTCAAAACTGTGTTTCTTGCTGGTCCGAATTTTTTTCGGGTCATTAAAACATCTTAGATGGCTAGGCACCTTAAATAAAAATTGTTCATAATTTCATAAGCAAGCTGCTATAAAAATCTCAAGATTTTTGGTTAAGTAAAACTTGAGTTATGATCAAATAGGTAACCCTCGGCCATCCTGAAAACAGCACAGGCAGAGACACGAGCGTTGAATTTTTCGCCCTAGCTAGAGTCCAAATCTGACTTGGAGTTATAAACGAAAGTTGTAGCTTGCAGAATTTCCTAGCTGCTGGCAAAAATTCATGATTTTTGGGCATCTGACCAAGGAGTTATGAATTTTTCTTTCACAACTACCTGGCTGTTGGGAAAAATTTCCTGCGATTGATTCTTATTGCCTTCACGCATGAATCCCTTGTTTACCTTGTAAACGAGTTTAAGAGTCATGCGGCAATTAAGTGAATTATATTGCGAAGGATGGGAGCAACACGCCAATTCCAATTTTGGTTCTGAGCAATAACCATGAGAAGTTGGGTTTCGAAGGTCGTATTTTTGGATTGAGTTGAGATTGCTACGACAAGGAATATTTCACCTGATCAAGTGCATCTGGCAGGATTTGAGTTCTTTTGGATGTTAACTTAAGAGTTATGGGGCGTGCAGTGCTGCCCAAAGCTTTTGGAATGGTTGACCATAGATGTTTGTGTGCCGTAGTCCCTCTAGTTAACTAGATGTCTGTTACCACCCCTTTCACGAGTTTCTACTCATCGGATGGCTCCTTACTCAACCCCCATAAGCGCCAAAAATGAGTTTTCGTCGTACACCTCAAGTACATCTACACTCTTCGGTCAGCTAGATGTACTCACTCCTTTTTGCAATGGCTAGTGGATTCTTCCTTGCCATTACACCCCTTCCTGTTCGATCCATAACCAATCCAACCGTGCCTTGATAAATCTTGGTTTTACCTCCAATGTGACATCTATCCCGCATTGATGGATCCCTTGATTTCAACTTATAAACCTTGTCTCACCCCTGTTGTCCAACAAGCATCGGTTAGACATACATGAGCATTGTTGCAACATTCACATGTGCATCATGATCGCCTTATTGCTTAATGCATGATTATTGCATTGTCATTGGTACACAGATGCATCATGGGAATCAATGGGTCACTTAACCGTCATAATATTGGGGTTGCCTTTTCTTCTTTTGTCCCTTCCCTGATCTCTTGTTCGATACGGGTTGCAATCTATGAATTTTCTCGTGGGGGATGTTTGTTCCATAACCTATGATGCCGTGACGGAACCTAGGGCCTTGTGTGTGCTGCAGCCACGCAATTGTGCCACTAGGAGCGCGCTGGTATCTAGGAGTGTGGGAATACGACTCCATTAGAACCTCTTTTTGCACAACCCGAATGGTTTTCTAATATCTCCCCTGACGAATACTGAGTTTTAGCGGTGTGACCCCAGGAACTGCTAACATGCACTTCAATATATGCATCATAAGCTCATATGCATATGCATCATGTCATGTGCAACATTTCGATGCATAGGGCATTGCATCATGGCAACTATGCGGGTGCATCAAACCAACACCTTTTAGTCAGCATTGTGTCATCCTCCTCCTATCCCCATAGCATTAGCATAAAGCTTTTGAATTGGGCCTTAATTCAGCATGTTTCACAGCTGTATACTTAAATGGTGAACCTTGAGTAAGAATGTTTCAAAAGCCTTACGCTGTAGTAACCACGGCCTACCGCCCATGCGAAAGTGGCCCATGGCCCACTTAGCTCGATGGGCCGATTCCCCTTAATAGGCTGTTAACCTATGTCTCCTCGTTTTCCTCATCGCCACAGTGAAGTCGCGAGGACCCGTTTGACCTCCTCCTTATCAGTGCGTCGCCTGCTCCGTGTCGTTCCATCACCCTGCCACCTTTCTTCCACCGCTGCTGATCGCCGCCCACGCACACGCCACTGCAGTCGCCGTCACTTCGCAAAGGCATCTCGATGCCGGCCACTACCGCGCCACGCGCAGCCACCGCGTCATCGCCCCACCGGCCCCTACTAGCGTGTGCAAGCTATCGCGCATGCCACCGACAGCAGCACCCCTTCCGACGATCGATAAAAGCACCTCCACCCGACTCCTTTCATCCAAGCCGGCCTCCGCTCGAGCTACACAACTCACCATACACGCTCCCTCTTGCTGCCACTCTAGCACGCAAGCCGTCCATCCCCACCGCTTGCTCCACCCCTCGCCCAAACTCCTTCTTCACCTCCCTTAGGTGCTGCAAGAAAGAGCCGCGCTCTCCGACCACTTGAAGCTCATTCACCTGACTCTCCGACCGCAGCAGAAGTCCAAGCAGAAGCCTACAAGAGGAGTCCATAAGATTGAAGATTGGCGAGCTAAGAAGGATTCGTTTCCTTGCTGCCAACCATGGCTCGTTCTCAGGGGATGTGTGATTTAGATTGCTGGACTCTGGTAGCGTTGTACGTCTGTTTTGCGCTCCAGGTCTCGATGCTCTTAGCATTCCATGTTTATATTCATCGTCCACTCCCTCATGAGCGACGTTGATGTTGTATGAGAGGGCCATTGTACCGGTTATCCTTCTGGTTTTGAATCTTGAAGAACCCTAGCATGTTCTCTTTGGTTTCGGTGTGTAGCCTCGGTCTCCCTTCTTTGCAAATCTAATTTTAATCACCCGAATCTCGGGGCGAGATTCTGTTTAAGGGGGGTAGGCTGTGACAATCTAGGTGTTTAATTAACCTAAGCATCTGCTAAACCCTTCGTTTTAGCTTAATTAGGCTTAGGCTAACCCCACCAAGATTTTCACTTAAGGGTTCACGCATGAAATCACAAAGTTCCTCGGTGAACTTTTGACCTTTCTCGGTTGGCACGGTTCGAATTCGAATTTTCACTTAAGAACTCAAAAATGTGCCAATACAAAAGTTGTTCACAATTTTGTGGGACACAACTTTGTCAATTGGAGCTCGATGAGATTTTGTGTGTAACATGCCCAAAAACTCAGTCAAAGCCAGTCAAAACCCAGAAGTTCACCCTGGCTGGCACCCGAGAGCGCCGGAGTTCACCCAAAGTTCGCGCTGTCTTCGTCGCATGCTCCAGCCCAAACCAAGCAGTTTACATATGGTCACCCTTTACGAAAGTTGTAGAGGGTACTGAGGGACACAACTTTCGTGTTTGGAGATTTTTGAGTTCAGATCAAAAATTTGGAGATCTTCGTGGTCAAACAGACGCCCTGCAGCTGTTCGATGAAATGCTCGGCTCACGCGTTCGCCGCCGACCGCGACTGCTTCCACGCAGCGCTCTGCACCTGAGCGTTCCGACCCCTGTTAGACTTTGCCCTCCACCTGTCTCGACGTCTGAGCGCTGTCCGCGTTGACCCACGCCACGCGCCCGACCGGTCCTCGACCGCCCGACCAAGTGTCGTTCGCCCGCCACTTGCCTGCCACCCCTGCCTCGCTGCGCCATGACGTGAATGCGTCGTACGCGTGTGCGCGGCCGCCGCCATGAGTCAGCGCCGCCTGCGTCGCCTGCCGTCGCCGGCTCGCCATTAAAACCCCTCACGCGTGCACCTGTGCCCCTCTGCTCGTCGTCAGCCGCCATAACTCGGCATCCCAACCATCGCCCGGCCCTGTCCCCGACCCTCTGACCACCCCCTTGGCCGGCAAGGCTTAGCAGCGAAGCCTCGTCTCTCTCCCCTCCTCGCCCCGCCTGTAAAGCCCCCTCCCCGAGGCCAACAATGGCTGCCGCCCCTCTGCTTGCCGTTCAAACGACCGGCCACCCACGGAGCTCCACCCTCCACTCGTCCTCGTCGCCGTCCGTGGTCACCAACGCATCCACCAAGCTCCACTCCACCTCCCCAGACCCTCAGCCAGCCTCCACCGCCGCCCAGTACGCCGGAGCTGAAGCAGAGAGCGGACGCCGCCGCCTCCTCCACGGCGAGCCTCCCTCCGACCATCTCCGGGCCCAAGTTTCGCATCAAATCGGTCGCAGGTGATCCCCTGACCCTCCCCGTGCCCTTCCCTGGCCAAGTCCGGCCCTCACCTCGCCGGAATCGACGCCGGAGCACTGCCGGCGCACCCAGGGACCACATTGCAATCGTGGTTTTCTTTTTAGGGTTGTTTCTGCAAAGTTCGAGGACCTGTTTGTAACTCTTGAATAGCTCCAAATCTGTGAACTTCTAAAATCAATTAAAAATCGTAGAAAAATCAGAAAAATGCAAACCCAATTTTGTTGTACTCCTGGTGTTGTGCTCTACCTTTTCTAGAAAGCATGTATAGGTGTTTTCTGTGTAGTTTTCAAATTAGATTCAAATCTGTTCAAACATAAGTTTGTGCATAGTTTGAAGAATACTGCCTTGTTTGTGCTAA
The DNA here is from genome assembly GCA_015476505.1 of Urochloa ruziziensis. Taxonomy (NCBI): domain Eukaryota; kingdom Viridiplantae; phylum Streptophyta; class Magnoliopsida; order Poales; family Poaceae; genus Urochloa; species Urochloa ruziziensis. The sequence continues at coordinate 30,322,314 of CM027121.1, read as the reverse complement.
TTTTTGGATATGTTGTAGCTGGTGAAAGGTTTAGTCTTCTGTAAAAAGTTGGCACAAAGTTACACACTATATTATGAGTTATTAATTGTTTAGTAGGACTGTGCATGTTTAGTTAAACAATTTTAGTAATTAATCTGTGCAGCTTCTGAGCTCATTCTTTTTGTAGTAGCTCTGTGCTAGCTTGATGCATGGCTGGTAAATGGTAGAGCCTAGTTTCCTTTGGCTAACATGCTTTTAGTTAATTAACATCATGCTCGGCTGTTTTAAGCAGCTGAAAACAAAGTTAATTTTCTAGGAAGATCCTTTGATCTTTTTAAGCTAATGCTTGGTATGATAACTTGTGTTAGCTAAGAGTAGCTCTGGAAATTTTGTTAAGATTAATTACTGTTAGTGTGATTTATTAGGATTTATTCTTAATGCTAGTGTGATAAGCTTGTGTGATTTTTCCTAGCTTCTGTTTAAATCTTTTTGCTCTAAATTTTGGTCAGTAAATCTAGCAACACACCAATAACCCACTGAAATTTTCTCACATTTAATGGAAGTTCCAAACTTCCAGAATAATTTATGAAAGTTTCACTGCTTAAAAAGGAGGAAATAAGAATAAGTCTTTTCTTTAAAGTTATTAAATAAACTAAACACACCCCACACCCACACTTGCTGTTTGGTGGTGAAGTCAAAGTTAAATAATTTTATATGTGTACACAATCACCATCAACCAACCCCAAGTGCTTTTGTGAGTAGCAGTAACTACCAATTTAATTAAAGAAAGGGAAGGTCAGACCAAAAATTGTCCAGGTGAATGTGTCACTAAGTACACCCCGGGTTATCATTATGCAATTATGATGACTCGATATAAGATCACCTCTTATGCATGTGCATCTCGTGTAGAACAAGCACTCGCAGACGGTGACTACGAGTTGGTGCCGACCGGAGAAGAAGGACAAGCCTCGGGAGACGTGAACGTGATCCAGGTGGAGGACGAACCGAACCCCGCCGCCGAGAACCCCCAAGCTAACCACGTGCCCGAAGGCAAGCCCCGGAGCATGTCCCATGTTTTGAATACATGCAATTATGATTTGTTAAGTTTATGTTTGTGCATTTACGTTCAGGAGTTGAATTGAAACCTTAGTTGCATGACCCTAGGTACCTATGCTTTGCAATACTAGTATGTTAGGTCGATAGTTGCTATGCTTTAAGGACACGGTAAAAGTCGAGTGATTTCCTGTCACTCGCGAGATATAGGGATCAACTGTCTTACTTATGATGGAATCATAAGGATGACGGGCGGGGATTTTTGTCATGTAGATGCCCCGTCCGTGTATGCAAAAATTGGTTAAGGCCGAATGGTACGGTACTGCTGGTTAAGTGTTTGAAAGCACTAAGCACTTGTTTGGGCATGGGACCGGTAAGTTTAGTACCTGTTCGGAAGAGGGCGTGGCCTTGTCCTGCTTTCCCTGGGATTTATCCCCCTGTCGCTGACACGTGGCTCAAGACCGAGGCCGGCCGGCTACGGCCGCGAAGTATGACCGGCTAAGGCTTGTGTCCAAGGGGAGTGGGCTCGGATTAACAAACTCGGAAGACATGGGAACGGCCTGGTTAGTGTCGACCCTCGGGGTTGACGCTTTTCCGTGTGTTTAGTATCCACCTTGCAAGGTTAAAATCGGTTCGAACTGTCTGTTTCTCGCAGCTAATGAGACTACTTAACCTCTGTGCCGCATTGAGTAAGAAGTGGAACATGACGAGGGAAAGAAACTTGATGTTTGTTTAATTGCTTGCTTCACTTGTTTGATTAGTACAGGTTGCTTACCTAGAATGGTTAATTCGAACTAGAACTTGATGCTAAAACATTGAAAGCAAGGACCCACTTTTAGTCGCTCTTTGGCAAACAAAACCACCAGCCAAAAGCCTTGCATGTCTAGAAGTTGGTGGTGTAGCTATCACCCGACGGTTAAGTCTTGCTGAGTATTAGTATACTCAGCCTTGCTTGTTGAATTGTTTTTCAGGTAGTGCCCTTGAGGAGATGGTTGCAGGTCTTACCTGGCCAACCACCCTTCCTCCTGGTTGGACGGTTGTTTGGGGCGAGGATGCTTCTGAGTGATGTCACGATGGCTTCACGTGACGTCATTCCCTTCGAATAAATTAGTTTAATTCCGCTGCTTTCGAAAACTCTGGTTTAACTATTGCTTTATATTTGAACTCGGTTTGTAATAAATTACCTCAAGTGGGACCTATTTAATACTTGTGGATTGTTGTAATCTCTGGGACTCACCTTCGAGTGAGTATTTGCATGACTCGTTTCGATCGAGGTAACTGTTCGTGGTTGCATCGGGCTTGACCCGACAGACTGTCAGATTACTCCGATTTAATTGCGTGACGACCAATGGAAGGTTAGCGCACTTAAGCCGGATTAATTTGAGCGGTTCTGCCACACCATGCCTGCTAGCCGCTGTGGCTGACGCTCCGCTGTCCATGCCCACCACAACTGCGCCCCCTTGCTTGACCCCGTGCCCACTGGCTACTGCCGTCGCTGCAGCGACAGCCATGGGCCCTGCGCTGCTCTGGCGCAGCACGCACCGGCGACGAGTGTCGGCTCATCAAGGCGTCCCTATTGGACAAGGCCGCCCCGAACCTCGAATCAGCCGCCACGGCGGGAGGCAACACGCTCCTCCACGTGGTAGATGCGGACGGGCACTCCGACCTCGCCTCGCTCCTCCACATCGTCGGATGTTGAGCTCAAGCGGTCGGTGCTAGTGGCAAGTCACCGAGAAACATGATGGTCATGTTGATTTAGTTGTATAAATTTGTTGCAAGAGCACTTCTTACTCATGTTTCGATGGAACCTTCGCCTACGATGTTTTTGATGTTGCAAGATTTTGATCTGATATGTTTCATGATTTTTTGTGGTGTTGCAATAGTTCAATCAAAATGTTACCCTAAGATGTTTTGATGTTGCAACGATCTGAGATGTTTCATCCTTGTTACAACAGTTCATGTTGCAAACAGTTGTTTTGGATGTTACAACGACTGCCCTACGATGTTGCAATAATTTCTTATGATGTTATAACCGATTATTGCTGGAATTAACTTTTTTTCATCCATGTTGTTGTTTGTTTATATATTTCGGCTCGTAATTTTTGATGTTGCAAGGACTTGTACAAAGAATATGTTGCAAGGTATAGATAAATTATCACATTGGAATTTTTGTAGACTGAATGTTGCATGAAACATTTACTCATGCTGCGGTTGATTTTTTTAATAGTTGAAGGTTTACAACATGAAACATATGTTGCGGCGGGAATTTCTCACACGCTAGACGTCCGAGCGCCAGCAAAGCCGTCCCCTAACCATGTTTCCTGAACAAAAACTAGGCGATCACGCCAACAAACCATAAGGCCGTTCGTGTTCCGTTGACGCCCAGCCCATCCATCCTCCTCTCTCGGATGGGATCGATGCTGCCCCTCTTCCTCTTCCTCCCGCTGCTTCTGGCAGCGCTCCCCCTCCCCCGCGCATCCGCCTCCGCCGACATCTGCATCGTGGGCGCCGGCATCTCCGGCGCATCCACAGCCTTCTTCCTCACCAACTACACCACCTCCCTCCATGGAGCACAGCTCCGCGTCTTCGAGCGCCGTCACAAGGTGGGTGGACGCCTCGCCACCGTCGACATCGCCGGTGACCGCTTCGAGGCCGGGGGCTCCATCATCCACCCCCGCAACCTCCACGCGCGCCGCTTCGCTGACTTCCTGGGCCTCGCCGTCAAGGCCGGCGGCGACGAAGACTGGCTAGGGATCTGGGACGGCAAAAGCTTCGTCTTCCAGACGCTCCGCCCGCTGCCGCCCGGGAGTTCCTGGTGGCGTCGCAAGCTGCACGGCCTCTTCAACTCGCTGCTGCTGCTCAGGCGATATGGCCTGTCCCTGCTCAAGATGGACAGATTTGTCCAGGTCCCTTTTAATTTGGGTCTCCTGCTCCCCATACCTCTAATTCGCTGCTGATGTCACAGAATTGGCTCATCAGTTCAACATTACGTGCAGGAAATGCTGCAAAGGTTCATGCTCTTCTACAATGGCGTCGAGTCTCGCCCAGCCTTTGCCACGGTTGAGGAGATGCTCAAATGGACGGGCCTCTATGGCCTCACACGCAGGACCCTCGAGGAGGAGCTGCTCGATGCCGGCCTCAGCTCTCAGACTATAGCAGAGCTTGTCACTGTATGTATGCTTTTTCTCAACATCCCCGGCCCGCACCATATTGTCTTTTTCCTCGACTCAACCAAGCCCCAGCTTCGTGCTTCATGATGTAACATTATTTCCAAAACGAAATCTTTTCACCCATCACATCAAAGGAGAATCTTAGATGCATGGAGTATTAAATGTAGACGAAAAAGGTAAAAAGTTATATGGATAGGCTGTAAATCGCGAGACGAATCTAATGAGCCTACTTAATCTATGATTTGCAACGGTAATGCTACAGTAACCATCCACTAATTATGGATTAATTACCCTCTAATCATCATCGTTAGATTCGTCTCGAGATTTGCAACCTATCCATATAACTTTTCACATTTTTCGTCTACATTTGCTACTCCTAAATTGGTAAAATCAATACCTGAAATCTTTTCAAAAAAGTTTCATCAACTAAACACGGCCACTGCAACTTGTTCAAAATGGGCTCCTTGCATTTACTTCTCGAACGCAGCAGCAGCAGTGTTTTTGAATAGGCCAAATTTCTTACCGTCTCCAACATGTACCCTGAAGATGGAATATACCGACCTGCTCATGCTTTCTTTCTTCTGGAAGATGCTCTCTAATCTCATTTACCAGTCCCCCCCTAAAAGCATCTCTTCCTGATAAGCACCACCAATGATGTATCCTATCCCTGACAGGTGATCACAAGGATCAACTATGGCCAGAGCACGCGTATCAGTGGCCTGGCTGGGGCCGTGTCTTTAGCTGGGTCTGAGTCAGGATTATGGGCCGTGAAAGGAGGAAACTGGCAACTAGTTGCTGGATTGCTAAAGACCTCTAATGCCACTCTGCATCTCCAAGAAGGCATAGACTCAATCACTGATGCTGGGGATTACTATGTTCTGAGATCAAATACTGGGAACGAATACAACTGTATGGTGACGGTGGTGGCAACACCACTTGACGAGGTGAACATTACGTTTAGCCCTCCCATCTCCATTCCACCGAGGAAGATGCAGCACACGCATGCAACCTTTGTCAGAGGCCTATTGAACCCTGTAAGTGTTAGCGCAGTCTATTGGCATTTTTTCTTTTTCTAGTTCCTAGCGTGAATATGGCAGCAAAATGAATGAGTGATAGCCTTTGAGCTTGTTGCTGATGCCTTGGTTGGGATGATCTGCTGACAAGAAGTCACTTTGGCTTTTGCTGTTCTCTATTGTTTCAGGGATATTTCGGTCTAAACTCAGCTTCAAGTATTCCAGAGCTGATTGGTACCCTAGAGCTGCCTAATATCCCTTTCTCGTGCATCTCAGTTCTGAAGAGGTACAGCAAAGATGACGTGACCTACAAGATGTTCTCACGTGCAAAGCTGGATGATGGTTTACTGGATCAGATCTTCAGGTGAGTCTAGTTACAGTGAGTCTAGTCGCTCAGATGGCATGAGGTTGATCAGTTAATATACATATGTTGTTATTGTTGCGTCGGTTGGGAGAGCAGCGCAAGGAAAGAGACGACTCCGATAAACTGGGCTGCTTACCCGCACTACGAAGCTCCAGAAGAGTTTGCTCCTATAGTGTTGGACGGAAGCAGCTGTACTACGTGAATAGCTTTGAGAGCGCAGCGAGCGCCATGGAGACGGGCGCTGTGGCAGCGGAGAATGTGGCGCGGCTTCATCATTTCGAAGATTTCTCTACCGAAGCGAGGGTTGAGGAGCCTCCTGGCCCTCATATCAAGTCATTCGCTGAAGAGGAGGAAGAAGGATCCCGGCGTCGGCATATAGACCTGTGAAACTTTGTACTGGTAGCTTTTTAGCTGGGCACGGCACGGGCACGGGCACTTTTTTTTTTTGGAAAATTCGGGCATGGGCTCGCTGTTGAGTTGCGGACACTTTCCTTTTTTTTCTTTTTCTTCGGTACATCTGATTTTGGGTGATAAATGTTGTGTGGACGGATGGTATAACCATACTATGAAAGCTTTTCATGTGGATACTGAATACTGAATAGAAGGTTTTTTTTTGTTTTTTGAGATCCCTATGACCGGAGAAGTGATATAGACATGGCAAGCATGTTTGATGGGCTGGCTACCTCGAATGACGATGAACGACAAGTTTGATGGGCTGGGCTGAGTCACTGCGACGAGTTGTGTGTCTTTGTTTACCGCGAAGAAAAAAAACGGTCGTGTCTTCGTGTGGAAGCAACCAGCACGGCACCAGAGTGAATGAATAATAATAAACGGAATCACCCTCACCTCTCTCTCTTTCTCACTTTCTCAGCAGCAGGAGCGCATTGACTGCCCTGTCTCGGCAACCAGAGGAGAGGAGAGGAAGAAGCTCCACCTCCATGGCCGTGGGGGGCCTTCTGCGGAGCTCGTTTCTCCGGCGGGGGGAGTCGCCACCTGGCTACCCTGCCACGAGCTCTTCGCCTCCTGTCACCATTGGCTCCCCACGCTGCCGCGCCTCCGCCCGCCCGCCTCCGACGGATTCAAGCTTCTCCTCGTGCTGCTCCTCTTCTCCGCCGCCCTGGCCGAGGTCCGCTACATCGCTCCTCCTCCATGGCGCCCACGCTCCGGCCAGGCGACCGAGCCGTCGCCGAGAAGGTCTCTTCTTCTTTTAGGATGGCTTATTACACTACGTATTATCAGATTCAGTGCAGTGCTACAAATAAGGCAAATGCGGGTGCGTTACTCCTGCTCTTAGATTGGTAGATCTGGCTACTCAGAGATCATCCAAGTGCGAAACGATGAAATAGTACATGTCCCGGAAACACAGGCACACATTCGACCATGAAAATTAATTGAAATACTGTAACAACGCACCCTATCATGCCCTCACAAAAGTTAACCTAAAACACAGGCTGGCTGGCAGGGGTCTCATTTGCTTCCTGACCCGACGTTTCATCTTTGACTGCTTCATGTGCTTCTCAGTTCTCACTGCCATAACCCACAACCCAAGCCCTCAAAATAAAAAAATAAAATAAAAAAATCCACAACCCCAAGACCGATGTTTGGCAAATCAGAAGATAAGAGAGAGGGATTCTCTGTTTGGCTCATCTACGCGTTACTAAACCAAAAGCTGTGAATCTATTGGGGATCTACCCTAGCTAACGCCCAGGAGTATCCATTAATCTCTATGCTATGCCATCATCTTCCAGGTTACATACTTCTTCGGAGACCATCTATTGGAGATATAGGTTCTTCAAAGTGCGGCGGGCTGTACAGGTTTGCCCTTTTGTTCTGTTCCGCTGTCTTTCAGTTCCTTGCTTTGTCCACTCTGAAAATGTGCACTTCCAATTTCAGAATACGGTGTTAATAAGGATGTTGTCTTTATTAAGAGGGTAGTGGCAACACCTGGAGCTTTCATCGAGGGTAAACTGCATGGCTATTGATTTTTCAATGCGATATGATCATATCACAGCAAGACCCCTGCAGCTCTGACCCCGCCTCTTTGTAGGTTCGTCAGGGGCAGCTTATTGTAAACGGTGTTGTGCAAAAGGAGCATTACACAGCATCCCATGCGTTGTACACAATGGAAGCATGGTTTGTGCACACATCTCTACTCTGTGAGCATGTCTCCTGAACAACATTGAGGAGTTGATATTGCCAGGTCCAGGGATTAAAAGTGCTGTTAACAAAAAGGGTTAACAGATGTGACGAGAATTTTCATTCTCCACAAGGATGGTGATCAAAGTGGACTGGCTGCTCCATGTTGTTGACTTCTTGCGTGCCTTGTTGTGATCAACGGCCTCAGATGGTGGATGATCTCTTCCTTCCATCTTTCCTCATTGGCTGCATACCTGGATTCTCTCTGTGAAACTATCATACTCCTGCAGCGGCCTTCCTGAAGGTCAGGTATTTGTTCATGGGTGACAACCGAAATAACAGCTGTGATTCTCGTGCCTGGTAAGAAGCATGCTTACATCTGTACTAGCTCAAATCCTCCTGTAGTAGATATAACTGATTGCTTCAGCCTGAGATGATTCTAGATTACTACATGCATTGAGAAAATCACTTGACATCATAGCAACTGCCAACCGCAGAGCCTTGCCCTCGTGCACACTTTTTTTTAGGGCAGCTCTTTAGCTCTCGTGCACACGTTGAGGCAATCCAGTTTGGCTATAGATGATAAGAATCAGCACTATAGAGTGATTTCCCAATTGCTACGAGTTTGAACAATAGTGTTTGCATCCTTGCCTAAAAAAGGAAGCAACACAGTGTATGATGTTGGTGCCATATTTAAAGTTGGCCTGTTGTTCTTGTCTGGCTGATCTGCAGCTTGTTTTTCGTTGCCATCTGTCTGGGAACTAATATTGATAATATCTGTGGTGCTTTTGGTAACAGGGGGCCTCTTCCCCATTGACAATATCGTTGGAAGGTACATGACGTCTTTTACAAGATCCTCTTTCCAGTAAATGATGGTGAAGAGGTGCCACTCATCTTCTCCAGTGTCCCTGACCGGCTGAATGGCTGGGTGTTGCTTCATATATCAATGTAGTTACCGAGTTGTGCTGAGCCTGGTACCAGGCCGTTATCTGTAACTTATGGAGGACTTGCCGCTGTAGCATTGTTGTTGTATGTAATGGCCTTTCTCCAGCTGTGAGAGTCAAAAAGGTCACTCTCTGCTGCTCGCCGTTGGCATGGCCTCAGGCTGTCGTATGTTGAGCTTATGATTACCTGTTAGATCGGTAGAACTGCAGAATGTATCCAAAAACTTGGAAGAGGTTGCCTTAGGTGATGAAGCTTATCAGCGGTGATAAATGTCAGAATGCTTGAGCCCAATCTGCATCAGAACTTTGGACGTGATTGCACATTTGCCCCGAATGGCTTGTTTCCTTCCTGTCAGTTAATGTGTCGTTCCGCACCGTAATTGCACTTTGTTGAAACAAATTATGCCACTAAACAATTGAAGTAATTCAATCTAAGCATTTTCTTCTCAGAGCTAGCAACGTCTGGTTTAGCATTACCGCATTACAGAAGCGGAGACCGCTTTAGTATATTTCAGGCCAGGGGCAGATTAGAAACATGCTCAGTAGCAGTAGGCCACCCTGCGTGACCGCTTAATGCCTACACGGAACTGGACAACAACACTAATAGCATTTCGACTCCAGTGCTAACCAGTGAGAATATTTTGTGGGTATACATACAAATCTGCCATGGAAAATAAAAGGAGGAAAAGAGGGTTTCTACATTGTACTGTAACCTTAGTACAAGCTCATTCATATACTATATATACCCTAGCTTGTGTAAATTAATGATTAGCGAAAAGGCGTCAATGTGGTGACCGGAATGATTCCGACGATCTCAGAGGAATTCCTTCACTGTCATTGTCTGTTTGCTTTGAGAACCGCACTGACGAAGTCGTAGGAAGTCGGAAGGAAGATGAAGTTGAAAGCCCTGTATTCACACACGAATATGGTTTCAGAACATGCCTTTTGTTTTATGTAGAAGAAAAGACGGAAGACAGAGACGTCGATATGGCGAGAAACTCGTACCACCATCAGCCATGTCTTTTGTTTTATGTAGAAGAAAAGTTCCAGAAAGGATCGTAACAAAGCCACACATCTCTGTCACAATTTGTGTTGGATTTTGTCTGTCCCAGTCCTACGCAAAGATAAAATGAAACTACAACATCATTCTAATGTTATTCGAGTGAAACTCATACTTTTTAAGTTTGAAATTGGATAGGAACCCTAGCTGACATCAGTATGAGGTCTCTTGCTTGCTCAAATTTTAGAATAAAAGCATGAAGGTAAGATAAGCTAAAGCTTGAAACACATACCTTGAAACATGATGACCACTAGCCAAGCTGGTATAAGATTGTGAACATTGTATAATAAATGGGTGACACAACTGCTGTATTAAAGTGTCAAGTGCCTGCATTCAGTGAAGAAAAAAAGAAATCACTGTCACCATTTTTTTTGGGGATGGGGTGGGGTGGAGGGTATGCTTTGTTGGTCAGGCAAGGAAATCTGATGCCATGGTGAAGCAATTGAACTTTGGCTTTATATAGTGCAAACCGAAGCTTCAACATCGAATGATACCACCAGTATACCAGGACATTCATTCTTCATTTACTAATGGATCAAAACTATTGGAGTTTTCGACATCTAGGGCACTTGGTGAACCAGAAATAAAAAATAATTAATTAATCATATGCCTTTATCACAATATTCTCTTTTTTCCCAGTAAACTTCTAGATTCTAATCACCCTTATATTATGCTAGTATGCTAAATCATAGAAAAGAGGAAAACACCACTAGTTCAGAGAGAAGTTAGAACCCTTTTTTAGCGAAAACAGTAGGGGCTTTCCCCACTGCCCTTTTTTTTATATATAAGCAGAAATCAATAAAGAATCGGTACAACGCATAGTCGCCTATACATGTAAGGAAGTGCAGAAGAGAGTATTATAGAAATGAGTTGATCCAAGAGAAAGGCAAGACCCTAATTGTGCTTTAAAAAAAAATCAGAATACCTTGTTCAAGTAATTCATTTGGGTAATGACACATGAGATTACAACCAGAGTGAACGCCCATGTCTGTGGATATAAGTTGGTTCATTCCTGAAAAGGTCAGCTTCAATGCAATACCAAGAGCTTTCACGCTCATAACCTGCATAGTTTGTCTAACACTTTTGTAAGAAGCACACAACCAGAGATGATAAATGCACGCTATATCAAGAGAAAACATACCGAGATGGAACCAACAAGAGAGCAAACGCCTATATAGACCATGACATGTGTCTGCCCATAAAGCGGGACAAACCGATAAACAAGTATGACAGCTATACCAATTACCACTGCTGCATAACACATGAAGGCTGAAATACAACATCAAGTGGTTAGGAATTGGTGTGGTATTGTTTATCCAGGAAACATTAGGAAAATTAGTAGACAGAAGCAACGTAATAGTAAATACCTGGTTCTGTAGCCAGACCCCACACTTCTGTCACAGACTCAATTTCACGCTCTGGTGGAGCATGAAGGACAATTGTGGTGGATCCCACAACACACAGGACACATCCAAGAATGCCGAATATATGCAGCTTCTCCCGCAGCATCACATGCGCAAGCACAGCGCTGCAGAACAGAATATAGTTACAGATTACTTATAAAATCAACTAAGGTTACAGTAAGGCAAAGTATACCGTTCTGTGAGCCAAACTCGTGCCTGATAATAATGCTAAGAGCGCCAAGAGGAGTGACCAAAATAGCTGGAGCAAATGCCTAAGCTGCAAATTTGCAACCTCCCCAACAATCACTGGCAAAAAGAATTTCCAAAACAAACAGCATGACGATAAGCTATCTGTTAGAGTGAAACAAAATGAAAATAAGAGACGAGCACTGACTTGTTATCATGCCAACCACCAAAGAGGCTCGTATAAATAGAATATCACCAACCCCTGTCAGAACATGGAACATACAAGTCAAAGCACCTGTTATTTAGCGGCAATGGAACGCTTAGTTAACCACCAAAGTAGTTTGTCTATTGTTAGGGATAGAAGTGGACATTTTGGCGCATCAAATCATTAAGTTTTGATCGTTCAACTCCAACTGCAGTTTTTTTTTTTTTCGTGGACAACATCAACAAATAGCGAATGAAATCTGCTTTCATCACTGATGACTAGATATCAATAATGGTTATTGAGAGGGGCATGTGTGCGCTGAGTTCAGTCCATATAGGTAGAGGAGTCCAAGTTAAGTTAGCATTAGCATTCAAGCATGTAAACTACTCTGCAATCACTCGTGAGGAGTGATCTGGCTGCTGCATCCTAAATTCATGGAGGTGAACACAATTCTTCGATTCTCTATGATGCATTGAAGAAAGAACAATGGGGTGGGGTGGGGTGGGGTGGGGGGGGGGGGGGGAGTAAAAAGGGTACCGGCCCTGACGCCGGAGGAGGCGGCCTTCTTGAGGCCCTTCTTCTTGATGATGAAGCTGGCGCCGATGAAGAGGCTGGACGAGAGGGCGAGCACCAGGCCCTTGATGTTGTCCGCCGACATGCCCGTGTACCACCGTCCCCCGCCCGAGGCGGAGGCGGTCGAGGTGACGTCCATGCGGGCCGAAGAGGCTATGATGCTCACCAGATGTCACCGCGAGGAGGAGGCGGCGGCGGTGCCCTAGGTGGTGTCATGAGGAGGGGTGGTGCGCGTGCGGCAGCCGAGCGAAGGGGAGATCCCGCCCACCCTCCCTCTCTCTCCTGGGGACGGCGGTCGGCGGGGCTTTGCCTTGCCGGCTCGTCTCCTCGCCTGACCGGGGGAAAGCCGGCCGGAGGTCGGTCTCGTCTGGTGGCGAGATGAGATGGTTTCCTTTTCCTCTCCAGTCTCCCTTGCTTTTCCCCCCAATTTTCTCGTTTTTCTTATATCCGAATAAAATGGAAAAAAATGAAATTTGGAGGCTTTTTTCCTTCAAAAGTGGACTTGGGAGCATTTTATTTGGTTCGGTTGCTGGTTTAGTATGGTCACATTGCCCTTCCATTATCAATTCGGTTTGTGCATCCATTCATTTGTCACTTAGATGGAGCATTAAAATATGCGCATACGAAGTTGTGAAATGAAATTTTGTACTGAGAATTTAGTTTCATTCATCAACTCAATGATCATTAGATGATATGACATTCACACAATAAAATCTTGCACCGAGAATGTTCTGAGAGCTACACAGGAACAAATCTTGTACCGAGAATGTTCTAAGAGCTACACAAGAACAAGTAGCTGATGGTCTCACTGGCTACACAAGAACAAGTAGCTGATCATCCCACAGAGAGTCAGTATACAACAAACAATACCATATGTGCTGCAGAAGAATAAGTAAACGAAGCTGTTTTCTGTCACACAGACATAATAGTCCAAGCACACACCATACTACCGCACGCTTCTTTTAAGGAAGCTACCTTTTATCCAGTCAGATCAGAGTTTACTAGATGCTGCACCGAGATACTTGGAGTAGCGAGCTTGAGCGATGATTTTGCCAGATTTCTTCTTCAGTTCCACAACGGCCACCCCTACAGCCTTGCCAGCGCGCAGAACCTTCGCCTCGATGTCAATCTCTTCCTGTGATAACCAAACACGCCATGTCTGTCAGCATCTTGGCCCTTCAAATCCAAGTACGCAATAAACTTCAGGAATCAAGGTTGATTGTCTACTTAGTAGTTGAACATGCTTTGCTTGTCCATGCATACTTAGATCGAGGAAAAAGGGAAATGGCATTGTTAATGACAGGAACAACCTAGATTTAGGACCAGAAGGTTGTTAATGTCAACCTACAGTGACAATTCGTAAAACAAAACATGATAAAGTAAGGTCCATCGTGGAAATCTGCTTAATTCACAATGGTATAAGGCACGTAGCGCAATCGTTTATTGATTGATCATTCATCGACATTGAATCCAAGAGCACACTAAAATAAGCTCACTAGCTAACGGGCATCATTCATCGACATTGAATCCAAGAGCACACTAAAATGGCTCACTGGCTAACAGGCAGGGAAAGATAGATACTGTATGTGTTTGTTTCATTCCATTCCATCCAAGATAAGATTAGAGGCTCCCGTTTGTGCTCATTTTTATTCGTTGCAGCCAATGATTCCACCAGGTGGATAGATAAGAGGAACAATTCATCAGGTGGATAGATGCTGTATGTGTCTTGTTTCATTCCATCTAAGATAAGATTAGAGGTTCCCGTGTTGTGTTCATTTTTATTTGTTGCAGCCAATAATTCCACCAGGTGGATAAGATAATTCGTCAGGGGATATTTCATCAGTACTAGTAAAGAGGGCAGGAAAGGAAACGAAGCTGACGTCGGCAAAAGCAGCATCAAGGTAGGAGATGTTCATTTCGAGGGGTGAGCCCCTGGTGCGGAGGCCGGCAGCGGTGAAGGCGGCGGAGGCAACCAGATCGACGAGGGAGGCGGTTGCGCCGCCGTGCAGGAAGCCGCCCGAGTTCTGCATCGAGAATCAATCAGTCAGCAATCAGATGATAGACGAGGGCAGGCAAGGTGGCTTACGAGTAGCCTGGATGGGACGGTGAAGTGGCAGAGGAGGGTGCCGGGCTGGAGGGCCTGGACGACGCGGATTCCCTTGAGGACGAAGGCGTCGTAGAACCCGAGGGCAGGCGGGGCAGCTGATCCGCCTCCGCGTCCGCCGGGGAGGTCTCCTCCAGCAGCCGCCGCCTCCTCCAACGACTTGTCCTGGGAGCCGCCGGAGGCCATCCCCCCCTTTTTTTTGGTGCGGGCGGCTTGAGGTGAGGAAGACGACGGAGAGGGGAAGAAGAAGCAGACAGAGAGAGGCGCCCTTCGTCTTTACGCTTTCAAAGGCGACTCACGTAAGGCCAGCAGCCAGGTAACGCCTTCCCTTCTCCCAGTCTCCCAGATGGCGGCGCCGTCTGGGATCAGGATGGCCGCCGTCTTCGGCGAGGCCAAACCGGAGTACGGCGGCCACGACGCCGATGCTCTCCCGCGCCGCCCCGTGCTCTTCCACGCCCACGCCCCTCCCACCCCCCCCTCCGTGTCGTCGCCACCGACCTCCGCTCCCTCGCCTGGCGCTGCTCCCTCGACCTCGACGACCTCCAGAACCTCGTACGTTGCTTTGCATACCTCCTCCTCTCGTTCCCCATCCCATCCCATCCCGTTGGACTTCTTGCTTGCTCCTCATGCGTGTCTTCTTGTCTTGTATGTTGGGATTCATCCATCCATGGTTCAAATCCAAAGCAAGATGACGTTGGCATCGGTGGCTCCTGCTCCGACTTCCTCGATTACCTCTATTCTTCCTTTTCCTCAGCCCAAGTAAAGCTCCTCTTCCCTGCAGCCCAAGGTATCCTAGTCTGAAATCTGAACAAGAACAATGACACGCCTTCACCTACCTATGCGCGATGCCGTATGTTGTGCAGGTCCTAATACTGCAGAGCTTGTGGCTACCAAGGCAAAGGGGCTACCTCGCATCACTCTCCCTCTCATCCTGTTGCTGCCTCTGAGCTCAAAGATGTCATTGCTGATTTCTCCCTTGCGCTTTATGCGTCTTACAAGACCAAGCAGGAACATGCATCCAGAGGTGGGTTCTCGCCACTTGCACTTCTTCTTTGATGACTGATTGTTTTTTGTCCCACAATCATGTTTTTCTTCTTTTGCAGAACAAGAACGGGTGTCACAGCTTATGGAAAGTCTAGCATCTGAAAGAGTAGGTTATCCCCTCACCCTCATCACTTGTTTATGCTGCTGCTTGATGAATGTAGTTGGGTAAAGAAAATAAAAGATAGCGTGCTCAATCCACATACACATTTGCCTGTCAGAATATCAAACAATTGAGCAGCCTATTCCCTTTTTTGCGAGGAATTAGCAGCAGCCTATTCTAGGTTGCCATAGAATGCCAAAATAGTTTTTGGCAGCCTAAAACCTGTGGTTTGGATATTCAATGTATATAAATGCTTGTCCATTCTTTTTATGTATTAGCCTGGTGGTAAAACAGATCAGATATCATTTTTTTTCTTTTTGCTCTTGTTTGATGGAATCATCGTGGCCATTGCAGTTTAGTATATGGCAAAGTGCTTTATCCATTAGTTTTCTTGGTTCAACGTTTTGTTGGGCATTCAGAAAGCATTATGATGATGTCTGTAGTCCCTAAAGCATCATTTGGCAGGAAAAAAATGAGGTAATGCAGAAGCAACTTGAGGCCCTTTCGTTCCTTGACAAAAAAAGGCAACAAAGCCAAAACTGGTGACCGATCAGGTTCCAAGTGCGCCTCTAGGCTCTGATCAATTTATTGTTCCTGTGCAGAAGCAAACATCAGGTTAGATGGCTTCTTCTTGATGCACAGTTGCAACTAAGAATGTCAGCTATATGACGGATTTGCAAATCCTTGCA
Organism: Urochloa ruziziensis; assembly: GCA_015476505.1. Taxonomy (NCBI): domain Eukaryota; kingdom Viridiplantae; phylum Streptophyta; class Magnoliopsida; order Poales; family Poaceae; genus Urochloa; species Urochloa ruziziensis. Next base: position 30,306,291 of record CM027121.1, on the reverse strand, counting down.
GTGGCTTCGCCTAGCAAAGTTCCTCCTGCTAAAGCTACAAAGCGGGGGCCCATGCGTCTCGGCGGTTGTACGCAAACCTTGAAACATACTTGTATGAAGATATATCTGGTACCATGTTTATTTGTACTGATGTTTGCTGTTGCATTTTCAGGGCAAGGGGGGTACGAGGAGCATTGTTGAAAGATGATAATGATGATGAGAGTTAGATAGATATTGCTGGGCGATTAACTCTTTGGCATCATGCATAACAGTTTTGAGAATTATTGCATTGCCTTGTGGAACCATCAGATCAAACCCAAAGTACAGTAGTACATGATGGATGATCTCTTGACGAATACAAGCTGCTTGATGGGCGGCCGCCCTTTGTTGGCGTTGAGCGCGAGGCTGCACCTGACCCTGAGCACGGCGTATCCCAGCAGCCTGTAGGCGGCCATGAAGGCCACCATGACGGCGACGTTGCGCCACCGGCACTCCTCCCCGAGGCCCTCGCGGCGCAGCACCTCGTCCCCGGTGGCGACGCAGACGCCCAGCGCCCGCGCGACGCACCTCCCGCCGCCGGCGAACTCGTTGACCAGCAGCGCCTCGAAGGGCCACTTGAAGAGCGAGAGGTAGTGCATGAAGACCCAGCAGCCTGGCATGGCGGAGCGCGCTATGAAGTAGCCCGAGAAGAGGAAGAAGGAGCCCATGACGCCCTGGATGGCGGCGTTCCCCACCACGAAGTCGGGCGCCGCCGCGAAGCACACGACGACGGAGTTGGCCGTGTAGAGGATGAGCCAGACGACGAGGAGGTAGCCGAAGGCCGCCGCCGTGCGCCGGAGCCCCGCGAGCCAGTACACGGGCGCGGCGAAGACGACGGCGAGCGCGAGCTGGAAGGGCAGGAAGACGAGGGCGTTGGCGAGCGCGTAGGAGGAGACGCGGTAGGCGCCCGAGGAGGTCTCCTTGGCCAGGATGTCGCGCTCCTGCAGGAAGATGGGCAGCGCCTCCGTGGTGGAGGAGCAGGAAGGTGAGGAGGAAGGCGAAGAGGCCGACGCGCTCGGCCACCTTGTCGTCGCCGAGGTCGTAGAAGATGGAGCCCAGGGCGAGGCCGGCCACCAGCATGCACGCGGTGCGGCACGCGAAGAGCTGCCGCGTGCGAGCCACGTTCTTGAAGAAGCGCTGCGAGAGCACGGCCACCTCGCGCGCCCGGGAGTTGGCGTAGTACCTGCCGCCTGCTTGCTGGCCTGCTGCTGCTTGCTGCTTGGTGCCGTCATGCTGGACGCCTGCTGCTGCTTGCTGCTTGGTGCCGTCATGCTGGACGCCTGCTGCTGCTTGCTGCTTGGTGCCGTCATGCTGGACGAACAGCTGCTGCAGCGTGCAGCGCTCCCGCCGTTCCCGGCTCCGGAGCTCGTCCACGGAGTCGATGGCGAACTCGACGGCGTCGACGTGCGCGGGCGGCTGGAGCCCCGCGCCGGCGAGCAGGGCGCGCAGCTGGTCGACCGTGCCGTGGTGGAGGACGGAGCCGCCAGCCAGGAGGAGGACGGCGTCGAACATCTTGACGATGCGCGCGCCCGGCTGGTGGATGCTCAGCGCCACGGTGCGCCCGCGCGTCTCCGCCATGGCACGCAGCGCGCCCACGATCTGGAGCGCCGACGCGCTGTCCAGCCCGGAGGTGGGCTCGTCCAGGATCAGCACCGCCGGGTCGTGGACGGCCTCCACGCCGATGGACACGCGCCGCCGCTCGCCGCCGGACAGGTCCTTGATCCTGGTGCCGGCGACGCGCCGGAGGCTCAGCTCGTCCAGGAGCGCGTCGACGTCGGTGGCCGGCATGCTCGCGTCCCAGGCGGAGGCGGCGCGCTGAAGACAGCGTCTCGCGCACCGTCAGCAGCGGGAAAGCACGTCCCGCTGGGTCCGGTA